>CM026387.1:49451038-49563388 GCA_014843695.1 Archivesica marissinica
AATATACCTTGATAGTAGTATAATATACCTTGATAGTAGTAGAATATACCTTGATAGTAGTAGAATATACATTGACAGCAATATAATATACCTTGATAGCAATAGAATATACCTTGATAGCAGTAGAATATACCTTGATAGCAATATAATATACCTTGATAGCAATAGAATATACATTGATAGCAATATAATATACCTTGATAGCAGTAGAATATACCTTGATAGCAATAGAATATACCTTGATAGTAGTAGAATATACCTTGATAGCAGTAGAATATACCTTGATAGTAGTAGAATATACCTTGATAGCAGTAGAATATACATTGATAGCAATATAATTTACCTTGATAGCAGTAGAATATACCTTGATAGCAATATAATATACCTTGATAGCAATAGAATATACATTGATAGCAATATAATTTACCTTGATAGCCATCGAATATACCTTGATAGCAATATAATATACCTTGATAGTAGTAGAATATACCTTGATAGCCGTCGAATAAACATTGATAGCAATAGAATATACCTTGATAGCAATATAATATACCTTGATAGCAATATAATATACCTTGATAGCAATAGAATATACCTTGATAGTAGTAGAATATACCTTGATAGCAATATAATATACCTTGATAGCAATAGAATATACATTGACAGCAATTGAATATACCTTGATAGCAATATAATATACCTTGATAGCAATAGAATATACCTTGATAGCAATATAATATACCTTGATAACAATTGAATATACCTTGATAGCAATATAATATACCTTGATAACAATTGAATATACCTTGATAGCAATAGAATATACCTTGATAGTAGTAGAATATACCTTGATAGCAATAGAATATACCTTGATAGCAATAGAATATACCTTGATAACAATAGAATATACTTTGACAGCAATTGAATATACCTTGATAGCAATATAATATACCTTGATAGCAGTAGAATATACCTTGATAGCAATATAATATACCTTGATAGCAATAGAATATACCTTGATAACAATTGAATATACCTTGATAGCAATAGAATATACCTTGATAACAATATAATATACCTTGATAGCAATAGAATATACATTATTTGGCAATAGAATATACCTTGATAGCAGTAGAATATACCTTGATAGCAATAGAATATACCTTGATAGCAATAGAATATACTTTGATAGTAGTATACTATACCTTGATAGTAGTAGAATATACCTTGATAGCCGTCGAATATACATTGATAGCCGTCGAATATACCTTGATAGCAATATAATATACCTTGATAGCAATATAATATACCTTGATAGCAATAGAATATACCTTGGTAGCAATATAATATACCTTGACAGCAATATAATATACCTTGATAGCAATAGAATATACCTTGATAGCAATATAATATACCTTGATAGCAATAAAATATACCTTGATAGTAGTATAATATACCTTGATAGCAATAGAATATACCTTGATAGCAATATAATATACCTTGATAGCAATAGAATATACCTTGATAGCAATAGAATATACCTTGATAGCAATATAATATACCTTGATAGCAGTAGAATATACCTTGATAGTATTAGAATATACCTTGATTATAGTAGAATATACCTTGATAGCCGTCGAATATACCTTGATAGCAATATAATATACCTTGATAGCAATAGAATATACCTTGATAGTAGTAGAATATACCTTGATAGCAGTAGAATATACCTTGATAGCAATATAATATACCTTGATAGCAATAGAATATACCTTGATAGCAATATAATATACCTTGATAGCAATATAATATACCTTGATAGCAATATAATATACCTTGATAGCCGTCGAATATACATTGACAGCAATTGAATATACCTTGATAGCAATTGAATATACCTTGATAGCCGTCGAATATACCTTGATAGCAGTAGAATATACATTGCTAGCAATAGAATAACCTTCATAGCAATAGAATATACCTTGATAGCAATAGAATAACCTTGATAGCAATATAATATACCTTGATAGCAATAGAATATACCTTGATAGTAGTAGAATATACCTTGATAGTAGTAGAATATACCTTGATAGCAATATAATATACCTTGATAGCAATAGAATATACCTTGATAGCAGTAGAATATACCTTGATAGCAATATAATATACCTTGGTAGCAATAGAATATACCTTGATAGTAGTAGAATATACCTTGATAGCAGTAGAATATACCTTGATAGCAATAGAATATACCTTGACAGTAGTAGAATATACCTTGATAGCAGTAGAATATACCTTGATAGCAATAGAATATACCTTGATAGCAATATAATATACCTTGACAGCAATATAATATACCTTGATAGCAATAGAATATACCTTGATAGCAATATAATATACCTTGACAGCAATATAATATACCTTGATAGCAATAGAATATACCTTGATAGCAATATAATATACCTTGATAGCAATAGAATATACATTGATAGCAATATAATATACATTGATAGCAATATAATATACCTTGATAGCAATATAATATACCTTGATAGCAATAGAATATACATTGATAGCAATATAATATACCTTGATAGCAATAGAATATACATTGATAGCCGTCGAATATACATTGATAGCAATTGAATATACATTGATAGCCGTCGAATATACCTTGATAGCAGTAGAATATACCTTGATAGCAGTATAATATACATTGATAGCAATATAATATACCTTGATAGCAATAGAATATACATTGATAGCAATATAATATACCTTGATAGCAATATAATATACCTTGATAGCAATAGAATATACCTTGATAGTAGTATAATATACCTTGATAGTAGTAGAATATACCTTGATAACAATATAATATACATTGATAGCCGTCGAATATACATTGATAGCAATTGAATATACCTTGATAGCAATATAATATACCTTGATAGCAGTAGAATATACCTTGATACCAATATAATATACCTTGATAGTAGTAGAATATACATTGATAGTAGTAGAATATACATTGATAGCAATATAATATACATTGATAGCAGTAGAATATACATTGATAGCAGTAGAATATACCTTGATAGCAGTAGAAATACATTATTTGGCAATATAATATACATTGATAGCAATATAATATACCTTGATAGCAGTAGAATATACCTTGATACCAATATAATATACCTTGATAGCAATAAAATATACCTTGATACCAATATAATATACATTGATAGCATAGAATATACCTTGATAGTAGTATAATATACATTGATAGTAGTAGAATATACATTGATAGCAATAGAATATACATTGATAGCAGTAGAATATACCTTGATACCAATATAATATACCTTGATAGCAATAGAATATACCTTGATAGTAGTATAATATACATTGATAGTAGTAGAATATACATTGATAGCAATAGAATATACATTGATAGCAGTAGAATATACATTGATAGCAGTATAATATACATTGATACCAGTAGAATATACCTTGATAGTAGTATAATATACATTGATAGTAGTAGAATATACATTGATAGCAATAGAATATACATTGATAGCAATAGAATATACCTTGATAGCAGTAGAATATACCTTGATAGCAGTATAATATACCTTGATAGCAATATAATATACCTTGATAGCAATATAATATACCTTGATAGCCGTCGAATATACCTTGATAGCCGTCGAATATACATTGATAGCAATATAATATACCTTGATAGCAGTAGATATACCTTGATAGCAATAAAATATACCTTGATAGCAATATAATATACCTTGAGCAATATAATATACCTTGATAGCAATAGAATATACCTGATAGCAGTAGAATATACATTGATAGCAATAGAATATACCTTGATAGCAATATAATATACCTTGATAGCAATATAATATACCTTGATAGCAGTAGAATATACATTGATAGCAATATAATATACCTTGATAGCAATATAATATACCTTGATAGCAATATAATATACCTTGATAGCAATATATATACCTTGATAGCCGTCGAATATACCTTGATAGCAGTAGAATATACCTTGATAGCCGTCGAATATACCTTGATAGCAATATAATATACCTTGATAGCAGTAGAATATACTTGATAGCAATATAATATACCTTATACATTGATAGCAATAGAATATACCTTGATAGCAGTAGAATATACCTTGATAGCAGTAGAATATACCTTGATAGCAATAGAATATATACCTTGATAGCCTGATAGCAATATAATATACCTTGATAGCAGTAGAATATACATTGATAGCAATAGAATATACCTTGATAGCAGATAGAATATACCTTGATAGCAATATAATATACCTTGATAGCAATATAATATACCTTGATAGCAATATAATATACCTTGATAGCAATAGATAGAATATACCTTGATAGCAGTAGAATATACCTTGATAGCAGTAGAATATACCTTGATAGCAGTAGAATATACCTTGATAGCAATATAATATACCTTGATAGCAGTAGAATATACATTGATAGCAATATAATATACCTTGATAGCAATATAATATACCTTGATAGCAATATAATATACCTTGATAGCAATAGAATATACCTTGATAGCAGTAGAATATACCTTGATAGCAGTAGAATATACCTTGATAGCAATAGAATATACCTTGATAGCAGTAGAATATACATTGATAGCAATATAATATACCTTGATAGCAATATAATATACCTTGATAGCAATATAATATACCTTGATAGCAATAGAATATACCTTGATAGCAGTAGAATATACCTTGATAGCAATAGAATATACCTTGATAGCAATATAATATACCTTGATAGCAGTAGAATATACCTTGATAGCAATATATTATACCTTGATAGCAATATAATATACCTTGATAGCAGTAGAATATACCTTGATAGCAGTAGAATATTATTTTAATGTTTTGAATAAGAATAATAACATTGAGATTGTCTGATCTTGACTATTTTCGACATGCAGGGGAGAACTATAATGATTGTTTTTACTTACAAGTTTTATCATCCTGCATACAATCGAACACGCCAGACGACCACGCTCTATTTCCGTTATGCAATGGCATAACCATTTTTCCCTGTACTGTACCAAACGCTGGACTGTACATTCCGGGGGCAGTTGTCACGGGTCCTCCCTGGTGGTATCCTGGCTGCGGTCCCTGGTTGTATCGGGGCTGTGATACGATTGGACTTGTCTCACTCATTCTGTATCTAGACGTCATAAACGAAAACTAAATTAACATATTAATATACATTATTGTGTCCAAGTGGAGAGCAGTGGTGAAGGCCCTATGTCCCAACCGGGGTGAAGAGGATTAAGTAAGTAATACATTATTGTAAATTAACATTGTCGGTGTTGGGTGGCATTTATCAACGACGACGTGTCACAGTGTGCACATGGATTGCGCTATAACGGTTTCTGTGAGGGCGTTTTGTCCCAGCATGGGGTGTGTTACCACCACAGTAATCGGGGAAGTTTGGTCCGGGGAGGATTCATATTTTAATCTTCAGAAAGGGTGTGTGTTGTCCTATTGTCATTTCATCCGGGTGTGTTTTGTCCTATTGTCATTTCATCCGGGTGTGTTTTGTCCTATTGTCATTTCATCCGGGTGTGTTTTGTCCTTATTGTCATTACATCCAGGTGTGTTTTGTCCTGTTGTCATTTCATCCGGGTGTGTTTTGTCCTATTGTCATTTCATCCGGGTGTGTTTTGTCCTATTGTCATTTCATCCGGGTGTGTTTTGTCCTATAGTCATTTCATCCGGGTGTGTTTTGTCCTATTGTCATTTCATCCGGGTGTGTTTTGTCCTATTGTCATTTCATCCGGGTGTGTTTTGTCCTATTGTCATTTCATCCGGGTGTGTTTTGTCCTATTGTCATTTCATCCGGGTGTGTTTTGTCCTATTGTCATTTCATCCGGGTGTGTGTTGTCCTATTGTCATTTCATCCGGGTGTGTTTTGTCCTATTGTCATTTCATCCGGGTGTGTTTTGCCTACATGTCAACAACGATTGGGGGAGTTGTGTCCAACAATGTACTTGCATGTACGTGCCCAATACAGCAAAAGTGGCGTCCGTCGTCCAGTGGTAGAGCGTCGGATTAGGAATCGAACGGTCCTGTGTTCGATATGTATCGTATATGGCCACGTATATGTAGTGTTAGTGAGCAAGGCACCTCAGACACATTGCTTAGTACTGGTTAACCACTTAGGTCGGCTAAACCTGCCCAGGAAAACATGCATAGGCCCTCGTAAGGGGTTTGACATCAATTGAACATACACACAATACAAGCCATGGCATATTGTAAAGAATGCGAAATAACTACAAGAGTAACAAAACATCAAACTAACACGCTTACTGGTGTCAACTAAATCCTAAACGACTACAAGAATAAAATGTGCAACATCTACAGTCGAGTACAGCATATATATTGTCGTGGGCGGTCATGTGAACATAACTAATTCGGTTTGTGATATTGCACAACGACCTCGAAATAGATAATGAAGTAACTGAAAACTGGAGAAGCTTGCAAACAACTTACAACTTTAGCTCGTCAATGAAACAATTTATCAGATAACTAACATTGTTATTAGCTCTATCAATTATTTCGACATAGTAAGATAATTAAGGATGGTTGATGTGACGGAATGTACGTATACGTGTAGTTGTGTATACCGGTAGACCACCAACATGATATATATAGAGGGTGTGTATAGTCCTATCATTTGATTTGTATATATGTTGAGGGCCCTATGGTAGATTAACTTTTGTTCAATGAGTTATCTCGTAAAATAAAGTCTTTATTGTTATTATTATTGTAGTACAGATTGCAATTCGAACCTCTCAAGAAGTACCATCAGTGCACTTACACAAGCTGTCGGCAGTGCCATTGACGAGCAAGCGAGGACCTCATACGTCCCTTTTAACGTCTGTTAACGGTTTTTTTCGTGTCGTGATTGGATCCTCTTTTGACTAGTATTTGATTTACTAGTTGTTTAATTCTCGGAAGTCAATGTACACTTCGAAACTATATTCTACGTCGTGCGAGGTTTACGACTGTGTCAAATCTCTACATACGTGGGATCAAACCTGCGATCCCTGGATTACCAGTCCAGCGTGTTACCACTGGCGTGTATTTGAGACGAGGGTTACTTATATTCGACATTGCTCACTGTAACATTGCTCACTGTAGCTCACTGTAACATTGCTCACTGTAGCTCACTGTAACATTGCTCACTACTGTAACATTGCTCACTGTAACACATTGCTCACTACTGTAACATTGCTCACTACTGTAACATTGCTCACTACTGTAACATTGCTCACTACTGTAACATTGCTCACTGTAACACATTGCTCACTGTAACACATTGCTCACTGTAACATTGCTCACTACTGTAACATTGCTCACTACTGTAACATTGCTCACTACTGTAACATTGCTCACTACTGTAACATTGCTCACTACTGTAACATTGCTCACTACTGTAACATTGCTCACTGTAACACATTGCTCACTGTAACATTGCTCACTACTGTATCATTGCTCACTGTAACATTGCTCACTGTATCATTGCTCACTACTGTAACATTGCTCACTACTGTAACATTGCTCACTACTGTAACATTGCTCACTACTGTAACATTGCTCACTACTGTAACATTGCTCACTACTGTAACATTGCTCACTACTGTAACATTGCTCACTACTGTAACATTGCTCACTACTGTAACATTGCTCACTACTGTAACATTGCTCACTACTGTAACATTGCTCACTACTGTAACATTGCTCACTACTGTAACATTGCTCACTACTGTAACATTGCTCACTACTGTAACATTGCTCACTACTGTAACATTGCTCACTATTGTAACATTGCTCACTATTGTAACATTGCTCACTACTGTAACATTGCTCACTGTAACACATTGCTCACTACTGTAACATTGCTCACTGTAACATTGCTCACTACTGTAACATTGCTCACTATTGTAACATTGCTCACTACTGTAACATTGCTCACTACTGTAACATTGCTCACTACTGTAACATTGCTCACTGTAACATTGCTCACTACTGTAACGTTGCTCACTGTAACACATTGCTCACTGTAATACATTGCTCACTGCAACACATTTCTCACTGTAACATTGCTCACTACTGTAACATTGCTCACTACTGTAACATTGCTCACTACTGTAACATTGATCACTACTGTAACATTGCTCACTACTGTAACATTGCTCACTGTAACACATTGCTCACTACTGTAACATTGCTCACTACTGTAACATTGCTCACTGTAGCTCACTGTAACATTGCTCATTGCTCACTGTAACACATTGCTCACTGTAACATTGCTCACTACTGTAACATTGCTCACCACTGTAACATTGCTCACTACTGTAACATTGCTCACTACTGCTCACTACTGTAACATTGCTCACAACTGTAACATTGCTCACTACTGTAACATTGCTCACTACTGTAACATTGCTCACTACTGTAACATTGCTCACTACTGTAACACATTGCTCACTGTAACATTGCTCACTACTGTAACATTGCTCACTGTAACATTGCTCACTACTGTAACATTGCTCACTGTAACATTGCTCACTACTGTAACATTGCTCACTACTGTAACATTGCTCACTGTAACATTGCACACTACTGTAACATTGCTCACTGTAACACATTGCTCACTGTAACATTGCTCACTACTGTAACATTGCTCACTGTAACACATTGCTCACTACTGTAACATTGCTCACTGTAACATTGCTCACTACTGTAACATTGCTCACTATTGTAACATTGCTCACTACTGTAACATTGCTCACTACTGTAACATTGCTCACTACTGTAACATTGCTCACTGTAACATTGCTCACTGTAACATTGCTCACTGTAACATTGCTCACTACTGTAACATTGCTCACTACTGTAACATTGCTCACTACTGTAACATTGCTCACTGTAACATTGCTCACTGTAACATTGCTCACTACTGTAACATTGCTCACTACTGTAACATTGCTCACTGTAGCATTGCTCACTACTGTAACATTGCTCACTGTAACACATTGCTCACTGTAACATTGCTCACTGTAACATTGCTCACTACTGTAACATTGCTCACTGTAACACATTGCTCACTACTGTAATATTGCTCACTGTAACATTGCTCACTACTGTAACATTGCTCACTACTGTAACATTGCTCACTACTGTAACATTGCTCACTGTAACATTGCTCACTACTGTAACATTGCTCACTGTAACACATTGCTCACTGTAACACATTGCTCACTGTAACATTGCTCACTGTAACATTGCTCACTACTGTAACATTGCTCACTACTGTAACATTGCTCACTGTAACATTGCTCACTACTGTAACATTGCTCACTGTAACATTGCTCACTACTGTAACATTGCTCACTGTAACACATTGCTCACTGTAACACATTGCTCACTGTAACATTGCTCACTACTGTAACACATTGCTCACTGTAACATTGCTCACTACTGTAACACATTGCTCACTGTAACATTGCTCACTGTAACATTGCTCACTACTGTAACACATTGCTCACTGTAACATTGCTCACTACTGTAACATTGCTCACTGTAACATTGCTCACTACTGTAACATTGCTCACTGTAACATTGCTCACTACTGTAACATTGCTCACTACTGTAACATTGCTCACTGTAACACATTGCTCACTGTAACACATTGCTCACTGTAACATTGCTCACTGTAACACATTGCCCACTGTAACATTGCTCACTACTGTAACATTGCTCACTGTAGCATTGCTCACTACTGTAACATTGCTCACTGTAACATTGCTCACTACTGTAACACATTGCTCACTACTGTAACATTGTTCACTGTAACATTGCTCACTGTATCACTGTAACATTGCTCACTACTGTAACACATTGCTCACTGTAACATTGCTCACTGTAACATTGCTCACTGTAACATTGCTCACTACTGTAACATTGCTCACTGTAACACATTGCTCACTGTAACATTGCTCACTGTAACATTGCTCACTACTGTAACATTGCTCACTACTGTAACACATTGCTCACTACTGTAACACATTGCTCACTACTGTAACACATTGCTCACTACTGTAACACATTGCTCACTACTGTAACACATTGCTCACTACTGTAACACATTGCTCACTGTAACATTGCTCACTGTAACATTGCTCACTGTAACACATTACTCACTGTAACATTGCTCACTACTGTAACATTGCTCACTGTAACACATTGCTCACTGTAACACATTGCTCACTGTAACACATTGCTCACTGTAACACATTGCTCACTGTAACACATTGCTCACTGTAACATTGCTCACTACTGTACCATTGCTCACTGTAACACATTGCTCACTGTAACACATTGCTCACTGTAACACATTGCTCACTGTAACATTGCTCACTACTGTAACATTGCTCACTACTGTAACTTTGCTCACTACTGTAACATTGCTCACTGTAACATTGCTCCATCGTAATGCAAATGATTACAGTTATGGGTATACATTATTGGTGCTGACAGTGAGTGATGACCTAGTGAAGCGAATTATTACATCAGAGCACTGCTCACAAGCCAACCTACAATACTGTACCTATATCAATATGTAATTTATCAACGTTTTGCAAGCCGAATCCGTAAACATGTCTTTAATTATCGTTCATCGAAGTTATCAGTACTAAATTTATAAAAATCTTTATTTATAAGTGCAAATACCATTTCATATCGAGTCCATCCCCACACTCATAAAATCATAATATTTGATTTCATATATTTTTTTCATATATTTATATACTGTTTGGACTTCACGTGGTTGTTAATAATTTCGTTGTACATAATTATCTTAAAAGACCAAAAATTGTAATAGTTTGTGTCTAATAAAATGTGTGTGTGTGTATGTGTTTTACGTTTATTTATCGTCGCTACCGTTTGACCATATGAGCGACGCCTCCTGAAGAGATTAGTCATTTTAGATTGTTGGAGGATAGTGCAATGATACAGACAGAGACCCATTCCAGAGTCTCATCTGGCTCTTTACGTGCACGATGTACAGCACCGACACGAGACCTCGGTTTAAAGTCCCATCTGAAAGAATGTTCATTTTATTATGGTCAGACGGAGGATCGAACCTGCGATCCCTGTCATATACAATAGTTTCTTCTTCACTTATATTGGACAAATCGGTGTGTGGACTGGTCATACAGCCTGCAGTGTGTCCATCATACTCCACGTTTTATCTTAATATGTAGTGTTCGATGTATCTTGACACTTTGATCCCTTTGCGGTCAATGGCCCAAAAGAGCTCTAATTAAGGAGTTAGTGCTCCCCGAGGTAGAACAAAACGAAATTGGTATATTATCATCAATTAGGGTCTTATGGTCCCGAAGCAAGTTCTTGGCATGTTCAATTCGATGATTCAATGTTTTTTATTCTTACTTTACTATATGGTATTGCTATTTTCAAAAGTAAAATAAATTGCAGGGTAGGGTAAATATTTTGAGAATTGCATATTTATAACACATATAAAACGATACATGTTACATACCGTTGGAAAGGTAATACATTGTTCTAATTGTTTGGCTTATTTAATATAATATATTAATGACGTCGGCGTCATACTGACGTCATAATTATAATTTGCCATTGAAACTGTAAGTGCGCATAATTTTGGTCTCAATACTTCGTTTTAATTTGTGTCTCATCACACAATTACACTATTTAGTGGAAGAAATGGAGACAATAAAGAGTAGCTACTGTGAAAATGAACACTATATATTTATACATCAAGCAAGGTGAACTTATATGCCTTTGTTAAAGGGGAAGTGTAATGCCCAAATTAACATAAAATCACATAAAATCACAAAATCTTCACTTTGAACTATTATCAAGTGTCCATGTTAAGTACTAGCGTACACAACCATAATATTATGTTTTGTACCGATACATCACACTAATATTGTTGCTTGGATGTTGTTCTTTAAACATTCTGCATAACAACGACAGTTTTCAGTACAATTAAGTCCGGCCTGAATGCACTGACAGTGCTGCTTATTATCACACATTGAATCTGTGCAAAATAAGTGTGTCATTGCTTCAACTGGTGCTGGATCTTTCTCGAAAAAGACAGTGGCAATAGCACCATCAGGCAGTATTCTCCAGCCATGGACAATTGGGCTACTGACATCAGGCCGCTGAATGTGACTATGCTTCCAAATGTATAATTGGTAAGCTGCAGCGACGTACGTTATGTGTGAAAGCGTCCTCGGTTGATGGTAGATCGTCGAATGGATTTTGCCACTGGTCTGATATAATATCAACTATTTGATGTGAATCCTTTGCATCTCTTGTACTATTCTTAGCACTCTCGGTCTCATTCTCGTTGGCAATGCCACAAAACGACTTAATGCACGCTGCATACTTTCCAGTTAAATGTCGGGTAATCAGCCACCTGGTCAAAGCACTTTTGATCAATGTGAACCCGACGACCCCATCACGACCTTTACAGTCCTTATTCACTGACTGTTCCAATGCCTGGTCAGTGGCAACACAGTTGAATATATTGTTGTTGGATCGCCGGACCATAAATCCCTTCAAGAAGATGTTGGTACGCAGGTGGGTTTTTGGATTCCAACATTCCCATCTTGGTAAGATATACAGGTAAGTACTTTGCGTAATTATTACGCCCAGCAGCCCGCAGTATGTGGATTGCTTCTGCAACAGCGATCTTCCCGAAGTAGACGTAACAAAACATGCATTCCTTTTAGAAACTTAAACCAATAGTCAAATGTCTGTGATTGCTGTACCCCTTTACTCACAAACTTAGTGATAGCTTCAGAAATTGAAAATAGCTTCTTGTTAATAGTGCCAATCAAATCAGTTGACATATCCTTGTCATGGTAGGTAAATGAACGTTGCAAATCTTCTAAGTCAGGCCGAAGTGCATTGGACATGAACTCCGTGCCATTGGCAGCAGCCATCCATTTTGTCAAACCTTCAAACAGCATATCAGTTAAAGCTTCCATTGCCAACCTAAGTGCTCGAATGCCTCTTGACAGATGTTTTCCTTGGAAAAGCATTGTGCACGAACTATCTGCATACACTCCCGACTCAGTCAAGAATGCATGCAGGCCATCATAAGCTTACAGTTTACCGATGCTAGCTATCAATGCCATCAGAAGATGCATCACGACAAGCTGCATAGTCACCTTGTCTTGCGATTGTATGACAAATGCCCCGAAGGACATCTGCCCCGACTCCAAAAATGGCTAGGGAGGACATCTGCCCCGACTCTGTTTTGCAAAGGCGGACATCTGCCCCGACTATGTTTTGCAGGGGCGGTCATCTGCCCCGACTAAAGTGGACAACTGCCCCGACTCTGTTTTGCATGGGCGGTCATCTGCCCCGATTCTGTTTTGCAATGGCGGACATCTGTCCCGACTAGGGAGGACAACTGCCCCGACTCTGTTTTGCAAGGGCGAACATTTGCCCCGGGTAGGGAGGACAATAGACCCGAATATTCTAGATTGCATACTGTGTATAATACCGAATAAATAAGATTTTTTTATTTATGCAACATATGTCCGCATCCGTGGTCGAGTGGTTAAGGTCGTTGACTTGTATACCACTGTAACCTATCATCACTGCTCAGACCGTGTCTCATTTATATGAAAAACTTGGCAGCTTCTTACGGAGGTTGGTGCACCCAAGTACTGGTTAACCGTTGGAGCCTGCCCAGGAAAGGTGTTGTTAGGTAAACTGCCCGCCGGCGATATAGCCCAAAATGGTGCTGATGCAGGCGTAAAACCCGAAATATAACATATAACATAATTTATGCAACACAAAGATGTAAAGGAAACATTAATGCAATGGAAAATTGATCTGATATGACGAATGATCAATATAGTAGTTTCAATGACAATTGCGGAAATCCCCTAGACAAAGATATAAAGAACTAATAGTCCATAAGCCATGTACCGGCTTCCCCAAGTAGTTCTAAACCGGTGGTGCTGCTGAAAATCAGATTTCTGGACGTCGCGGACTCGTCGTTGTTCTCAGTACCACCAGTCTTCGTGTACGCATCGGGCAGTGGGCGTGTCCTCCCTACCAGGGGCAAATATCCGCTCTTGCAAAACAGAGTCGGAGCAGATGTCCGCCCCTAGTCGGGGCAGATGTCCGCATCTACATAACAGAGTCGGGGCAGATGTCCGCCCATGCAAAACAGAGTCGGGGCAGTTGTCCACTTTAGTCGGGGCAGATGACCGCCGCTGCAAAACATAGTCGGGGCAGATGTCCGCCTTTGCAAAACAGAGTCGGGGCAGATGTCCTCCCTAGCCATTTTTGGAGTTGGGGCAGATGTCCTTCGGGGCAAATGTCCGTACCCCTGTCTTGCAACAATGGGGGTTTACTCCATAACAATTCCTGAGCTTTGCTATAAATGGAAAAGTCTACGGTTACAAATATATGTTCTTGGCCAAGCGATTCTGCCAAACGTACTATTTGAATCAAGGCAGTATATATTGTATTCAGATCAGTGGGTTGAGCATGTATAAAAGGTAAGTATCGGATGGTAGTCACAGGCTGTGTAGATTCTGACAACATGGCATTAAATGCTGTCCACCAAAGGAATCTCATTATGTTTGCTTATATACCTAGCAAGACACCAAAGCAAATCCATGGAAACAGCTGTATTGAACGAATATAGATATGTGTCCATGTTGATGGAGACTGTAATTATGCATAATTATTCTTTGCTCTTAGCATATATATGCTTTATGCAATAAACAAGTAAACAAGTTGAATATATGTCAATGGTCGTTGACCCCGATAACCAGACCACCCCGTTATTACGTAATACGACCAGTTAATTCAGACAACTGCCATTAATCCTATGCTAATTGAACCGCTACTACGACCGCGGGCGATTTTCTCACTTTCATTGATTGCACCTGACATGATAATTTAGAAATTGAAAGAGGAAGGTATCTTAATGTACCACGAAATGAGAGAATATGCAAACTTAAGAACAATCGAAAATGAATATCACTTTCTTTTAATATGCACATTGTACACCGATATACGAAAAAAATACATAAAGCCGTATTATTGCAGTTGGCCAACTTTAAATAAATTTGATAAACTTATGATGTCAAGAAATAATAAAAAGGAAATCTCAAACTTATCAAAATACATATATTTTGCCAGTAAAGTCCGAAAAGAGTTAGATCAAATCAATAATATTCATTGAACTATAATACTAATGAATACTAAAACAAACTAAGCTTCTCTTCAAAAAAAAAAAAAAAAAAAGCAAAGATAATTATGATAATCTTCACTTTGGACTCATGTTTCATGTTGTCATCACATTACATGTTATATGTATATACCTATTTATAATAGACTAGAAGCACTGTAATTTTGCTTAATGATGAATAAATGTTGTTGTTGTTGTTGTTGTTGTTGTTGTTGTTGTTGTTGTTGTTGTTGATAAAACATTTTTTAATTATGTCCCAGTTTTACGACAATAATTATGGTATTGTATTGGTCACGGTTAACCCATTTCATTCTGGATACCGTTACAATACAATACAATACCAAACAGTATTTGCAAAGAACATAGAGCCAGATCAGCTGCCACGGAACGTGCCTTTTGAACAGGCTCTATGCTGTTTGCTATTCAGATGATCTTGCTAAGACACTTGGCTATGCAGCAAACAACATAGATCCGGATCAGCACGCAGCATCATGCTGCGGCTGATCTGGATCTATGTTGTTTGCAAAAGCCTTTAAATATATCCAGAATGAAATGGGTTAAGTGAGATAAACACGGAAGTGTTGATTGTAAATGGTTGGTTTCGATTGCTTTTAATCTTTTGTATATTGGTGTATTATAGAACTGACTTAAAATAGAGCATCAAAATTGTTGAAAAGAACTCTAATGGAATATTATGGTTAAAGCTATCTTCCGAGTTGTTTACATTTGATCAAGATGTGTATATATGTCATGTATATGTCCCCCCGTATTACTCTAATGTCTTGCGCTGTAGGGATGTCGATTTGTTTCGATCAAATTGAACTAGATATAATAAAGTATGACTCTCTAGGACAAATATATTTATGCGGCGATGCCAACGCTAGAACATGTAACGATTTAGATTACTTTGATTTTGACAAATATTTAAATCAAGATTACCCGTTTATAAATACAGAAAATATACCGCAACGTATAAACTGCGACACTCACGTGGTAGACCAAAATGGGCGGCGCTTACTTAATATATGTCAAGCTACCGGTTTACTCATAGCAAACGGGCGATTAGACGGAGACGGTGATCACACTTTTTGTTGTGAAAATGGACTTAGCGCTCCAGATTATTTACTATTGAAATACGAAAACTTTAATACTATAACCGATTTTACCATTCACGATTTTAATGAATTTTCTGACCACGCACCGATATCATTCACGTTTCCTTTGAAAATACCGTCTACACGGCAACATACCGAATATACGGATAACATTACATCACAATACAGGAAAATAGTATTTTCAAAGGACAAGGTCGCGAACTTTAACGCGCATATTATGAATAATAATGAGGCGTTACATCGGCTGACATGCGATGTATCTAGTGAACCGATTGACAAAATAGTACAAGATTTCATCCAGTTTATACATGCAAGCGCGGACGGTGTTTACGGCGAAAGCAAATACACATACTCTACCAGCCATACTAATAAAAAGGCTAATAGTAAATGGTTTGATGCAAATTGTTTTCAAGCAAAAAGAGACTTTAAATCAGCCAGGAATAATTTTAACCGTGACAAAAACGACGCAACACGCGCTATTTTTACACGCGAAAGGACACGTTATAACAAAGTTAAGAAAAAAGCGCGACAATGCTACCGGATGACGGAAGGTGCTAGGATCAATAAACTAGCCACTTCGCAACCGCGTAAATTCTGGCAAAATATAAAGAAAACCTATAAGACAAGGAACAGTGAACCATGTTGTTTATCTGCGAAAGACATGTGCGAGCACTTTAAATTGTTGCTAGGCGGTAACCAGTCCCATGACGAAACACAACGCGAATATACTCCCGAAAATCACAATATTTCAGATAATGATCTAGATTGTCCACTATCCGAAACCGAAATTCGAGACGCCGTTTTTTCGCAGAATAATAATAAGGCACCAGGGCCTGATAATTTAACAAGTGAAATATTTAAATCATGTTACGACTTGATATCACCCTTTCTAATAAAATTGTATAACAGAATGTTTGATAGCGGCGAATACCCCACTTCGTGGGGAGTGGGTATAATTATTCCAATTTATAAAAAAGGAGATCAGAACGACGCGAACAATTATCGAGGTATCACGCTTATAAACATAATCGCAAAAATTTACTCACAAATTTTATTGAATAGGCTAACCAAATGGTCATCAAAACATGAACAAATATCACCCAATCAGTTTGGTTTCCAGAAAGGCAAGTCTGTTGGCGATTGTATTTTCATATTACAGACTATTATCTCTAAAGTACTTAATTCGGGGCAAAAACTCTACTGTATTTTCATTGATTATCAACAATGCTATGACAAAATAGATAGAACGCTACTATGGCAAAAACTCATAAGCGAAAATGTAAGTTGTAAACTGGTAACAGCTATTAAGTCTATGTACACTGCCATTAAGTCATATGTAAAGTTTAATACGTCAACCTCTGACCTATTCAACTCTGAAATGGGATTGAAACAAGGTGATCCTGCTTCTCCCATCCTATTCATGCTCTTCGTGAATGATCTGATAGATAATATCGGTACTGATATAAATGGCATTTTCACCATGAACGGGCTAATACTTTTCTTAATACTTTACGCAGACGACATGGCTCTCTTTGCGAAAACACCAGAAGCACTAAAATCTATGATAAGAGACATTGAAAACTACTGTCAGTTATGGGGAATGCAGATCAACACATCCAAAACCAAGGCTATAATTTTTGAGAAGGGACGACACACAAACATTGACCTATATATATATGATAATAAAATTGAAGTCGTTAATTCGTTTAAATACCTGGGCATCAATTTATACAAGAACGGTAATTGGAATCGTAGCCAGAAAAACATAGCACAACATGCATCATTTGCATTGCACAATTTATTTAAAATATTTGACAAAATAGAACTACCTATATCACAAAAACTTAAGCTTTTCGATACGTTAGTCGGATCTATTTTAAACATGTGCTCAGAAGTGTGGGGTATACATCCAGCTCCTGATATTGAATTAATACACACGAAGTTTTTACGCCGATTGCTAGGTGTTAGGAAATCAACGAACCTTACGGCACTTTACGGAGAACTGCATAGGGTACCGATGTATATAACCCGAAAGATAAACATGATAAAATATTGGGCAAAAATGTTATGCCAAAAAGATTCATCATTAATAAAACGTACATACTTGTTTTTACTAACCGAGATCGACACAAATGCAAACTACAATCAAACTAACTGGGCGTTTCAAATTAAATCCATATTAGAAGAACACGGACTAAATAATATATGGCTTACACAACATACCCGAAATTCAATACCCATAGAAACTATTAAACAGAGAATTACTGATAATTATTTACAAAAATGGTACTCGGAAATAAATAATTCGACCCGACTACAGCATTACTGTATTTTTAAGCATGACTTTAATCTTGAAAAATATTTAGAAATACATTTAGATAGAACATATGTAACAACCTTATCACGATTTAGGACTAGCTCCCATAGTCTTTTTATTGAATCAGGTAGATATGATGGCACACCCAGAGAACAAAGACTTTGTAAATCATGCACCATGAACGCCATTGAAAGCGAATACCACTTTTTACTTGTCTGCCCGAATTATAAAGATTTAAGAAAGAAATATTTCAAACCGTACTTTTGCCATTGGCCAACACTTAATAAATTTAGAACTTTAATGTCTTCTACTTCAAAATACGTAATTAATAATCTATCAAAATATATTTACTCCGCATTCCAAATCCGCACTACAGAATAAATTTAATCTATGTTCCATAGTACTGATGCTCTTTTGAAAAAAAATTATGCATATTGTTTATGTTGTACTCATTATATGTATTTGGCTATAAACATTGTATTATGTTTTATGCTTTAATAAACGATTTGTTTTGATTTGATTTTTTTTTTATATTGTCTGGAGTACAAACTGTAATACACAAGGTAGGTATTATGTGTTTCTATTAATAGATAATTACCTCTTTCTGTTTGCTAATCTTTGCGATATTGGATTGATTGATCTCCTCGAGTGTTGGACAATAAAAGATTATCATTAAGAGAGTATGCTTCATCCAGGTCTTTCCTCCACTACGTGCACGTCGTGACCTAGGCACAGCTCACAACAGGAATATGGTTCAATGAATTCGCTGACGGAAGACGCGCCATCGGAATCGCGTGACTGTACATTACATACAGAGTAACATACCACTAACTAACCTACTTGGCGAGACAGCATCACTTAGTGCTGGAGACGACGGATAGCTGGATTCTTTTAGCCGGCTCCTTCAAGGGGAGCGATCTCCTTCAAGGAAGACGGTGGGACGCTGACTTCTTGATGGCGTGAGGACCCCAGCGAAGAAACCAGAACCATTATTGCTGTTGTGAGCTGACAAATCGTGGAGGATGTGGCCCTACAAAGGACCCGTTCGAAAGAAGCAAACAGGACTTGTCACCCTGCGAAGAGAGAAGTTGCCTTCCTAGCTGTCAGCTTAAACAACTTAGAGATATCGACATAAACACCGTAGAGAAACCAGTGGCCCAAATACATTTATGCGGTGGCGACTATAAATAAACTTACATCGTTCGTAGTATGCTTCATTTATTTGCATTTATAGAATCAGCATGGACCGTAAACGCAAAGAACTCTCTCTTAAAGAGAAAATTAACTTAATAAATGAAAGTCCCATACCTGTCACACTTTTAGACCTCAAATCACACTCTCACGCGTATCTTTAATATTGTCACGCTTTTTCTAAAAAACGATGTACCTACACTCCAATACACGGAAACTCGGTTTGGCTTATGATATAGTGCGCACCGTTTTGACCTACTTTCGCCAAAACGAGACTAACAGGTAAAAAAACGTAAATATGCATTACTCGTATAGGAATGACACACTCGAGTGTCACATAATCTTAAAATTTACCAGTAGTTAGACGCAATATCTGTTCCTACGAATGTATATGGGTTATATGGTTCAGATAATTACTTAGTGTGTCGTCCATTGTCCAGTGGTACAGTGGTAGAGTGTCTTATTGGATTCAAAGGGTCCCGGATTTGATACTAGTTTGGGGCACATATAGTGTCATTGAGTGAGGCATCTCAGTACTGGTTAGTGACTTAAGTCTGCTAAGCCTGTCCAAAAAACATGTCAAGGTCCCCACAAGGTGCTTGACAACAATAAAACATACAATGTACGTAAGTAATTGAATGCATTAGTAACATTTAGGTCACACGCACCATATTAACTATATTAACCCATGACATTGGAATGGCCTCCCTTCCCTCAACGAAGGATCACTGCCGGCCCAGTGGAAGTCAGCAAATGTTGCTCCCATTTACAAAAAAGGGGACAAGTCACACCCCGCCAACTATAGGCCTATCTCACTGACATGTGTTCTATGCAAGGTGCTAGAACATATACTTAGTTTCCTCCTCGATAGTAAAACACTTCACTAACCACAGTATTCTGTACCATTTGCAGCATGGTTTTAGAGAAAAACGGTCATGCGTGACCCAATTAGTAATGCTAATCAATGACTTGGTTACCTCTGTCCACAATAAGCATCAGTTAGATATCATCCTATTAGACTTCAGTAAGGCTTTCGATAAGGTCAATCACGAGAAAGTACTACTAAAAATGCATGACTATGGAGTCAGAGGTCAAACATTAAGGTGGATTAAGAGTTTTCTAGATAATAGACTCCAGTCAGTTGTCCTTAATAGTATTAGTTCAGATGCCATTCCTCTGGAGTCCCACAGGGATCCATACTTGGAACCCTGCTTTTCATAGCCTATCTAAACAACCTCCCACAAAACATCAGTTCCAACGTCCGTATCTTTGCAGATGATACTGCAGTCTATCTAGCATCTGAAAATGAATCGGTCACACTCCAAAACGATATTAAGAGATTAGAAGAGTGGGAGTTGGAGTGGGACATGGACTTTAACCCCTCCAAATGTCAAGTTATCCACGTCACCAGAAGGAAACATCCTATTCCCAGTCAATATGAACTCCTACTTGAGTAGGTCACCTCAGCCAAATACATTGGCGTGGATATCTCAAATAACCTGTCGTGAGACACTCACATAAAAAGGTCAACTAAGAAAGCAAACCAAACATTAGGATTCCTACGTAGAAACCTCCAGGTCAAATCCGAACCCCTTAAGTCCATGGCTTACCAGACACTAGTGAGACCCCAGCTTGAATATGGCTCCTAGATCTGGTTGCCCCATACCCAAACATTGATAGACCATATGAATGTGTCCAGCGGTATATGAGACAACACCGCGTTGGATAAAGGCTGACTTCTATCAGTAGTATGGTCAGCTCTTTGCTTTTTTGGTATACGCGTCACTATAGAGTCTATTGATGACGAATCGCGCAACTACCGAGCTCTTTGCTTTTTTAGTAAAGTCGTCTCTTTAATTGTAAACAAACGGGCGCCATTTTGAATACGCTTAGTAACTCATTTGCATATAAGGTAATATAAAGTAGGTCACGCGCGTGCGCTTATATTTTTAGTATAGAGTCTATTGATGACGTATCGCGCAACTACCGAGCTCTGTGTACGAAGGCGTATGTCCATATCGGACGATCTAGTAACAGCGTCTCTACGCGGCGTCCACTGTGGATGACCTCACGATTAAGTTATGTCTGGGCTTATCGGATAATGTACATCTTATAATTCGAACATAATGCGACATATGTACGCTAAATGACCATTACATATCCGGAGCGTTAACATCGTCACATAAAAATGTTCTTCGAAGACACTAGAGTACGTCAGAATAATCAGTACCTGGTGGCCCCGCCACGTACCCTGATGACACTCTCCACCCTACGTCTCATGCTTCTAGTCCGATCTGTTCTCGGATCAATAACATCCATTCACCACGCAGAGCAGCTTCCAACTGGTCTGTACTGGGGGGTTCCGTACCTACATTCTCCGCCCACACACGGATTCAGATCCGGGCTTACCGCTGGCCAGGGTAGAGTTGTCACTGCATCGGCCCACATGAAATCCACTACGGTATGTGAGGCCTTGCGCTGTCGTCCATGTACCGAGGTCGTGTAGCGAGTGGATGGTTGTCGCGGGACAACGACTGGCTGTAGGACGTCACGGATGTACTGAGCTCCGGTTACGTTCCCCCTGATGGTGACCAAATCCAGCTCGCAATCATGGGTCGCCACCTCCGTACGACAGGAAGTCGCGATAGCTCAGCGTTCGCTTCAGGTCCGGAGTTCGAGCCCCGCTGGAGCCGTTACGAGCGTGCCCTTGGCATTTGAATTCCCTCTTCTCTCTCCATCAGGAACGAGGTCTCGAGAGTTGGAATAACTCGTTTCGCGATCGAGCTAAAATAAATTTGTATAAAAAACCGGATGAAGTTAAGCAAAGCGAACTGAACTGACGTTCTTTTACGACATCGGTATACCGGTACATTAACAGAGTGAAAGTGGTGTATACGAAAACGAAGCGTACGTTATTACTACATACCCGATTGCACCGACCAATGAGAGCTATAAATAGACACCAATGGGAACGAACCGCTCTATAAATAGCGATCGCGTACGTTTCTATAAATATCGACTATGAATCGATCCATAAATAGCGATTACGTACGCTTCTATAAATATCGACCGATTAGAACGGACTTAAATCTATAAAAGACGGCGTAACTTTAGTTAGCGTCATTAGAGTTTCTACGCTCGAACAACCAACATGACTAGATGCGAACTAAGCCTTGGAAACGGTCGTTACGTGCGGGTGAACGAATGGAAAGGGGAGCTTAGAGTCGACTTACGAGAATGGCGAGACGACAAACCGACGAAAAAGGGTATTAGTTTAACCTTGATGCGATGGAAGAACTTGGTTGATCAGCTAGAGTGTGTGGACAAGGTCTTAGAGAACAGAGAAGCGTTTGAAACGCATTTGGGCGGAAACGTAAACCTTACCGTGCAGGAGGGGAACGTGTGCGTGGATATCAGACAGTACTGGAAGCCCGAGACGGAGGTGGTGCCTACAAAAAAGGGGCTATGTTTAAGGCCCTTTGAATATAAACGATTGAAGGAACTGATACCCGAGATTGGAAAGACGTTACCCGAATTGGACGCTGTGGTACCGTGCGCCCTAAGGAGCGATCACATGAACCAATTAGGAGCGGCGCAGTGTCCGGAATGTAACCCGAATGACTTTGTAAACTGGTAAATAACGCTCTAAAATGGTATGAACCAATGGGCTACAAGTTCTAAAAATAATCACCAATCGCAAACGTTGAAGTTGTATATAATTGGGCCGATAACACCTCACTTCCGAAGTCAGTGGCTAACCATCAACATGAACATTATCGATCAGAGCGATTCAACCAAAGTGTCTGAGATGATGTTTTACGAAGATCGACTACAGAGTTTTGAACACTGGTCGAAACAGATCGAACCGAATAAAATGTCTTTGGCTAAAGCGGGCTTCTATTACACCGGAAGCGCCGATAAAGTTACCTGTTTCTCTTGCGGTGTGAAGGTGATGTCGTGGGAGCCCTCGGATCAGCCATGGGAAGAACACGAAAAATGGTCTCAGGCTTGTATATACTTGAAAATGACTGGCTACAAAAATGGAGATACCGGCTCGTTCGCTCCCGGATTTATCCCGGCCAGTAAGAACGCACCAGTTACATTTGGACACAATACTGGATTTAGTTTCGGTACACAGGCTCCCTCACGAGGCCATGGAGCGTTTGCGTTAGATGGACAGCAAACTAACAAAACTTCATCATTCGGACCAAACAGCGTTACTGGAGCTAATTTGTTTGTTAGACGTTAGACATGTTTGGACTCGTGTGCGTGACAATGTCTTTAATTAATGACTTGGAATGGTGGTTTAGATATAGACAGTTGAGGAGAGAAGCCGTGGAGGGCGCGGATAGACTTATCGAAATATTAGAAATATATGTAGAACCATTGTATGCCACTGCGTTATAAAATAATGTACATATAATAAAAATGTAAATTTACGCGCACCTTTGTTGTATTTATAGGAATATTATATATATTGTATACACATTATAGATTGTGGACGTCCAAATGTCCGTATTATACCGAGATTCTGATTACTTTAGACGCTATCGTTCCCTTCTTAGGTCGCTAAAGATACAAAAATAATATTTACTTTGCGCGTTACATACGGTTTCATAGGAGATGTCGGCTATTTATAGTAAACGTCATCGTTTATTACTAGGAAGAGGTGACATAGCTAAAGTCTGTACACAATTACCTCCCTTTACAATGTTCTCATAATATCGTTATTTTATATCATTTCAATGGTAACTGTTATCGTTTCAATATTTGCCATTGTTACCAAATTATGAATATGTATTGTTAGAAACTTTCATGTACTGTAGTCATTTCAATATGTGTCATTGTTGTTTTTCCGTTATAATTGATTATAAATTTGATTTATGTAAATAAAAGTATATCGGAATACAATGTATTACGTATTTTCTGAACTTTAACAATACCGCGATTGCGGGGTAATGTTAGTAAACTATGACCAAAACACAATCAACTATCCTACAGTTTATAAGACGATGCGTAATAAGTTAAAAAATGCACAAAATGATGGTATGGTATTTCAATATTGTTTTTGAAGACTAGATACTATACGAAGACATTATATAGTGAATCATAATACGCACCAGTTGATAAGAACATATCTAAACCACCACCAACGCGCTGAACCATACGCGATACAACCACATCACCATAACGCTGAAAAATAAGCGATACAACATCCCCACCAGAACACTCAAACATATATACTTTATTATTCTACATAGAGGTATAACAAATAAAATAAATTTCAAACATTTACGGATCTACACGAAATAATTACCAAAGTATAGCTCTCATTATTTCGATTAAGAAAATATAAACTTTTATTTTATATATGTACTACGTATACTTTTCCAGATATTGATGTTTGAAGATTTTGCATTAAAGGGACATTGTCATAAAAAAATTGTTTTAAAGGGACACATATCGCATATCAAAACGACTGAGACAAAAACTGAAATAACAATGACAAAAACTGAAACGCGTGTGTCAGAAACTGAAACGCTTGTGTCATTAGGTTTCCCAAATTGCTATTTTTAGAATGTCTCAAGGCTATATTTGAAACTGATCGTCACACTGTACAGTCGTAACTACTCGGAACCGATGTCGGAACTCTACGTGCGTTAATAATCATTTAGATGCCAAAGTAGCATTTCATGTAAGCCATTTGACACCAAATATTACGAAAATGAGCCATAGAGTGTATCCAGCTTCCCCCAGACCCCCTGAGGGGCAGCCGCCCCTTCGAACCCCATATCTCACTCCGACACTCGATGCACCATTGACAGCTCTGAAGTCCTGGTAAGAGCCAGAGACAACTACCAGAAAAGTTCTGCATTGGAAAGACACAGGTAAATTAATTAGTAAAACTTAAACAAACAAATTCTGAATGGATAAATATAGGTTAGCCTGAGAGGGGTGGAACAAAATGTATGATTAACTTATTCAGTGGGCAGAACTATTTAATGAAAACAAGCTGCTATGAATCCAATTTGAGTTGGATCCTTGAGGAGGGGGGGGGGTGCTACAATCTACAATCAACAAGGTGTTGATAGGTAAACTGCCCGCCGGCGATATAGCCCAAAATGGTGCTGATGCAGGCATAAAACCCGAAAAATAACATAACATTATAAAGTTTGAATTGAATGTCGGTATAACTATAATGGTATTTAGTTTAAACATAGTTTATTTCAAACAATGATACAACATGTACAACTTTACATTTTACACAACATTTAGAAACATGTAAGAAAAAGGATTAGAACCGGAAGCTATAGCTTATAGAGGTCTTCTCCTATAGTAAGGTACTTAATGTTACGGTATGACAGTGTTGCAATCTTGTCTAAACTATTAATTTAAATTTGAAAAAGGTCAGTATAATTCATTATTGTTTTTAATCATGGACTGTAAGTTAGAAAATCAATAGGATAAGTACATGTAGTAATTAATGGAGAACGTTGAAATTGAGATTGACTCAGAAGAAATGGGACAGAATAAAAAGAGAATAATAATAAATATATTCATTCGGATTGTTTAATGGCCGGAGCAAGCATTCTACATTTTGTGAACTGATGCTCATGAAAATCGTCTGCTTTCTCGTATGTATTTTTGGACTGCTGCAAATATATGTGCGTTGAAATTATCGCTAAGATTCTGGTCTCCGTGTAATAGAGTGTATAGTGTTGTGGTGCAATATTTAGAGGTAGTTGCTAAGAGACGGACCCTGATGTCATTGTAGTAGAGACATTCAAAGAAGAAATGACGATTACTCTCAGTTAGACCACATTGGCAGAGGGGTGATGGAGAAATGTTTTTGCTGAACAAATGCTGGTTTAATGAGCTACAATTAGTACGTAGTCGAGCATGATATACTTGCCATTTCCTGTCACCATTGTAGAAATAGTTGGGGCATTTTGAGACGTTACTCTTTAATTGCGATTTGAATGATGCCAGTGATGGTGAGTTTTGTAGTGGAGTTCGTGAAGTGATATTAGTTTGGTAGTCCCAGAAACAATACGGGAAGCTTCATGCTGAATTTTATCGAGTTCCAGTTTCTCATAGTGTGTACAATTGGTGTAAGCTACGTCTGCGTATTCAATAAGAGGTCTGATGAAAGATATATATATGACTTCTAGAGATCTTCTATCTAGTTGGAACTTAAGCTTTCGCATGATATGTATTCTTTTCCATGCCCGCTCTTTGATGGAGTTGATATGAGCATGCCAAGAGCCATCGTCAGAAAAGTGGACACCAAGATGTTTATGACAATTTACTAAAAGTGATAGGTTGATCGTACATGTGTAGTGGTGGATGGAATGGTTTAAGGGTCTTACGTGATACGGTCATAGTTTCTGATTTGGAAGGATTAAACGTGACTAACCATTTGTCCGCCCAATTTGATATTTTTTCAATGTCGGATTGTAGAATTTCCGCAGCTGAAATTGGATGATCAACAATTATGTGTAAGCTGGTATCGTCAGCAAATAGATGTACCTGAGAACCCATATCATCGACGATATCGTTGATAAACACTAAGAATAAAAGTGGACCAAGGATTGATCCCTGTGGAACTCCTGCATTTACAGTTGACCAATTTGATTGTGTACCAGGTAGAACAACAGATTGGCGTCTGTTAGAAAGGTAATCAGAAAACCAGTTAAATAAACAGCCATCTAGTCCAGCATTTTTTAACTTGTGGAGTAGACCTTTATGCCATACTTTATCAAAGGCCTTACTAATATCGAAGAATACAGTTCTTACTTCAAGTCCTTCATCGAGAGCCTTGCAGAAGGTATTGTACAAATAGGTGAGCTGATTCACTGATGAGTCTCCTTGTCTGAACCCAGATTGTAGGGGAGAGAGGAAGTTATTATCACGAAGAAAGTTGAACAGATACTTGAATATGATACGCTCAAATACCTTCTCTATACAGCAGAGCAGGGAAATCGGTCGGTAGTTGTTTAGTAAAGATGGGTCACCTTTTTTAAAGATAGCACAGACATTAGCATCTTTCCAAGTATGCGGTACCGTACTGCGGCTTAGTGAATGATTGAACAGAGAACACAGAGGATACTTAATCACAGGTGCAGTTTCACGCAGGATCCGATTACTAATTCCATCTGGTCCCGACGCTTTGTTGATTTTTAGAGATCTTAGAGCTTCTTCAACGTCTTGTAGGGTAATATAAATAGAATCAAGTTTATTTATATGATCTTGATAGTGAATCTCAGGAAGTTCCTTACTGGAGTTGTTAAGTGAAGACTGACTACAAAAGAAGTCGTTCAAGAGATCAGACTTCGACTTAGAATCAAGGACAAGTTCTTGTGTGACCGGGTCTATAAGTGGAGGGATGACTTGTTTATTAGCAGGTGAGATGAATGTTTAATGAGTTTCCACCAGTCTTTTGGGGTTGTAGTTTCAGAATTCAGAGAATCAGCCATTTTAAGAAGATGGTTTTGTTTAGCAGACCGGATAAGTGTGACTATTTCATTGCGAATTGTTCTGAATTTGTGCCAGTGAATATGGTTCTGAGTGCGTTTAGCTTTACGATAGTATTTTTTACGTTTTAGAATTTGTTTCTTTATTTTCGTTGTGATCCATGTAGTATCATATGGTTTAACTGTAATGTTTCTTGTTGGAATGCATTCCTTGGAAAGTTCAAGGAGTTTGTTCGTAAAAGAGGAAGTGTATGTGTTAATGTCATCATTCTTGAACAGTTTCCAGTTAGTTTCATTGATCCTCCGTCTAAGTAAGGTGTAGTCACCTCGGTCATATAGCCACACTAACCTTTTAAAAGACTTGACATGAGGTTTAGAAAATGTAAATAAAGCAAAAATAGGGCAATGAAACTGTTGGTTCTGGTCTAGAACAGGTTCTCCTACACCAGAAGTTATTACGCTGTTGCTGCAGGATACAAGAAATAGGTCCAGTATAGAAGAAGAAGACTCTGTGAAGTGAGTGGGTTCAACAATAAGTTGCTCTAAGCTAAATTGCTGGCAGATGGAATGGAGTTTGCGACTCATGTTCGGGTTTGACTCATTAAAGTTAAAGTCACCAGTAACGATTACATCCGATATACCCGAATCAAGAGCCAAGCTGAGCGAGTCCTCTATTAGATTTGTAAGACTAGCATCTGCGTTTGGAGGGCGATAGAACACAGCAAACAGGATATGTTTGGAGTTAGAAGGCATCAATTCGATCCAGATGCATTCTAAGTTTCTGGGTTCGAGATCAAACCTTCTTTTGTAGTGTAAAGTTTCCTTCAAGTACACAATAACACCACCATAACCATTCTCAGTTCTGTCCCTTCTCTCTGGAATATGAAAGCCTGGTAGTTTGATGTTGTCATAAGAGATGTTTGGATTTAACCATGTTTCTGTGAATGCAAGGACATCAAATATACCAAACTCAGCTCCAAGAACATCAATCTTGTTCAGGAGGCTTTGTACGTTATATTGTAAAAATGAGAGGCATCTGGTGTTTGTTATTAGTTCTGATAATGTGTTAGATATGGAGGAACTGGTAGATGAAGAAGAACTGGTAGAGCTCGTTAACGATGGGCCAGGGTTCGGATGAACATCACCCGCTTGAGCTATTAAGAGATACAGCCATGTTATAGATAATAAACCTGTAAACACAAAACATACATTACTCATGAACGAACGATTTTGTTTGAATGTGAGCCCTGGAAGCGTGCGCTTATGTGGGTATGTAATGTTATGTTTTACTTGAAACTTTAACTGGTTGGTCAGAGAATACACATACAATGTGTTTGAAGCGATGACTATGAGTATTATGGTATGTAGAAATAGAGAGAATTTCCATGGGCTAGTATAGGTTTGCACGACTGTGGGTGAGGAATTGTTAATCATTATGTTACTGCTGACAAGGACAGCAAAAACAGGTTGACCACAGTCATGCATACGCACACAAAAATATCGGATGCCAAGAGCCCGCCATATAAACTGGTCCGAATGATATGGATAACATTTATTAACAGCAAAGTGTTTGATAGATAATGTAAGTGTATAGGATTGCAGAGGAGTGCATAAAAGAAGAAAATAGCATCCATTCTGCGATCTAGTAAGAGTATGATAGTCTAATAAGAGAAATATGATATAAACTGGCGTATTAGTTACTTGATAAATTATGTATAATAACTTATAGGACTGCGAAACTGGGAATTAACTAAAGATTTGACGAAGTACATGTAAGTGTTTGCGAAGTACAGACATTTAAATTAAGCCATTCGCATGTATATGTACATAAACGTACCAAGGGAGGTAAATCAATAAAGATTCGTTTAGAAGGGTACGAGCAATCTACGTAATATGAATCGCATGTAGAATTCACGTATGGAATGGCACGTGCTATAACAATCTTGTGAAATCAACAATTTTGATTTAGTATTCCCTGCATCGAACACGATGTAGAAGTGCTATTGCACATACGTTAGCATGACTTTCTGGGGGGAAAACAAATAATTATGGCATTTCCCTAAAAATATCACAAACAAGATAATTCGATGAATTGGTATCCCCCACAAGGAAATCCCGATGGACGGACGCACGCACAGACGGACGTGTACACATATGGTATCATTGGTGTATTTCTGGCTAATCGATCCATGAAAGGACGGGCAGCACCATTACAATATTCCCCTCTGATTTCATCTGGAGTGGGGGAAAACAACTAAAAGTTTCCATAGGGGAGGTAATTCAATAAGGTTGCGATATTGTATAATAGAAATGGTATGTGAAGAACACTCGGATGTATCACACAGCGAACAATCACACGTTAGTAATAACGAGTGTTCTATGATTTCAATCAATTTATCAATGCATATAATCATAATGATGTGTATCACACATCTAAGTACATATAACAACCTAAATAGGTCTAGGTAATAAGTATACGTTTGAGTAATATGTTGTTCGTAATAAATTAATCAGTTAAAGTTGTATTACTGTTCAAACTGACCGTCACAATTTCAAAAACAGATGTTATTATACAATTTTATTTGTTGCAAAATCAGTTTTACACAAATGTCAAGACATGCCAAAACTGTAACATTTTTAAATTAAATGTACTTGGACATAATTACAATACAGACAACTGAATTGTGACTGTGTTCCATTCAGTCGGCTCTCCTCGCAGCTCCGATAAAAACCACAGTAGTCATGAAACCAATGACTTAAAGCATGCCTTATTATAATTACAGGCACATAAACCGGGATAGTCCTCTACACTGCAATTTAGATTTTTTTGAACAGCAATACAGCTTTAAATACAACTACAAACGTATTTAATTGTTATCGAGTATTGAAGTGATGTATAATTCACAGTTGACTGGTCACTATAACAATAGTCAGCTTTACTACTACAGGTTACAGGTATACTTCACGTCGAAGATTACGGCACATGTTGTTACTGGTCACTATAACAATAGTCAGCTTTACTACTACAGGTTACAGGTATACTTCACGTCGAAGATTACGGCACATGTTGTTACTGGTCACTATAGCAATAGTCAGCTTTACTACACAACAGGTTACAGGTATACTTCACGTCGAAGATTACGGCACATGTTGTTACTGGTCACTATAACAATAGTCAGCTTTACTACTACAGGTTACAGGTGTACTTCACGTCGAAGATTACGGCACATGTTGTTACTGGTCACTATAGCAATAGTCAGCTTTACTACACAACAGGTTACAGGTATACTTCACGTCGAAGATTACGGCACATGTTGTTACTGGTCACTATAACAATAGTCAGCTTTACTACTACAGGTTACAGGTATACTTCACGTCGAAGATTACGGCACATGTTGTTACTGGTCAATATTTGCGCCCCAACTAGTAGTTTGTTGAGCTGGTTTTGGGTATGTATGTGGATACCTCGGATTCAGCTCTGGACCCTTAACGTTTATTAAGTCAGCTTCGGTATTGATGCGATGAACCTTGCCGGTGATGTCCTTTATCATTATGTTGCCATCATAGGTCCAGGCACCAGTCAAGTGTCGACTTTTCAATAATTGCCAGGCCTTGAAGAATAGGGACGAGCGCATCCTCGTTAAGTCTTCATTCACGAAGACACCCGAATAGCCACAATCTTTTAACCCAACCCTGGATCTATATAATTATAATATTTCTCGCTCTGTAAGATGAGAATTTGACGATGATATCCCTGGGCTTACCGGGCTTCAGTATCCCGATGCGGTGGGACCGGTCGATATCAGAGAGGGATACATCAACATCCAGCGCTCTCGCAATTTGCGTTATTGTTTCGTCACTAGACACATGTTGTAACCGATGTACGTTAGCGCTGGTCTGAGAGGAAGTTGCGGCGTCTCGATCCATAGTTGTAGGTTCATGGCTGGAAGTGTGTTCAGGAATGCCACTAAAACGAAGGCAGTTCCGTCGGCTATACTGTTCGGCGACGTCAGCGTCACGTTCCAATTTAGTAACACGTGTACGTAGCTCCTCGTTCTCATGTTCAAGATGCTGAATCTTTTTGTTCAGACCCGCTAGTACACCATCAATTATAGCTTGTACCTGAACATCGACATTGGTTGAAGGTTTAGAACTAACCATTTCTGAACGAAACGTATCTTTCAACACGTTAGCTATGGCAATAATGTCTTCTTGAGCTAGCATAATGTGAGTTTGGGGTGTTTCTGATGTCTTAGACTTTTTGGAATCGTCATTATCAAGTGGAGAGGACAACTGTCTTTTCTTAGTCTCCATTATTGGTGTTAAGCATTCGTCTACTTTAGGATCACTCATACTGAATATGGTTACACAGTTTTTCCGCTCAGTATAGATTTTGAAAAATTCGTGCGGGGATGTATCTGTTACTAAATATAGTACAATGCACGATTTTCACGAGTGTCGATCTAAACTGCAGATTTCAGAAGAAATTCATTGCAACAAAAACATAGTTCATAAATACATAACTTCTCTTCGGTGTTCTTTCGGTCGACAGATACCTCCAAGCGCCAGTTAAATCATATTTCGAACTTTTTGTTTACATATTTTTGAACACTGCCGTTTACCGGAAGCGGAAGTTTTTTGTTTTTGTTTTTGTTTTTGTTTTGTAAAGCTCCGACAATAAATACAGTTTGAATTGAATGTCGGTATAACTATAATGGTATTTGTTTTGTAAAGCTCCGACAATAAATACAGTTTGAATTGAATGTCGGTATAACCATAATGGTATTTGTTTTGTAAAGCTCCGACAATAAATACAGTTTGAATTGAATGTCGGTATAACTATAATGGTATTTGTTTTATAAAGCTCCGACAATAAATACAGTTTGAATTGAATGTCGGTATAACAATAATGGTATTTGTTTTGTAAAGCTCCGACAATAAATACAGTTTGAATTGAATGTCGGTATAACTATAATGTATTTGTTTTATAAAGCTCCGACAATAATAAAGTGAATTGAATGTCGTATAACAATAATGGTATTTGTATTGTAAAGCTCCGACAATAAATAAAGTTTGAATTGAATGTCGGTATAACTATAATGGTATTTGTATTGTAAAGCTCCGACAATAAATAAAGTTTGAATTGAATGTCGGTATAACTATAATGGCATTTGTTTTGTAAAGCTCCGACAATAAATACAGTTTGAATTGAATGTCGGTATAACTATAATGGTATTTGTTTTGTAAAGCTCCGACAATAAATACAGTTTGAATTGAATGTCGGTATAACTATAATGGTACTTGTTTTGTAAAGCTCCGACAATAAATACAGTTTGCATTGAATGTCGGTATAACTATAATGGTATTTGTTTTGTAAAGCACCGACAATAAACAAAGTTTGAATTGAATGTCGGTATAACTATAATGGTATTTGTATTGTAAAGCACCGACTGTAAATACAGTTTGAATTGAATGTCGGTATAACTATAATGATATTTGTATTGTAAAGCACCGACTGTAAATACAGTTTGAATTGAATGTCGGTATAACTATAATGGTATTTGTATTGTAAAGCACCGACTGTAAATACAGTTTGAATTGAATGTCGGTATAACTATAATGGTATTTGTTTTGTAAAGCTCCGACAATAAACAAAGTTTGAATTGAATGTCGGTATAACTATAATGGTATTTGTATTGTAAAGCTCCGACAATAAACAAAGTTTGAATTGAATGTCGGTATAACTATAATGGCATTTGTTTTGTAAAGCTCCGACAATAAACAAAGTTTGAATTGAATGTCGGTATAACTATAATGGTATTTGTTTTGTAAAGCACCGACAATAAACAAAGTTTGAATTGAATGTCGGTATACCTATAATGGTATTTGTTTTGTAAAGCACCGACAATAAACAAAGTTTGAATTGAATGTCGGTATAACTATAATGGTATTTGTATTATAAAGCTCCCACAATAAAAAAGTTTGAATTGAATGTCGGTATAACTATAATGGTATTGTATTGTAAAGCACCGACAATAAATACAGTTTGAAATGAATGTCGGTATAACTATAATGATATTTGTATTGTAAAGCACCGACAATAAAAACAGTTTGAATTGAATATCGGTACAACTATAAGGTATTGTATTGTAAAGCACCGACTGTAAATACAGTTTGAATTGAATGTCGGTATAACTATAATGGTATTTGTTTTGTAAAGCTCCGACAATAAACAAAGTTTGAATTGAATGTCGGTATAACTATAATGGTATTTTTTTGTAAAGCTCCGACAATAAACAAAGTTTGAATTGAATGTCGGTATAACTATAATGGTATTTGTTTTGTAAAGCTCCGACAATAAATACAGTTTGCATTGAATGTCGGTATAACTATAATGGTATTTGTTTTGTAAAGCTCCGACAATAAATACAGTTTGAATTGATTGTCGGTATAACTATAATGGTATTTGTTTTGTAAAGCTCCGACAATAAATACAGTTTGAATTGAATGTCGGTATAACTATAATGGTATTTGTATTATAAAGCTCCCACAATAAAAACAGTTTGAATTGAATGTCGGTATAACTATAATGGTATTTGTTTTGTAAAGCTCCGACAATAAATACAGTTTGAATTGAATGTCGGTATAACTATAATGGTATTTGTTTTGTAAAGCTCCGACAATAAATACAGTTTGAATTGAATGTCGGTATAACTATAATGGTATTTGTATTATAAAGCTCCCACAATAAAAACAGTTTGAATTGAATGTCGGTATAACTATAATGGTATTTGTATTATAAAGCTCCCACAATAAAAACAGTTTGAATTGAATGTCGGTATAACTATAATGGTATTTGTTTTGTAAAGCTCCGACAATAAATACAGTTTGCATTGAATGTCGGTATAACTATAATGGTATTTGTTTTGTAAAGCTCCGACAATAAATACAGTTTGAATTGAATGTCGGTATAACTATAATGGTATTTGTTTTGTAAAGTTCCGACAATGAACAAAGTTTGAATTGAATGTCGGTATAACTATAATGGTATTTGTATTGTAAAGGACCGACTGTAAATACAGTTTGAATTGAATGTCCGTATAACTATAATGATATTTGTATTGTAAAGCACCGACTGTAAATACAGTTTGAATTGAATGTCGGTATAACTATAATGGTAATTGTTTTGTAAAGCTCCGACAATAAATACAAAAACAAACAAAAAAAAAACCCCACAAAAAAACAGTTTGAATTGAATGTCGGTATAACTATAATGGTATTTGTTTTGTTATGTTATGTTATAATTCGGGTTTTACGCCTGCATCAGCACCATTTTGGGCTATATCGCCGGCGGGCAGTTTACCTAACAACACCTTTCCTGGGCAGGCTCCAGCGGTTAACCAGTATTTGTTTTGTAAAGCTCCGACAATAAACAAAGTTTGAATTGAATGTCGGTATAACTATAATGGTAATTGTTTTGTAAAGCTCCGACAATAAATACAGTTTGCATTGAATGTCGGTATAACTATAATGGTATTTGTTTTGTAAAGCTCCGACAATAAATAAAGTTTGCATTGAATGTCGGTATAACTATAATGGTATTTGTTTTGTAAAGCTCCGACAATAAATACAGTTTGCATTGAATGTCGGTATAATTATAATGGTATTTGTTTTGTAAAGCTCCGACAATAAACAAAGTTTGAATTGAATCCGCCTCTGTGGTCGAGTGGTTACGGTCGCTGACTTGTATACCACTGTAAACTATCATCACTGATGGTCACGGGTTCGAGCCCCGCTGAGGCGTGTCTCATTTATATGAAAAAGTTGGCAGTTTCTTACGGAGGTTGGTGCACCCAAGTACTGGTTAACCGCTGGAGCCTGCCCAGGAAAGGTGTTGTTCGGTAAACTGCCCGCCGGCGATATAGCCCAAAATGGTGCTGATGCAGGCGTAAAACCCGAAATATAACATAACGTATTAAAGTTTCAATTGAATGTCGGTATAACTATAATGGTATTTGTATTGTAAACCTCCGACAATAAATACAGTTTGAATTGAATGTCGGTATAACTATAATGGTATTTGTATTGTAAAGCTCCGACAATAACACAGTTTGAATTGAACGTCGGTATAACTATAATGGTATTTGTTTTGTAAAGCTCCGACAATAAATAAAGTTTGAATTGAATGTCGGTATAACTATAATGGTATTTGTATTGTAAAGCTCCGACAATAAATAAAGTTTGAATTGAATGTCGGTATAACTATAATGGTATTTGTATTGTAAAGCTCCGACAATAAATAAAGTTTGAATTGAATGTCGGTATAACTATAATGGTATTTGTATTGTAAAGCTCCGACAATAAATAAAGTTTGAATTGAATGTCGGTATAACTATAATGGTATTTGTATTGTAAAGCTCCGACAATAAATACAGTTTGAATTGAATGTCGGTATAACTATAATGGTATTTGTTTTGTAAAGCTCCGACAATAAATACAGTTTGAATTGAATGTCGGTATAACTATAATGGTATTTGTTTTGTAAAGCTCCGACAATAAATACAGTTTGAATTGAATGTCGGTATAACTATAATGGTATTTGTTTTGTAAAGCTCCGACAATAAATACAGTTTGAATTGAATGTCGGTATAACTATAATGGTATTTGTTTTGTAAAGCTCCGACAATAAATACAGTTTGAATTGAATGTCGGTATAACTATAATGGTATTTGTTTTGTAAAGCTCCGACAATAAATACAGTTTGAATTGAATGTCGGTATAACTATAATGGTATTTGTTTTGTAAAGCTCCGACAATAAATACAGTTTGAATTGAATGTCGGTATAACTATAATGGTATTTGTATTATAAAGCTCCCACAATAAATACAGTTTGAATTGAATGTCGGTATAACCATAATAGTATTTGTTTTGTAAAGCTCCGACAATAAATACAGTTTGAATTGAATGTCGGTATAACTATAATGGTATTTGTATTGTAAAGCTCCGACAATAACAAAGTTTGAATTGGATGTCGGTATAACTATAATGGTATTTGTATTGTAAAGGACCGACTGTAAATACAGTTTGAATTGAATGTCGGTATAACTATAATGATATTTGTATTGTAAAGCACCAACTGTAAATACAGTTTGAATTGAATGTCGGTATAACTATAATGGTATTTGTATTGTAAAGCACCGACTGTAAATACAGTTTGAATTGAATGTCGGTATAACTATAATGGTAATTGTTTTGTAAAGCTCCGACAATAAATACAGTTTGCATTGAATGTCGGTATAACTATAATGGTATTTGGTTTGTAAAGCTCCGACAATAAATACAGTTTGAATTGAATGTCGGTATAACTATAATGATATTTGTATTGTAAAGCACCGACTGTAAATACAGTTTGAATTGAATGTCGGTATAACTATAATGGTATTTGTATTGTAAAGCACCGACTGTAAATACAGTTTGAATTGAATGTCGGTATAACTATAATGGTAATTGTTTTGTAAAGATCCGACAATAAACAAAGTTTGAATTGAATGTCGGTATAACTATAATGGTAATTGTTTTGTAAAGCTCCGACAATAAATACAGTTTGCATTGAATGTCGGTATAACTATAATGGTATTTGTTTTGTAAAGCTCCGACAATAAATACAGTTTGCATTGAATGTCGGTATAACTATAATGGTATTTGTTTTGTAAAGCTCCGACAATAAATAAAGTTTGAATTGAATGTCGGTATAACTATAATGGTATTTTTTTGTAAAGCTCCGACAATAAACAAAGTTTGAATTGAATCCGCCTCTGTGGTCGAGTGGTTACGGTCGCTGACTTGTATACCACTGTAAACTATCATCACTGATGGTCACGGGTTCGAGCCCCGCTGAGGCGTGTCTCATTTATATGAAAAAGTTGGCAGTTTCTTACGGAGGTTGGTGCACCCAAGTACTGGTTAACCGCTGGAGCCTGCCCAAGAAAGGTGTTGTTCGGTAAACTGCCCGCCGGCGATATAGCCCAAAATGGTGCTGATGCAGGCGTAAAACTCGAAATATAACATAACATAATAAAGTTTGAATTGAATGTCGGTATAACTATAATGGTATTTGTATTGTAAACCTCCGACAATAAATACAGTTTGAATTGAATGTCGGTATAACTATAATGGTATTTGTATTGTAAAACTCCGACAATAACACAGTTTGAATTGAACGTCGGTATAACTATAATGGTATTTGTTTTGTAAAGCTCCGACAATAAATAAAGTTTGAATTGATTGTCGGTATAACTATAATGGTATTTGTATTGTAAAGCTCCGACAATAAATAAAGTTTGAATTGAATGTCGGTATAACTATAATGGTATTTGTATTGTAAAGCTCCGACAATAAATACAGTTTGAATTGAGTGTCGGTATAACTATAATGGTATTTGTTTTGTAAAGCTCCGACAATAAATACAGTTTGAATTGAATGTCGGTATAACTATAATGGTATTTGTTTTATAAAGCTCCGACAATAAATACAGTTTGAATTGAATGTCGGTATAACAATAATGGTATTTGTTTTGTAAAGCTCCGACAATAAATACAGTTTGAATTGAATGTCGGTATAACTATAATGGTATTTGTTTTGTAAAGCTCCGACAATAAATACAGTTTGAATTGAATGTCGGTATAACTATAATGGTATTTGTATTATAAAGCTCCCACAATAAATACAGTTTGAATTGAATGTCGGTATAACTATAATGGTATTTGTATTGTAAAGCTCCGACAATAACAAAGTTTGAATTGAATGTCGGTATAACTATAATGGTATTTGTTTTGTAAAGCTCCGACAATAAATACAGTTTGAATTGAATGTCGGTATAACTATAATGGTATTTGTATTGTAAAGCTCCGACAATAACAAAGTTTGAATTGAATGTCGGTATAACTATAATGGTATTTGGTTTGTAAAGCTCCGACAATAAATAAAGTTTGAATTGAATGTCAGTATAACTATAATGGTATTTGTTTTGTAAAGCTCCGACAATACACAAAGTTTGAATTGAATCCGCCTCCGTGGTCCAGTGGTTACGTACGCTGACTTGTATACCACTGTAAACTATCATCACTGATGGTCACTGGTTCGAGCCCCGCTCAGGCCGTGTCTCATTTATATGAAAAAGTTGGCAGTTTCATACGGAGGTTGGTGCACCCAAGTACTGGTTAACCGCTGGAGCCTGCCCAGGAAAGGTGTTGTTAGGTAAACTGCCCGCCGGCGATATAGCCCAAAATGGTGCTGATGCAGGCGTAAAACCCGAAATATAACATAACGTATTAAAGTTTCAATTGAATGTCGGTATAACTATAATGTTATTTGTTTTGTAAAGCTCCGACAATAAACAAAGTTTGAATTGAATGTCGGTATAACTATAATGGTATTTGTTTTGTAAAGCTCCGACAATAAATACAGTTTGAATTGAATGTCGGTATAGCTATAATGGTATTTGTATTGTAAAGCACCGACTGTAAATACAGTTTGAATTGAATGTCGGTATACCTATAATGGTATTTGTATTGTAAAGCACCGACTGTAAATAAAGTTTGAATTGAATGTCGGTATAGCTATAATGGTATTTGTATTGTAAAGCACCGACTGTAAATAAAGTTTGAATTGAATGTCGGTATACCTATAATGGTATTTGTATTGTAAAGCACCGACTGTAAATAAAGTTTGAATTGAATGTCGGTATAGCTATAATGGTATTTGTATTGTAAAGCACCGACTGTAAATAAAGTTTGAATTGAATGTCGGTATAGCTATAATGGTATTTGTATTGTAAAGCAGCGACTGTAAATAAAGTTTGAATTGAATGTCGGTATAACTATAATGGTATTTGTATTGTAAAGCACCGACTGTAAATAAAGTTTGAATTGAATGTCGGTATAGCTATAATGGTATTTGTATTGTAAAGCACCGACTGTAAATAAAGTTTGAATTGAATGTCGGTATAACTATAATGGTATTTGTATTGTAAAGCACCGACTGTAAATAAAGTTTGAATTGAATGTCGGTATAGCTATAATGGTATTTGTATTGTAAAGCACCGACTGTAAATAAAGTTTGAATTGAATGTCGGTATAGCTATAATGGTATTTGTATTGTAAAGCACCGACTGTAAATAAAGTTTGAATTGAATGTCGGTATACCTATAATGATATTTGTTTTGTAAAGCTCCGACAATAAACAAAGTTTGAATTGCAATTGAATTATTAATATATATTATATCTTTATATATGTCTCAGCTATGTACAGTACATCCATTTCAATTGATATCATAACACATACATTACACATAGCCATTCTACAAATGAGAATTATAAGAGACAGTAGTATATTACAATACGTGAAACATGTTTTACTTTCTAAAAACTATGTAAAAGTCGCTAATCATAACACTAAAAATATTTAAAATACTGTTTGTTTGTTTGTTTTATTAAGATTTTAACAGGGAAAAAGAGCACTATCGTGTAAATTAGAATATGTTTTAAGAAATCAGAACCACCTCTGATCATATCAGGGATGGATTAGCAGCTTTTACATAGTACACATCAAAATTTGTTCACAAATAAAAAAAATTTATACACATTATTTACATAGGTAAGGACTAGGACGCTGTAAAATATTAACTATTATATGCGCGGTATCAATTCACGAATAAAATCCGTGAATTCGACAGGATCAGTGAATCAGTAACTTAACAGTGTGAATACATAATACAGCAATTAAAAAAGGTGAAAGGTGTTTTGATGTACCCTATAGCTTCTAAGAAATACTATGTTCACTCAATTCACTGTTTGTAACTGTGTACGCTGCTCGTCGAATTTTAACGACTATTCGTTAACTAGCGTCGCCCCGGATTGAGGTTTGATTCTCCAGGGGCGTACATAATTACACTGCAACGTCACCCCGGGTTGAGGTTTGGTTCTCCAGGGGCGTACATAATCACACTGTAACGTCGTCCCGGATTGAGGTTTGGTTCTCCAGGGGCGTACATAATCACACTGTAACGTCGTCCCGGATTGAGGTTTGGTTCTCCAGGTGCGTACATAATCACACTGCAACGTCATCCCGGATTGAGGGTTGGTTATCCAGGGGCGTACATAATCTCACTGTAACGTCGTCCCGGATTGAGGTTTGGTTCTCCAGGGGCGTACATAATCACACTGCAACGTCACCCTGGATTGAGGGTTGGTTATCCAGGGGCGTACATAATCTCACTGTAACGTCGTCCCGGATTGAGGTTTGGTTCTCCAGGGGCGTACATAATCACACTGTAACGTCGTCCCGGATTGAGGTTTGGTTCTCCAGGGGCGTACATAATCACACTGCAACGTCGTCCCGGATTGAGGTTTGGTTCTCCAGGGGCGTACATAATCACACTGCAACGTCACCCCGTTTGAGGGTTGGTTATCCTTGGGGCGTACATAATCACACTGCAACGTCACCCCGGGTTGAGGTTTGGTTATCCAGGGGGCGTACATAATCACACTGCAACGTCACCCCGGGTTGAGGTTTGGTTATCCAGGGGGCGTACATAATCACACTGCAACGTCACCCCGGGTTGAGGTTTGGTTATCCAGGGGGCGTACATAATCTCACTGCAACGTCACCACGGGTTGAGGTTTGGTTATCCAGGGGGTGTACATAATCTCACTGCAACGTCACCACGGGTTGAGGTTTGGTTCTCCAGGGGCGTACATAATCACACTGTAATGTCACCACGGGTTGAGGTTTTGTTATCCAGGGGGTGTACATAATCTCACTGCAACGTCACCACGGGTTGAGGTTTGGTTCTCCAGGGGCGTACATAATCACACTGTAACGTCGTCCCGGATTGAGGGTTGGTTATCCAGGGGGCGTACATAATCACACTGCAACGTCATCCCGGTTTGAGGTTTGGTTCTCCAGGGGCGTACATAATCACACTGCAACGTCACCCCGGTTTGAGGGTTGGTTATCCTTGGGGCGTACATAATCACACTACAACGTCACCCCGGTTTGAGGGTTGGTTATCCTTGGGGCGTACATAATCACACTGCAACGTCACCCCGGTTTGAGGGTTGGTTATCCTTGGGGCGTACATAATCACACTGCAACGTCACCCCGGGTTGAGGTTTGGTTATACAGGGGGCGTACATAATCACACTGCAACGTCATCCCGGTTTGAGGTTTGGTTCTCCAGGGGCGTACATAATCACACTGCAACGTCACCACGGGTTGAGGTTTGGTTCTCCAGGGGCGTACATAATCACACTGCAACGTCACCACGGGTTGAGGTTTGGTTCTCCAGGGGCGTACATAATCACATTGTAACGTCGTCCCGGATTGAGGTTTGGTTCTCCAGGGGCGTACATAATCACACTGCAACGTCACCACGGGTTGAGGTTGGGTTATCCAGGGGGTGTACATAATCACACTGCAACGTCACCCCGGTTTGAGGGTTGGTTATCCAGGGGGCGTACATAATCACACTGCAACGTCACCACGGGTTGAGGTTTGGTTCTCCATGGACGTACATAATCACACTGCAACGTCACCACGGGTTGAGGTTGGTTATCCAGGGGGTGTACATAATCACACTGCAACGTCACCACGGGTTGAGGTTGGGTTATCCAGGGGGTGTACATAATCACACTGCAACGTCACCCCGGTTTGAGGGTTGGTTATCCAGGGGGCGTACATAATCACACTGCAACGTCACCCCGGTTTGAGGGTTGGTTATCCAGGGGGTGTACATAATCACACTGCAACGTCACCACGGGTTGAGGTTTTGTTATCCAGGGGGCGTACATAATCACACTGCAATGTGTATCATGATTAAAACGATTACTAGTCAGGAAAATAATTATATAAGTTGTTGTTCTTTTAAAACTTAGTTTAGCTCGCTTGCGAAACAAGTTCTTACAACTTTAGTTTAAGTCGCTATTGAGTGGGGGAACGCACTGTGGATTCAAGAGTATTGCCTAAGGACACCGCAACTGTGGTACGGGCGATGTTCCAACTTCCAGTCTCTCTGTTACGAGGCGGACATTATACCACTGAGGTTCCACTATTCCATTTGGGTAGCAAGTTCAGCAAGAATCCACCACATGTGATTGCTCTCGGTCATACTGCATATACTCTGTTATCTGTGTGTTTTTACGTTTATTTATCGTCGCTACCGGTTGCCCATATGAGCGACGCCTCCTGAAGAGATTAGTTATTTTAGATTTTTGGAGGATAGTGCAATGATACAGACAGAGACCCATTCCAGAATATCCTCTGGTTCTTTTACGTGCACGGTGTAAAGCACCGACACGAGACCTCGGTTTAACGTCCCATCTGAAAGACTGCTAATTTTATTAGGGTCAGACGGGGGATCGAAAACCCTGTTACCCTGTTATCTTCCAAAACTCTAGGATTTATATTGTTCAAGTATGACAGTATTTTGAACCTGTTGCCATGTTGTCGTATAAACATAATTACAGTCAAACCCGTGTGAGTGGTCACCTCTATTAAGCAACCAACCTGTATTAAGCAGCTAATTTCCAGTTACCAATGTGTTGTTTTATTATACACGTGACCTCTATTAAGCAGCCACACGCGCTAAGCAGCCACTTTTGTGAGACCAATGGTTGGCTGCTCAATACAGGTTTTACTGTATTCTGTTCTTGTTGGTTCCTTTGTCTTTTTATCCAACACATGATTATTGTGAAGTAAAACAGGATTAATTGGCAGTATAGTAATCGCACGAACACCCTACCCTTGTATTTATATATTAGTTTGTATATGTGATAACATTGGTGACCTAATGTCATACTGTGTCCACCGTCATTCAAAAACATAATAAACAACTGTCCGCTCCGCGTTGGACTGGTAATCCAGGGAGCGCAGGTTCGATCCCCCGTCTGACCCTAATAAAATTAACAGTCCTGCATGTATTTTCTTATTGTGATCAGTATACTATGTATATTCATTGAAATAAAATATTGTTTAAACTAAAATTATCAGTCTTTCAGTAGGTACTTTAAACCGAGGTCTCGTGTTGGTGCTTTACACCGTGCACGTAACCAGATGAGTCTCTGGAATGGGTCTCTGTCTGTATCATTGCACTATCCTCCTAACATCTAAAATGACTAATCTTTCCAGGAGGCGTCGCTGATATGGGCAACCGGTATCGACGATAAATAAACGTAAATCACACACACACACGCTCCGCTCACTGATAAACTACATGCATATAATTGACATGCATGTGACCAATACAGACGAGAATTTAAATAATATTATATAGAGTGATACAAACTATATTGCACTGTCACTGATATTATATATGACGCTCAAGTATACGACATTCACTGCTGTAAACCAAGATCATAAACGGAAAGAAAGCGAAGCCGGCGTAGACCCCTCATGACAGTGGTTACAATTAAATATGAACGGTTCTCAGGTTTGCACGTGAATCTCGTGCCTTAGGCTACATAATATAGCACACTGCGCCTAGCAACTTAGTGCATCACAACATACAGGACAAGTTCAGTGGAACACTCGGTCAGGTAAAGTAACTTTTATTTTTATGAAGAAAAAATAATCATTTTCGTTTCTTTAAAGTTAAATGAAAAGTATATCTGTATATACGTAACACAGACCATCCGATCATTTCCCTCGGCCTTAAACGGTGATGATTTGTTTTGCTTTGATTGTAGATGTTTTCATGTTTATTATGGTCAAATCATGTTGCATAATTGGTGTGTGTGTTGTTTTTTTACGTTTATTTATCGTCGCTACCAGTTGCCCATATGAGCGCCGCCTCCTGAAGAGATTCGTCATTTTAGATGTTGGAGGATGGTGCAATGATATCGATCCATTCCAGAGTCTACTCTGGTTCTTTTACGTGCACGGTGTAAAGCACCGACACGATACCTCGATTTAAAGACTGTTAATATTATTAGGATCAGACGGGAGAGTCGAACCTGCGATCCCTGGATTACCAGTCCAGCGTGTTAACCACTGGAGCACAATCGGTCGAATCATGGCAAGTACTAAACGTACGGATATCGTGTATCGGTCGTTGTTACCTATGTACAAGGTGCATGACATCAAGTGTTAGTTGCTGGATAGTTGGCTTTAAACACTGTTAAAAATGTATCTGTCAAATGACATGTTTTGTCAATGTGATGCAATGTAAATACTAGAGGGCGCTCTCCAGTGCATACCTCCGCCACGTTATCCAGACCATCTTATACAAATTTATTTTAGCTCTATTGCGAAACAAGTTATTTCAACTTATATAAATCACTCTCGAGACCTCATTCCTGATGGAATCCATCGTCACGAGGGAGAGAGAAGAGGCAATGTGGAATTTAAATGCCTTGCCTAAGGGCACAATCGTAACGGCTCCAGCCCATCACCGTAAGTTCATGGCTTGATTCATGGCGGACCTTCACAAAGATAAATCCTGAGTTTTGTACAATAATGCTAACAAACTAAACCATGGTGAAAACATATTCTCCTGGCGGAGGTATTATGGGTCACATTCTCCTGGCGGAGGTATTATGGGTCACATTCTCCTGGCGGAGGTATTATGGGTCACATTCTCCTGGCGGAGGTATTATGGGTCACATTCTCCGGAGGTATTATGGGTCACATTCTCCTGGCGGAGGTATTATGGGTCACATTCTCCTGGCGGAGGTATTATGGGTCACATTCTCCTGGCGGAGGTATTATGGGTCACATTCTCCTGGCGGAGGTATTATGGGTCACATTCTCCTGGCGGAGGTATTATGGGTCACATTCTCCTGGCGGAGGTATTATGGGTCACATTCTCCTGGCGGAGGTATTATGGGTCACATTCTCCTGGCGGAGGTATTATGGGTCACATTCTCCTGGCGGAGGTATTATGGGTCACATTCTCCTGGCGGAGGTATTATGGGTCACATTCTCCTGGCGGAGGTATTATGGGTCACATTCTCCTGGCGGAGGTATTATGGGTCACATTCTCCTGGCGGAGGTATTATGGGTCACAGTCTCCTGGCGGAGGTATTATGGGTCACCGGTTGTTTTCAAACACATGATTTCACTTAGTATTGTTCCGATCCTAGTCGACCGACGTTATGACGTACCCTAGAAGATATGCCCGCTTTTAAACGGAAATCGTTCCATCAGAATATGTGCCACTGAAGCGATATAATTGAACTAATAATCAAACGTCGTATACGACATTTGTTGACGTAACTTTTGTGTAATCAAAAGTATGCGTGAACCACCGTGCATCCACAATAATTCTGTGATTTCCCGATGTATAAGTTAATTCTATTTCTACCAGGTACTGGCCAAGTTCAACAGACTGATCATTATTGCCAGGTGGGTGGGTGGATGGGTGGGTGGTTACCATTTGCACACGTGCATATTTATTGTTCTGTTAATCTGATTGGAGAAATTAAATCAAATACAATATAAAAAAAGCAAATGTAGATACCGAATTGGGACTTTAGTCCATTTTTTTGAAATATTCTGCTTTCAGATTAATAGCGCCATCAAAGAACACTGTATCGGATAATCCTTCACGTTTCGGTTTCCTGTGCATCATAGTTCAGGTAAACATAAAAGATGAGCAAGGCACCCCCAGCTGAAGTTTATGCTCCAAACCCCCCGGATTACTCGCATGGCTACGCACCCCATGGATACCACCCAGGACCTCACCAGCAACCGCCGCAGGGCAATCATGCATCATATTCGCCAGTTACTCATCAGGTATATATTGTGCATATTTTTAGTGCCGAAATTAGTACAGAAATAGCAAGAGCAATCCCAAATAGTAAAGATCTACCCCCGCTGCTAAATAGTAAACTTGCGCCCCGCTGTGCTAAATAGTAAACTTCCGCCCCACTACCAAATAGTAAACTTCCGCCCGCTACCAAATAGTAAACTTCCGCCCCACTACCAAATAGTAAACTTCCGCCCCGCTACCAAATAGTAAACTTCCGCCCCACTATCAATTACTAAACTTCCGCCCTGCTACCAAATAGTAAACTTCCGCCCCGCTACCAAATAGTAAACTTCCGCCCCGCTACCAAATAGTAAACTTCCGCCCCGCTACCAAATAGTAAGCTTCCGCCCCGCTACCAAATAGTAAACTTCCGCCCCGCTACCGAATAGTAAACTTCCGCCCCACTACCAAATAGTAAACTTCCGCCCCGCTACCGAATAGTAAACTTCCGCCCCGCTACCAAATAGTAAACTTCCGCCCCACTACCAAATAGTAAACTTGCGCCCCACTACCAAATAGTAAGCTTCCGCCCCGCTACCAAATAGTAAACTTCCATCCCACTGCTAAATAGTAAACTTCCGCCACTGCTAAATAGTAAACTTCCGCCCCACTGCTAAATAGTAAACTTCTGCCACTGCTAAATAGTAAACTTCCGCCACTGCTAAATAGTAAACTTCCACCCCGCTACCAAATAGTAAACTTCCGCCCCACTGCCACATAGTAAACTTCCGCCCGCTGCTAAATAGTAAACTTCCACCCCGCTGCTAAATAGTAAACTTCCACCCCGCTGCTAAATAGTAAACTTCCACCCCGCTGCTAAATAGTAAACTTCCACCCCGCTGCTAAGTAGTAAACTTCCACCCCGCTGCTAAATAGTAAACTTCCACCCCGCTGCTAAATAGTAAACTTCCACCCCGCTGCTAAATAGTAAACTTCCACCCGGCTGCTAAATAGTAAACTTCCACCCCGCTGCTAAATAATAAACTTGCGCCCCTCTGCTAAATAGTAAACTTCCACCCCGCTGCTAAATAGTAAACTTCCACCCCGCTGCTAAAGAGTAAACTTCCACCCCGCTGCTAAATAATAAACTTCCACCCCGCTGCTAAATAGTAAACTTCCACCCCGCTGCTAAATAGTAAACTTCCACCCCGCTGCTAAATAGTAAACTTCCACCCCGCTGCTAAATAATAAACTTGCGCCCCTCTGATAAATAGTAAACTTCCACCTCGCTGCTAAATAGTAAACTTCCACCCCGCTGCTAAATAGTAAACTTCCACCCCGCTGCAAAATAGTAAACTTCCACCCCGCTGCCGAATAGTACACTTGCGCCCCGCTACTACATAGTACACTTGCGCCCCGCTACTACATAGTACACTTGCGCCCCGCTACTACATAGTACACTTGAGCCCCGTTACTACATAGTACACTTGCGCCCCGTTACTACATAGTACACTTGCGCCCCGCTACTACATAGTACACTTGCGCCCCGCTACTACATAGTACACTTGCGCCCCGCTACTACATAGTACACTTGCGCCCCGCTACTACATAGTACACTTGCGCCCCGCTACTACATAGTACACTTGCGCCCCGCTACTACATAGTACACTTGCGCCCCGCTACTACATAGTACACTTGCGCCCCGCTACTACATAGTACACTTGCGCCCCGCTACTACATAGTACACTTGCGCCCCGCTATACATAGTACACTTGCGCCCGTGGCAATTCCCCCCCATACACATAGTAAAAATAATAGAAGACTTTATAACTGAAAATGATCTTTGTCTATTAAATGATAACAAATCGACATACCTTCATCCTGCCACAGGACATTTTTCTGCTTTAGATTTATGTATATGTCATCCAAACATTTTCTTAGATTTTGAATGGTCCGTACATGATGACCTACATGGAAGTGACCACTTCCCAATCGTAATCACAGAAATAAACAAATCAAAAGATGAATTTTACCCACAATGGAATCTACAAAAAGCTAATTGGGAAAAATTCCAAATTTTATGCAGAGAACAGTTGATATTGGAAAAGATTGGGAACGAGGATCAAATCACCTCGTTTTCGAATTCACTTTTAAAAATTTCAACGGAATGCATTCCGAAATCCTCTACATCTTCTAAAAGAATTAGACCATGGTTTAATGACGATTGTTAAAATGTTATAAATAAACGAAAGAATGCATTGCGTAAATTTAATAAAACTCCCACAAAAGCAAATCTCTTAAACACACAAATTACACGAGCAAAAGCTCGAAGAAATATAAAAAATGCAAAACGCACTTCATGGCAAAAATATGTATCTACTATAAACTCTAATACATCAATGAAAAGGGTTTGGAATATGGTAGCAAAAATAAATGGCAAGAGGAAAAGCTCAAAAATTGTTCATCTAAATACATCTAATAATAGAAACCATTTAACAAAAAAAGACATATCCAATGTTTTAGGTGAAAACTTTCAAAACAACTTTTCAACATTAAACTATAATGAGAAGTTTCAGAAATTTAAAACTGAGAAAGAGAAAGAAAAAATTGATTTTCATTCTAGAAATGAAGAAAAATATAATCTACCATTCAATATGTCAGAACTCGAACCTGCTCTACAAAGAACAAAAGAAACGGCCACAGGTCCAGATCAAATCCATTATCAAATTATAAAACATTTACAAAATAATGCAATGATAACTCTTTTAGATATTTTTAATATGACGTGGGAAAGTGAGAACTTTCCCAAAGAATGGAGTGAAGCCATAATCATTCCTATTCCCAAACCAGGAAAAGATCATACAAATCCCACAAATTATCGTCCCATCGCACTAACTAGTTGTCTATGTAAAACCATGGAGAGAAGGATTAACGATAGACTTGTTTGGTTCTTGGAATCAAACAGTTTGATTACGAGTTACCAAACGGGTTTTCTGAAAAATAAATGTACAACTGATCATCTAGTAAGACTAGAAACTTATATTCGTAATGCCTTCATCAAAAAAGAACATTTGGTAGCAGTTTTTTTCGATTTAGAAAAGGCATATGATACCACATGGAAATATGGTATTCTCAAAGATTTACACGATTTTGGTCTGAAAGGCCACTTGCCAAATTTTATTGCCAATTTTTTATCAAATAGAAATTTTAAAGTAAGAATTGGCTCAACGCTCTCCGATACATACAAACCAGAGCAAGGGGTGCCTCAAGGTAGTATTTTATCCCCAACACTTTTTAATATTAAAATAAATAGCATTGTGAAATGTTTAAACGAAACAGATTGCTCCTTATATGTAGATGATTTTGTAATGTTCTACAAATCTAAAAATATGGAAACCATTGAACAAAAACTCCAACAATGTCTAAATAAACTTGAAGATTGGGCAAACAAAAATGGTTTCAAATTCTCTAAAATTAAAACTCAATGCGTACATTTCTGTCAATTGAGAGGATTACATCCAGATCCAAATTTAACAATTTACGGTTCACAAATTCCTGTAGTAGAAGAAGTAAAATTCCTAGGACTTATATTTGACAAAAAATTAACATTCATACCTCATATAAATTATCTACGGACTAAATGTCTAAAAGCTCTAAATATTTTGAAGGTGCTCTCCAATACAAATTGGGGAAGCGATTGTCCAGTTCTTATAAATCTATACAGATCACTTATCCGTTCCAAACTGGATTACGGATCCATTGTGTATGTATCGGCGAGAAAATCCTACTTGAAAAAGTTAGATACAATACATCATCAAGGTCTACGACTGGCTCTAGGAGCTTTTCGCACATCTCCCGTAGAAAGCTTATATGATGAAACAAATGAACCCTCTTTATACATACGGAGAGAGAAACTCTCGTTACAATATACAACCAAACTAGCTGCAAATCCCAAAAATCCTGCATTCAATTGCGTTTTCGAGCCTAAAAACAAAATAGTTTACGGAAACTCTCCATCCGACATAAAACCACTAGGTCTCCGTATTAAACCATTATTAGTAGAAGCAAAAATAGATACAACAATTATACAAGAAAACAAGTTGTTAAATAAAGAACCGTGGACTTTGACTACCCCAAACATTATTTTAGATCTTCATTTGTATGAGAATAAGAAAAGTGAAACTAGTCCAGATATTTTTAAAACAAAATTTTTAGAAATAAAATCTAAATATAAAGATTATATATCCATCTACACAGATGGCTCAAAAAGACTTGAAAAGGTTGCATGTGCAGCAGTTACCCATACTAAATCAAGTACTGTAAGATTACCTGATGACAGTTAAATTTTCTCTGCAGAAACACAAGCTATCGACCTAGCTCTTTCCCTTATAACTGTTAACGAAAACGACAAATTTATTATATTTTCCGACTCTTTGTCGGTTTTAACATCTCTCAAACAACCAAACCATTCCAACCCCCTAATTCAACAAATTTTTAGAAGATACATATCTATTAGCTCCTCAAAAACTGTTGTTTTTTGTTGGATTACCAGTCATATAAACATACGAGGAAATGATGAAGCTGATTTTCTAGCAAAGTCTGCTTTAGACTTGCCAATAACAAACTCTAAAATACCGCATACGGATTTAAAATCCAATATTATGAAATATGTCGATAGTAAATGTCAAATAAATTGGGACAAACAAGTTGGAAATAAATTACATGAAATTAAACCCATATTTTCAAGTACATATCGTACAAAACTAAACCGAAAAGAACAAGTTCGTTTGACTCGGTGTCGTAGTGGACACACTTGGATTACACATTCTTATATTTTAAATGCAGAAGAACAACCCATATGTATTCCTTGTGATGAGATATTCACAGTGAAGCACTTTTTGCTCCACTGTGCCGACCTCATCTTTACAAGGAGTGCATACTTTAATACAAATAGTATACAAGAATTATTCGATTCAGTACTGCCAAGTACAATATTAGGTTTTTTAAAAGAAACTCACCTTATAAATAGATTATAATGCAACTTATTGTGATTATCGAGTATATATATTATTTAAAATGTAAACTTTTAACATAGATCACGTTTTTAAACAATTTTTATTTTTACAAATGTTTTCGACGCCACATGACCTTATTAGGTTGAGGCGTCGGTAAATAAGATATCGTCAAGATATCCATTAAATAAATAAAATTTAACATCTCTCAAACAACCAAACCATTCCAACCCCCTAATTCAACAAATCTTTAAAAGATACATATCTATTAGCTCCTCAAAAACTGTTGTTTTTTGTTGGATTCCCAGTCATATAAACATACGAGGAAATGATGAAGCTGATTTTCTAGCAAAGTCTGCTTTAGACTTGCCAATAACAAACTCTAAAATACCGCATACGGATTTAAAATCCAATATTAGGAAATATGTCGATAGTAAATGTCAAATAAATTGGGACAAACAAGTTGGAAATAAGTTACATGAAATTAAACCCATATTTTCAAGTACATATCGTACAAAACTAAACCGAAAAGAACACGTTCGTTTGACTCGGTGTCGTATTGGACACACTTGGATTACACATTCTTATATTTTAAATGCAGAAGAACAACCCATATGTATTACTTGTGATGAGATATTCACAGTGAAGCACTTTTTGCTCCACTGTGCCGACCTCATCTTTACAAGGAATGCATACTTTAATACAAATAGTATACAAGAATTATTCGATTCAGTACTGCAAAGTACAATATTAGGTTTTTTAAAAGAAACTCACCTTATAAATAGATTATAATGCAACTTATTGTGATTATCAAGTATATATATTATTTAAAATGTAACCTTTTAACATAGATCACGTTTTTAAACAATTTTTATTTTTACAAATGTTTTCGACGCCACATGACCTTATTAGGTTGAGGCGTCGGTAAATAAGATATCGTCAAGATATCCATTAAATAAATAAATAAATAAATACATCGACACTTGCGCCCCGCTACTACATGTACACTTGCGCCCCGCTAATACATAGTACACTTGCGCACGTACTACCTAGTCACTTGCGCCCCGTCCTACATAGGACACTTGGCGCCCGCTAATACATAGTACACTTGCGCCCCGCTACTACATAGTACACTTGCGCCCCGCTACTACATAGTACACTTGCGCCCCGCTACTACATAGTACACTTGCGCCCCGCTACTACATAGTACACTTGCGCCCCGCTACTACATAGTACACTTGCGCCCCGCTACTACATAGTACACTTCCGCCCCGCTAATACATAGTACACTTCCGCCCCGTGGCAACTTCCCCCCACTACCACATAGTAAATTTCCGCCTTGTAGATGTAGAATGTTGTATATATCGCGTGTACGTTACACACGGTGTATAATGTTGTATATATCGTGTATGCTACACACTGTGTAGAATGTTGTATATATCGCGTGTATGTTACACTGTGTAGAATGTTGTATATATCGCGTGTACGTTACACACGGTGTAGAATGTTGTATATATCGCGTGTACGTTACACACGGTGTAGAATGCTGTATATATCTCGTGTATGCTACACACTGTGTAGAATGTTGTATATATCTCGTGTATGTTACACACTGTGTAGAATGTTGTATATATCGCGTGTATGTTACACACGGTGTAGAATGTTGTATATATCGCGTGTATGTTACACACGGTGTAGAATGTTGTATATATCTCGTGTACGTTACACACGGTGTAGAATGTTGTATATATCGCGTGTATGTTACACACGGTGTAGAATGTTGTATATATCGCGTGTATGTTACACACGGTGTAGAATGTTGTATATATCTCGTGTACGTTACACACGGTGTAGAATGTTGTATATATCGCGTGTATGTTACACACGGTGTAGAATGTTGTATATATCGCGTGTATGTTACACACGGTGTAGAATGTTGTATATATCTCGTGTACGTTACACACGGTGTAGAATGTTGTATATATCGCGTGTATGTTACACACGGTGTAGAATGTTGTATATATATCGTGTATGTTACACATGGTGTAGAATGTTGTATATATCTCGTGTACGTTACACACGGTGTAGAATGTTGTATATATCGCGTGTATGTTACACACGGTGTAGAATGTTGTATATATATCGTGCATGTTAAACACGGTGTAGACTGTTGTATATATCTCGTGTACGTTACACACGGTGTAGAATGTTGTATATATCGCGTGTATGTTAGACAATGTGTAGAATGTTGTATATATCTCGTGTATGTTAGACAATGTGTAGAATGTTGTATATATCTCGTGTATGTTACACACGGTGTAGAATGTTGTATATATCTCGTGTATGTTACACACGGTGTAGAATGTTGTATATATCTCGTGTATGTTACACACGGTGTAGAATGTTGTATATATCTCGTGTATGTTACACACGGTGCAGAATGTTGTATATATATCGTGTATGTTACACACGGTGTAGAATGTTGTATATATCGCGTGTATGTTACACACGGTGTAGAATGTTGTATATATCGCGTGTATGTTACACACTGTGTAGAATGTTGTATATATCTCGTGTATGTTACACACGGTGTAGAATGTTGTATATATCTCGTGTATGTTACACACGGTGTAGAATGTTGTATATATCGCGTGTATGTTACACACGGTGTAGAATGTTGTATATATCTCGTGCATGCTACACACGGTGTAGAATGTTGTATATATCGCGTGTATGTTACACACGGTGTAGAATGTTGTATATATCTCGTGTATGTTAGACAATGTGTAGAATGTTGTATATATCTCGTGTATGTTACACACGGTGTAGAATGTTGTATATATCTCGTGTATGTTAGACAATGTGTAGAATGTTGTATATATCTCGTGTATGTTAGACAATGTGTAGAATGTTGTATATATCTCGTGTATGCTACACACTGTGTAGAATGTTGTATATATCTCGTGTATGTTACACACGGTGTAGAATGTTGTATATATCTCGTGTATGTTACACACGGTGTAGAATGTTGTATATATCTCGTGTATGTTACACACGGTGTAGAATGTTGTATATATCGCGTGTATGTTACACACGGTGTAGAATGTTGTATATATCTCGTGTATGTTACACACGGTGTAGAATGTTGTATATATCGCGTGTATGTTACACACGGTGTAGAATGTTGTATATATCGCGTGTATGTTACACACGGTGTAGAATGTTGTATATATCGCGTGTATGTTACACACGGTGTAGAATGTTGTATATATCTCGTGTATGTTACACACGGTGTAGAATGTTGTATATATCGCGTGTATGTTACACACGGTGTAGAATGTTGTATTTACATTGTATCTCTGTTTTAGCCTATGACACAATCGACGAACGTGGTCGTGAACATGGGTGGTGCTGGCAAATCTGACAATAATAGAAAGCGAGACTGGACAACAAACTTGTGTGGCTGTTGTCAGGATATTCAATCATGTAAGTGTTCCACCCAGCATGGCGTGGCTTTTATCATCGCTTACCATATCTGTATCCCCAGCTTACAGTAATGGTAATCTGATGTAGTTGTAGTTTCATGGTGTTCACTTCAAAGTTGCTATCGCACTCTCGGGGTCACTGTAAGCCGATGGTAAATGTTATTAAGCAGCATCTCTAACATGACCTTGTTATATACACAAACTATCTACACAAGTGACACTGTAACTGGTTATATACACAAACTATCTACACAAGTGACACTGTAACTGGTTATATACACAAACTATCTACACAAGTGACACTGTAACTGGTTATATGCACAAACTATCTACACAAGTGACGCTGTAACTGGTTATATGCACAAACTATCTACACAAGTGACACTGTAACAGGTTATATGCACAAACTATCTACACAAGTGACACTGTAACTGGTTATATGCACAAACTATCTACACGAGTGACACTGTAACTGGTTATATGCACAAACTATCTACACAAGTGACACTGTAACTGGTTATATGCACGAACTATCTACACAAGTGACGCTGTAACTGGTTATATGCACGAACTATCTACACGAGTGACACTGTAACTGGTTATATACACGAACTATCTACACGAGTGACACTGTAACTGGTTATATACACGAACTATCTACACAAGTGACACTGTAACTGGTTATATACACGAACTATCTACACGAGTGACACTGTAACTGGTTATATACACGAACTATCTACACGAGTGACACTGTAACTGGTTATATACACGAACTATCTACACAAGTGACGCTGTAACTGGTTATATACACGAACTATCTACACAAGTGACACTGTAACTGGTTATATACACGAACTATCTACACAAGTGACACTGTAACTGGTTATATACACGAACTATCTACACAAGTGACACTGTAACTGGTTATATACACGAACTATCTACACAAGTGACACTGTAACTGGTTATATACACGAACTATCTACACAAGTGACACTGTAACTGGTTATATACACGAACTATCTACACAAGTGACACTGTAACTGGTTATATACACGAACTATCTACACAAGTGACACTGTAACTGGTTATATACACGAACTATCTACACAAGTGACGCTGTAACTGGTTATATACACGAACTATCTACACAAGTGACACTGTAACTGGTTATATACACGAACTATCTACACAAGTGACACTGTAACTGGTTATATACACGAACTATCTACACAAGTGATTTAATCTTTTTTATTATGTATGTTTTTATACTGCAAATAACTAATATTTGTTCCTAGTGATGTAATGGTTATTTTTAGTTACATATTTACAATCCCTGTGGTTAACCATATGATGGTAGAAAACTGTACTGACATGCACTGCACTGCACTGCACTAACGTGTACAGACGCGTATGCCTGTTGGCGTGTGCATGCACGTCATATGGTAGCATCTCGTACTAATATTTATCATGCATATTTGCATCATCGCCATCTATAGTGATTGCGTCACTCTGCATAGAGTATACTCGCAATGTCGTTAAAAAGTCAACACCTGCAACAGTCAGGGTAGGCGTTTCTCAAGACATAAAATTATAACTGCCTAGCCTAAAACAGTAGTACATATTTATTTCACAATGAAAAATAATGTTCATACACATGAGATGAACAGTTTTCATAACAGATAGAGAAAATAGTTCTAAATTGAAACCATTACGCGTTACGCTATGATTACGTTCAATATTTGCCATTTCGTATGTTGCGGCTATTTTGATGTGTTCTATTGCTGTAGAGTTTTATGTAGAAAACACTCATCTTGAAACTTAAATAACCAAATCTGAAGAAATACAATTTATATGTGTATGCTGGTGATCATCTTGGATTATGGGGACCATTTTGGAAGGTTAGCATGTTGTGTATTTTAGAAGAGAATGGTATCTGCACAGGTCAATTAACATGCTATACGTCTCAATTAGATGTGGTCTTATGGAAGTAACGTTAACTATTGCACTGTTCTTGATCTCAATCTCGGGAGGCAACCTTGGACTTCGTGACTGACCATTTTGAGTGCATGTTTTTGTAAATGTTATATAATCACGCCAGTTGTACTGTTCGCCTGTATCGGCCATAGTACGCAAAGATACATGCTTGTTCCGTGTATAATACACTCGTCTGATCAAACCGCTTACCAAATATGCACGTAACCGTATTAAGTCCGAAATCCAAGCCCCACTAGAGTGGTTACGATTGTGTCCTTAGGCAAGTCATTTTAAATTACACATTGCCTTTTCTCTCTCCCTCGTGGCGATGAATTCCACCAGGAATGTGGTCTTGAGAGTGATTAATATAAAGTTGTAAGAACTTGTATCACAATACACTTTCTATCAGTCTTTAGATTACTACAGACCACATGGCTGTTTGCAATTTGTCCTTGGATTACGTGTGTTACGTTTATTTATCGTCGCTACCGGTTTCCCATATGAGCGACACCTCCCGAAGAGATTAGTATTTTAGATCGTTGGTGGATAGTGCACTGATACAGACAGATACCCATTCTAAAGTCTCCTCTGATTCTGTTACGTGCACGGTGTAAAGCACCGACACGATACTTAATTTAATTTTATTACGGTCAGACGCGGGATCGAACCTGCGATCCCTGGATTACCAGTTCAACGTGTTAACCACTGGACTACAGATCCGTCTGTCACTGGAGTACGTTAGCAGTGGTATGTTAAATACGAAGGAATTCCTTGGCAACGCGGACTTCCTGAACAATAAATATACAACATGCATGCATTGTGGGCCAACGTGTGATCAACATTGCCTCATTCATATTAACTGGTGTCGATTTGCGACTTGCAGGTTTATGCGCTTGGTTTTTGACTCCGTGTTTCCTGGCTCAGCTGGCCACTCAGATGGACGAGTGCATGTGTATGCCGTGCTGTGTACCAACAGCTCTGCTCGCCATGAGGGTTAAAGTCAGGGAATCTAATAGAATACAGGTCAGATTATATGATATTCTAATATTTACTAACCACTACAAATAAATAGGTTTACAAAAAGTGTAGATCCTGATGAGCCGGCTCGTGACGATCCGTCTTATCAGGATCTCCACTTTTTGCCATTAATATTACTATTTTAGACAAAATTACTCATTTTGATAAATGAACTGGTCCAAATGTAATTTTCGGATTAATGTATTGGTCTAAAAATAGCATGCGCCAGTCCATGTCAGTTACTTTGTGTTGAATGTGTTGCGAGTAGACATTGGTAAATGAGGTTATTGATGGGTAAAATGGTAGTCCAATTTCAGACATACATAAGCACAGGTAAATGTTAATGAGTTATTGAATAAGGTGCAAGAATTAATTGTTCCTTTAATATTTGTAAACGATAGTATTAATTGCTCTAACAGTAACACTTGTGGGGATTATTTCCAACAAATTCCAGCTTGAACCAGTTTTTTTCATTGCTCTAGAATATGTAACTGTATTGTTCTCTTTACTACAACCAATGCTCGTGTAACTGTATTGTTCGCTTTACTACAACCAATGCTCGTGTAACTGTATTGTTCGCTCTACTACAACCAATGCTCGTGTAACTGTATTGTTCGCTCTACTACAACCAATGCTCGTGTAACTGTATTGTTCGCTCCACTACAACCAATGCTCGTGTAACTGTATTGTTCGCTCTACTACAACTACTTCTCATGTAAATTTTATTATTGTTCACTTTCAGGGCAGTATATGTCACGATTTTATGTGTATCACATGCTGTCCATTGCTGGCTATGTGTCAAATGAAACGTGAAATGGACAATGTTGCTATGAGAAAACCTGGAACCGAATTATAATTCTATGGATGGTAACAAGGACATCATAACAAGGACATATACAGAAAACACGCCACGTATTTACAAAACAATTGTTGACAAGTTGTTTCCTTAATGGATGCTCAACGTTGTTTGCTACATAGCTATTTAACCCTTTCAACACCACAGGCCTCTAAATAGGCTTATGAAAAGTGTAGATCCAGATGAGACGGCTCGTGACTCATCAGGATCTGCACTTTTTTGCCAGTAATAATTATTACTATTTTTAGAGAAAAAATTACCCATTTTGATAAATGAACTGGTCCAGAGGTAATTTTCTTATTAATTTATTGGTCTAAAAATAGCATGCACCAGTCCATGTCAGATACTTGGGGTTGAAAGGGTTAATCTTATATATTTATTTCTATTATTACCATGAATTGTGCTACGATGTGTATACACTTGTTCAGAGTGCTGTTTGCATAGATCTGTGATAAGTAAATGAGATAATGAATCCCATTGTTCTGTATTCATTTTCGCCGGTCTTATTTCCAAACTAACTTGTATACCACTGTAACCTATCATCACTGGTGGTCACGGGTTCGAGCCCCGCTCAGGCCGTGTCTCATTTATATGAAAGAGTTGGCAGTTTCTTACGGAGGTTGGTGCACCCAAGTACTGGTTAACCGCTGGAGCCTGCCCAGGAAAGGTGTTAGGTAAATTGCCCGCCGGCGATATAGCCCGAAATGGTGCTGGTGCAGGCGTAAAACCCGAAATATAACATAATTTCCAAACTAAGGTTGCTATCGATGTTATAATTAAAATAATAAAATTCTACAACCTTTATAATTCTCTTCAGTGTTCCCCGGCGTTACCGGTTTCCTGCGATGCAGTAGATAGCGCACTCCTATAGATTTGTTATCATTATTTGTATCAGATATTAGGACTCGAAACATGCGATCATCTTCGCATCTCCACAATGTCCCGTCCAAAGCCAATACATGAACCTTTCATAAATTCTCTTGTACTTATTCGAACTTCTAAAATTCTCAACACTATCGTATCACATGAACTCACAATTAAGTTATATACAAGGTGCAGCCAATATGACCTATGTTAATAAATTATAAACTGCATTGGAGTTATTGCAATAAACCTGCCGTCGGATTGGTGCATTGGAGTTATTGCAATAAACCTGCCGTCGGATTGGTGCATTGGAGTTATTGCAATAAACCTGCCGTCGGATTGGAGTTATTGCACTAAACCTGCCGTCGGATTGGAGTTATTGCAATAAACCTGCCGTCGGATTGGAGTTATTGCAATAAACCCACCTTCGGATTGGAGTTATTGCAATAAACCCACCGTCGGATTGGAGTTATTGCAATAAACCCACCGTCGGATTGGAGTTATTGCAATAAACCTGCCGTCGGATTGGTGCATTGGAGTTATTGCAATAAACCCGCCGTCGGATTGGTGCATTGGAGTTATTGCAATAAATCTGCCGTCGGATTGGAGTTATTGCAATAAATATGCCGTCGGATTGGAGTTATTGCAATAAATCTGCCGTCGGATTGGAGTTATTGCAATAAACCCGCCGTCGGATTGGAGTTATTGCAATAAACCCGCCGTCGGATTGGAGTTATTGCAATAAACCTGCCGTCGGATTGGAGTTATTGCAATAAACCCGCCGTCGGATTGGAGTTATTGCAATAAACCCGCCGTCGGATTGGAGTTATTGCAATAAACCTGCCGTCGGATTGGAGTTATTGCAATAAACCTGCCGTCGGATGGAGTTATTGCAATAAACCTGCCGTCGGATTGGAGTTATTGCAATAAACCCGCCGTCGGATTGGAGTTATTGCAATAAACCCGCCGTCGGATTGGAGTTATTGCAATAAACCTGCCGTCGGATTGGAGTTATTGCAATAAACCCGCCGTCGGATTGGAGTTATTGCAATAAACCCGCCGTCGGATTGGAGTTATTGCAATAAACCTGCCGTCGGATTGGAGTTATTGCAATAAACCTGCCGTCGGATTGGAGTTATTGCAATAAACCTGCCGTCGGATTGGAGTTATTGCAATAAACCCGCCGTCGGATTGGTGCATTGGAGTTATTGCAATAAACCTGCCGTCGGATTGGAGTTATTGCAATAAACCCGCCGTCGGATTGGTGCATTGGAGTTATTGCAATAAACCTGCCGTCGGATTGGAGTTATTGCAATAAACCTGCCGTCGGATTGGAGTTATTGCAATAAACCTGCCGTCGGATTGGAGTTATTGCAATAAACCTGCCGTCGGATTGGAGTTATTGCAATAAACCCGCCGTCGGATTGGAGTTATTGCAATAAACCCGCCGTCGGATTGGAGTTATTGCAATAAACCCGCCGTCGGATTGGAGTTATTGCAATAAACCCGCCGTCGGATTGGTGCATTGGAGTTATTGCAATAAACCTGCCGTCGGATTGGAGTTATTGCAATAAACCTGCCGTCGGATTGGAGTTATTGCAATAAACCTGCCGTCGGATTGGAGTTATTGCAATAAACCTGCCGTCGGATTGGAGTTATTGCAATAAACCCGCCGTCGGATTGGAGTTATTGCAATAAACCCGCCGTCGGATTGGAGTTATTGCAATAAACCTGCCGTCGGATTGGAGTTATTGCAATAAACCCGCCGTCGGATTGGAGTTATTGCAATAAACCTGCCGTCGGATTGGAGTTATTGCAATAAACCTGCCGTCGGATTGGAGTTATTGCAATAAACCTGCCGTCGGATTGGAGTTATTGCAATAAACCCGCCGTCGGATTGGAGTTATTGCAATAAATCCGCCGTCGGATTGGTGCATTGCAATAAACCCGCCGTCGGATTGGTGCATTGGAGTTATTGCAATAAACCTGCCGTCGGATTGGAGTTATTGCAATAAACCCGCCGTCGGATTGGAGTTATTGCAATAAACCCGCCGTTGGATTGGAGTTATTGCAATAAACCCGCCGTCGGATTGGAGTTATTGCAATAAACCTGCCGTCGGATTGGAGTTATTGCAATAAACCTGCCGTCGGATTGGAGTTATTGCAATAAACCCGCCGTCGGATTGGAGTTATTGCAATAAATCCGCCGTCGGATTGGTGCATTGCAATAAACCCGCCGTCGGATTGGTGCATTGGAGTTATTGCAATAAACATGCCGTCGGATTGGTGCATTGGAGTTATTGCAATAAACCCGCCGTCGGATTGGTGCATTGGAGTTATTGCAATAAACCTGCCCAGGAAAATACATAATACTGAAGTATTAGTTCAAACTTTATTTATTTTACGATTGCGAAGCTAGAACATCGTGTTTAGAGGACCAAAACTGACATCATAATCAGCTAGAGTCCGCAAATGTTAGCATTGACAACATGCGGCTAGATACCACGCGTGCCAAGTAGAAAAATATGATCATCGATATCAAAGTGATCGGACCAATAAAATAGCGAGGTCCTAGTATTGTAGATTTAGATAATTGTTTGTAAATTTAATTGTTCTATTTCATGTATATTGTGTACACATGTTATCTATATGTGGTACAAGACGGCCCGCCCAGGCTTTACCCGTAGTATACAACACAATACTTCAGTGGTGGTCGCCAGATCTGACAGGTTGGTTTTCTCCGGGTAGTCCGGTTTCCTCCCACACATTTACGCTTTCATCCGCGCCAACGAGAGTGATTAATAAGTTGTAAAAACTTGCTTCGCAATCGTTGTAAAATGAATAAAGTTTAAACTTGCGTGAATGAACAATTAATATATACTCAAGAGAAATAAGTTTAGCAAGTTTTTCAGGGTACCGATAGGTTTATATGTACAGTGGTATATATACATGTAATGTGTTAATTATGCCCGTCTGGCCCTACACAATAGATCCCCAGTACAAGTTTCCGCATCAGTGGTTTTGCTACGTCAAAACGGCTATTTATTGTTAAACCATGGAGAGCACGTGCAGCACGAAATCTTACCTGTGTGGAATCTTAAAACCAACACAATCTGGTCATTCGTATACCATAACCAAATTAACCGCTTTAAAATTTGGAAATTATTCAATGGGGCGTGCTCCAGGAATGACGTTAGGTCGACGTCAGATGGCTTTTGGCATGTTAAATGCTGGTGTGACGGCAAGGGAAGTTGCACGACAATTTAACGTTCATGAATCGACTATTAGTCGTCTAAACACTAGATATCAACGAACAGGGGATGTAAAAGATATCCCACGTTCGGGCCGACCAAGAAAAACGACATTGGCGGAAGACCGTTATATTGTTGTGACGTCAAGACGAAATAGGTTTATGTCTAGTCGCAGGTTAGCTGATCATGTCAGGAATGCAACCGGCACAAGAGTTTGTAACAGGACCGTCCACAATAGACTTCGCGCTGCCAGACTTCACGGCCTCGCGTTGGGATACCGTTAACGCAACGTCATCGACAGGATCGGGTCATAGATGGAACCGTGCTCAGTGGAATGACGTTCTTTTTACGGACGAATCAAGATTTAACCTTTCCTTTGCTGATGGAAGGTTACGTGTATGGAGACGAACGCGTGTACGATTTGAACCGCAAAACGTCGAAGAATGGCGCCGAATCCCTCTACAAGTTGTAAGGAAGCTTATCAACAGCATTATCAACGGCATGAGACGACGATGTGCGTCTGTACTTGCTGTTAACGGAGGACATACTCGATATTGACACATTTGTGACTTTTCTCTTTGAACCCTACCATTTTCAGCGTGACGGATTACAGAGGAAATAAAGTATTTTTTCAATGAAATTGTTGAATTTAAATTAGAATTAAATGATTGAAGATTTAAGTACTTGAGATTTTGTTCAATTTAGTATAAATTTAACTAATTTTAGCATTTTATAACTTGCTAAACTTATTTCCTTCAGTATATTTCACTTCTGAACATCTTATTGCGACTTCAACCCTTTATTGGCTTTCTACGTTGCTAAGTAGTGCCTTTTCACATATCCTATCTAAAAGTCCAAGCCCCTATTATGGCATCCTTTCTAAAAAGTCCAAGCCCCTATTATGGCATCCTTTCTAAAAAGTCCAAGCCCCTATTGTGGCATCCTTTCTAAAAAGTCCAAGCCCCTATTGTGGCATCCTTTCTAAAAAGTCCAAGCTCCTATTATGGCATCCTTTCTAAAAAGTCCAAGCCCCTATTATGGCAGACTTTCTAAAAAGTCCAAGCCCCTATTATGGCCATGGACGAGTGGGGAAAATAAACGGACAAACACAATGCTAGAAAACTGTATATATAATTTATTTGTTTTAATAATAGGAAATAAACAGCACTTATAGTGAGCACAATCTGCAACTACTAGAATATAGTTCTAACATCATTGTATTAATACAGTGTATAATAAGGTCTACCAAATAAGCGGGTAAAAGTAAAACAAGCAATCTAATGATCAATATAGATGGAATCTTTAACCAAAAATAGCTGTACAGTAGTAAATAAATGCACCAAAACATACTAAATTACGTCTTAGTTGTTTGTGTACCGCACATCTTCTATTAAGTACCTCGTATAATGAACTATTCTCCTACACTAAGAAACCCATCTCAACTATCGCACTCGAGTCAGTAACTCGCAGAATATTGGAGCCATAATTAATGACGTGTCAGTAACTAAGTAGTAACTCGCAAAAAATTGGAGCAATAATTAATGACGGTCAGTAAGTATGTAGTAAGGTGCATAATAGTAGAGTAATTATTACCTTGTGACAATGGCAGTAACACGACATTACCATGTGATAATTGCAGTGTCTACGTGGCTCAAACTTGTATAACATTTACTTATTGAGCGCAGGGGTAACATTATGTAACAAGGTACTTAGTAGAACACACATGGCACTTTCGTACACTTGAAATTTAATATAAATAATTCTGAGATATGTCTTATTATATGCTATGTTCATCAATAAACAAATTAATATATATCTATTTCCACAGAAAGGTTGTCTGCATAATAATTAGACGAGAGAACATGAATATTCCGTAAAGTTCAAAAGATATAATTACTATTTCCATATCGGCACCTAAAGAATAGAAACCGAATTGTTCACTTTAAAGTCATGTTTTAAATAAGTCACTTGAGCTTTTGAACTGCCGTTACACGTGTAACGGCCTGGAGAATCTCAAATTTCTGATTGTTTGAGCAAAGAGTAAATCTCAGACTCAACAAATAATATCACTTGATCTCGAGTTTTGTGATTTGAGAAGTTTGATTACCTCGGTTGGACCCTGCTGTCCCTGAGGAATAATACAAATTCAACAATGAAATTTAAGCATAAGAATAATTCTTTATTTGTCAATGCAGTTAGTTTCAGTGCAGTTCTTTAAATTCTATCCAATAATGAGCTCATAATTAAGGGAAACAATATTGGAATTTGAACCCCATATGACCTCGAGCATTGAAATACCGTGACCATGATCTTTGAAGAATTCAGCCAATTGTACACACAGCATACAGATCATTGCGTCATCCAGTCGTGTAAAGTTTCATGAAATTCACATCAGTAATTAGTCATCAATCACTGAAGCAAATGTTGACCTTGAAGTATGTATGACCTTGACATATGAGATACTAACCTGAATCTGCAGCTATTACTGAACAAAATATTGCAGCTGGGCAAAGAACTATAAACTCTCCAAATACTGTTCAGAAATCGCAGAAATAGCATGCGTGACCTTGACCACAGAACACATGGTTACACACTCGCGTGTGTAATACCACAGCCAGGTACTGCACACAAATATGCACGACAGTGAAGACCCTGTAAATTTTGCTCCCAAATCCAACAAAAATCAATCACTGTAACTGACATTTTTATAGAAAGCACACACATCATAATGTATAAAATAAAAACTTTTGATTTGTCTAAATTGTTTGTTTTAAATGTTATTTTATTATTATGCTTGGGATAAACGGTGCAGGAACCGGTGCAGGAACCGTGTGTATGCATGTAACTACATGAATTACTATACATCATACACATTGATTTGTGATGCATAATTCTACTTGTGTGTAGCCTTCAGCATATAATAGTGCAATGATTACATATATGCATAATTCAGCATATAATAGTGCAACAATTACATATATGCATAATTCCACTTGTGTGTAGCATTCAGTATATAATAGTGCAACAATTACATATATGCATAATCCCACTTGTGTGTAGCCTACAGCATATAATAGTGCAATAATTACATATATGCATAATTCAGCATATAATAGTGCAACAATTACATATATGCATAACTCCACTTGTGTGTAGCATTCATCATATAATAGTGCAACAATTACATATATGCATGATTCCACTTGTGTGTAAGCATTCAGCATATAATAGTGCAACAATTACATATATGCATAACTCCACTTGTGTGTAGCATTCATCATATAATAGTGCAACAATTACATATATGCATGACTCCACTTGTGTGTAGCATTCAGTATATAATAGTGCAACAATTACATATATGCATGATTCCACTTGTGTGTAGCATTCAGTATATAATAGTGCAACAATTACATATATGCATGATTCCACTTATGTGTAGCATTCATCATATAATAGTGCAACAATTACATATATGCATGATTCCACTTGTGTGTAGCATTCATCATATAATAGTGCAACAATTACATATATGCATGATTCCACTTGTGTGTAGCATTCAGCATATAATAGTGCAACAATTACATATATGCATAATTCCACTTGTGTGTAGCATTCAGCATATAATAGTGCAACAATTACATATATGCATAACTCCACTTGTGTGTAGCATTCATCATATAATAGTGCAACAATTACATATATGCATGACTCCACTTGTGTGTAGCATTCAGCATATAATAGTGCAACAATTACATATATGCATAATTCCACTTGTGTGTAGCATTCAGCATATAATAGTGCAACAATTACATATATGCATGATTCCACTTGTGTGTAGCATTCAGCATATAATAGTGCAACAATTACATATATGCATGACTCCACTTGTGTGTAGCATTCAGCATATAATAGTGCAACAATTACATCTATACCCAGGCGAATGCCAATAAACCAGAAATTCTGATAAAGACACGATTAGGTCTCGCCTACCATCCTAATCCGACATGGAGTGGCGACAGTGAACAGTAATGAAGTGTATAATGGAGGACACATACAGAGGACCGACGATGACCGAGCATACATATTGTACCACAGTGTTCAGTATTATCAATTACACAACGTGAGTTTTGCTCACAAATAGTTTAATCCTCTTCACCCCTGTTGGGGGTATAGGGCCTTCACTACAGATCTCCATCTGACCCGAATGTCCACCAATACTGGATGTATTTTCAACTTAACCCATTCAACACCAAGTAACTCACATGGACTGGTCCATGATATTCATAAACCAATAAATGAATCAGAAAATCACATTTGGACAAGTTCATTTATCAAAATGGGTAATTATGTCTAAAAATAGTCATATCACTGGCAAAAAGTGCAGATCCTGATAAGACGGCTCGTCACGAGCCGGCTCATCTGGATCTACACTTTTTGTAAGCCTATTTAGGTATGTGGTGTTGAAAGGGTTAACACAGGAATTCCTAAGTTGTCATACATTTCAAAAACTCTCCTACTTCTAGCTTTACTACACATGCCTAAATATTAGGCTTTGTGCAAAACTGTTTTATGCATATAGATAAAAAAAGGCACATAGAACAGCTTTGCACTGAGCCCACAAATGATTTGTAAGTATATACATACAGACATTATAATTGGCAAAGATTCTTTCACACTAATTTGAATTTAAAGATCTAAATTAATAGTGTGTACGTTATAGTGCATAGTTAAACTAGTTGTACTTGGATTTGACAACTGAGTTAAAATCTGAAAACAAAAATAGCCCCCCTACCCGCAAAATGTTTACATGCTACCATGGTTACAGCCATTTACGTGATGCAGTTATTAGAACAACCGTCAATGAAATACGTGTGAAACCATCCCTACAATGTAGTCACAAACAAGCACGGTTCAAGGGAAGACACAAGACATACACAGTACGTTGATAACTATACCCATAGACAAAAAAAGAAAGACAATTTATTATATAAAGTCAAGTACAGTCGTACCTATCTAAAAGACCACCAGGGAGTGGCAGAAAATGGTCGTTGTTGACAGGTGCTTAAAGTACACTGATGCACTGACTTGAACCAAGATCAATATAGTCGTTGTTGACAGGTGCTTAAAGTACACTGATACACCGACTTGAACCAAGATCAATATAGTGGTCTTTATTTGGAGTTGGATTCGGAGGTGGTCTTTATTTGGACACGGTCTCTTAACACAGGTTTGACTGTACTAGTATCTTTTCTTGTTCATTTGTTCATGTGTTCAAGGCCATGCACAATTCAAAGACAAGCCAAGACAAACAAAAGATGGTCAGAATGAATGTAAAATTAGTGTCAAACAATCTTTACCAATATCATGCAACTCTTATCACATCATCGTTTTTGTCAACTAGTCAAATACATGCATGTCATTACATAATTCTTGGTACAAAATATACAAATATCTCCGACAATCAAAATTAACAAATTACTAAATCATTACTAGTAATTATGTATTTAATGCATTACTGCATTCAATATTGCAAACTATTCATTACTTTTAATACCGCATTAAGTTTCATAAATGTACCAAATCATGCTAATATGTTTGGCAATTAAAAAATATCATTAGGCGAACAACTAGATTTATTAACATCTACAAAATAACTTTTACAAGATGACAGCCATGTTCGGTGAGATAATGTGTAAGCAACTTGGTAGTCCAGTCGGCAGATTACTTGCCCAGAAGTATTGAGCTGCCCACTTAAGAATAAAAATACCTACATGTATCAAGTTGGTGAACAGTCGGCTTAGTGTGTAACTAAATAAATAGTAGACACCAAACATAAACATTTAAAATCAGCTGGAATCACAGTTGCACAAGTTGGAAGCACATAGGGAATAAAATCTAATAGGGTCTCAATCTTGCTCATATACCGAGGCCAGTTTCCCTAACTAGTAACCAGAAACAGGATTATATGTACCAGTACGTAATAGAAACCAGACACAGGATTATATGTACCAGTACGTAATAGAAACCAGACACAGGATTATATGTACCAGTACGTAATAGAAACCAGACACAGCATCATATGTACCAGTACGTAATAGAAACCAGACACAGCATCATATGTACCAGTACGTAATAGAAACCAGACACAGCATCATATGTACCAGTACGTAATAGAAACCAGACAAAGCATCATATGTACCAGTACGTAATAGAAACCAGACAAAGGATTATATGTACCAGTACGTAATAGAAACCAGACAAAGCATCATATGTACCAGTACGTAATAGAAACCAGACACAGCATCATATGTACCAGTACGTAATAGAAACCAGACACAGCATCATATGTACCAGTACGTAATAGAAACCAGACACAGCATCATATGTACCAGTACGTAATAGAAACCAGACACAGCATCATATGTACCAGTACGTAATAGAAACCAGACACAGCATCATATGTACCAGTACGTAATAGAAACCAGACACAGCATCATATGTACCAGTACGTAATAGAAACCAGACAGGATTATATGTACCAGTACGTAATAGAAACCAGACACAGCATCATATGTACCGGTACGTAATAGAAACCAGACACAGCATCATATGTACCAGTACGTAATAGAAACCAGACACAGCATCATATGTACCAGTACGTAATAGAAACCAGACACAGCATCATATGTACCAGTACGTAATAGAAACCAGACACAGCATCATATGTACCAGTACGTAATAGAAACCAGACACAGGATTACATGTACCAGTACGTAATAGAAACCAGACACAGCATCATATGTACCAGTACGTAATAGAAACCAGACAGGATTATATGTACCAGTACGTAATAGAAACCAGACACAGGATTATATGTACCAGTACGTAATAGAAACCAGACACAGCATCATATGTACCGGTACGTAATAGAAACCAGACAGGATTATATGTACCGGTAAGTAATAGAAACCAGACACGGCATCATATGCACCGGTACTTACGCCGGTCGGTACTTAATAGTAAACCTCTGAAAACAATGATTCAACATGCCACATTACACAACAATTGATTGATAATGAATGTAAGCCAAAACAAAACAATATTGCCATTTACTGTTGCCCAAAGTAAACATCATTCTCACCTCAATGATTGGTTATGCGTTGGAAGGTAATTTTGTAAACCGGGTGGCGATAGTTTGTATATAAATGAAGCCAATTAAAATTGTGCATGGTTTTCTATATACGGAAATGAGCTTAGGCTAGCTTCATGTATTTAACAAACTAACCAATTTAGACATCGTTGGTAGTTCTTCCTAACATTACTTAAGCGAAATAACTTTGTAATCAGACAAGAGTTTACGATTAAGATTTTTTGGAGGATAGTGCAATGATACAGACAGAGGACCATTCCAGAGTCCCCTCTGGTTTTTTTTACGTACATGGTGTACAGCACCGACACGAGACCTCGGTTTAAAGTCCCATCTGAAAGACTGTTAATTTTATTAGGGTCGAACCTGCGATCCCTCGATTACCAGTCCAGCGTGTTACCACTGGACTACAGATATGTCGGTAACATTTTTCTATAGAATCCCAACGTTGTCATGGTAATTGTGCTTTTGATGAATTTACCAAATTGCACAACTTTCGTAGATAATCAACATTTGTGTGAAATTACTTGTGAAAAAGGATCAGTGGTTTCGGAGTTCTGGGTGGACTATCACCATTTGTATAAACTTGCTATGGAAACCAAGGAGGATTTATGTAAAGTTAAATTTAAGGAAAATAATCTAATGTCTATAACCCACCACTCCACTGTCAACACAACACATTACAATATCACTTTGTTTTGGCTCTTTATTTCTACACTATTGAAGCTATTGATATGTGTATTTATATGTACTATAATGTGTGCAGGTAGGTCTATATACACAATGGTTTGTGGGACATGCGGCAGAGATAACTAAACCTTCATTCAGCGAGTATCCAGTCCGGACATGCGGCAGAGATAACTAAACCTTCATTCAGCGAGTATCCAGTCCGGACATGCAGCAGAGATAACTAAACCTTCATTCAGCGAGTATCCAGTCCGGACATGCAGCAGAGATAACTAAACCTTCATTCAGTGAGTATCCAGTCCGGACATGCGGCAGAGATAACTAAACCTTCATTCAGCGAGTATCCAGTCCGGACATGCAGCAGAGATAACTAAACCTTCATTCAGTGAGTATCCAGTCCGGACATGCAGCAGAGATAACTAAACCTTCATTCAGTGAGTATTCAGTCCGGACATGCGGCAGAGATAACTAAACCTTCATTCAGTGAGTATCCAGTCCGGACATGCAGCAGAGATAACTAAACCTTCATTCATTGAGTATCCAGTCCGGACATGCAGCAGAGACAACTAAACCTTCATTCAGCGAGTATCCAGTTCGGACATGCGGCAGAGATAACTAAACCTTCATTCAGTGAGTATCCAGTCCGGACATGCGGCAGAGATAACTAAACCTTCATTCAGCGAGTATCCAGTCCGGACATGCGGCAGAGATAACTAAACCTTCACTCCCTCATGGCGATGGATTCCATCAGGAATGAGGTCTCGAGAGTGATTAATATAAGTTGAAATAACTTGTTTCGCCATCAGACTAAAATAAATTTGTATAAAATAATTTGATGTTCCTCTTTCATTTTTAAACCTTCACTCCTAGCCCAGTTCAACTGTTATAGCCTGTTCCACATAACCCGCACAACCTCATGTTTCAAGTGTATATACAATATATTTAGAATTATATCATAATCAGAAAGCAGCATAGTCAAACCTGTGTTAAGCAGCCAGCCAAGGGAGTCAGAGAAAGTGGCTGTTTAGCACAGATGGCTGCTTAATAGAGGTCAAATATATAATAAAACGACTGATTGGGAATCTGGAAACTGGCTGCTTAATGGAGGTGACCACTAACACAGGTTTGACTGTATTTGTTTTATCTGGGTTTATCTTATGTTGCAGTCAGTGCAGTTGTTTTACAATTATTTCCCCATAGACCGGAATGACGAGACGTTCTAATCAACATTTTCTGTTAGTTCCTCCATAGACTGCAATTACAGATAATAATATCATATCATATGGAACAATATCACGATGTTTCACTTCCGAACAAAGTAGATCGGGAAAGTAAAATAATGATCACCTTTGTAGACCGTAAAAATAAAATAAGGGTCACCTTTATAACTTTTTGAAATTTTCTTCCAACCATCATAAAATATTACACTTTATTTACACACAAGGTTTCACGGGTAGATGATAGGTTTGCCATTACACATGCTTGGTCTGAGAGTAAACAAATCACGAGCCTAAGTAGCTTTCACTGATTTTTTTAAAAAACTTTTATTTATTTTACAACGATTGCGAAGCAAGTTCTAATAACTTATATTAATCACTCTCGTTGGCGCGGATGAAAGCGTATATGTGGTCATTTGTGTGGGATGAAACCAGAGTACGCGGAGAAAACCCACCTGTCCGATCTGGCGACCACCGTACCATCTGACATACTTCCCGGTCAAAGGATCGCACCAGGGTTGCATTGGTGAGAAGCGAGCGCGCTAACCACTGCGCCAATCAGACAGTCTGATTGAGTCTGAGATTTGTGCACAACCAATCAAAAAGCTTGAAAGCGAGTATGTAACCTCCAGGACAGAACCAAGTCTCATATACCGGTAGCTAGTATTACATCACATGCACAAATCAAACTTTATGTTTCAAGGGTCAACTTCCCTTATTATTGTGATCATAGCAAGTGTTACACGACTGCGGAATTGTTCCAATTATGAAGAGCAAACCCACAAACTGAGCTATTTCTTAATAGCATGCTAGTTTTATATAGTGTTGCATAAGCGTAGTACAGGAGATATAGTGCAAGTAGGATGAAAAGTTGTGTTTTCACGACTCATTTACATTGAAACAAGCACATTCAGTGGATTACAATCCTCCGAGAAAATGGTTTCAGCCCGACAAGCATCCGACTTATCACAGGAATAAGGTCAACGCCACAAGGGTGTCTCCCCATGGGGGGAGGGACCAAACAAACATACGCTGCATGGAAGTGAATGTAAACAGTCCTGCTTACGTTCTACGGTCATTTTTATTTACAGTATGCCTGTATAAGCGACGGTTCACCGAAATACTCTTGTACTATATTTGGCCATATTTCAAGCGCTACGTCACTTTTTGCCATCTAAGACAGACAGATAGATATATAGAATAATGGATGTCCTATGCCCCGAAACAATGTCCTGTCTATCCTGACGGGGAGGGACCAAACAAACATGCGCTGCATGGAAGTGAATGTAAACCTCCCCACTTACGTTCTACGTGCTATGATCATTGTTATTTACAGTATTTGAATTTACACTAACATTTGTTCATACAGCTTAGAAATGAACAAGCACCGCTGACACAGTATCCATGACAACAAACATCAGTCAAAGAAATGTCCCACTCGTACACTACATTGTTTTTCGGAAATATTTTCCCAATAAACTAACATCACTGCAATAATTAGAGGTTATTACGTGGCTAGTTTCACATCAGCCTAGGTATCGACCCGAAGGTAACTAGGTATCGACCCGAAGGTAACTAGGTATCGACCCGAAGGTAACTTGGTATCGACCCGAAGGTAACTTGGTATCGACCCGAAGGTAACTTGGTATCGACCCGACGGTAACTTGGTATCGACCCGAAGGTAACTTGGTATCGACCCGAAGGTAACTTGGTATCAACCCGAAGGTAACTTGATATCGACCCGAAGGTAACTTGGTATCGACCCGAAGGTAACTTGACATCAGGCTGATCTGAAGCTAGCTAATAACGTCTTTATTACGTTTATATAAATTCACACACACAGACGTATTAAAGTAAATAAACAAACAATATGCATGCACTATTTTCTCAGGAGCTGGTTAGATACGGGCACGAACAGCATCAAACCAGAAAACGTGATATCATACTGGAAAACACAGTGTATATCATACTGGAAAACACAGTGTATATCTTACTAGAAAACACAGTGTATATCTTACTGGAAAACACAGTGTATATCATACTGGAAAACACAGTGAATATCATACTGGAAAATACAGTGTATATCATACTGGAAAACACAGTGTATATCTTACTGGAAAACACAGTGAATATCATACTGGAAAACACAGCGTACCAACCTGGGTGGTAGAATGTATTGTGATAGGTAAATAACAGTAAATAATAGGCTAAAATTGATATCTTAAGTAATAATAGCAAATATATGAACCAAACACATATACCAAGATTGCCTTCTAGCTACATTCTTCCTCTAGGGACACTTTCAGTAACACAAATACATGTGACAGTGATCCGGTACCTGTCGTGAAGAAGAATAGACTATCTGTCAAATATATTACTACTAGCATGAACTTGCTGTATAGCACACATAATGCTTGTTTAACAACATGTTCAGTACCATTTAAACTAAGCATACAGTCACATCACTGTCTGTACAGCAACACTTCTATTCACCACCAAGCTACTAGAATCCCGCACTGGCAATTCAATTTTAACCTTGTATTATGCAACAACCTCTGATAAGCAGCCATTTTTGTTGCTATACTGATGACGGCTTGTACAGTCTATATAAAGATTTACTAGGGATATTTTATCTCAGATTTGTGTTCCAAACTATTTGTTTTTTCTTCAAAGATAACAAACTGGAGCTATGATCAACTCCGATTTCTTTTATGTTTCTCCATCTTCATCACTTTGAAACAATGAAAGATGGCACTTTCTCTGCCACCGGTTGCGTTTCATATTCCTGCGCAGTTAGATGTACTTTTGTATTTTAGCTATTTTCTGACTATCATGGACAGTTAATTATAAAGTAATATATTCTAATGAATTTGTTTTGTGTGTAGTTTTTAATTTTGACAGCAAACAGAAACTAACTTGAAAATTATACCGGAACTATTTCTTATTACTACGTTCGCACTAACAGAAGTGGTTGTGCAGTTGTGTCACATAGTGCAATGAGGCTCCAGACAGGGCAGTTAAACAAATTGAAAACAAATAATATATTAGCCAGTCATTGGAAATCATAAAAGAAAAAGAAGATTTGTGTTTATTATCCTCTATGTCTCTTATAAGAAAAACCAGTACGGGAATCCATCTTGTATCTAATATGCCATGAAGCAGTAGTGTATATTTAATACAAAAACAAGTGCCGGATTTAACAAAGAATATTAAGTAAGAACATCTAGCTATCTTCAAGTACTACTTACACAAATAACGCCACTAGATTACATTCCAACGAGCCGAGCAAAGAACGGAATTCTTTATATCAGTGCTAGGGTAAATTAGAAATGTTGATGTCTGTGATATAAATATATTGCATCAACGTGAGGGCTGAAGCCAGAGCTTCAGAATAGATATTACTCCAAATATAGCAGCATACAAGGGAGAAGTATGTGCACTATTAGTGTCTTCTATATACTGTTTGCTTTGGTCATATGGTGACTCCAGCTATCGTTGATGAAGGAAGACCCCTGGTGCTCCATCCGAGCAGCATTTCAGGCACCCAGGTAAAACCACCGACCTTCTGCAAGCCTCAAATGAAATAATTTGACACCGCCAGTGGGATACGAATCTACGGCAGTGTGGGAACAAGGTAGCACAGGGGATGCAAGGTAGCTCAGGGGGAATAAGGTAGCTCAGGGTAGAGGCAATGTAGCCCAGAGGTAGGCAAGGTAGCTCAGGGGGAATAAGGTAGCTTAGGTTAGAGGCAATGTAGCCCAGAGGTAGCTCAGGGGGAATAAGGTAGCTCAGGTTAGAGGCAATGTAGCCCAGAGGTAGGCAAAGTAGCTCAGGGGATGTAGTCCAGGGGAACAATGTAGCTCAGGGATAGACAAGGTAGCTCAGGGTAGAGGCAATGTAGCCCAGAGGTAGGCAAAGTAGCTCAGGGGATGTAGTCCAGGGGAACAATGTAGCTCAGGAGGAGGCTAGGTAGCTCAGGGGTAGGCAAGGTAGCTCGGTGGGAGACTAGGTAGCTCGGGGGAGACAAGGTAGCTCAGGGGAGACAAGGTAGCTCAGGGTAGAGGCAATGTAGCCCAGAGGCAGGCAAGGTAGCTCAGGGGGAATAAGGTAGCTCAGGTTAGAGGCAATGTAGCCCAGAGGTAGGCAAAGTAGCTCAGGGGATGTAGTCCAGGGGAGACAAGGTAGCTCGGGGGAGACAAGGTAGCTCAGGAGGAGACTAGGTAGCTCAGGGGTAGGCAAGGTAGCTCGGTGGGAGACAAGGTAGCTCGGGGGAGACAAGGTAGCTCAGGAGGAGACTAGGTAGCTCAGGGGTAGGCAAGGTAGCTCGGTGGGAGACAAGGTAGCTCGGGGGAGACAAGGTAGCTCGGGGGAGACAAGGTAGCGTAGCTCAGGGGAGACAAGGTAGCTCAGGGAAGAGGCAAGGTAGCTCAGGGAAGAGGCAAGGTAGCTCAGGGAAGAGGCAAGGTAGCTCAGGGAAGAGGCAAGGTAGCTCAGGGAAATTACTTCTCCCATATCACTATCTAGCTCCAGCCCTCAAAACAATCATACAGCTCTTACTTAAGTCATTTCTAATGTACAATAGCGCCGAGTTAAACAATCTTCCGCGTCGTCAGACCGTTGTTTAAATAGCAGTCTACATGGGTAACAGTAAACATTTTGATATTATGCACAAAGTATTAATAAACATGTATAAAGTTATAGGAACTATGGGAAGGCAAAACATAACATAGTAGTAACAAGTTGAACAAACACATTACAATGATTACACTGTGAACAGTCACATATACACATTAATGACATGGAGCGCATACTCACCTATCACTATTCTTACTATATTAAGGTTTGTTCTAGCAAAATTATAGTTGTTGTCGAGATGGCTGTTATGGTCCAGTTAAAGCTATACAATTAAATTCAAAGTTTATTGTCCCGGGTTTTTACAAAATGACATAACATCTGCAGTATAGATATTTACTGACATACAAGCTCAAATTTCTGGTTTCACATCTCATTTACAATGAAATAAATATTTGAGATAAGAAACCAAGACTTTCACCACTGTTGGATTCACAGAGATGCAGCAAAACCAAGCATGTAGACCAAACCTGGATTTCCCTGAACTACACTCGGTTGCTTTCTGACAAATTGGGCTTTATGATGCATCAACAGCAGTATAGCTAGCTATATATGATAACCTGACATGCTACAACACTTTGTTGTTAATGATGAAAAACCATGTCTATATTCGTAGAAAGGAATGGTTATTGTTGTGGGATTTAGTGTCCAAACAACAGCTAACGCCTTTAAGCGACTTTTCATCCATAAATGCTATTAATACACAGGCTAAAAAACACACTTGCGTTAGACTGAATTTTTTTATGAAATTTTGGGGGCAAATTATTTTCTTCGTTTTTTACATTTTTCTGTGACCAAGCATATGGTAAAAATTAATTTCCCTGCCGACCGACCCTATTTTTTGGGCATGCAACAGTAAACACAAGTTTAACACAGGGGGTTTTTTTTTTGCCCCATATGGACATTATTTCAGACAAACAAAGAATCCAACACATTAGTAGAAAGCTATTTTTGAAGGTATCCTCCAATTACGATACCTTATCAGAACCCAATTAATGTCTATGTCAATTAAATACAACACTTAACAGCTGACCAGTGCAAACATTTATGTATGCATAACAATCACTAACCAATTCACCATTTATCATACAAAATCATTTACATGTTCGCATAATATGAAGGTAATTCCGGGCAAAAGCTGCAGTAATTTGTGACATTTACGTAATGAGGCACAAATATCAAACTGCAGTAATTTGTGATATTTACGTAATGAGGCCCAAATATCAAACTGCAGTAATTTGTAACATTTACGTAATGAGGCCCAAATATCAAACTGCAGTAATTTGTGACATTTACGTAATGAGGCCCAGATATCAAACTGCAGTAATTTATAACATTTACGTAATGAGGCACAAATATCAAACTGCAGTAATTTGTGATATTTACGTAATGAGGCCCAAATATCAAACTGCAGTAATTTGTAACATTTACGTAATGAGGCCCAAATATCAAACTGCAGTAATTTGTGACATTTACGTAATGAGGCCCAGATATCAAACTGCAGTAATTTATAACATTTACGTAATGAGGCACAAATATCAAACTGCAGTAATTTGTGATATTTACGTAATGAGGCCCAAATATCAAACTGCAGTAATTTGTAACATTTACGTAATGAGGCCCAAATATCAAACTGCAGTAATTTGTGACATTTACGTAATGAGGCCCAGATATCAAACTGCAGTAATTTGTAACATTTACGTAATGAGGCCCAAATATCAAACTGCAGTAATTTGTAACATTTACGTAATGAGGCCCAAATATCAAACTGCAGTAATTTGTAACATTTACGTAATGAGGCCCAAATATCAAACTGCAGTAATTTGTGACATTTATGCAACAAGGAACAGACATGACTACGTTTGGCACAAAAAAAGGAGGAAAAAAATATTGAAGATCTACAAGAACCCCGTTTAATAACCCAATGCCTATATAATATGGCAAAATAACTTGTAAATAACAATTTCTGAAATTTACAAAACTGAAGTATCAAAGACACACAAAGAAAATTCATTTGAACAATTTGAAAAATATCTCATATTCCCACAAGTCTCTTAAAAGTGCAGACAAATACAATATACATGCTGAAGAAATTATCAAAATTACAAAGCATTCTTACCACTTTTGAATTTAATAGAAAATATAATAAAATTTACACATTGTTTCGGGATATGGTCAGGTATCTTATTTCAGGCTATCATACGACATCAAAATCATTTCCGACTCGTCAAGTATTCTCAGTAAAACTACTGTTACTAGTACCATTTGCATAAAACAAAATGTTAAAGAAATTGAATTTTTTGTATTTCCAAGTTCAGATTCAATAACCAGTATCTGGAGTCCAAGAATACAATCTACACGTGAGATTAATTATAACCCAGTGCAACAAGAGCCAATATGGCATAAATAATAATGAAAGTGTCACCTTCCATATCAGCTAATATTTCCAAGTAACAATAAACTCCACCTCTGGTCGCAATGTTTTTTTTAAGAGATCAACGCAAGGTAATTATGAATTCATACATGGTCACCGAAACATCAGTTTTGTATAGATAGAGGGAATAGAAACCTAGCCCTCTGACAGCCATGTGTTTAATGTTTCCCATATAGTCATAGCGGGAATAGAAACCTAGTCCTCTGACAGCCATGTGATTAATGTTTCCCATAGATAGAGGGAATAGAAACCTAGCCCGCTGACAGCCATGTGTTTAATGTTTCCCATAGATAGAGGGAATGATTAATGTTTCCCATAGATAGAGGGAATAGAAACCCAGCCCTCTGACAGCCATGTATTTAATGTTTCCCATAGATACAGGGAATAGAAACCCAGCCCTCTGACAGCCATGTTTAATGTTCCCATAGATACAGGGAATAGAAACCCAGCCCTCTGACAGCCATGTGTTTAATGTTTCCCATAGATAGAGGGAATAGAAACCCAGCCCTCTGACAGCCATGTGTTTAATGTTTCCCATATAGTCATAGCGGGAATAGAAACCTAGCCCACTGACAGCCATGTGATTAATGTTTCCATAGATAGAGGGAATAGAAACCTAGCCCTCTGACAGCCATGTGATTAATGTTTCCCATAGATAGAGGGAATAGAAACCTAGCCCTCTGACAGCCATGTGTTTAATGTTTCCCATATAGTCATAGAGGGAATAGAAACCTAGCCCTCTGACAGCCATGTGATTAATGTTTCCCATATAGTCATAGAGGGAATAGAAACCTAGCCCTCTGACAGCCATGTGATTAATGTTTCCCATAGATAGAGGGAATAGAAACCTAGCCCTCTGACAGCCATGTGATTAATGTTTCCCATAGATAGAGGGAATAGAAACCCAGCCCTCTGACAGCCATGTGATTAATGTTTCCCATAGATAGAGGGAATAGAAACCTAGCCCTCTGACAGCCATGTGATTAATGTTTCCCATAGATAGAGGGAATAGAAACCCAGCCCTCTGACAGCCATGTGATTAATGTTTCCCATAGATAGAGGGAATAGAAACCTAGCCCTCTGACAGTCATGCGTCCTTCCCCTCCCGGAGGTGGCCATACTTGTCTATAAATCGCACTAACATCTATTTCGTTTTCTTTGTTGTCATTATATCTTCAATTTATAAAGCAGAATCATGTTGAACTGGGAAATGCCTTTGAACTTATATACATATAATAATGTAAATAACCACAAAATGAATCCATTGTAAAAAGGTCGATGAGAAATCTTCAATATACCATATTGCAAACTCCTAAAATGTAGATATGCGGAAATATGAAAAATAGTCTGTCAGTCTGCCCAAATGTCAAATAATTCATTCATGTCTTAAATTAACCTTGTTCAATAGAACAATAAAATATTGGTCACATGATCATATAGTCACATGTCACATGATCATTGTTATGTGATAACAAAATGATCACGCATGACTTCATGTATAAATCACCTACTAAATGCGTGAACATGTACACAAGAACTAGTGTGTGGAGCAGTTACTATCAGACAGCTGTGGAACTCTTTGGTCTTGCTTTACCACGTCTCTGAGCTAAGAATGAGGCCCCTACTGGTTCCAGTGACGGCACCTTTGGTTGGGAGTTTAATGCCTTGAATGTAGCTGCCATTGCACCCTGTCAAATATAATTGAAGTCATTAGAAATTAGTTCAAAACAAACACTTCCAAACTAGAGACTGTTGTTGAAAACAACATATGCCCCCCCCCCCCCCCCACTCACTGATGCTGCAGTTGAGTAATACAAGCATGGAAGTACAAGGCAATAAAACACATAATGTAGTACCCCCCTCCCCCCCACTCACTGATGTGCTGCAGTGGAGTAATACAAGCATGGAAGTACAAGGCAATAAAACACATAATGTAGTCCACCCCTCCCCCCCCACCCCCCCCCCACTCACTGGTGCTGCAGTGGAGTAATACAAGCATGGAAGTACAAGGCAATAAAACACATAATGTAGTACCCCCCCCCCCCCCCACTCACTGATGCTGCAGTGGAGTAATACAAGCATGGAAGTACAAGGCAATAAAACACATAATGTAGAACCCCTCCCCCCTCCCCACTCATTGGTGCTGCAGTGGAGTAATACAAGCATGGAAGTACAAGGCAATAAAACACATAATGTAGTACCCCCCTCCCCCCCTCCCCACTCACTGGTGCTGCAGTGGAGTAATACAAGCATGGAAGTACAAGGCAATAAAACACATAATGTAGTACCCCCTCCCCCCTCCCACTCACTGGTGCTGCAGTGGAGTAATACAAGCATGGAAGTACAAGGCAAAAAACACATAATGTAGTACCCCCCTCCCCTCCCCCCACTCACTGGTGCTGCAGTGGAGTAATACAAGCATGGAAGTACAAGGCAATAAAACACATAATGTAGTATTATGAAGTTTTGGAGACGAAGCATGGTCAAGCTTTGTTTTTTATAAAATATGTTCAAATGGCCTTAAATCCGCCATGACTAGACCTCATACTGATGTTTTATGCCCAGTTTGGTGAAAATCCAACTAGAGGTATTGGAGATGAAGCGCGGACAAGCTGTGTTATAAAAACTAGATCGGATACCGATGCTACCAACCAAGTTCGTGGAAAATCTTAACAAACAGGTTTTGATGAGGACGCATGGTCAAGCTTTGTGCTATATCACCTAACAAGAACGGGATAGCAATGTGCACAACTAGACATCATAGTGATACTTCATGCAAAGCATAATGAAAAAGCAACACCGCATTTTGGAGATGACGCGTGCACAATAGTTTTAAAAGTGTTCAAATGGCCGTAAATCCGCAAAATAAACCCATCCAAACTGCAACGGGATAACAATATGCACACCTAGACATCTTACTGATGCTTGCTGCCAAGTCTGGTGAAAATCCAAGAATGGCACCCAGACAGAACCACCAACCTTCTGCAAGCCAACTGGATAGCTCCTCACATGAAAGAATCCGACAAACAAAGTGGGATTCGAACGTACAGAGGCGAGGGACAAGTGGTTTGAAGTCAACAACCATAACCACTCGGCATGAATGCTACTTCATTAAGACTTAAACCCCCAGTGGCAAGGGGCAAATGATAATTGATAACGTTCATCACTTCGTCGCAGGGTTTAACATACCATTCCATGCTGCGGTATACAACTGTTGTGCGGCATTTATTCTTGTATGTTTATTAATATGATTCTATGTTACCTTGACGACATGCGCTTCCTGGAGAGTAAGCCGCATGTGAGGCAGGTTATCACGCATGGCTACCCACGGGTGCTTCAACACGTCTCCGGCTGCCAATCGTTTGTGTGGATCAACATGCAGCATCTTACTCACCAAATCCTGAAAAGTTCACAATACAGATCTATATGCAAGCTTCCTATAGCCAGAATCCTCGGATCGGGAAAAATATGAGATGGTACGTACGGTGGTCGCCAAATTGGTTCGACACATTGAACCATACACCAATCCAGAGAAATGATTTAACTCAAAGACCATGTAAAGCACGAGCGGTTGACAGTATATTCGTTGGGCAGTTTAACCCATTCAACACTAAGTAACTGACATGGACTGGTGCATGATATTTAACCCATTCAACACCAAGTAACTGACATGGACTGGTGCATGATATTTAACCCATTCAACACCAAGTAACTGACATGGACTGGTGCATGATATTTAACCCATTCAACACCAAGTAACTGACATGGACTGGTGCATGATATTTTCAGACCAATAAATTAATAAGAATTATTACATTTAGACCAGTTCATTTATCAAAATGGGTAATTTCGTCTAAAATTAGTAATATTACTGGCAAAAAGTGCAGATCCTGATGAGAGGGCTCTGGCTCGTGACGCTCATCTGGATCTACACTTTTTGTTAGCCTATTTAGAGGTCTGTAGTGTTAATACTGTAATAGACAAGTACCTTTGCTGCTACTGATACGGAATCCCAGTTACCACCGCTAAGGCTAAATTTCCCCTCTCCAATCCGACCCAGAATATCATTGGGAGTGTCATTTGGTCCATTTGCAAAAGGTGTATGCCTGTACAAACAACAACAGAGATCTGACAAGTTGCAGAAGTTCTCGAGAACTGGCACATATACGATAACATACATTCTTCACAAACATTTCTTTCAAATTAAGAAAAGGCAGTTGTAACTATATCTGTTATCTTTCACAAATGTTAGATCAAAAATTATTTTCTTATGGCAATCGAGTATGAAAATAAAGTGAGTAATGAAAATAAAGTGCGTGTTCAACATTAATATACCATTTAATAGAGCACTGTGAAGCGTTTGTCCTACGAATTCCACTCATTATTGCTGAAAAGTGAAATTCTAGAGCCAAGTTTAGGATTGCTGCATAATTGTGATTTTCTTATATGAAATTTTAATTAAATGAAGAGAGCAAGCATTATGAGCAACAGATTTACCAATTAAAATCCATTAATATCCGTAAATATACAATAATGCAACTAAATACCCAATAGTGTCCATTAATACCCAGCAATACTCATTAATAACAACAAAAACCCATTACTATCCAATAATACTCATTAATATCCGGTAATACTCATTAATATCCGGTAATATCCGGTAATACTCATTAATATCCAGTAATACTCATTAGTATCTGGTAATACTCATTAATACTCATTAATACCCGGTAATACTCATTCATATCCAGTAATACTCATTAATATCCAGTAATACTCATTAATATCCAGTAATACTCATTAATATCCAGTAATACTCATTAATATCCAGTAATACTCATTAATATCCGGTAATACTCATTAATATCCAGTAATACTCGTTAATATCCGGTAATACTCGTTAATATCCAGTAATACTCATTAATATCCAGTAATACTCATCAATATCCAGTAATACTCATTAATATCCAGTAATACTCATTAATATTCAGTAATACTCATTAATATTCAGTAATACTCATCAATATCCAGTAATACTCATTAATATCCAGTAATACCCATTACCACCGGTACCTAATAATGCCACTTATTATCCAATTAACCGTGTTTATATATATCCAGTAATACAAATCATTATCAATTTATATCCAGTAATACAAATCATTATCAATTTATATCCAGTAATATATACATTAAGACGTACCCTGCCAACATAGTATATAACAGTACTCCCAGACTCCATATATCACAGGCAGCATCATAACCTTGACGTTTCAATACCTGCAACAAACAAATATATACTCACAGAATTCTTGAGCAAGTATCTAACCAGGTAAAATAACACTACCCTGTGATTCTTTGGTATCGAGGCAATATGCAAATAGGTTAGAACTGGGACCCATTTACACCATTATGATCACAGGTGATCCAAAAGTCAATTTGCAAGATTTCTACAAATCTGACTGTTAAAGCGACACTACATCGTTGAAAACGCAAATGTCTACAGAATGTAATTTGCTATTATAATGGTATAATTTTATTCCAAATATTTGCCTCAACAAATAAACAAATATCATATACACACACGGTTTGTTGACATACCAAAATAATGTAAATATGGTCGACATTCATGCGTAATACAACGCGTTTATCCTGAATAACACGAGATATGGTACATATTTACCGAGATATGTGCCTATGGATATTTATTTGTAGACTAATCTTAGTTAAATTATCTCTAATCGAAAGTATCGCATGTTTAGTATAGACTCCAATGACAAACAAACGTCAATTCAGGAGCGCAAATCCTACTTTCACTTTTGAAAGTTTGTATACCACAAAAACACTGTTTATTGACTCAAGGTTAGTGTTCAAATGTATTCAGAAGAATATGTAGTAGCTATGCATTTATACGTGAAAAATGCATTTTATTTGTTTTTTGCGATGTAATGTCGCTTTAAGCTTACCAGGATTATAGTTCTGATGACCTATATTTCTTCCCTCATCATGTTTAGTTTTCTTCCTATTCCTGTATCTGTGGTACACAACAAGTCGATATCTGTCATTTGGCATTAAACAGCCTGTACCGAGCCAGTGCAATATTAAACCCAGCAATACAACAATAGACACGTTACAGTGTAGCTGGGACTCCGCATGGTGTAATGGATATGGTCTCCTCGTAAGCGAGATTGCGATTTGAAGCAACGGTAGTTGTGTTCTTAGACAAGACACTTAAATCTACATTGCCTCTTCTCTCTCCCTCATGGTGATGGATTCCATCAAGAATGATGTTTGTTTGTTTCTTCGAGTTTTACGCCTGCATCAGCACCATTTTGGGCTATATCGCCGGTAACAACACCTTTCCTGGGCAGGCTCCAGCGGTTAACCAGTACTTGGGTGCACCAACCTCCGTAACAAACTGCCAACTTTTTCATTTAAATAAGACACGACCTGAGCAGGGGTTGAACCTGTGACTATCAGTGATGATAGGTTAAAGTGGTATACAAGTGAGGGACCGTAACCACTCGACCATGGAGGCGGACTCCATCAAGAACGAGGTTACGAGAGCAAATAAACTAAGAACTTGTTTCGCAATCGAGCTAAAAGAAATTTGTATAAACAATGAAATATTTTGTCGAAGATAACCTTTTATTTGGAATAACTGACGTCCAAAAAGCAAATCATGAGAGCAACATTGCACATACAGTAACATTTTGTGAAAGTAAAATATTCAACGCTTGTATGCTTACCTCCGGAGCTACAAAGTTTGCTGTATAGCAGGGTGTCATGAGAAGTCCATTGTCTGCACGCAACTGTTTGGCAAAGCCAAAGTCACAAATTCTCAAACTTTCCGGGCTTCCACTCGTGTCAGCATACAATATATTGGAAGGTTTGAGATCACGGTGGACAACCTAGTTATACAGAATTAACACAATCAATTCAGGAGAAACAAGTATTCGTGAATGATATATTTTATTTTCATGACACAAAAGCTACATTCATATATGTTTACACTACACACAGATATATTCATAGATTTTTAAAGAAACAAATGATACATTTTTTGGTTTTTGACATGTGACATAAAAAAATAAAAAAAAAATACTCAAGAGAATTTTTCATGACAGGAAAAGTACATTCCTAGATATTTGTGATTGATAGATTTTTATGAAACAAACGGTAAATTGATACATTTTTGATATATTCATATATTTTTATGACAAAAAAGATATAATTATAGATTTGAGGACGGATAGATATATTCCCTGATGTTCATGAATAGCAGGCAACATAAATGGAATGTCAATGATTTGATCACATGTTTATTATCAGTCTACTCGGTCAGAATCTCATCAACAGTCATGAAAATTCTGAGCAAAATTGTAGACTTTTGCAAAGTCAGTGGCAATAACATGGCAAGACTGGAAAACTAAATGAGTTTGCCGGTAACGAGGGAGTATTTGGTTTAAAGGCACTTCAGCACAGTTCAGGCTATATTGCGTCCGAAAGTTTGCCTGTAAATCCATCTCATAATTCTCCTTCATTCGTTCGATCTGGATTTATGTCGGCAAACAATTGAGTTTACAATAAAGAGCTTATGATACAACTCAGGTTCGCCTTAATTTCTGACGAGTTCAAAAATGAACGACATTAGTAAATTGTTTTTTCGTGCATTCATTGGACACATCTCCGCCAGTACCCATCATCCGTATAACAAAATTGTAGACACTTAACAGTATAACAATCATATTCTGTATTCCACAGTCCTGTAAGTTCAAGGTCATTCAAACATTCTCCTTCTGAAACTTAAGCTTCCTATTGGCTATTCATTATCAGATTTGTGAAATAGTTCGGTCTGTAGGGTTTTCCATTCAGTTTTCAATCACACATACAAGTAAGTAAACATGCCTTGTGTTTGTCGGATACAATAGATAAACACACGTACCCCATTTTGATGAAGGTATTCAACAGTTTTTGTGACGACCTGCAGCACTGCGCTCGCTTCCCGTTCAGAAAAGAATCGCTGCTGTAATATCTTATCGAGAAGTTCCTTCCCTTGTAACCACTCCGTTACCAAGTACACTTTGTTCCCATTATCAAACACCTGCATAAACACAATATATATATACGATAGGCAAGCTATTGTAACCACTACGTTACCATGTACACTTTGTTCCCATTATCAAACACCTGCACAAACACAATATATATATATACGATAGGCAAGCTCTTGTAACCACTCCGTTACCATGTACACTTTGCTCCCATTATCAAACACCTGTACAAACACAATATATATATACGATAGGCAAGCTCTTGTAAACATTTAGTTAATGCTCCCAAGGCCCCGGCATGAATCACAGCCATTTTCAGCTCAACTAGTATACAAGTGTGAGAACTTAACATTGAGGGTATGAAAGTTGAAAGCAGCATATCGACGTCTAACATGGATTTAGTTTGGAATAATTAACCCTTTACTCCACGTCGTACATCACCTAATCCACTTCCTACATAGAGCCGCTGTTCCAACACAGGCAACTATTGATTATTCAGTATGTTGTAGTCTCCAATGACTAATTGCCCTCTTGTTGTAGAGTAAAGGGTTAAATGTGGAGCAGATGCAGTGGTTAACACGCTGGACTGGTAACCCGGTGTCATATGATATTTTCACCCGCCTATTTTTTCACCCGCGGGTGAAAATATCACGCGACATTTTCACCCGTGGATGAAAAAAATGCCATGAGATTTTCACCCCCCCTATGAGACTTGGCTAGGGTTAGGGTTAAAATATTGGGGGCGGGTGAGGGGGTGAAAATCTCATGTGACACCGGGGATCACAGGTCCGATCCCCCGTCTGACCATAATAAAATGAACAGTTTTTGAGATGGGACTTTAAACCGAGGTCTTGTGTCGGTGCTTTACACTGTGCACGTAAAAGAACCGGAGGAGACGATGGAATGGGTCTCTGTCTGTATCATTGCACTATCCTCCAAAGATCTAAAATGATTAATTTCTTCAGGAGGCGTCGCTCATAAAAGTTAAAAAAATAAATAAACATGCTGACTAAATGTATGTTGACGATCAATTATCATGGTGAACCAGTCTAAACGATCACTGGAGCAATTATCACGGTGAACCAGTCTAAACGATCACTGGAGCAATTATCACGGTGAACCAGTCTAAACGATCACTGAAGCAATTATCACGGTGAACCAGTCTAAACGATCACTGGAGCAATTATCACGGTGAACCAGTCTAAACGATCACTGGAGCAATTATCACGGTGAACCAGTCTAAACGATCACTGGAGCAATTATCACGGTGAACCAGTCTAAACGATCACTGGAGCAATTATCACGGTGAACCAGTCTAAACGATCACTGGAGCAATTATCACGGTGAACCAGTCTAAACGATCACTGGAGCAATTATCACGGTGAACCAGTCTAAACGATCACTGGAGCAATTATCACGGTGAACCAGTCTAAACGATCACTGGAGCAATTATCATGGTGAACCAGTCTAAACGATCACTGGAGCAATTATCACGGTGAACCAGTCTAAACGATCACTGGAGCAATTATCACGGTGAACCAGTCTAAACGATCACTGGAGCAATTATCACGGTGAACCAGTCTAAACGATCACTGGAGCAATTATCACGGTGAACCAGTCTAAACGATCACTGAAGCAATTATCATGGTGAACCAGTCTAAACGATCACTGGAGCAATTATCACAGTGAACCAGTCTAAACTTACGTCTCTTAATGTAATAATATTTGGATGGTGACCAAATCTCAGTAGAATCTCCACTTCCTCCGATGGATCTACCTTGTCTTTGTCCATTATCTGTAACATAAAACATACACCTGTGAGCAGTGGATTATTTAGTATATATAACACTTTTTTGCTTTCTTTGTATATATTGTATGTAGATTCTGTGTCATAATAAGAGCAAAATAAAATATGATTAAACTAATGAATGAGATGGCCACGCTGTTTGAAACTTTCAATCAAGTTTACCAATTAACCCACAGTAGCCTCACAAACTTGCAAAACGAAATATGCGCACACAGATTCTGCACACGAGGGTGTGAGCTCATGTGTTTACTATCCAAGCATGCTTGTTTGAGTCGCTGCTTGCACATCTAATACAAGCCATGATGTTATAGGTTAATTTGTCCGCCTCCGTGGTCGAGTGGTTACGGTCGCCGACTTGTAGACCACTGTAACCTATCATCACTGATGGTCACGGGTTCGAGCCCCGCTCAAACCGTGTCTCATTTATATGAAAAAGTTGGCAGTTTCTTACGGAGGTTGGTGCACCCAAGTACTGGTTAACCGCTGGAGCCTGCCCAGGAAAGGTGTTATTAGGTAAACTGCCCGCCGGTGATATAGCCCAAAATGGTGCTGATGCAGGCGTAAAACCCGAAATATAACATATAGGTTAATTTGGTTCAGATTAATCTTGCTCGATTCGTTTTACATATACATGTGAATACAAAACATGACAAATGATGTGCCCTTCATTGGCATTGGTTAGGACAAGCACATACATACATAGGAATAGCCACCAATCTTATATAGTTGGAAACATTTCATTTCACATTTACTTCAAAACAATTATTAAACAAGTTTTAACAAATAATATTAATTACTTTCATTGACGTGGATGTATGAGCTAGTATGGGACAATGAACATCCACATATCCTATCAGGCGATCACAGTGCAACCTCACATACATCCCACGCCAAGGATCAAACTCTGGTTTCAATGGCGAGAAGCAAGCATGCTAATAGCTGCGCTAATCATTTACATTAACCCATTCAACCCCAAGTAACTGACATGGACTGGTGCGTGATATTTTCAGACCAATAAATTAATAAGAAAATTACCTTTGGACCAGTTCATTTATCAAAATGGGTAATTTTATCTAAAATAGTAATAATTATTACTGGCAAAAAAGTGCAGATCCTGATGAGACGGCTCGTCACGAGCCGGCTCATCTGGATCTACACTTTTCATAAGCCTATTTAGAGGCCTGTGGGGTTGAAAGGATTAACTTGCAGAAGCATATTTACATACATTTTAACCGTAAAAAGGCCGGATTATAACCGGTGAGGTTACTGAACACAATTCCTTTATTACTACAGCATGAACATGTAACTTGTGGAAGTCGTGCTTCAGGTGCGAAAGGCCGGGAGTTCGAGCCCCGCTGGAGCCGTTACGATTGTGCCCGTAGGCAAGTCATTTAAATACCACAACATGCCTCCTCTCTCTCCCTCGTGGCGATGGATTCCATCAGGAATGAGGTCTCAAGAGTGATTAATATAAGTTGTAAGAACTTGTTTCGCAATCGAGCTAAAATAAATATGTATAAACTAAACATTTAACAGGTCTGTAAATTGTTCTTTAATCTGTTGGTTGGTTGGTTTTTGGGGTTTAAAATTGTACCAACAGTTTAGGTGATATGGCGATTATGCAGCTATTATTGGTGTAGGAACACCCTGGGTGCCCCTCCGAGCAGTATTTCAGGCATGGACACGCACCTGGGTAGAACCACAGACCTTCCACAAGCTTGTCATTAGTTACAGTATTACCTTGACAGCATAGCTGTTGCCGGTTAACCTATGTACACATCTCTTACACACGGAATAGGAACCTATACCAATATCCTGCAATTAATAATATACAACTATAAAGTCTGCTTAGATAATATTCTTTTACTAAAATTTGTTGAGAATATAAAAAAAATTAGTGTCAAAATACTTTCAAACCACACAGATATGACGTGGTTCGACATTTTAAATTTGGTCATTTGCATTTATGTTAAATCAGCAAACGTCAAATAATAATTGCCTATCCCACTCCCAGTTATAATCATTGATAATTGCCTATCCCACTCCCAGTTATAATCATTGATAATTGCCTATCCCACTCCCAGTTATAATCATTGATAATTGCCTATCCCACTCCCAGTTATAATCATTGATAATTACTTTCTTTCAAAATTGTTTGCATTGGTGGTCTTTCCTAAGACAAAAATCGAAAAGTAATTTGCATGGAGCTAAACCATAGTTTACATAACCTTGTAGACATAGAATTGATTATTACAGGTATACGTAAAATGTTAAGTAACAGGTTTCCCCGTTTTGAAAACATACAGGTAAGCAGATAACAACAACATAGCGTCCAGCACACAGGTATTTATATAACATAGAGTCCGACATACAGGTATTTACATAACATAGCATCCTACATACAGGTATTTACATAACATAGCATCCTACATACAGGTATTTACAGAACATAGCGTCCTACATACAGGTATTTACATAACATAGCATCCTACATACAGGTATTTACAGAACATAGCGTCCTACATACAGGTATTTACATAACATAGCATCCTACATACAGGTATTTACATAACATAGAGTCCTACATACAGGTATTTACAGAACATAGAGTCTACATACAGGTATTTATATAACATAGAGTCCTACATACAGGTATTTACATAACATAGCATCCTACATACAGGTATTTACATAACATAGCATCCTACATACAGGTATTTACAGAACATAGCGTCCTACATACAGGTATTTACATAACATAGCATCCTACATACAGGTATTTACAGAACATAGCGTCCTACATACAGGTATTTACATAACATAGCATCCTACATACAGGTATTTACATAACATAGCATCCTACATACAGGTATTTACATAACATAGAGTCCTACATACAGGTATTTACAGAACATAGAGTCTACATACAGGTATTTATATAACATAGAGTCCTACATACAGGTATTTACAGAACATAGAGTCTACATACAGGTATTTACAGAACATAGAGTCTACATACAGGTATTTACAGAACATAGAGTCTACATACAGGTATTTACAGAACATAGCGTCCTACATACAGGTATTTACATAACATAGAGTCCTACATACAGGTATTTACAGAACATAAGAGTCTACATACAGGTATTTATATAACATAGAGTCCTACATACAGGTATTTACAGAACATAGAGTCTACATACAGGTATTTATATAACATAGAGTCCTACATACAGGTATTTACATAACATAGAGTCCTACATACAGGTATTTACAGAACATAGAGTCTACATACAGGTATTTATATAACAGAGTCCTACATACAGGTATTTACATAACATAGCGTCCTACATACAGATATTTACAGAACATAGAGTCTACATACAGGTATTTACATAACATAAGAGTCCTACATACAGGTATTTACAGAACATAGAGTCTACATACAGGTATTTATATAACATAGAGTCCTACATACAGGTATTTACATAACATAGCGTCCTACATACAGGTATTTACATAACATAGCATCCTACATACAGGTATTTACAGAACATAGCGTCCTACATACAGGTATTTACATAACATAGCGTCCTACATACAGGTATTTACAGAACATAGAGTCTACATACAGGTATTTACATAACATAGCGTCCTACATACAGGTATTTACATAACATAGAGTCTACATACAGGTATTTACATAACATAGCATCCTACATACAGGTATTTACATAACATAGCGTCCTACATACAGGTATTTACATAACATAGCATCCTACATACAGGTATTTACATAACATAGCGTCCTACATACAGGTATTTACATAACATAGCGTCCTACATACAGGTATTTACATAACATAGAGTCTACATACAGGTATTTACATAACATAGCGTCCTACATACAGGTATTTACATAACATAGCATCCTACATACAGGTATTTACATAACATAGCGTCCTACATACAGGTATTTACATAACATAGCGTCCTACATACAGGTATTTACATAACATAGCGTCCTACATACAGGTATTTACATAACATAGCATCCGACATACAGGTATTTACATAACATAGCGTCCTACATACAGGTATTTACATAACATAGCGTCCTACATACAGGTATTTATAACATAGCGTCCTACATACAGGTATTTACGTAACATAGCGTCCTACATACAGGTATTTACAGAACATAGCATCCTACATACAGGTATTTACATAACATAGCATCCTACATACAGGTATTTACAGAACATAGCGTCCTACATACAGGTATTTACATAACATAGCGTCCTACATACAGGTATTTACAGAACATAGCATCCTACATACAGGTATTTACATAACATAGCGTCCTACATACAGGTATTTACATAACATAACGTCCTACATACAGGTATTTATATAACATAGCATCCTACATACAGGTATTTACATAACATAGCTTCCTACATACAGGTATTAACAGAATATAGCGTCCTACATACAGGTATTTACATAACATAACGTCCAACATACAGGTATTTACATAACATAACGTCCTACATACAGGTGTTTATATAACATAGCGTCCTACATACAGGTATTTATATAACATAGCATCCTACATACAGGTATTTACATAACATAGCATCCTACATACAGGTATTTATATAACATAGCATCCTACATACAGGTATTAACAGAATATAGCGTCCTACATACAGGTATTTATATAACATTGAGTCCTACATACAGGTGTTTATATAACATAGCGTCCTACATACAGGTATTTATATAACATAGCGTCCTACATACAGGTATTTATATAACATAACGTCCTACATACAGGTATTTACATAACATAGCATCCTACATACAGGTATTTATATAACATAGCGTCCTACATACACGTATTTATATAACATAGCGTCCTACATACAGGTATTTACATCTGTCTCTATGAGTAGGATACATACCTCTTTTATATCAAATTCTTCTGTAAATAATGCTACTTTCACACCAGGAAGCTGCAAACATACGAACACAAACTGAATCAGATTCTAGTAGTCAGAGTAAAAGAAACATGGATATATAATTAACTGCACTGTCAGTCTATGGCATCATGACCTTGATTGCAGAAACATGGATATATAATTAACTGCACTGTCAGTCTATGGCATCATGACATTGATTGTAGAAACATGGATATATAATTAACTGCACTGTTCTATGGCATCATGACATTGATTGTAGAAACATGGATATATAATTAACTGCACTGTTCTATGGCATCATGACATTGATTGTAGAAACATGGATATATAATTATCTGCACTGTTCTATGGCATCATGACATTGATTGTAGAAACATGGATATATAATTAACTGCACTGTTCTATGGCAACATGACATTGATTGCAGAAACATGGATATATAATTAACTGCACTGTTCTATGGCATCATGACATTGATTGTAGAAACATGGATATATAATTAACTGCACTGTTCTATGGCATCATGACATTGATTGCAGAAACATGGATATATAATTAACTGCACTGTTCTATGGCATCATGACGTTGATTCTAGAAAGACACACAGCTAACTTGATTACAAGAACGCTCTGAAGGTCGAAATGTGTGTCCATGTTTCTTTTGTTTTTGGGGTTTAACGTCGACCAACAGCGTAGTATGGCAACTCTCCAGATATTATTGGTGGAACAAGATCCTGGATGCCTCTCCGAGCAGTATTTCAGGCACACAGGTAAAACCACTGACCTACCGCAAACCAGCTAATGTGCGGTACATGGTAGTAAATTGATAGCTAAGTAATTCCTGGAAAGAGAGACTTCTACACAGGTCAAGGTCAGCAGGATATCTTGTAAAAGAGTATCCTACAAAGACTATTTGGTAGAAGCTTCACAAAATTCTAAGCATACAATGAATAGATATACAGTCAAACCTGCCATAAGCAGGGTTCCCTCTGTCTGAATGTTTGTCTGCGCCACTTCTGTCGCCAATTGAAGAACACTGGAGCCAATTTAAAAAACTTGTTGCTAACTAAGAGCCATATAGTTCACAAATAAGTATTTGAAGCCATGTATTTGACAAAACATGTGCCCTCCCCCCAAAACTCAAAAAAAAAAGTTGCGCCAAATAATTTTGCCAATTCACATAATTTAGCACCTAAGCTTAAGCAGCTAGCCATGGGAATCATATAATGTGGCTGCTTAGCACAGGTGGCTGCTTAATAGAGGTCAAATATATAATAAAACAACATATTGGGAATCTGGAAACTGGCTGCTTAATGCAGGTTGGCTATTTAATAGGTGACCACTAACACAGGGTTGACTGTACAGTTTTTATTAAACCGACAGTACAGTCAAACCTGTATTAAGCGGCCAGCAAAGGTAATCACAGAAAGTGGCTGCTTAGCACAGGTGGCTGCTTAATACTAAGTTAATAGAGGTGAAATGTATAATAAAATAACATGTTGGGAAACTGGCTGCTTAATACAGGTTGGCTGTTTAATAGAGGTGACCACTAACACAGGTTTGACTGTATGTACATCAAGGTCACAAACCATTTCTACAAGGTTTAATCGTTTCAAGTTAAATTAAGTTCTGCAATACACAAGTGTGTAATAGTTCTACTTACATTTCTGACCTTAGCATTGCTCATTTGATTATCTAACGGGTTGGGGGGTAGTTGGGTGCCGTCCAGTAAGGCAGGAGCTACGAAGCTGAATCCTCGGAACAACTCATGGGCTGTAGCACTCGGGGGTATACCTGGCGAATCTGAAACGGCAGGTTTTATATCTTGTTTTATGTCATGTCTCAGAACTTTATGACGGCATTGTTTGCATCAAATTTCTTCGAGAAGCACCTGGGATCAACCCAGAGCTCTACAAGTCATTAGAAAGTCTTTCGTCACATTATGTATGCTACAATTATAACCATAGCAAAATAGAAATATCATCAAATTGAAAGGTGATTAATTGTTTTAATACACAAGTAAGATCATGTAGATAATAATGAAAATGTCCATGTTTAACTGTGTTCTCTAGGAATTCAAGAGGTAACTAGACAATAGCACTCAAACACTGGCACTGGTAATTGACACTTCCCTGACCGCCATGACAATATGCGCTGACCTACTTCTCCCTAAATCCAACCAATTCCTCCTATACCAACCTTCTACACCTACAAAGTTTCATTAAAGTCCATCAACAACTGTTTGAGTTATCCTGTCCACAGACATACAGATACACACTGAAAAACATTCCATTGGCATTGGTTCCATTAACCCATTCAACACCAAGTAACTGACATGGACTGGTCCATGATATTTTTAGACCAATAAATTAATAACAAAATTACATTCGGATCAGTTCATTTATCAAAATGGGTAAAAATGGGTCACAAGCCGGCTCATCTGGATCTACACTTTTTTGTAAGCCAATTTAGAGGTCTGTGGTGTTGAAAGGGTTAATAACTCAAAACCTAAACCATGTGCAATGTTGATATGCATCACTTGTTTTGGTCATGATCTTGCTCTACAAGATGCAGTGTGAAAAGCGTCAATCTTTAAAATTTTCAAAGGGATATGACTCTTGTCAAAACTTAAACCAGTGGAATACGATGACAAAATGCACAACTGGACTACATACTGATGCTTCCTGTGAAGTTACATAACATTTAAAAGTTTAAACTTTATTTATTTTACAACTATTGTGAAGCAAGTTCTAACAACTTATATTAATCACTCTCGTTGGCACGGATGAAAGCGTATATGTGGTCATTCATGTGGGAAGAAACCTGAGTACACGTAGAGACAACCCACCTGTCCGATCTGGCAATCACCGTACCATTTCACATACTTCCCAGTCCGAGGATCGAACCCGGGTTGCATTGGTGAGAAGCAAGTGCTAACCACTGCGCTAATCGGACAGACTAATACATAACATTTGATGAAGCGAGTACAAAGTTTGATTATAAAAACAGATGATTATTATAATTATTATTAACTTGTCTGCTTTCATATGCTTTGGTAAGATGCACAAGACATCAGTCGATTCTCCATGGTACCAGTACTACCTCTCGTGGACAACACCTCAATCCACACATTGATTATATTTCACCTCTTCCACAACTGCCTCCGTCTACACGTGTAAATGCGACAGTCCTAGCTGTAGTCATCTAGCTGATGAGGGTGTGGATATCTACATATTGTGGGTGTGGATATCTACATATTGTGGGTGTGGTTATCCACATGTTGTGGGTGTGGTTATCCACATATTGTGGGTGTGGATATCTACATATTGTGGGTGTGGATATCTACATGTTGTGGGTGTGGATATCTACATGTTGTGGGTGTGGATATCCACATATTGTGGGTGTGGATATCCACATGTTGTGGGTGTGGATATCCACATGTTGTGGGTGTGGATATCCACATGTTGTGGGTGTGGATATCCACATGTTGTAGGTGTGGTTATCTACATATTGTGGGTGTGGTTATCTACATATTGTGGGTGTGGATATCTACATGTTGTAGGTGTGGTTATCAACATATTGTGGGTGTGGTTATCTACATATTGTGGGTGTGGTTATCTACTACCCGATGTGGATGTGGTTACCTAAATGATATGGGTGTGGTTATCCACATGTTGTAGGTGTGGTTAACTACGTTTATTATTGGTGTGCTTATCTACATAATGCGGGTGTGGCTATATATACCTATTGGTGTAAGCTCAATTACTCACCTTTGGGTGTTTTTGATGTGAACTCTGGGTCGAAGTAGAAAGCATCATCTGTCTGCACTACTGCTGGTTTGAATGGTGGATTGACCTCCCGCTTCGTCAATCTCTCCCAGTCAATCGTTGAAAAGAATGCATGCCGCTTTAGTTCCTCTATTCCACTGTTACTTGATCCTGGAAGACAGATTGATCGATGATACACATGGCTCAGTTACTCCCTCTGAATACTCTTTAAGGAGGATAGGTACTCTTAATTGGTTTCCTCTGTTTTTATCGTTGTTTCCTTTGCGCGACATGCACTCAATTTTCATTTATTTTCTCATCTTATAATTATTAAATGATTATCCTACTGCATATCCAGTGGATACTTTACTGCAGAATTGTGTTATCAATTAATTCACATGATTTTGATAAAACCACACATGTCACAATATCTGGTTTTAGGGAAAAGCAGTAAAAGCAAAGGATTCCAACTGAAAGGACCAATGTACATTTCAGGATAAACCAGAATTTATCTGTCAAGGGAGGTAATGGAACAACAGTGTCAAGGGAGGTAATGGAACAACAGTGTCAAGGGAGGTAATGGAACAGTGTCAAGGGAGGTAATGGAACAACAGTGTCAAGGGAGGTAACGGAACAACAGTAAAAAAAAGGATTCCAACTGAAAGGATCAATATACATTTCGGGATTAAATCAGTATTTATTTGTCAAGGGAGGTAATCAAAAAACAAGTTATGCCACTCATTAGCATACCTACAAGTTTTCATGTCAAGGTGTTACACCAATTAACAAACAATCAGTATGTAGCAGGGCTGGTCTTTGCTTACCCCATTTCTCGACCCCTTATCTCCACACTCCTCCCATTCCCTTCCAACCCAGCCTCTTTCTCCAAGATTGAAGAAAGCAACACCATATCTCATTATTTTTAGTAAACAATCTACTCCTCCCGATACAAAAGCCACAATGATTCTATACAAACCTAATCGGTTCTGTGGGTTACGTTTGAACAATGCTCGCAACAAGCTCTGGGCTTCTGGACTCAGAAATCCAGGCATTCCCAGTTTGGCTCTAAAAAGAGAAACAAATTTATTGTTAATGGATGCGTGTTCTTGGCATTTCCCAACATTGTACAGCATGAGCATTTTAATATGTATGTTACTGGCGTGCCAATTTTGCATATTAATACTGTTTTAAAGGAAGACAGCATTAGTTTATATCAAAGTTGGACATACTACAGTAATTTATCAAGGTATCTATGCTGAACATTCTTGAGTACTGTAAAACACTATTTGTTTGCAAGCATTTATGTTTCGCTAATTTTCGATAGCTAAGTTGACCGCGAATGCATGATTCCTCTGAATAATGTGTCCGAATGTAAAGCTATATCCGAAAATATTTACATTTTATCAAAAAAAGTCGATATAATTAGTGATATACTTTTAGGTCATGTTTTGTGACCCGCTTATAAGACGGGACCCTGACTTTGAGCCTTAAATCAGCGGGAAATATCCCCGTCTTATAGGCGAGTAAATACGGTACATAAACAGTCATATTTATTGGTATGTGCAAGTTTTGTAATAAATATATGACTAATGGAAAATAAATAAAACCAAATCAATTACCTCATTTTTATTCGTCTGCCGTTTGTGAAAATGCATACATTCACAGATAGCATCGTAATACTGATCAGCAGAAAAAAGTTGTGTTCCGAAGTTTAAAATATTTTTATATCGAGGTTACCTTATGTAGTGATAGCGCAGTGGATGCGCGTTCGCTTCAGGTGCGAAAGGTCCGGAGTTCGAGCCCCACTGGAGCCGTTACGATTGTGCCCTTAGGCAAGGCATTTAAATTCCACATTGCCTCTTCTCTCTCCCTCGTGGCGATGGATTCCATCAGGAATGAGGTCTCGAGAGTGATTTATATTAAGTTGAAATAACTTGTTTCGCAATCGAGCTAAAATAAATTTGTATAAAATACCTTATGTATAGTATACTAATCAATGCCCTGGAAATGGGTTTATATGATAACGTGCCTGGCTCCTGTATGGGAAAATGACAGTGTTCACAAATCTTGAGTCGATAAAACAGTCATTTATACAGAGAAACTGGTTGAACACATTGATTTGCACACGAATGAAATGAGCTTGTGTTTAAAATCTATTGAAATAATTTTACAGTTAATCAAACATTATGCTGGTATTGGCATTTTAAGAATAAACTGAGACAAGGATTTATAGCCACTAATTATTACCGCTACATATTACTATTGTTACCCACAGGGATTCGGCACGTTTGGGGGTACTAGTATATATATTTAAGTACAGGGATTCTACTCTGTGGGATGTCAGATTTCGCATCGATCAGTAAAATGGCCATATCTGAAACAATTTTGTACAAAGCTGTCCAAATATAACGCCTATCCCGAGTCTTTATATTGTTCTTCAAATAAAACACAACTTTAAGCTGCATGCATGTATACTTTGCAAACAATTGCCACATACATTGGCCATAGCAGGTCACATTTCCATACTAGGACACGGGTTCTGTCAGCAACAAAAAAAAATCTTCGACGGGAGAGTTTTAGCTGTGAATAACATTATCAATAAAATGTGTTTCCACTAACCTGTATGTTTTTTCGGCAAAAATGTATGTCAAAAAGAAATTTCGTAGCATTTTCAATTTGTTTTGAAAATTTCTAAAGCGGCGCAATTCGCGTTGAAACCAGCGTTGAAACGAGCATTCTGATTGGATTATTAGAATGTAACAAGATGTTTTTTTATATATGAAGAACAATCATAATCCAATCAGAACGCTCGTTTCAACGCTCGTTTCAACGCGAATTGCGCCGCTTTAGAATTTTTCAAAACAAATTGAAAATGCTACGAAATCTCTTTTTGACGTACATTTTTGCCGAATAAACATACAGGTTAGTGGAAACACATTTTATTGATAATGTTATTCACAGTTAAAACTCTCCCGTCGAAGATTTTTTTTTGTTGCTGACAGAACCCGTGTCCTAGTATGGAAATGTGACCTGCTATGGCCAATGTATGTGGCAATTGTTTGCAAAGTATACATGCATGCAGCTTAAAGTTGTGTTTTATTTGAAGAACAATATAAAGACTCGGGATAGGCGTTATATTTGGACAGCTTTGTACAAAATTGTTTCAGATAGGGCCATTTTACTGATCGATGCGAAATCTGACATACCACAGAGTAGAATCCCTGTACTTATATATATATACTAGTACCCCCAAACGTGCCGAATCCCTGTGTTGTTACCTACCTTGCAAAATTAGGTGATCGGGAGCATACTAATACAATGATCACAGAGCACTGAGAAGGTTGTATACGGAGATAACAGATGTAAATCAAAACTACTTCCTGAGTTTATATTTCGCATTACATCACTTATGTGTGAATTCAAAATGAAATTTCAAAATTGTGAAATAGTGTTCGCGAAATTAGTGTTTTACAGTATATTATCATGGTTTATCAATGTTCAACATACTAGAGTATTTATCACAGTTAATCTATGCTGACCATACTAGAGTATTTTATCACAGTTAATCTATGCTGAACATACTAGAGTATTTTATCACAGTTAATCTATGCTGACCATACTAGAGTATTTTATCACAGTTAATCTATGCTGACCATACCAGAGTATTTATCACAGTTAATCTATGCTGACCATACTAGAGTATTTATCACAGTTAATCTATGCTGAACATACTAGAGTATTTTATCACATTAATCTATGCTGAACATACTAATATTTATCACATAATCTATGCTGAACATACTAGAGTATTTATCACAGTTAATCTATGCTGACATACTAGAGTATTTATCACAGTTAATCTATGCTGAACATACTAGAGTATTTATCACAGTTAATCTATGCTGACCATACTAGAGTATTTATCACAGTTAATCTATGCTGACCATACCAGAGTATTTATCACAGTTAATCTATGCTGACCATACTAGAGTATTTATCACAGTTAATCTATGCTGACCATACTAGAGTATTTATCACAGTTAATCTATGCTGAACATACTAGAGTATTTATCACAGTTAATCTATGCTGAACATACTAGAGTATTTATCACAGTTAATCTATGCTGAACATACTAGAGTATTTATCACAGTTAATCTATGCTGAACATACTAGAGTATTTATCACAGTTAATCTATGCTGAACATACTAGAGTATTTATCACAGTTAATCTATGCTGAACATACTAGAGTATTTATCACAGTTAATCTATGCTGAACATACTAGAGTATTTTATCACAGTTAATCTATGCTGAACATACTAGAGTATTTTATCACAGTTAATCTATGCTGAACATACTAGAGTATTTTATCACAGTTAATCTATGCTGAACATACTAGAGTATTTTATCACAGTTAATCTATGCTGAACATACTAGAGTATTTATCACAGTTAATCTATGCTGAACATACTAGAGTATTTATCACAGTTAATCTATGCTGAACATACTAGAGTATTTATCACAGTTAATCTATGCTGAACATACTAGAGTATTTATCACAGTTAATCTATGCTGAACATACTAGAGTATTTATCACAGTTAATCTATGCTGACCATACTAGAGTATTTATCACAGTTAATCTATGCTGAACATACTAGAGTATTTATCACTTAATCTATGCTGAACATACTAGAGTATTTATCACAGTAATTATGCTGAACATACTAGAGTATTTATCACAGTTAATCTATGCTGAACATACTAGAGTATTTATCACAGTTAATCTATGCTGAACATACTAGAGTATTTATCACAGTTAATCTATGCTGAACATACTAGAGTATTTATCACAGTTAATCTATGCTGAACATACTAGAGTATTTATCACAGTTAATCTATGCTGAACATACTAGAGTATTTATCACAGTTAATCTATGCTGAACATACTAGAGTATTTATCACAGTTAATCTATGCTGAACATACCAGAGTATTTATCACAGTTAATCTATGCTGAACATACTAGAGTATTTTATCACAGTTAATCTATGCTGACCATACTAGAGTATTTTATCACAGTTAATCTATGCTGAACATACTAGAGTATTTATCACAGTTAATCTATGCTGACCATACTAGAGTATTTATCACAGTTAATCTATGCTGAACATACTAGAGTATTTATCACAGTTAATCTATGCTGAACATACTAGAGTATTTATCACAGTTAATCTATGCTGAACATACTAGAGTATTTATCACAGTTAATCTATGCTGAACATACTAGAGTATTTTATCACAGTTAATCTATGCTGAACATACTAGAGTATTTATCACAGTTAATCTATGCTGAACATACTAGAGTATTTATCACAGTTAATCTATGCTGAACATACTAGAGTATTTTATCACAGTTAATCTATGCTGACCATACTAGAGTATTTATCACAGTTAATCTATGCTGAACATACTAGAGTATTTTATCACAGTTAATCTATGCTGACCATACTAGAGTATTTTATCACAGTTAATCTATGCTGACCATACCAGAGTATTTATCACAGTTAATCTATGCTGACCATACTAGAGTATTTATCACAGTTAATCTATGCTGAACATACTAGAGTATTTATCAAGGTTAATCTATGCTGAACATACTAGAGTATTTATCACAGTCAATATATGCTGAACATACTAGAGTATTTATCACAGTTAATCTATGCTGAACATACTAGAGTATTTATCACAGTTAATCTATGCTGAACATACTAGAGTATTTATTACAGTTAATCTATGCTGAACATACTAGAGTATTTATCACAGTTAATCTATGCTGAACATACTAGAGTATTTTATCACAGTTAATCTATGCTGACCATACTAGAGTATTTATCACAGTTAATCTATGCTGAACATACTAGAGTATTTTATCACAGTTAATCTATGCTGACCATACTAGAGTATTTTATCACAGTTAATCTATGCTGACCATACCAGAGTATTTATCACAGTTAATCTATGCTGACCATACTAGAGTATTTATCACAGTTAATCTATGCTGACCATACTAGAGTATTTATCACAGTTAATCTATGCTGAACATACTAGAGTATTTATCACAGTTAATCTATGCTGAACATACTAGAGTATTTATCACAGTTAATCTATGCTGAACATACTAGAGTATTTATCACAGTTAATCTATGCTGAACATACTAGAGTATTTATCACAGTTAATCTATGCTGAACATACTAGAGTATTTATCACAGTTAATCTATGCTGAACATACTAGAGTATTTTATCACAGTTAATCTATGCTGAACATACTAGAGTATTTTATCACACTTAATCTATGCTGAACATACTAGAGTATTTTATCACACTTAATCTATGCTGAACATACTAGAGTATTTTATCACAGTTAATCTATGCTGAACATACCAGAGTATTTTATCACAGTCAATCTATGCTGAACATACTAGAGTATTTTATCACACTTAATCTATGCTGAACATACTAGAGTATTTTATCACACTTAATCTATGCTGAACATACCAGAGTATTTTATCACAGTCAATCTATGCTGAACATACTAGAGTATTTTATCACACTTAATCTATGCTGAACATACTAGAGTATTTATCACAGTTAATCTATGCTGAACATACTAGAGTATTTTATCACAGTTAATCTATGCTGAACATACCAGAGTATTTTATCACAGTCAATCTATGCTGAACATACTAGAGTATTTTATCACAGTTAATCTATGCTGAACATACTAGAGTATTTTATCACACTTAATCTATGCTGAACATACCAGAGTATTTTATCACAGTCAATCTATGCTGAACATACTAGAGTATTTTATCACAGTTAATCTATGCTGAACATACAAGAGTATTTTATCACAGTTAATCTATGCTGAACATACAAGAGTATTTTATCACACTTAATCTATGCTGAACATACTAGAGTATTTTATCACAGTTAATCTATGCTGAACATACTAGAGTATTTTATCACAGTTAATCTATGCTGAACATACTAGAGTATTTTATCACAGTTAATCTATGCTGAACATACTAGAGTATTTATCACAGTTAATCTATGCTGAACATACTAGAGTATTTATCACAGTTAATCTATGCTGAACATACTAGAGTATTTTATCACAGTTAATCTATGCTGAACATACTAGAGTATTTTATCACACTTAATCTATGCTGAACATACTAGAGTATTTTATCACAGTTAATCTATGCTGAACATACTAGAGTATTTTATCACAGTTAATCTATGCTGAACATACTAGAGTATTTATCACAGTTAATCTATGCTGAACATACTAGAGTATTTTATCACAGTTAATCTATGCTGAACATACTAGAGTATTTATCACAGTTAATCTATGCTGAACATACTAGAGTATTTATCACAGTTAATCTATGCTGACATACTAGAGTATTTCACAGTTAATCTATGCTGACCATACTAGAGTATTTATCACAGTTAATCTATGCTGAACATACTAGAGTATTTATCACAGTTAATCTATGCTGAACATACTAAGTATTTATCACAGTTAATCTACAAACACACATACTAGAGTATTTATCACAGTTAATCTATGCTGAACATACTAGAGTATTTATCACAGTCAATCTATGCTGAACATACTAGAGTATTTATCACAGTTAATCTATGCTGAACATACTAGAGTATTTATCACAGTTAATCTATGCTGAACATACCAGAGTATTTATCACAGTTAATCTATGCTGAACATACTAGAGTATTTATCACAGTTAATCTATGCTGAACATACTAGAGTATTTATCACAGTTAATCTATGCTGAACATACTAGAGTATTTATCACAGTTAATCTATGCTGAACATACTAAGTATTTTATCACAGTTAATCTATGCTGAACATACTAGAGTATTTTATCACAGTTAATTATATGCTGAACATACTAGAGTATTTTATCAAATCTATGCTGAACATACTAGAGTATTTTATCACAGTTAATCTATGCTGAACATACTAGAGTATTTTATCACAGTTAATCTATGCTGAACATACTAGAGTATTTTATCACAGTTAATCTATGCTGAACATAGAGTATTTTATCACACTTAATCTATGCTGAACATACTAGAGTATTTATCACAGTTAATCTATGCTGAACATACCAGAGTATTTTATCACACTTAATCTATGCTGAACATACTAGAGTATTTTATCACACTTAATCTATGCTGAACATACTAGAGTATTTATCACACTAATCTATGCTGACATACTAAGTATTTTATCACAGTTAATCTATGCTGAACATACCAGAGTATTTTATCACAGTCAATCTATGCTGAACATACTAGAGTATTTTATCACAGTTAATCTATGCTGAACATACTAGAGTATTTTATCACAGTTAATCTATGCTGAACATACTAGAGTATTTATCACAGTTAATCTATGCTGAACATACTAGAGTATTTATCACAGTTAATCTATGCTGAACATACTTGAGTATTTTATCACAGTTAATCTATGCTGAACATACTAGAGTATTTTATCACACTTAATCTATGCTGAACATACTAGAGTATTTTATCACAGTTAATCTATGCTGAACATACTAGAGTATTTTATCACAGTTAATCTATGCTGAACATACTAGAGTATTTATCACAGTTAATCTATGCTGAACATACTAGAGTATTTATCACAGTTAATCTATGCTGAACATACTAGAGTATTTATCACAGTCAATCTATGCTGAACATACTAGAGTATTTTATCACAGTCAATCTATGCTGAACATACCAGAGTATTTTATCACAGTCAATCTATGCTGAACATACTAGAGTATTTTATCACAGTCAATCTATGCTGAACATACTAGAGTATTTTATCACAGTTAATCTATGCTGAACATACTAGAGTATTTTATCACAGTTAATCTATGCTGAACATACTAGAGTATTTATCACAGTTAATCTATGCTGAACATACTAGAGTATTTATCACAGTTAATCTATGCTGAACATACTAGAGTATTTATCACAGTTAATCTATGCTGAACATACTAGAGTATTTTATCACAGTTAATCTATGCTGAACATACCAGAGTATTTTATCACAGTTAATCTATGCTGAACATACTAGAGTATTTTATCACAGTCAATCTATGCTGAACATACTAGAGTATTTTATCACAGTTAATCTATGCTGAACATACTAGAGTATTTTATCACAGTTAATCTATGCTGAACATACTAGAGTATTTTATCACAGTCAATCTATGCTGAACATACTAGAGTATTTATCACAGTTAATCTATGCTGAACATACTAGAGTATTTTATCACAGTTAATCTATGCTGAACATACTAGAGTATTTATCACAGTTAATCTATGCTGAACATACTAGAGTATTTATCACAGTTAATCTATGCTGAACATACTAGAGTATTTTATCACAGTTAATCTATGCTGACCATACTAGAGTATTTATCACAGTTAATCTATGCTGAACATACTAGAGTATTTTATCACAGTTAATCTATGCTGACCATACTAGAGTATTTTATCACAGTTAATCTATGCTGACCATACCAGAGTATTTATCACAGTTAATCTATGCTGACCATACTAGAGTATTTATCACAGTTAATCTATGCTGAACATACTAGAGTATTTATCACAGTTAATCTATGCTGAACATACTAGAGTATTTATCACAGTCAATCTATGCTGAACATACTAGAGTATTTATCACAGTTAATCTATGCTGAACATACTAGAGTATTTATCACAGTTAATCTATGCTGAACATACTAGAGTATTTATCACAGTTAATCTATGCTGAACATACTAGAGTATTTATCACAGTTAATCTATGCTGAACATACTAGAGTATTTTATCACAGTTAATCTATGCTGAACATACTAAGTAAGTATTTATCACAGTTAATCTATGCTGAACATACTAGAGTATTTATCACAGTTAATCTATGCTGAACATACTAGAGTATTTTATCACACTTAATCTATGCTGAACATACCAGAGTATTTTATCACAGTCAATCTATGCTGAACATACTAGAGTATTTTATCACACTTAATCTATGCTGAACATACTAGAGTATTTTATCACACTTAATCTATGCTGAACATACAAGAGTATTTTATCACAGTTAATCTATGCTGAACATACTAGAGTATTTTATCACAGTTAATCTATGCTGAACATACTAGAGTATTTTATCACAGTTAATCTATGCTGAACATACCAGAGTATTTTATCACAGTCAATCTATGCTGAACATACTAGAGTATTTTATCACAGTTAATCTATGCTGAACATACTAGAGTATTTTATCACAGTTAATCTATGCTGAACATACTAGAGTATTTATCACAGTTAATCTATGCTGAACATACTAGAGTATTTATCACAGAATCTGCTGAACATACTAGAGTATTTTATCACAGTTAATCTATGCTGAACATACTAGAGTATTTATCACAGTTAATCTATGCTGAACATACTAGAGTATTTATCACAGTTAATCTATGCTGAACATACTAGAGTATTTATCACAGTCAATCTATGCTGAACATACCAGAGTATTTTATCACAGTTAATCTATGCTGAACATACAGAGTATTTTATCACAGTCAATCTATGCTGAACATACTAGAGTATTTTATCACAGTCAATCTATGCTGAACATACTAGAGTATTTTATCACAGTTAATCTATGCTGAACATACCAGAGTATTTTATCACACTTAATCTATGCTGAACATACTAAGTATTTTATCACAGTTAATCTATGCTGAACATACTAGAGTATTTTATCACAGTTAATTATATGCTGAACATACTAGAGTATTTTATCAATTATATGCTGAACATACTAGAGTATTTTATCACAGTCAATCTATGCTGAACATACTAGAGTATTTTATCACAGTTAATCTATGCTGAACATACTAGAGTATTTTATCACAGTTAATCTATGCTGAACATACTAGAGTATTTTATCACACTTAATCTATGCTGAACATACTAGAGTATTTATCACAGTTAATCTATGCTGAACATACCAGAGTATTTTATCACAGTTAATCTATGCTGACCATACTAGAGTATTTTATCACAGTTAATCTATGCTGAACATACTAAGTATTTTATCACAGTTAATCTATGCTGAACATACCAGAGTATTTTATCACAGTCAATCTATGCTGAACATACTAGAGTATTTTATCACAGTTAATCTATGCTGAACATACTAGAGTATTTATCAAGGTTAATCTATGCTGAACATACTAGAGTATTTATCACAGTCAATATATGCTGAACATACTAGAGTATTTATCACAGTTAATCTATGCTGAACATACTAGAGTATTTATCACAGTTAATCTATGCTGAACATACTAGAGTATTTATTACAGTTAATCTATGCTGAACATACTAGAGTATTTATCACAGTTAATCTATGCTGAACATACTAGAGTATTTTATCACAGTTAATCTATGCTGACCATACTAGAGTATTTATCACAGTTAATCTATGCTGAACATACTAGAGTATTTTATCACAGTTAATCTATGCTGACCACACTAGAGTATTTTATCACAGTTAATCTATGCTGACCATACCAGAGTATTTATCACAGTTAATCTATGCTGACCATACTAGAGTATTTATCACAGTTAATCTATGCTGACCATACTAGAGTATTTATCACAGTTAATCTATGCTGAACATACTAGAGTATTTATCACAGTCAATCTATGCTGAACATACTAGAGTATTTATCACAGTTAATCTATGCTGAACATACTAGAGTATTTATCACAGTTAATCTATGCTGAACATACCAGAGTATTTATCACAGTTAATCTATGCTGAACATACTAGAGTATTTATCACAGTTAATCTATGCTGAACATACTAGAGTATTTTATCACACTTAATCTATGCTGAACATACTAGAGTATTTTATCACACTTAATCTATGCTGAACATACTAGAGTATTTTATCACACTTAATCTATGCTGAACATACTAGAGTATTTTATCACAGTTAATCTATGCTGAACATACCAGAGTATTTTATCACAGTCAATCTATGCTGACCATACTAGAGTATTTTATCACACTTAATCTATGCTGAACATACTAGAGTATTTTATCACACTTAATCTATGCTGAACATACCAGAGTATTTTATCACAGTCAATCTATGCTGACCATACTAGAGTATTTTATCACACTTAATCTATGCTGAACATACAAGAGTATTTTATCACACTTAATCTATGCTGAACATACAAGAGTATTTTATCACACTTAATCTATGCTGAACATACAAGAGTATTTTATCACACTTAATCTATGCTGAACATACTAGAGTATTTTATCACAGTTAATCTATGCTGAACATACCAGAGTATTTTATCACAGTCAATCTATGCTGACCATACTAGAGTATTTTATCACACTTAATCTATGCTGAACATACTAGAGTATTTTATCACACTTAATCTATGCTGAACATACCAGAGTATTTTATCACAGTCAATCTATGCTGAACATACTAGAGTATTTTATCACAGTTAATCTATGCTGACCATACCAGAGTATTTATCACAGTTAATCTATGCTGAACATACTAGAGTATTTTATCACAGTTAATCTATGCTGAACATACCAGAGTATTTTATCACAGTCAATCTATGCTGACCATACTAGAGTATTTTATCACACTTAATCTATGCTGAACATACTAGAGTATTTTATCACACTTAATCTATGCTGAACATACCAGAGTATTTTATCACAGTCAATCTATGCTGACCATACTAGAGTATTTTATCACACTTAATCTATGCTGAACATACAATAGTATTTTATCACACTTAATCTATGCTGAACATACAAAGTATTTTATCACACTTAATCTATGCTGAACATACAAGAGTATTTTATCACACTTAATCTATGCTGAACATACTAGAGTATTTTATCACAGTTAATCTATGCTGAACATACCAGAGTATTTTATCACAGTCAATCTATGCTGAACATACTAGAGTATTTATCACAGTTAATCTATGCTGAACATACTAGAGTATTTATCACAGTTAATCTATGCTGAACATACTAGAGTATTTATCACAGTTAATCTATGCTGAACATACTAGAGTATTTATCACAGTTAATCTATGCTGAACATACTAGAGTATTTATCACAGTTAATCTATGCTGAACATACTAGAGTATTTATCACAGTTAATCTATGCTGAACATACTAGAGTATTTTATCACAGTTAATCTATGCTGAACATACTAGAGTATTTTATCACACTTAATCTATGCTGAACATACTAGAGTATTTTATCACAGTTAATCTATGCTGAACATACTAGAGTATTTTATCACAGTTAATCTATGCTGAACATACTAGAGTATTTATCACAGTTAATCTATGCTGAACATACTAGAGTATTTTATCACAGTTAATCTATGCTGAACATACTAGAGTATTTATCACAGTTAATCTATGCTGAACATACTAGAGTATTTTATCACAGTTATATGCTGACATACTAGAGTATTTATCACAGTTAATCTATGCTGAACATACTAGAGTATTTTATCACAGTTAATCTATGCTGAACATACTAGAGTATTTATCACAGTTAATCTATGCTGAACATACTAGAGTATTTTATCACAGTAATCTATGCTGAACATACTAGAGTATTTATCACAGTTAATCTATGCTGAACATACCAGAGTATTTTATCACAGTTAATCTATGCTGAACATACTAGAGTATTTATCACAGTTAATCTATGCTGAACATACTAGAGTATTTTATCACAGTTAATCTATGCTGAACATA
>CM026387.1:49564388-49662058 GCA_014843695.1 Archivesica marissinica
TGTGTGTAGGTATACACAATGTATATGGTCTGTGACTTGTGTGTAGGTATACACAATGTATATTGTCAGTGACTTGTGTGTAGGTATGCACAATGTATATGGTAGATGACTTGTGTGTATGCACAATGTATATGGTCTGTGACTTGTGTGTAGGTATGCACAATGTATATGGTCTGTGACTTGTGTGTAGGTATTCACAATGTATATGGTCTGGACGCTAGTCATGTGTTGTTAGGTCATACACAACCACTGCACATATACACTGGTCACTGAATTGTGTGTATAGGTTCAAAAAGACATACACCAACTGTATATTGTCGTGAATTGTGTGGAGGATATGCACAATGATTGGTCTGTGACTTGGTGTAGGTTATACACATGGAGATGGTCTGTGACTTGTTGTGTAGGATACACAATGTATATGGTCTGTGACTTGTGTGTAGGTATACACAATGTATATGGTCTGTGACTTGTGTGTAGGTATACACAATGTATATGGTCTGTGACTTGTGTGTAGGTATACACAATGTATATGGTAGATGACTTGTTTGTAGGTATACACAATGTATATGGTCTGTGACTTGTGTGTATGCACAATGTATATGGTCGATGACCTGTGTGTAGGTATACACAATGTATATGGTCTGTGACTTGTGTGTAGGTATACACAATGTAGATGTCATGACTTGTGTGTAGGTAACCATGCACAATGTATTATGGGCTCGTGAATGTGTGTAGAATGACACATGTATATGGTCGCCATGACCACCACCTGTGGGTAGGTAGTGCCACAATGGTTATATATGGTCTGGCTTTTTTTTTTTTGTGTGTTAGGTATGCAAAATCGGTTATGGTCTGTGAATTGTGGTATACACAACTGTATATGGTAGATGTCTGTGTGTAGGTCATACACAATGTCTAGGGTCGGTACTTGTGTGTAGGTATACAAATGTTATGTCTGGGATTGGTGTGTAGGTATACACAATGTATATGGTCTGTGACTTGTGTGTAGGTATACACAATGTATATGGTCTGTGACTTGTGTGTAGGTATACACAATATATATGGTCTGTGACTTGTGTGGAGGTATACACAATGTATATGGTCTGTGACTTGTGTGTAGGTATACACAATGTATATGGTCTGTGACTTGTGTGTAGGTATACACAATGTATATGGTCTGTGACTTGTGTGTAGGTATACACAATGTATATGGTCTGTGACTTGTGTGTAGGTATACACAATGTATACGGTCTGTGACTTGTGTGTAGGTATACACAATGTATATGGTAAATGACTTGTGTGTAGGTATACACAATGTATATGGTCAATGACTTGTGTGTAGGTATACACAATGTATATGGTAGATGACTTGTGTGTAGGTATACACAATGTATATGGTCGATGACTTGTGTGTAGGTATACACAATGTATATGGTCGATGACTTGTGTGTAGGTATGCACAATGTATATGGTCAATGACTTGTGTGTAGGTATACACAATGTATATGGTCTGTGACTTGTGTTAGGTATACACAATGTATATGGTCTGTGACTTGTGTGTAGGTATACACAATGTATATGGTCTGTGACTTGTGTGTAGGTATACACAATGTATATGGTATATGACTGTGTGTAGTATACACAATGTATATGAACAACACAAAAAAACCACAACCAAAACACAAACCCACAAAAAAAAAACACAAACACAAACACAAAACACACACAAACGGTCTGTGACTGTGTGTAGAACACAATGTATATGGTCGATGACTTGTGTGTATGTATACACAATGTATATGGTCTGGAATTGTGTGTAGGTATACACAATGTATATGCACCAAACACAAAACCCCAAACACAAAAACAAAACAAAACAAAAACACAAACCAACAACACAAAACCACCAAAACAAAAAACAAACACAAAACGTCAGTGACGGTGTACGTTCACAATGTATATGGTCAGTGACTTGTGTGTAGGTATGCACAATGTATATGGTAGATGACTTGTGTGTATGCACAATGTATATGGTCTGTGACTTGTGTGTAGGTATGCACAATGTATATGGTATGTGACTTGTGTGTAGGTATACACAATGTATATGGTCTGTGACTTGTGTGTAGGTATTCACAATGTATATGGTATGTGACTTGTGTGTAGGTATACACAATGTATATGGTCTATGACTTGTGTGTAGGTATACACAATGTATATGGTCTGTGACTTGTGTGTAGGTATACACAATGTATATGGTCTGTGACTTGTGTGTAGGTATACACAATGTATATGGTCTGTGACTTGTGTGTAGGTATACACAATGTATATGGTATATGACTTGTGTGTAGGTATACACAATGTATATGGTCTGTGACTTGTGTGTAGGTATACACAATGTATATGGTCGATGACTTGTGTGTAGGTATACACAATGTATATGGTCTGTGACTTGTGTGTATACACAATGTATATGGTAGATGACTTGTGTGTAGGTATACACAATGTATATGGTCTGTGACCTGTGTGTAAGTATGCACAATGTATATGGTAGATGACTTGTGTGTAGGTATACACAATGTATATGGTCAGTGACTTGTGTGTAGGTATACACAATGTATATTGTCAGTGACTTGTGTGTAGGTATGCACAATGTATATGGTAGATGACTTGTGTGTATGCACAATGTATATGGTCTGTGACTTGTGTGTAGGTATGCACAATGTATATGGTCTGTGACCTGTGTGTAAGTATGCACAATGTATATGGTATGTGACTTGTGTGTAGGTATACACAATGTATATGGTCTGTGACTTGTGTGTAGGTATACACAATGTATATGGTATGTGACTTGTGTGTAGGTATACACAATGTATATGGTCTGTGACTTGTGTGTAGGTATACACAATGTATATGGTCTGTGACTTGTGTGTACGTATACACAATGTAAGTCTGTGACTTGTGTGTAGGTATACACAATGTATATGGTCTGTGACCTGTGTGTAAGTATGCACAATGTATATGGTAGATGACTTGTGTGTAGGTATACACAATGTATATGGTCAGTGACTTGTGTGTAGGTATACACAATGTATATGGTCAGTGACTTGTGTGTAGGTATGCACAATGTATATGGTAGATGACTTGTGTGTATGCACAATGTATATGGTCTGTGACTTGTGTGTAGGTATGCACAATGTATATGGTCTGTGACTTGTGTGTAGGTATACACAATGTATATGGTCTATGACTTGTGTGTAGGTATACACAATGTATATGGTCTGTGACTTGTGTGTAGGTATACACAATGTATATGGTCTGTGTCTTGTGTGGAGGTATACACAATGTATATGGTCTGTGACTTGTATGTAGGTATACACAATGTATATGGTCTGTGACTTGTGTGTAGGTATACACAATGTATATGGTCTGTGACTTGTGTGTAAGTATATTGCTGAACAATGAGTATTTTATCACAGTTAATCTATGCTGAACATACTAGAGTATTTATCACAGTTAATCTATGCTGACCATACTAGAGTATTTTATCACAGTTAATCTATGCTGAACATACTAGAGTATTTATCACAGTTAATCTATGCTGACCATACTAGAGTATTTATCACAGTTAATCTATGCTGACCATACCAGAGTATTTATCACAGTTAATCTATGCTGAACATACTAGAGTATTTATCACAGTTAATCTATGCTGAACATACTAGAGTATTTATCACAGTTAATCTATGCTGAACATACTAGAGTATTTATCACAGTCAATCTATGCTGAACATACTAGAGTATTTATCACAGTTAATCTATGCTGAACATACTAGAGTATTTATCACAGTTAATCTATGCTGAACATACCAGAGTATTTATCACAGTTAATCTATGCTGAACATACTAGAGTATTTATCACAGTTAATCTATGCTGAACATACTAGAGTATTTATCACAGTTAATCTATGCTGAACATACTAGAGTATTTATCACAGTTAATCTATGCTGAACATACTAAGTATTTTATCACAGTTAATCTATGCTGAACATACTAGAGTATTTTATCACAGTTAAACAACAACAAAACAATATATGCTGAACATACTAGAGTATTTTATCACAGTCAATCTATGCTGAACATACTAGAGTATTTTATCACAGTTAATCTATGCTGAACATACTAGAGTATTTTATCACAGTTAATCTATGCTGAACATACTAGAGTATTTTATCACAGTCCACACAAACACAAACACAAAAAACACCAACAGATACACATAATCTATGCTGAACATACTAGAGTATTTTATCACACTTAATCTATGCTGAACATACTAGAGTATTTTATCACACTTAATCTATGCTGAACATACTAGAGTATTTTATCACAGTTAATCTATGCTGAACATACTAGAGTATTTATCACAGTTAATCTATGCTGAACATACTAGAGTATTTTATCACAGTTAATCTATGCTGACCATACTAGAGTATTTTATCACAGTTAATCTATGCTGACCATACCAGAGTATTTATCACAGTTAATCTATGCTGACCATACTAGAGTATTTATCACAGTTAATCTATGCTGACCATACTAGAGTATTTATCACAGTTAATCTATGCTGAACATACTAGAGTATTTATCACAGTTAATCTATGCTGAACATACTAGAGTATTTATCACAGTCAATCTATGCTGAACATACTAGAGTATTTATCACAGTTAATCTATGCTGAACATACTAGAGTATTTATCACAGTTAATCTATGCTGAACATACTAGAGTATTTATCACAGTTAATCTATGCTGAACATACTAGAGTATTTATCACAGTTAATATATGCTGAACATACTAGAGTATTTATCACAGTTAATCTATGCTGAACATACTAGAGTATTTATCACAGTTAATCTATGCTGAACATACTAAGTATTTTATCACAGTTAATCTATGCTGAACATACTAGAGTATTTTATCACAGTTAATTATATGCTGAACATACTAGAGTATTTTATCAATTATATGCTGAACATACTAGAGTATTTTATCACAGTCAATCTATGCTGAACATACTAGAGTATTTTATCACAGTTAATCTATGCTGAACATACTAGAGTATTTTATCACAGTTAATCTATGCTGAACATACTAGAGTATTTTATCACACTTAATCTATGCTGAACATACTAGAGTATTTATCACAGTTAATCTATGCTGAACATACCAGAGTATTTTATCACAGTTAATCTATGCTGACCATACTAGAGTATTTTATCACACTTAATCTATGCTGAACATACTAAGTATTTTATCACAGTTAATCTATGCTGAACATACCAGAGTATTTTATCACAGTCAATCTATGCTGAACATACTAGAGTATTTTATCACAGTTAATCTATGCTGAACATACTAGAGTATTTTATCACAGTTAATCTATGCTGAACATACTAGAGTATTTATCACAGTTAATCTATGCTGAACATACTAGAGTATTTTATCACAGTTAATCTATGCTGAACATACTAGAGTATTTATCACAGTTAATCTATGCTGAACATACTAGAGTATTTATCACAGTTAATCTATGCTGAACATACTAGAGTATTTATCACAGTTAATCTATGCTGAACATACTAGAGTATTTTATCACAGTTAATCTATGCTGAACATACTAGAGTATTTTATCACAGTCAATCTATGCTGAACATACTAGAGTATTTTATCACAGTTAATCTATGCTGAACATACTAGAGTATTTATCACAGTTAATCTATGCTGAACATACTAGAGTATTTTATCACAGTTAATCTATGCTGAACATACTAGAGTATTTATCACAGTTAATCTATGCTGAACATACTAGAGTATTTATCACAGTTAATATATGCTGAACATACTAGAGTATTTATCAATTATATGCTGAACATACTAGAGTATTTTATCACAGTCAATCTATGCTGAACATACTAGAGTATTTTATCACAGTTAATCTATGCTGAACATACTAGAGTATTTTATCACAGTTAATCTATGCTGAACATACTAGAGTATTTTATCACAGTTAATCTATGCTGACCATACTAGAGTATTTTATCACAGTTAATCTATGCTGAACATACTAGAGTATTTTATCACAGTTAATCTATGCTGAACATACTAGAGTATTTTATCACAGTCAATCTATGCTGAACATACTAGAGTATTTATCACAGTTAATCTATGCTGAACATACTAGAGTATTTTATCACAGTTAATCTATGCTGAACATACTAGAGTATTTTATCACAGTTAATCTATGCTGAACATACTAGAGTATTTATCACAGTTAATCTATGCTGAACATACTAGAGTATTTATCACAGTTAATCTATGCTGAACATACTTGAGTATTTTATCACAGTTAATCTATGCTGAACATACTAGAGTATTTTATCACACTTAATCTATGCTGAACATACTAGAGTATTTTATCACACTTAATCTATGCTGAACATACTAGAGTATTTTATCACACTTAATCTATGCTGAACATACTAGAGTATTTTATCACAGTTAATCTATGCTGAACATACCAGAGTATTTTATCACAGTCAATCTATGCTGACCATACTAGAGTATTTTATCACACTTAATCTATGCTGAACATACTAGAGTATTTTATCACACTTAATCTATGCTGAACATACCAGAGTATTTTATCACAGTCAATCTATGCTGACCATACTAGAGTATTTTATCACACTTAATCTATGCTGAACATACAATAGTATTGTATCACACTTAATCTATGCTGAACATACAAGAGTATTTTATCACACTTAATCTATGCTGAACATACAAGAGTATTTTATCACACTTAATCTATGCTGAACATACTAGAGTATTTTATCACAGTTAATCTATGCTGAACATACCAGAGTATTTTATCACAGTCAATCTATGCTGACCATACTAGAGTATTTTATCACACTTAATCTATGCTGAACATACTAGAGTATTTTATCACACTTAATCTATGCTGAACATACCAGAGTATTTTATCACAGTCAATCTATGCTGACCATACTAGAGTATTTTATCACACTTAATCTATGCTGAACATACAAGAGTATTTTATCACACTTAATCTATGCTGAACATACAAGAGTATTTTATCACACTTAATCTATGCTGAACATACAAGAGTATTTTATCACACTTAATCTATGCTGAACATACTTGAGTATTTGTGTCATTGTCTCCTTCCTATTGGCACCTTGGAATGGTAGAGCTCCCGTCAACATTTCAAACTGAAACAAACAATTCCAATTAGACAGCACTGGACTGGGTTCAACCAGTTTGGATTTATATCTCATTTACACGGAAATAGAACTAGAAATATATCCCTAGTACACAAGATTACCCTGCTAGGATGTTGTGCGAAGCTGTTTCAACATATCCATCTTTAGAAAGTGAATTGAACTTGGATGTTGTAAGTGGCTTGGTTACGATGAACGCAAGTTATTGAACATAAATCTGGAAATTCAATCGGAGAACTAAATGTGGCATATTCTGGTGATCACTCGTGCCAATTTATTTCAAATTCCCTCTTTCTATATTTAGAAAGTGACATTGACCCCGGCATTAAATTATTCAATCAGGTCTGATAACGGAGTCGTCAAAAGTGGAAACTTGTTCAAATACTGAAAATAATAGAAACACTCATACTTCCTTTGTAACAAACATTTTGCCAATGTAAGTGACATAACTCTGGTATTAATAGAGCAGTAAGGTAGGTCATCAATATCCAGACGGATCTGTAGTCCAGTGGTAACACGCTGGACTGGTAATCCAGGGATCACAGGTTCGATCCCTGTCTGACCCTAATAAAATTAACAGTCTTTCAGATGCGAAGTTAAACTGAGGTCTCGTGTCAGTGCTTTACACCGTGCATGTAAAAGAATCAGAGCAGACCCTGGAATGGGTCTCTCTGTATCATTGCACTATCCTCCAAAAATCTAAAATGACTAATCTCTTCTGGAGGCGTCGCTCATATGGGCAACCGGTAGCGACGATAAATAAACGTAAACCACTAATCCATAGACACTGTGTCATAGACATTGTTTGTTTCGGGGGTTTAATATCGCACAAACAGCTTAGGTCAATGACGACATTCCAGTTATTATTGGTGGAGGAAGACCCCGGATGCCCCCATATTACAGGCATTGATGAGCACCCAGGCAGAATCACTGACCAATTTGACACCTCAATGGGATTGGAACTAGCAGCTGTGAGGGGCAAGTGATTTGAAGTCAATGACTGTAATCACATGGCCACTCAAAGACATTGTACCTATACAAAATGGCGATCCAGTGGTTATCATGTTGGACTGCGGATCCAAGGATCGCAGGTTCGATCCCCTTGTCTGACTAATAATAACACTTTTTTCAGGTGGGAACAATAAACCATGGTCTCGTATATCGGTGCTGTACATCGGTGCTATACACCGAGTATGTAAAAGAATCAGGGGTGCTTCTGGAATTGGAGTGTCATCTGCATCTTGCACCATCCTCCAAACATTAAATGACTAATCTACTTCTGCAGGGTTCCCTCTGTCTGAATGTTTGTCTGCGCCACGTCTGTCTCCAATTGAAAAACACTGGAGCCAATTAAAAAAACTTGGAGCCAACTAAGAGTCATATAGTTCACAAATAAATAAACATTAAAAGAAAAACGGTTGCGCCAAATATTTTCACCAATTCACAAAATTTAGAGCCAATATTTGTTTTTTGTCGCAATTGGTGCCATTGGCAATCGACAGCGGGAACCCTGCTTCTGGAGAAGTCGCTCAGTCACAATGTCGCTAGCCGATACTATATGGATGGCCCAGAACAACACAGGATCACGAGCCAACAGGGATTCTATTTGGATGGCCTAGAATGACACACGTTCTCTAGCAATGTCAACAAAATGTTGTGTTCAAAGTTAAATATTTGTATGCTGGCAACTAGCAAAACATTAGTACCATAAGTACTCCATAAGACCACCAATCTGCCGCCGTGCCATGCCCCTTCCTGTTGACAACTTCAGGGGCCATGTACTCTACAGTACCACAGAAAGAGTATGTCTTCTTGTCTTGAAACAGTGATTCCTTACTCAGACCGAAGTCCGTCAGTTTTATATGTCCATCAGAATCTAGCAAAATGCTGAAAGGAGGAATAATAACACAGTTATATCATTTAACCCTTTCCTTCATAGAGATTTAGGTTAATGTACTATTATATCTCCATAAAACGACAGCCATTTAGCTATCATGCAGTAGATAAGTAGTCGCCATATCTATCCCACCTCCATAGATATTACTGGGATTACATGAGATTCTGGCCTTTATTATGAGCATGGGTTTGGCTACTACATTGCGTCAAGAGGTGCTTCTATGAGGGAAAGGGTGAAGAAAAACTCAAAATTTCTTTTAAACATTACTAAATCTGCTATAAAAAAATGGCTGAAGCCAGTCTTTTTTATGGCTGTTCACTTTTGCTCTGCCAACAAAATAACACGCACATTTATTCGTTCGTAGCATTATATTTGGTCATGTTAGAATGTGAAGAACGGAAAAACAAATATTTCCTGATTTAGACATGACATGGTCTACCATGAGCAAGCCGACTGTTATATACGGTTGATGAGATTTGAAACATTATGCACATGTTAATTAAATTGTAGCCATAAGCTTAACTATGCAAGACTTACTTTTCTGGTTTCAGATCTCTATATACAATGCCCACTCCGTGTAAATGGTCGAGAGCCAGGGCTAACTCTGCGAGGTAAAACTTCACGTCTTCTTCAGTAAACATCACCTGTCATTTACAATCTCCATTACTGACATGTACATTCAACACAGACCTGTCATATACAATCTCCATTACTGACATGTACACTCAACATGGACCTGTCATATACAATCTCCATTACTGACATGTACACTCAACACGGACCTGTCATATACAATCTCCATTACTGATATGTACACTCAACATGGACCTGTCATATACAATCTCCATTACTGACATGTACACTCAACACAGACCTGTCATATACAATCTCCATTACTGACATGTACACTCAACATGGACCTGTCATATACAATCTCCATTACTGGCATGTACACTCAACATGGACCTGTCATATACAATCTCCATTACTGACATGTACACTCAACATGGACCTGTCATATACAATCTCCATTACTGACATGTACACTCAACATGGACCTGTCATATACAATCTCCATTACTGACATGTACACTCAACAGGACCTGTCATATACAATCTCCATTACTGCAATGTACACTCAACATGGACCTGTCATATACAATCTCCATACTGCAATGTACACACAAAGGACCTGTCATATACACAAAGGGTCTGCAATGTACACACAAAGGACCTGTCATATACACAAAGGGTCTGCAATGTACACACAAAGGACCTGTAATATACACGAAGAGCCTGCAATGTACACACAAAGGACCTGTCATATACAATCTCCATTACTGACATGTACACTCAACATGGACCTGTCATATACAATCTCCATTACTGACATGTACACTCAACATGGACCTGTCATATACAATCTCCATTACTGACATGTACACTCAACATGGACCTGTCATATACAATCTCCATACACACTCAACACAGATAGGCTTGATTTCATGCCTGGTAACATTCATTATGATTTTTATTGTACATTGAATTTTAAACTTCCAATCTAGTCAGGATGCTGCGACCAACTTGGTGGTAAAATTCCAATCATTGGGTCATTCAATGGTTTTCATTCCATTTGACCTAGTGACCTAGTTTCTAACCACAATTGAACTAAATTTGTAAAGGTTGTTGCAATGATGCTGGTTGGCAATATTTCTACTACTACAGGTACCTGTGAGTCACGTAACGGGTGTCCTAGATAGACGTGATGTAATTTTCAACTTTATTGACTTTGACCAAAGTTGTCAGCCTGGGAACAGGCGTCAATATATTTTGCCTGTTCAGTCAAATAAATATATTTTCAAACTGAGACTATTCATTGGGCCGTATTGAGTTTCTGATCATATTGTGTCATTTTGCCAAAAGTCAAAAAGTGAAAAATCGACAGACTGGCACCCAGGCTACAAAGTTGTCAGAGGTTGGTGACCCCAATTTGGACAACGGAAGTCCCATTCTTGTTGTATCACAATGGAGCATGTGGTTCAAGTAGAGATATCATGTAGATGCAATTGTTGAGGGACAGAAGCTTTGTATCTAAATGTTTGTTTGTCATAGTACATGTACAGGTAAATGCACAACCGTTGGTGAAAATAATGGCACATTTTGCTACATTTGGTTCAATTAAATTTCAATCTTTCTGTTTACATGCACTGTAATCGCAATGTTTTAATGTTTGTTGAACATAGCCAATGATTGAACAGTAATCTTGGTTGTATCGGTAACCCACCCTCGCCGATTTCCGTCAAATCTTTGGATATAGATTCTTCTGGAATAAATTGTCCTGAACTTTCTCATGAATAACGCATATTAAAAACCATGTATATGAACGGACTGTAGTCAAGAAAGTGTGCATTATGCGCATCATGCACCAAACAAGATGGTAATTGTATAAACTTCTATTTGCTATTTATATACATTGTGAGCATTAAAGTATGTATGCACATGCATAACTACGTAAATTGGTAATTAGAAATCTACTCAACATAACAGAGACCCAATGCTCTCTCAACAGCTGACAGCCAGATTTTTGGATAAATCTACACGGCATAAACAATCTCTGCTGAAGGGTCACCTAGATAACTTTTCTGTGAAATTATTTTGAAACAAAACCAGGAAGCTTAGAAGATTCTTAAAATGTTCTTGATTTTTTGGTTGCTATGTTTTCTTGGATCCACATTTAAGAATGTGATCATGCATGAAATGTACATTAGTGTACCCCCCTCCCCCAACCCCATTGCATGAATGCACATTAGTGTACCCCCCTCCCCCAGCCCCACTGCATGAATGTACATTAGTGTACCCCCCTCCCCCAGCCCCACCGCATGAATGCACATTAGTGTACCCCCCTCCCCCAGCCCCACCGCACGAATGTACATTAGTGAACCTCCTCCCCCAGCCTCACTGTATGAATGTACCCCCTCACCCCAGCCCCACTGCATGAATGCACATTAGTGTATCCCCTCCCCCAGCATGAATGCACATTAGTGTACCCCCCTCCCCCAGCCCCACTGCATGAATGCACATCAGTGTACCCCCCAGCATGAATGCACGTTAGTGTACCCCCCTCCCCCCAGCATGAATGCACATTAGTGTACCTCCTCCCCCCAGCATGAATGCACATTAGTGTACCCCCCTCCCCCCAGCCCCACTGCATGAATGCACATTAGTGTACCCCCTCACCCCAGCCCCACTGCATGAATGTACATTAGTGTACCCCCCTCCCCCCAGCCCCACTGCATGAATGTACATTAGTGTACCCCCCCCCAGCCCCACTGCATGAATGTACATTAGTGTACCCCCCCCCAGCCCCACTGCATGAATGTACATTAGTGTACCACACTCCTCCAGCTCCACTCCATGAATGTACATTAGTGTACCCCCCTCCCCCCAGCATGAATGCACATTAGTGTACCCCCCCAGCCCCACTGCATGAATGTACATTAGTGTACCCCCCCCCCCCAGCTCCACTGCATGAATGTACATTAGTGTAACTAATTCTAGAAAACGGTTGCTATAATACAATGTATGTACCTAGATGCTGACATGCAACTGACATGACAGAAATTTGAAGTGCACTCTGCACGATGCCTCAGTATGCAGACAATGTGCAGACAGTTATTTCAAAACTCATCAAGTGCTTGATGATGTATGAAAATCCTTCAATGAGCTTAGGAGATACTGACGGGACATAACATACAGTCACTGAACATGACATCTGCTATCCTGACCTTGAATGTGGTTGGTTCATAATTCCAGCAGGTCGTCTCGATGTTGTAAACATCTAACCCAAGTTTCAAACAAATCCTTCGATGTGTTCAGAAGATACAAACAGACTTGGCATGATGACAAGGATGGTCTATTCCTATATTCCCTCCCCTCCATATTCCACTTTGCAGCAGAGGAATAACAAATCTGAACATTATTTATACAATGCTAACAGACTGTCACTACACCAATATGCAGTATCTCCCATCCAAATGCTGCTTCCAGATTGGTATCATTTTCACACTTGCCAAAACATTTCACACATAAAAACACATACATGTAGTTACATATTAACCCTTTGCTTGCTGAGTGAATAAAATCACATATGCAAACAACATAGATCCAGATCAGCTGCGGCGTATGTTGTTTGCTATTCAGTGTTTTAGCTCCACTCTCTGAATAGCAAACAGTATAGAGCCTGATGAGACGGCACATAATGTGCCGTCTCATCTGGCTCTATGCTGTTTGCAAAAGTGATTTTATGAGCCGCTAGCGTGTGAAGGGTAAAAATTACAAGAATAAATGAATAGAGCTACACGATGATGTGACAATAAATACAAGTAAGGTTACATGGATATCTGGGATGAGAATTTGGTGTCAAGGTGAAAACACAAGCACAGTGTTGCTATTCTATGAACAGAACGAACTTGGCTGTCCGATTAGCGCAGTGGTTAGCGTGCTCGCTTCTCACCAATGCAATCCGGATTCGGACAGGTGGGTTTTCTCCAGGTACTCCGGTTTCCTCCCACACGAATGACCACATTTACGCTTTCATATGCGCCTACGAGAGTGATTAATATAAGTTGTTAGAACTTGCTTCGCAATCGTTGTAAAATAAATAAGTTTAAACTTTTTATACTATGAACAGGCCCGCATCAGTTGTAACACGGAGACAAATGTTGGCAGCATTTCCTTAATCTTGCTGCCCATTGATTTGTGTCAAGTTTTATGTACGTTTCCGTACATACAAGGTACAAGGTAGCTGACAATATCCCCTTGCCTCTACCAGGGTTCATCCATGGTCAGAATTTTTGGGAGAAGTGAGAAAGCGAGCAACTGAGATGTATGTATCCCCCCACCCTCCCATTCCAGTTGGGTATAGATGACATTGGCCGGAAAAGATGCACTCTTCAAAGGGCCATAACTGTGAGAAAAATCAACTTAGCAAAACGTTTAAAATAATTTACAACTACATTCCCCCAGAAACGAAGTATCGGGTACTTTAATACGAAAAAACGTAGCAGCCAAGATGGCCCAGGTCGCTGACGCGAATCTTAGCAGGCAGGATTTCAGAGTGCAGATTGTTGCCAGTGGTTGAGCAACTTTATACCTACTAATGAGTAAGATTGTGCCATATATATTTTCAAGAGCATGTCAGCCATCTTGGATTCCGAATTAGAACTTTCCTATAATATATTCTTGATTCACACTGATGATCCACACACAATAGTTAAATCAAAATTGGCCAAGCGGGTCAGGAAAGAGATGCCGAACATAGAGTTTCACGAGGTCTGCAACGGTGGTCATTTTGGATATGGGATCGGAACAAATTTAGACATTAATGATCTACTATTTGTCAAGATACACCACACCCACTGTATTTAACCCTTTCAACACCAAAGGCCTCAATAGGCTTACAAAAAGTGTAGATCCAGATGAGCCGGGCTCGTGACGAGCTGTCTCATCAGGATCTGCACGTTTTGCCAGTAATATTACTATTTTTAGACAAAATTACCCATTTTGATAAATGAACTTGTCCAAATGTAATTTTCATATTAATTTATTGGTCTAACAATATAGTGCACCAGTCCATGTCAGTTACTTTATATTGAATGGGTTAATCCATAGTGACCAAATGGTTTCAGAGACAATATATCGTTTGAAGAAATTGTGGGTATGATGTCGGACAACTGGTCTCTATGCTAATACCTCTAGCTCAGTAAGCAAATAACTCTTACAAATAAATACAAAACATTTTGAATAAGGAGGCACAACATACTAAAATAGTACTGAAATAATTAAATAAATACATACATGTACATAAAAACATATAAATTCCGAAAAAAGTAAAGCCAGACAACATGAAACAATAAAACATGGATTTAAACATTGCAGATGCAGGTTCACATACTGGCACATAGGGTGTGACAATTGTACTTGCCACTGCATAGCGAGTCAGAAATACAAACACAAGAACACACACACACCTTCTCTTGAATCTGGTAAGTCGTAAATGTTTGATACAAGACTTCCATACCAAAAATGTAGCAAAAAGTTTCAAGACATAGTGACCCAATTTAAGAAATCTTGAATGATGATCACCCAACGGGCAGGGCATTGCTATGAAGCTAGTGGTTTAACCCTTTCAACACCACAGACCTCTATTTATAGGCTTACAAAAAGTGTAGATCCAGATGAGCCGGCTCGTGACGAGCCGTATCATCAGGATCTGCACTTTTTGCAAGTAGTATTACTAATTTTAGACAAAATTACCCATCTTGATAAATGAACTGGTCCGATTGTAATTTTCTTATTCATTTATTGGTCTAAGAATATCATGGACGAGTCCATGTCAGTTACTTGGTGTTGAAAGAGTTAAGAGGAGATGTCGTTTGAAGTGAAATGTTGACACTGCACAATGCCGTACACATGACAAATGGCAATCACAAAAGCTTACTGTGCTTTGATGAGCTAAAAACGTTTTTTGCAATTAACCAAACAAAATTTCAATTTTGGAATTAAGTAAAACTATCCGTATTTATGATACGAAATCCTGGGCATTCAAATCTTAAAAACAAAATAATATGTATATGTTTTTATCAAATGGTATTTGGAGCTCGCTTGGAATACAATTTTAGTTTACAAATGCCATAAATAATTCCTCGCAAAAACCCTTCCACTACAAGTCTTCAAGTCTCCAAGTGAGGAATACCTTTCAACAGACAATAATTTGTCAATGTCACATAGAATATTATAGATATTCCACTTAAAATACTTCCTGGTACCGTCAGCACCCAACATACACTGTAGTGTCTGGACACTCACTAACATAGGTACCGTCAGCACCCAACATACACTGTAGTGTCTGGACACTCACTAACATAGGTACCGTCAGCACCCAACATACACTGTAGTGTCTGGACACTCACTAACATAGGTACCGTCAGCACCCAACATACACTGTAGTGTCTGGACACTCACTAACATAGCATCTATATCTACAATGAGCTTAGCGTGCAAGATGCGTGAATTATCAAGCCCTTGTAACACTGTGGGACATAATGGAACAAGTTTCAAACAACAGGCAAGTAGAAATCATGCACGGACAACAACAGTGACACCTGCTATATGTTCTATGTAAACCATTGTGCTTTGTTTCATCAGGAATTTTCCTTCAATGCCAAGAAATTTAAATATGTACATTTCATTTGTTCTTTAAAGGAAAGCCTTCGGCACACTGTTTGTCAATTTCAGCAACATCTAATTGGAAATAGGAGCATAATCCTGAGAATATTATGACAAAAGCACTCCAAATAAAGCAGTTATTGGAATTTGAAAACATGAATTATTTTATTTTTCAAAACGGCTGCCATTTTGAATATTTGCGGGTATTTATTTAACTGCATGACATAACTACATAAAACTTACTTCTAGGAGAAGTGAGGGGAAATCAGGGGGAAGTGTGCATGTCATCTACATTTTTCGTGTTCGAGATCAGTAGTAGCCGTCATACAACGAGTGGAATGCCATTTGCCAGACTCGTTTTCTTGATACGAATCAAAATAATCAAGTCCTTCACTTTTGAAGTAGATCTACCACAGGTCACAATTTATGTTTTGGACCACCCATAATTGTCTCTGAAGAAAACTCCTACTAAGCATTTTTATCATATTTGTAACATTCCTGAATCTTTGAGTTTTATCCAAGGAAGCATAACTTCTAGCAAGCACACACAATCATTTAACATCAAGCTGGTAACAAATGCAGATGTAATTCAGTTAAATAAATGTGTCCCAAATATTTACCTATCCGACGACTACCCTGTACTACTATTACCGGTCAAAAAAATTTCAAACACCATTTTAAAGTGGAATATTCTGAATGATGCAGAGTTTTTGAACCGACTAGGCATGTAAAATTCCGTAAATATTATTTTCACAGGTCTCCCATTGAATGATTACAGTTGCAACACAGCCATCCACAGGCATATCCACATAATGATAGCCAGTTTGGCATCTTTACGTTTAGTTTATACAAATTTATTTTAGCTCGATTGCAAAACAAGTTATTTCAACTTATATAAATCACTCTCGAGACCTCATTCCTAATGGAATCCATCGCCACGAGGGAGAGAGAAGAGGCAACGTGGAATTTAAATGCCTTGCCTAAGGGCACAATCGTAACGGCTCCAGTGGGGCTCGAACTCCGGACCTTTCGCACCTGAAGCGAACGCGCATCCACTGCGCTATCACGACTTCCTGCATCTTTATGTCTAATGCTATAGGAAATTTAGCCCAAACAAGCGTTTTCTGACGGATGTGATTTATGTTGTAAGGTTTAACGTCACCGCAAACATATTTCGGTATGCAGCAAACAGCTATCCTGATATGTATCCACATGCCAATTAGTTTGGTATCTGTATGTCTTCAAGTAGTATGGCTTGGACAAGAATCTCGGAAACAGTTATCAGCAGGTGGTTACTTGAATTATGTGGCATCTATATATAAAACAGGCACTGAAGTGGCAAAGAACACTACATACGTACATCTACATAAGCGAACATATTCCCGGTAGTGGACTAAAAATTCATGCCATATTATTTGGAGAATCATTTAGTCTAAGTTGTATGAAAAGAATGTAGCTAATCAGATCACTTTTAATATCGAGAAAAGGACATAAATTCAGCAAAAGATTTATTACAGGATCATCATTTGAGCAAATTTAGTAGTGGACAGGTCCACTAGGAAGGACAGGTCCACTAGGATGGTCCACTAGGACGGTCCACTAGGACAGGTCCCTAGTGGACAGGTCCACTAGGACAGGTCAACTAGGATGGTCCACTAGGACAGGTCCACTAGAAGAGGCCACATGCATATACAAAATCTCTGGACATTAGTATTTCTGTGAAGATGATTTTTTAAAGAGCTTTACTATGTAAGTCAATGTAATTTATGTGACCCCTACATACAGTCACAAGACACACATTTGTTTTGCTGTATGGTCATATAGTAAGTAATGTTTACTGTAAACATTACTTACTATATGACCATAGGGCAAACAAAAATCATGTGTCTTATGCTTGTGCATACAGTAGCATCTACAATGCCAAATACCAAAGATATGTATGTTCCATTAATGTCAAACCCCTTCCGGGGACCTAGACGTGTTTTCCTGGGCATGCTTAGCCGATCATAGCGGTTAACCAGTACTAAGCAATGTGTGTGAGGTGCTTGCTCAATGACACTACATACATGGTCTGACTGAGGATCGAACCCGGACCTCTACAATTGGACCAAGGACGCCACACAATGTACAGTGTGCTTTTAAAGATTTACTATAATTTAAATATCAATTGGAAAGATACCAAAGATGTTTATCCACCTGCTGACAATTTAATACTGGGTTGAGCAAACTGTAGAGACTATCAATAGTATCATTTAATAATGCTCTACACAAAATTTCATCGAATGAGTATCAGTAATTTCATCCTATGAGTGTCAGTAATTTCATCCAATGAGTGTCAGTAATTTCAACCAATGAGTATCAGTAATTACATCCAATGAGTGTCAATAATTTCATCCTATGAGTGTCAGTAATTTCATCCAATAAGTGTCAGTAATTTCATTCAATGAATGTCAGTAATTTCATCCAATGAGTGTCAGTAATTTCATCCAATGAGTGTCAATAATTTCATCCAATGAGTGTCAGTAATTTCATCCAATGAGTGTCAGTAATTTCATCCAATGAGTCAGTAATTTCATCCAATGAATGTCAGTAATTTCATCCAATGAGTGTCAGTAATTTCATCCAATGAGTGTCAGTAATTTCATCCAATGAGTGTCAGTAATTTCATCCAATGAGTGTCAGTAATTTCATCCAATGAGTGTCAGTAATTTCATCCAATGAGTGTCAGTAATTTCATCCAATGAGTGTCATTAATTTCATCCAATGAGTGTCAGTAATTTCATCCAATGAGTGTCAGTAATTTCATCCAATGAGTGTCAGTAATTTCATCCTATGAGTGTCAGTAATTTCATCCAATGAATGTCAGTAATTTCATCCAATGAATGTCACTAATTTCATCCAATGAATGTCAGTAATTTCATCCAATGAGTGTCAGTAATTTCATCCAATGAGTGTCAGTAATTTCATCCCAATGAATGTCAGTAATTTCATCCAATGAATGTCAGTAATTTCATCCAATGAATGTCAGTAATTTCATCCAATGAATGTCAGTAATTTCATCCAATGAATGTCAGTAATTTCATCCAATGAATGTCAGTAATTTCATCCAATGAGTGTCAGTAATTTCATCCAATGAGTGTCAGTAATTTCATCCAATGAATGTCAGTAATTTCATCCAATGAATGTCAGTAATTTCATCCAATGAATGTCAGTAATTTCATCCAATGAATGTCAGTAATTTCATCCAATGAATATCACTAATTTCATCCAATGAATGTCAGTAATTTCATTCAATGACAGAGTGTCAGTAATTTCAGATTTTTTATTTTAGCACCCATTTGACCTAGTTTTAAGACAGTGTGACATAACCTGAGCAATCTTGAAAGAGGATCAGCCAATGATCATTGATTGCTATGAAACGTAATGCTGATTGGTCAGTGATTGCTATGAAACTTAATGCTGATTGGTCAGTGGTCAGTGATTGCTATGAAACTTAATGCTGATTGGTCAGTGGTTGCTATGAAAATTAATGCTGATTGGTCAATGGTCAGTGATTGCTATGAAACTTAATGCTGATTGGTCAGTGATTGCTATGAAACTCATTGCTGATTGGTCAGTGATTGCTATGAAACTTAATGCTGATTGGTCAGTGGTCAGTGATTGCTATGAAACTTAATGCTGATTGGTCAGTGGTCAGTGATTGCTATGAAACTTAATGCTGATTGGTCAGTGGTTAGTGATTGTTATGAAACTTAATGCTGATTGGTCAATGGTCAGTGATTGCTATGAAACTTAATGCTGATTGGTCAGTGATTGCTATGAAACTTAATGCTGATTGGTCAGTGGTCAGTGATTGCTATGAAACTTAATGCTGATTGGTCAGTGATTGCTATGAAACTTAATGCTGATTGGTCAGTGATTGCTATGAAACTTAATGCTGATTGAGCAGTGGTCAGTGATTGCTATGAAACTTAATGATGATTGGTTAGTGATTGTTATGAAACTTAATGCTGATTGGTCAATGGTCAGTGATTGTTATGAAACTTAATGCTGATTGGTCAGTGGTCAGTGATTGCTATGAAACTTAATGCTGATTGGTCAGTGATTGCTATGAAACTTAATGCTGATTGGTCAATGGTCAGTGATTGTTATGAAACTTAATGCTGATTGGTCAGTGGTCAGTGATTGCTATGAAACTTAATGCTGATTGGTCAGTGATTGCTATGAAACTTAATGCTGATTGGTCAGTGATTGCTATGAAACTTAATGCTGATTGGTCAGTGGTCAGTGATTGCTATGAAACTTAATGCTGATTGGTCAATGATCATTGATTGCTATGAAACTTAATGCTGATTGGTCAGTGGTCAGTGATTGCTATGAAACTTAATGCTGATTGGTCAGTGATTCAGGAAGAGATGTCGTGTGCGCTAGTGAGCTAAAAATGGTTTGAAAAGTGTGTGTAAACAACAAATAATGGATTTTCACACTGATGTACATTTGTAAATCATCGAACAATACTGAAAAGTCTAATACATAAACACAAAGCGAACAAATAGCAAACACCAACGGTCTCAAATGCACCACTTAGCATACAGTAGCCATAGTACACACATGACATATAACACAGTGGATATGTACACACATTGACATATAACACAGTGGATATGTACACACATTGACATATAACACAGTGGATATGTACACACATTGACATATAACACAGTGAATATGTACACACATTGACATATGTGGATATGCATACACATTGACATATAACCCAGTGGATATGTACACACATTGACATATAACACAGTGGATATGTACACACATTGACATATAACCCAGTGGATATGTACACACATTGACATATAACACAGTGGATATGCATACACATTGACATATCACACAGTGGATATGTACACACATTGACATATAACACAGTGGATATGTACACACATTGACATATAACACAGTGGATATGCATACACATTGACATATAACACAGTGGATATGCACACACATTGACATATAACACAGTGGATATGTACACACATTGACATATAGCACAGTGACTATGTATACACAATGGTATATAGCACAGTGACTATGTATATACAATGACATATGTGGACATGCACACACATTGACATATAACACAGTGACTATGTATACACATTGACATATAACACAGTGGATATGTATACACATTGACATATAACACAGTGGATATGTACACACATTGACATATAACACAGTAGCCATAGTACACACATTGACATATAACACAGTGGCTATGTACACACATTGACATATAACACAGTGGATATGCATACACATTGACATATAACACAGTGGATATGTACACACATGACATATAACACAGTGGATATGTACACACATTGACATATAACTCAGTGGATATGTATACACATTGACATATAACACAGTGGATATGTACACACATTGACATATAACTCAGTGGATATGTACACACATTGACATATAGCACAGTGACTATGTATACACAATGGCATATAGCACAGTGACTATGTATATACAATGACATATAACCCAGTGACTGTGTATACACAATGGTGCAGAACACAGTGGCTATGTATACACAATTGTATATAACACAGTGGCTATGTATACACAATTGTATATAACCCAGTGGCTATGCATACACAATGGCATATAACCCAGTGACTATGTATACACAATGGCATATAACCCAGTGACTATGCATACACTATGGCATATAACCCAGTGACTATGCATACACTATGGCATATAACCCAGTGACTATGTATACACAATGGCATATAACCCAGTGACTATGTATACACAATGGCATATAACACAGTGACTATGCATACACAATGGCATATAACACAGTGACTATGTATACACAATGGCATATAACACAGTGACTATGCATACACAATGGCATATAACACAGTGACTATGTATACACAATGGCAAACAACACAGTGACTATGTATGCACATGGCATATAACACACTGGCATATAACACAGTGGCTATGTATACACAATGGCATATAACACAGTGACTATGTATACACAATGGCATATAACACAGTGACTATGTATACACAATGGCATATAACACAGTGACTATGTATACACAATGTCACATAACACAGTGGATATGTATATACAATGTCACATAACACAGTAGATATGCATACACAATGTCATATAACACAGTGACTATGTATACACAATGGCATATAACACAGTGACTGTGCATACACAATGGCATATAACCCAGTGACTATGTATACACAATGGCATATAACCCAGTGACTATGCATACACAATGGCATATAACACAGTGACTATGTATACACAATGGCAAATAACACAGTGACTATGTATACACAATGGCATATAACACACTGGCATATAACACAGTGGCTATGTATACACAATGTCACATAACACAGTGGCTATGTATACACAATGTCACATAACACAGTGGATATGTATACACACAGTCATATAACACAGTGACTATGTATACACAATGGCAAATAACACAGTGACTATGCATACACAATGGCATATAACACAGTGCTATGTATACACAATGGCATATAACACAGTGGATATGTATACACTATGGCATATAACACAGTGGATATGTATACACAATGGCATATAACACATTGCTATGTATACACAATGGAATATAACCCAATGCTATGCATACACAATGGCATATAACCCAGTGACTATGTGTACACTATGGCATATAACACAGCATATACACAATGACATATAACACAGTGGCTATGCATACACTATGGCATATAACACAGCATATACACAATGACATATAACTCAGTGGCTATGCATACATAATAGCATACAACACAGCGTATACACAATGACATATAACACAGTGGCTATGCATACACAATGGCATATAACACAGTGACTATGCATACACTATGGCATATAACACAGTTGTTATGTATACACAATGACATATAACACAGTGGCTATGCATACACTATGGCATATAACACAGCATATACACAATGACATATAACATAGTGGCTATGTATACACAATGGCATATAACACAGTGGCTATGCATACACTATGGCATATAACACAGCATATACACAATGGCATATAACACAGTGCCTATGCATACACTATGGCATACAACACAGCATATACACAATGACATATAACACAGTGGCTATGCATACACAATGGCATACAACACAGTTGTTATGTATACACAATGGCATATAACACAGTGACTATGCATACACTATGGCATACAACACAGCATATACACAATGACATAACACAGTGCCTATGCATACAACACAGCATATACACAATGACATATAACACAGTGCCTATGCATACAACACAGCATATACACAATGACATATAACACAGTGCCTATGCATACAACACAGCATATACACAATGACATATAACACAGTGGCTATGCATACACAATGGCATATAACACAGTGGCTATGCATACACAATGGCATACAACAGAGCGTATACACAATGACATATAACACAGTGGCTATGCATACACAATGGCATATAACACAGTTGCTATGTATACACAATGGCATATAACTCAGTGGCTATGCATACACAATGGCATACAACAGAGCGTATACACAATGACATATAACACAGTGGCTATGCATACACAATGGCATATAACACAGTTGCTATGTATACACAATGGCATATAACTCGGTGGCTATGCATACACAATGGCATACAACAGAGCATACACACAATGACATATAACACAGTGGCTATGCATACACAATGGCATACAACACAGCATATACACAATGACATATAACACAGTGGCTATGCATACACAATGGCATACAACACAGCGTATACACAATGACATATAACACAGTGGCTATGCATACACAATGGCATACAACACAGCATATACACAATGACATATAACACAGTGGCTATGCATACACAATGGCATACAACACAGCGTATACACAATGACATATAACACAGTGGCTATGCATACACAATGGCATACAACACAGCATATACACAATGACATATAACACAGTGGCTATGCATACACAATGGCATACAACACAGCGTATACACAATGACATATAACACAGTGGCTATGCATACACAATGGCATACAACACAGCATATACACAATGACATATAACACAGTGGCTATGCATACACAATGGCATACAACACAGCGTATACACAATGACATATAACACAGTGGCTATGCATACACAATGGCATACAACACAGCATATACACAATGACATATAACACAGTGGCTATGCATACACAATGGCATACAACACAGCGTATACACAATGACATATAACACAGTGGCTATGCATACAACACAGCATATACACAATGGCATACAACACAGCGTATACACAATGACATATAACACAGTGGCTATGCATACACTATGGCATACAACACAGCGTGTACACAATGACATATAATTCAGTGGCTATGCATACACAATGGCATATAACACAGTTGCTATGCATACACTATGGCATATAACACAGCTAAGGAACTGAAAAACAAAAATGGTGGCATGCTTAAAATACAATACCTGAGGCAAATATCCATCAATTTGGAGCTGATTGAAAGAAATAGCAATTGTGTGCTCATATAGTCAGTCCGCTAAGTGAAATAGCAGAAGAGGTCAAAGAAATATATGTCAGGTTTGCAAACAACCTGGTGTCATGGCAGTATAATCTACACCAAACGAGACAGCCTAATTGATAAATCATTAGTTGTCCTATAATCTATGTATTTTAAGGTATTATAAATTCTCACGAGAGATCAAAGCATTATAGATCTACGGTTTATGTCTTATTAAATCTACACCGGGAGATTGGTTCTCGGTCTCCAAAGTGGAACCGTATTCACTGGTTTGTGTGTTTGAAACACTTTGGTGCATGTGTTTTAACACCTAACAACCAAATTCTCTCTCAAGCTACTTCATAAGTTCATAGATACATTTTAAGATATATATAACAAGTCTATATATTAATTCAAATGTTTTTCGACCAATTGTTATCGCTATATGTGAATACTGGATTCATATGACGATACATAAAGATGGAAGTGTTTAAATGCACACTGAAGCATGGAAGATAGGTGATATAAATACCTCTTTAGAGAGCCTGGTGAACAGATCGCCACCTCGTAGAAACTCTAATATAAGGTATAGCTTTCCTTCTGTCTGAAATGCTGAAACACACAGAATTACAGAATAATGTATGATAAACTGTTTACATATAGATCATTACTGTTAACATACAGATCATTACTGTAAACATACAGATCATTACTGTAAACATACAGATCATTACTGTTAACATATAGATCACTACTGTTAGCATATATATCATTACTGTTAACATACAGATCATTACTGTTAGCATATAGATCATTACTGTTAGCATATAGATCATTACTGTTAACTTATAGATCAGTACTGTTATCACATAGATCATTACTGTTAACATATACATCATTACTGTTAACATATCTATCATTACTGTAAACATATATAGCATTACTGTTAACATATATATTATTACTGTTAGCATATAGATCATTACTGTTAGCATATAGATCATTACTGTAAACATATAGATCATTACTGTTAGCATATAGATCATTACTGTAAACATATAGATCATTACTGTTAACATATAGATCATTACTGTTAGCATATATATCATTACTGTTAACATATATATTATTACTGTTAGCATATAGATCATTACTGTTAGCACATAGATCATTACTGTTAACATATAGATCAGTACTGTTATCACATAGATCATTACTGTTAACATATACATCATTACTGTTAACATATCTATCATTACTGTAAACATATATAGCATTACTGTTAACATATAGATCATTACTGTTAACATATCTATCATTACTGTTAACATATAGATCATTACTGTTAACATATAGATCATTACTGTTAATATATAGATCATTACTGTTAACATATCTATCATTACTGTTAACATATATACCATTGCTGTTAACATATGTATATCATTACTGTTAACATATCTATCATTACTGTTCACATATATACCATTGCTGTTAACATATATATCATTACTGTTAACATATCTATCATTACTGTTCACATATATACCATTGCTGTTAACATATATATCATTACTGTTAACATATCTATCATTACTGTTAACATATCTATCATTACTGTTCACATATATACCATTGCTGTTAACATATCTATCATTACTATTAAAATATAGATCATTACTGTTAGCACATAGACCATTACTGTTAGCAGCATAAAATACAATATAATGACGAGGTTTAAATTTGGCGGAATCATTACTGATCGCCAATATAGCCATAACATGCGCCAATAAATCTACTAATACAGTAAATCCATCACCTTATAATAAATATTAATTAAAAAGTTAGATTTAACCAAGACATTTTGTCAAATAGCACATGATCATTAAACATTGAATTATTTCACATTATGAAGTACTTTAATTTGTTAGCACTACATACGTAATTGTTATTAAGCAATTGTGCTCATTAATGATTTGGTATGCAGTACATGCCAGCTGGATTAATCAAACTACTCACGTCTTCGTGAAGCAAAATATTAATAGGCAGAGACATCCCGCGCATCTCGTGACAAAAAACTCTGGTGGACAGAATTAACTGCCGTGTCGGCGATCTGGCACGAAAGATAATTAACTTTTTGTGATGAATCAACTTGGAATCTTGCCAGTACTCTGTACTGGTCAGTAACATTTTTTTGGTTTGAAATACGGATTGCAACATATCGTATTCGAATTTAAAATTAGCAATTTCATTGTATATTTTCAAAATGTTTGTGTTTTACATTTATCGTCGCTACCGGTTGCCCATATGAGTGACGCTTCCTGAAGAGATTAGTCATTTTAGATTTTTGGAGGATAGAGCAAGGATACAGACAGAGACCCATTCCGGAGTCTCATCTGGTTCTTTTACGTGCACGGTATAAAGCACCGACACGAGACATATGTTTAAAGTCCCATCTGAAAGACTGTTAAATTGTATTAGGGTCAGACGAGGGATCGAACCTGCGATTACCAGTCCAGCGTGTTACCACTGGACTACAGGTCCATCTGTTTTTTTCTCAAATAACATTTTACTGTATATATACATGTACTGCATATAACTGTTTAATTTTCAATTAATATTCAAACACGAAGGAATGGTCCCATGCAGACTCGGAGGTATGAACAATTGTCATGAATTGTCTCTATGCAACAAAGACAGGTGATGACACGCTTGCTCATAATTACATGATCTTACATATGGTACAAAGTGAGTAATGCAGTCTAATTGACAGGCATAACACTTGTAGCCCTTGTTAAAAAAAACAACAACACTTGTAGCCCTTGTTAGCAAACATAAAAACATTTTAGCCGACAAGGTTTGAAAACTGTCCTAGATGAAGGTACAATGTTTATAAATAGACCATGCTTTTTTGGGTCATTCATGTCACTTTGACATGTAAATGCTCATATTATTGACACATGGTAGTTTAATTGAGATATACATCCGGAAGCATGTGTTTGAGATATACATCCAGAAGCATGTGTTTGAGATATACATCCAGAAGCATGTGTTTGAGATATACATCCGGAAGCATGTGTTTGAGATATACATCCGGAAGCATGTGTTTGAGATATACATCCGAAGCATGTGTTTGAGATATACATCCCGAAGCATGTGCTTGAGATATACATCCGGAAGCATGTGTTTGAGATATACATCCGGAAGCATGTGTTTGAGATATACATCCGGAAGCATGTGTTTGATATATACATCCGGAAGCATGTGTTTGAGATATACATCCGGAAGCATGTGCTTGAGATATACATCTGGAAGCATGTGTTTGAGATATACACCCGGAAGCGTGTGTTTGAGATATACATCCAGAAGCATGTGTTTGAGATATACATCCGGAAGCATGTGTTTGAGATATACATCCAGAAGCATGTGTTTGAGATATACATCCGGAAGCATGTGTTTGAGATATACATCCGGAAGCATGTGTTTGAGATATACATCCGGAAGCATGTGTTTGAGATATACATCCGGAAGCATGTGTTTGAGATATACACCCGGAAGCGTGTGTTTGAGATATACATCCAGAAGCATGTGTTTGAGATATACATCCGGAAGCATGTGTTTGAGATATACATCCGGAAGCGCGTGCTTGAGATATACATCCGGAAGCATGTGTTCTGCTGCTGAATTTCTGCAAATAGATGCCGTACGTGACATTTGACATGCATGATCCCAGTTAGGATTACAGCCATTACGGTCGCAATATAATACGAATTGATGCAAATGTACGATGTGGAACCCTTGCAGGATGTACATGTCGGAGAGATATATCACGCGATTGTTTATATATATATATGTATATTGATGGTGAACAACGGGACATAATGTATTCAGCAAGGTATAAGATAATTTTGGATCAGTATGGTTTTGGAAGCCGGAAATTAACACTAATAACACTGGAAAACACCAACCAATTATCCAGGTACCTCAGGGTACTATCGAAACTCAATTACTTTCGTCATGAATCGCCACGATGATTTGGTTTCGCAGGATCGGAGGAAAATTGCTCCAGACAAATAATCAACCGTCTTTGGTCCGTTTTATTCCCTTCAAGATATAGTGGAATTTTGTGACGATTGAAAAGACAAAACGTGTGCGGCACGAGTGGGTTGCGGGTTCCGTTTGGCGTGTACTGTAAATGACCATCTTGCCCAATAAAAACTTGTGTTTCAGATGTCAAACAAGAACCGTGATTTAACATTTTGCCCAGAATTTTGGGGTTTATGAGCTGGCAGGTGTGAAATTGGAATATTAACACAGAACGTAACTTGGAAATTGTATATATAATACCTGTGATTTTAATTTTTCGCCAAATCAGTATCCCACCCAGACTATATTTGTTCGCCAATTACGGAAATGGCGACGGCAAGCGGGAACCCTGAATCATACTGATGCTTCCTGCTAAGCTTGTGAAAATTCAATAAGGGGTTTGGAGATGAAGCACGGACAAGGTAAAATCAATAAATAATCATAATAAAAACAAAAAATCCAATACAAAATATTAACCAAATAGTTTAAAGGAAATCTCAGTGCATATTTGTAAAGATGAAAGCTTTTACCGTAATGTAGTTTAACAATATATGGGTGGTTCACATCTGCTAGAATATCTCTCTCCATTTTTGTTCTCTGTCTGTCTCGCACTGAAATGGAACAAGTACAGCTACACTATGTTTTCCAGCCAATCACAAGTACAGCTACACTATGTTTTCCAGCCAATCACAAGTACAGCTACACTATGTTTTCCAGCCAATCACAAGTACAGCTACACTATGTCAAGTACAGCTACACTATATTTTCCTGCACACCACAAGTACAGCTACACTATGTCAAGTACAGCTACACTATGTTTTCCTGTCCACCACAAGTACAGCTAAACTATGTTTTTATGCCCACCACAAGTACAGCTACACTATGTTTTCCTGCCCACCACAAGTACAGCTAAACTATGTTTTTATGCCCACCACAAGTACAGCTACACTATCTTTTCCTGCCCACCACAAGTACAGCTACACTATGTCAAGTACAGCTACACTATGTTTTCCTGCCCACCACAAGTACAACTACACTATGTTTTCCTGTCCACCACAAGTACAGCTACACTATGTTTCCTGTCCACCACAAGTACAGCTACACTATGTTTCCTGCCCACCACAAGTACAACTACACTATGTTTTCCTGTCCACCACAAGTACAGCTACACTATGTTTCCTGCCCACCACAAGTACAGCTACACTATGTTTTCCTGTCCACCACAAGTACAGCTACACTATGTTTTCCTGTCCACCACAAGTACAGCTACACTATGTTTTCCTGCCCACCACAAGTACAACTACACTATGTTTTCCTGTCCACCACAAGTACAGCTACACTATGTTTTCCTGTCCACCACAAGTACAGCTACACTATGTTTTCCTGTCCACCACAAGTACAGCTACACCATGTTTTCCTGCTCATCACAAATAACCTCTGAATACAAGTCTCTCCACATCCATTCTGGTCTTCCATCAAGCTATTATTAAATACATTTTAACAGTTAAACCTGTTAGTGGTCACCTATATTAAGCAGCCATCTTGTATTAATCAGCCAGTTTCCAGATTCCCAATATGTTGTTTTATTATAAATTTGACCTCTATTAAGCAGTCACCTGTGCTAAGCAGCCACTTTCTGTGATTCCCTTGGCTGGCTGCTCAACACAGGTTTGACTGTATACACATTATTGTGGCATCTTAGTGTGCAATATACCTTTAAGAGTAGCTTTCTTCAACACTTTCATGGCAAACAATGTTCCAGCATCCTTACCGGTCACTTTTCTAACCAAAAATACCTGAAAACAATATGACATCAGCATACTTATTATTTATATGTCATGCATATAGAGTTGAACGAACAGCCGAGATATAAGAGCCACTTCCCCAAGCCTTCTACACAACTTGATAAGGGGCAAGAATTAGTGTCTGGAGAACAGACTCCGTATGTCACACATCGTTCACATATAACATACATGGCCCTTAACCCTTTCAACACCACAGACCTCTAAATAGGCTTACAAAAAGTGTAGATCCAGATGAGCCGTCTCATCAGGATCTGCACTTTTTGCCAGTAATATTACTATTTTTAGACACAATTACCCATTTTGATAAATGAACTGGTCCAAATGTAAATTTCCGTATTCATTTATTGGTCTAAGAATATCATGGACCAGTCCATGTCAGTTACTTGGTGTTGAATGGGTTAATTAATAATTAATTATGTGACGATAAAACATTTGCCACAGACAAGGTTCAGGTTATAGTGAGGGTAAACGGCATTAAATAGTTCTTCAATTGCTAGTTTTGACGAATTTAAAGTCAGTTTAGGTCATACGGAGATTCTCAAGCTATTATTGGCTGAGGAAGACCGTGGGTGTCCCAGCAAGCAGTATTCCTAGGTAGAACCACCGATCTTCCACAAGCCAGTTTATCACATGAAATAATTCGATATCACCAGTGGAATTCGAACCTTATTTCGAAGGCTTAGCTAATGCCCTGATGAGATTGTTATTTTGGGATTAAGGGGTAGGTAAAGTTACCTTTCCGAATGATCCCTGTCCAAGCACTTTGAGCAACTCGAAGTTTGATGGGTCGACTCTTTCACCATCTTTCCCTACTGTATCACTGCCAATGAGAATCTCCTCTGCATCGTCTTCATTCTATCAAAGATAAATGTATCGGTAATAACAAAATCTATCCCAGGTTAAAAGTGCTTCAATTTTTTATCATTAGGCGATGTTGCCAGGGTAGTGCAGACTCGAAATCTATCAATGGCTTTGGAAGTGTTAGTGGCGAGATGGATACGATGTTCAGGGTTCAACTTTGGTGGCGGAGTGGGTGAAATTGTGGATTTATTCGCCGCCACGTTGCCATCACTGATAGATGAGCGAAGTCGACTTTGCCCTATTATCTGGTGGAAAATTGACCAAAAAAACGAAATCAATTTTTGGATTATCGGAAAATAAAATATCTTAAAAATTAACAGCTATTTACCCTCTGATATCAGTTTCTGTGTTTACGATTTCCCAACCGACCTGTTTTTACCTCCCAACCCTGAATTTTTTAATGAAATTTTGAAGAAAAAACAAACAAAAAACATGCAAAATTTATTTTTCTCTGCCCACAAGTATGGTAAAATATATCAAAAACAAAAAATTCCCTTCCGACCAACACAGGCCTGAAACAGGTTTGTTGGGCCTTACAGTTGGAGTGCCAACGTCTTACAGTTGGAGTGCCAACGTCTTACAGTTGGAGTGCCAATGCCTTACAGTTGGAGTGCCAATGCCTTACAGTTGGAGTGCCAACGCCTTACAGTTGGAGTGCCAACGCCTTACAGTTGGAGTGCCAACGCATTACAGTTGGAGTGCCAACGCCTTACAGTTGGAGTGCCATGCTCAGAGAAGCCAATGATACGTAGACAGTCCAATCAACTGAATCATGTAATTACCCCCCCCCCCTTTTGCTTTGTTTTTACAATTTAAAGTCACACAAACAGCTTAGATCATATCATGGTGACTCTCTATTATTGGTAGAGGAAGACCCTGAAAGACCCGTCGCACATTAATTCAAACATGTATGGGCACCCACTGACCCAGGTAGAACCACCAACCTTCCGCAAGCCAGTTAGATGGTGGTGGTGTCCATAGATAAGATGCTCAATATTGCCCCTTCTCTAGAACTTGTCTTGCAATTGGGCTAATAATAATTTGTATAACCTAAACTATGAAATCTAGGTTATGATGTAAATAAGACGTCTCTCACCTGATCATCTACGAGCATATCCTCTTGCAAGCTCTGAAAGAAACAATAATAACTACTGAAAATTCAACGTTCAAATTAAAACTGAATTGGTTATTCCTCTACATTAATTAATTCTTGATCTAATGACGCATAGGCGGTATATACACGTGTGACATTCAACGATTAACCAACATAACATGTAAACATTTCGGATGCTATTTATCATGTTTATTTTGCTAACACTTCAAATATAAAGTTTGTTGCTGTAAAAATATGACACATGATTGTTTCATCCGTTGATCAAGATGTGCATATTTATCAACAGTAAAATTAGTCACTTAGGTGATAATGCCATTATCCAGCCAGGATTCATTCTAGGGGGCAACATGGGTAGTTACCCATGGGACCCTGACTTTGCCCCATGGGGGGCACCACTTCTCCCTTCTTTTTTTTTACAATTTTCAGTAAGATACACTGTAAAACACTGTATTTATAGATCTATATATAATGATCATAGTGTGTATTTTTACCTTATTATGTTGACATTTATTAAATATTATCATTATATGACGCAATCATGCGCTTTCTAACTTCTCACAAAAATTTGGGTTTAGCTTGAGCCCTGTATCCCATGCTGTCATCTGCAAGCACCGAATACTTGTCGGAGCTTAAAATCATCAGCATCTGTCACTGTATACACACAGACAGATCTGTAGTCCAGTGGTAACACGCTGGACTGGTAATCCAGGGATCGCAGGTTCGATCCCCAGTCCGACTCAAATAAAATTAACAGTCTTTCAGATAGGACTATAAACCGAGGTCTTGTGTCGGTGCTGTATACTGTGCACGTATAAGAACCAGGGGAGACTCTGGAATGGGTCTCTGTCTGTATATTTTGCACTATCCTCCAAAAATCTAAAATGACAAATCTCTTCAGGAGGCGTTGCTCATATGGGCAACCGGTTGCGACGATAAATAAACGTAGAACAAACACTGTATACACACTTTAATGTGAATGGATTATCAGCAGGTATTATACACAGATACTAAAAATGCTAATATATGGACGTACTATAAGCAAGCTAATGGAAGCCCTGCATATTATGTTAAATTTAATTGTATTCAAGTGCTATCCAGTCATCCTGTTTTACAGTCAAGTAAGTATTGATAAGAGAGCACAGAAGTTGTGTCAGTGAACAAAACATTTTATACCATTTATAACCATGCTCCAGAGTGGGCCTTGTATGTGATTGGAAGAATACCTTGAGAATATGAGAAACTACAATTATCCGGTTTGCTCATATTATCGGCCATCTAACGCCGAAAAATACAAATGAAATCGTAGAATTGTTCTTGTATGTTTGTTCCATTAATGTCAAACCCCTTGCCGGGACCTAGACATGTTTTGCTAGGCAGGCTTAGCCGACTTAAGCTGTTAACCAGTACTAAGTAATGTGTGTGAGGTGCCTTGCTCAATGACACTACATACGTGACCTGACTGAGAATCAAACTCGGAACCGTTCGACACCAAATCAGACGCTCTGCCACTGGACGCCACACAATATTGTTAGTGTTAGTTCTTTTTGTCTTTAATAAATAAAAGCTTCTATTTTAACCTGTAATAAACAAAGACCAAACAAATATCGAGTCTTTATATTATTTTTGGCATTACAAAAGCTAACCTTCATGCTTGTATCACGCAGAAGCTCTCCTAACTATAGGGCATTTCCAGAACTTTGGTGAACTTTCATTCTATTGGACAGTTCAACATTCTTCTGCTAATGGTAGTTGAATATTTACGTTTGTTTTGATTTTGAAAACTACTAATCAATTAAGTCATTAATGCTTTTGACATAACAAAAAGGTTTTAAAACATGCACATACAATAAAATAAGTATTTTAAACGATATTTAACAGCAGCATATATTATGCAACATTAACAAAATTGTGACGGATTTACGCATATATTTATGTTGGAAATAATAGTCGAAATGCGATTTCCAATTACGTCATACCACGTGATGCGTCGTACCAATTCCACAAATTTTAATAAATTCCCAAAAATGAGAGGCCCTATATCGTAAGAATCAACGATATGGCCTTGATGTTGTAAAACTTTTCTCCTATCTCAAACTCAGTCTCAAGCTTCTGATTGGTTCAGCTGGCAGTAAAACTCGGAATCAACTAATCAAATCATTTGAGCTTGGGATCTGAGAAAAGTGTTACAACCTCGGACAATGATTATTATCTATCCATCTTTCTCTAATGTCAAACCGGCATGCGGGGATTTATATATGTTGCGCATAAAACCACTAAGAAGTTAAAAGGACGAGTAGTTAAAAGCTTCAATATTAGAAAGTAATGTATATTAGAAAGTAATGTAAAATAAGTTGGGTTAAGAGTTTAAATTAAAAGCAGCTGGGCAGAACAACTGATCAATACAGCAAACAGCCGTATTGAACTACAAGTACTAACAAGCCTTAACTATCTATCTATGGGTCATTCTTTTGTAAAACCTGCATCATCACTGAATACGTGTTAGTCAACTAGGCCTATCAGTCTAAATACTTATCAGCAACTTATGAACACGGTTAGACATTTTTATGAATGAAAATAAAATATTTGAGATGCAAAATATTTAACAACTAGACCTCGTCATTTGAAACATCCATGCGCCTCCATGGGTCTGCTAACTGTGCCAACGGCATCTTTATTTTCAGCAGATGTCCTGGGGACTGATGTTAAATAAAGAATGTCGTGTACGAAGGCAATTTTTCGCCAATATTTCTGTCACTTGTCGCTAATCCCCGACAAGATGGCGATTTGACGCCAAAACGAGGCTTCATAAACTTCCGGTAATCATAATTTTTTGCGCGGGAACAACAAAATCGCATCAGTAGAAACGTTTTTAATTTCTGTACAAAGCTCTATTTCTAGCTATGCGCTCAGCATCATCAACCCTCGTAAATAGAAGTAACACACGAAAAGCGCTAGACATATAAAATAATCTCACCCAAGATGTAACAATATAGCTATATTTTTGTAACATTGTGTTGTACCACAGGAACTTGAAATTGTATCCATAAGCCACCAAAGGTCTCGTACCTCTATCCTAGGACACCCTCTGTTTTTAATAGAGGGGGGTGTCCTAGGATAGAGGTACGAGACCTTTGGTGGCTTATGGATAAAATTTCAAGTTCCTGTGGTTGTACAAATATATATTATATCATGATGAAATCAATAAAATATGATTAAACTAAACACCATATAGATCTAGATCTACGTTCAATAATATACTATTCCAGATAAGGATCGAACACATGAAAAGTGTGGCATCCGTGGTTCAGTGGTAGAGCGTCGGATTTGGAATCGATCGGTCCCGGGTTCGATAATCGGTCAAGCCACGTATGTAGTGTCATTGATCAAGGCACCACACACACATTGCTTAGTACTGGTTAACCACTTAGGTCGGCTAAGCTTGCCCAGGAAAACATGTCTAGGTCCCCGCAAGGGGTTTGACATTAATGGAACATACATGCATACAACACCGTGATATATAATATATTATCCAGGATCTATCACTACGAAATGTCAGAACCATCAGGTGGCATAATGAACCAGGCTACAGTCACATCCATGGAGAGAATGAACCTTGATATGACTATTTGGAGTTCGACCCCCCCCCCCGCGTTGTAGCCATTACGATTGGGCAATGTATTTAAATTCCATGTTGCCTCTTCTCTCTCCCTCATGCGATGGATTTCATCAGGAATGAGGTATCGAGAGTAATTAATATAAGTTGTAATAACTTATTTCGCAATCGAGCTAAATTAAATGTGAATAAATCAACATATGTCTATTTGGAGAGGGCCTTATCTCTAATGAAACAGTTGTTAAAACGTGTGGCCCAATACATTTGCTTCAACATATATTGACAATTGTTGTACAAACAATGCCATGAATCATATACCATACCAGATTATGAATGCGTGTTCATTTGTTTTGCATAGTACATTGAATTTATAGAATGCAATAAAGAGAGACAGCCCCTCCCTGGAAGACTTTCAATCGGCCCTATAAAACACGATAGTCGTTCTTATCCACCTTTTGAATAACTGTACATTGGTCAGTCCTTGTAACCTGTGTTCCAGTCTGTCGATTTTTCACCAATTTACTTCTGCAAAATGACATTATCAGAAACTCAATACGGCCCAATTAATGATATCGGTATTAAAATATATTTATATGACTGACCAGGCAAAATATATCAACGCCTGTTCCCAGGCTACAATCGTGGCTGCTACGTGTGCAAATACGTACTATTTTTCGCTGAATTGAATATTGCAAGTTTAAGAACGTTTACCACCGACGCTTAGATACGGTCAACAGAAAGTCGTAGGTTGTTGTCTTTGACCGTCTTTTAAATCATGTATTTAACATTTTGAATACAATATTAATATTTAGAGGACATATTAAATAAACGTATGTGATAAATACAAATTATATCTAGCGGTTAAGAAGTGACAATGATTTAATTAATCTTCTCCTTCACTGTTTAATGTAAAAATTGTCGATTTGAGAATTATCTGGCTTGTTCGTACCTCCATACCGTGCACGTCGGGAACAAGGCACAGCTCACAGCAGGAAATTTGGTCACCGTTCCGAAGTGACCAATCCACGCCGCTGACGCATACAGACGAGGACCCGCATCGACTCTTCGGAGTGTCAACACTTACCTATCAGCGACAGCTAGTACTGGGGCGATGAAGAGGCGACGAGTGACCGGGCAGGAGAAGACGGCAATCGTTTCGCGTGGATGGCACACCAGTCGCCTCGAACTCTTTTATCTGTCTCCAATGATGGGCGAGCGGTTGGAGACGGAGGGATGCGACCTCGACCCCGGATTCGTCAACGGGGTGGACAACGACGGAACAACCGAACCATGTTGCTGTTGTGAGCCGACTAATCGTGGAGGATGTGGCCCTAAAAAGCACCGAGAAAGCTTAAGATACCACCGAGAAAATAACCACCTTGGACATGATGGCGGAGGGAGACACTACATCACATCAACTACCAGTACCACACTCTTCTAGAACATAATCATCTTGGACTTAAGCAACATAGACTCAACCAACAAGGAATAATTATCGAGTAAACTAATCATCTTGGACCGAAATCTTCACGGGAATCTACAACTACAATCTTCAATCTACACCACTCTACAAGACACCGACGACTCAACACTTCATCGAATAATCGACGGTGCGAAAGCACGTTTGCTCGCCCATATGGTTTACCGGCGGTGAGGGTGTATAAACTCAATCATCATCGAATTATCTGGAAAACATCGTACGTTGGATATGATTTCTATTACTTTGTGAGCATAGGCCTACTCCTGACATAGTGAAACAATTACTAGACATGATGATACTGGTGGTGTAGTATCTTTCCTCATCCTATTATTAAACTGGAATCAAGGTAATTGACAATGTATTATGAATATAATACAAATGAATATAGTCTTGCGTGGCCCATGGTTACGGTCGTTGATTTCAAATCAATTTCCCCTCACCGATGTATGTTCAAATTCCAATGGAGGTGTCGAATATTCTGTCACGAAGGAAGCTATCGAGGTGGCTTGCGGAAGACCGGTGGTTTTATCAGGGTGCCGCCCGCCATGCTTGAAATATTGTCGGAGATGCACTGGGTCTTCATTTACCAATAACAGCTGGAGAGAAACACAAGACCAACAGAAGCACAATAAAACTGGTTCCATTTACCAACATTGCAACCATTATACAATCTGAAGCTAAAATCCACAAAATGTAGATATTAAGTACATTGTACACATCAACCCCATTCAAACATTAATATTGAAATATAGAACTTCTTCTTGGTGATTTCGGCACTCCCTCAATATTGAGGATTATGTGTCGTCGCTGGTGAATTTTGAGATGATGATATTTACAATGATTAATTAACAAATAAGTGACCAAATACAGACATACTACGGTGCTTGTTTAAGATTATGTACATAGAGTGAATGCTTTAGATCATAGTTGGGAGGGCAGAAACAGGGATAAGTGCGTTAAAGCCATCAACTGTTATTGCTTCATGTGCGGCAAGGGGTAACAAGTTCTATTGGATGACGGTTCTTGGATAAAAAGAGAATGTGTATGAGTCTGTTGACAGGGATGTGTTTATAACAATATGGGTTTGTGTGTCTGGTTATGTTGTCTACGGGTATCACACGGTTTATGGGAATGTTTACAGCTACTATTTGGTGTATTATTTTATAGAAGAGAATCAATCTGTATCTAACTCTGCGTGTCTCAAGTGTTGGCCAGTTTAGGTTGTCGATCATTTCGGAGACTGAACTAGTGTTATGGTATCGGTTGGTAACGAATCTGGCAGCACGTCGCTGTACCGTCTCAATTTGGTGTTTTTGTTTTTTAGAATGTGGGTCCCAGAGAGTACTGGAGAATTCTAGCTTGGGTCTTACTAGTGCTTTGTATGCATGGTCTTTTGCTTTAGATGATGTGAATTTTAGGTTGCGTTTCAAGAATCCTAGTGATTGGTTTGCTTTATTGGTTATCGAGTTAATATGTTTGTCCCATTTTAGATTGCTTTGCAAGGTTAGGCCTACATATTTTGCATCATTTACTTTTTGAAGGGGATGGTTATGGAGTTTATATGTACAGAAAAATGGCTTACGTTTTTGTGTGATGCTGAGTAGGTTACATTTATCGGGGTGAAATTTCATGAGCCAATCTTGCTCCCATCTACCAGCTGAGTCAATATCTTCTTGGAGTAATGTGGTGTCGTTTTGTGTTTTAATTTAAGATATAAATGGTATCACATGTTGTGTCAAGACTGGCGAACGCTTACATTGCATTCATACTCGATTTCAGGCATGGAGACAAAGTAAAAGAATATATGTACATGTACAAATGTACATCAAAACGTGTCTCTTCGCTTAATGGGGTGATACTGGAAGGTATCCAAAGTGGCTATGGATTGGGCGCTGTTGTTCCACAAGATGAAGGAATTTGGAATGAAAAGTGTTGGTAGACATTAGTGTTTATCCGTAGCTGGCTATGTTTGTTTGTATTGGGGGTATTAAGGTCGCACCAACATGCTATACGGAGACTCTCCAGCTATTATTGGTGGAGGAAGACCCCGCGTGCCCCCTCCGAACAGTATTGCTGACACGGAAGGGCACCCGGGTAGAACCACCAAAATACCGCAAGCCAGCTTAATAACTTCCTCGCATGAAATAATTCGACGTCCCAGTGGGATTCGAATCTACAGCAGTGGCGGGCTTGCGATTTGAAGTCAACGTACATTTGATTTAGATATGTTAGCTAAGTAATAATTTGATTTAGCAGTATGCCTACTAGCAGTTAGCTAGGAAGGACTACTTTTGTCTACTTATCTAACACCAGGCCCGTCGCTGGGCATACGCAAGTACGCACGTGCGTATCATTGGTCTCAGAAAATGAAAAAAAAATGAAAACTCCAAAAATGCATTAAAACACCGGGGGGTAGTAGGGATACATAGGCGCCGCGATGTGTGGAGTAGTGTAATAATTGAGCCCATTGCAAATATGGTGCATCCCGAAATTTAGTGTGTGCTAGATTACGTGCATGTTTAATTGATAAGGGCGATATATCATGTATATTATACATCTAGCCTTAATTTATACCTTTATACCGATTGTCGTAAGTACTTTAGTCCTGCAAGTGTATGTTACAAAATGCATTGAAATGCAGGAAATAGCTTTCTCATTTCAAAAAAGCTCCGGGGGGTATGCCCCTGGACCCCCTAGCGTACTCGCTCACTATGATCACTCGACAAATAAGCATATTTGGCCGTGCGTATCATCAAAATAGCTCCAGCGACGGCCCTGAACACAGATGAAAAATAACTGAACTTTCCATAACATACGTTTCAGATACATGTTTGATGCAAGATCATAACATCACGTTAAATTGTTAAGAAATTGAATTAGTGGTGTGACAGAAAATGTTCTACATATTGAATGAAATATCCGTAACGTACGTTACCTATATATTGTTAGATGGTTAACTTGTTTATAATGTACTTTTCCAGAATTATAGTTTTCATTTTGTTAACGGGTTCACAAGATTCATATGAAGCATTGCAGACAGTTTGATGCATGTCTATGTATACCTGGAAAACATATAGTGTGTCACTGCAGTTGATGATATTGATGGTCCAATTACAAGTATCATGCTATACATGTCTATGTTGTTGAACCAGGGTTCTGAACATACACTGTTACAAAGGTATACTATTTCTTTGTGTGTTTTACGTTTATTTATCGTCGCTACGGGTTGCCCATATGAGCGACGCCTCCTGAAGAGATTAGTAATTTTAGATTGTGGAGGATAGTGCAATGATACAGACAGATACCCATTACAGAGTCTCCTCCAACAATCTGATATGACTATTCTCTTCAGGAGGCGTCGCTCATATGGGCAACCCGTAGCGACGATAAATAAACGTAAAACACACACACACTATATGCATAATTGTTGTCAGTATATTTTAGTATGTCGATAACTGCATACACGTAATAAATCAAGCTGGTACATAAAACATGGTGCGCATGTAGACCTCTCAGTAGGATATGCCAGTGGAGCCTGTGTAGCTTGTAAATAGCAGTGCTAGACCACGGAAAATCACGAGCTGTGTTGACATGAACTGGTCCACCTCCTGTTTGTTGGTGTTGTCCATGGTGTGTGAGTCCCAGATGACACTCCCATATGCCATGTTTTATTAATAAACGACCATTTTCACAGTGTCGCTAATTTGACAGTTCCAGCTGAGAGAGTATGTGCATATTCAAGGTCAATACTTATAAATTGACAGAATCAACACTAGGATTTGACCATGGTTGTTGTGCGATATGTGTAAAAAAATGTTTCTTCTGTTGATTGACATTGACCTGGTACTTCTTCGCACGGAATTCCATATTCCAATCGGTTTCATAGGACATGCTAGTCATAATCAGAAATTGACTGTTCGGAATATGTAGTAGAACTAGTCTGAATTGAATGGAGATTACAGACTGTTCGTAACAATAAGGTTTAACTATATATCTATCTTCCGCTAATGTCTAACCCCTTGCGGGGACGTAGACATGTTGCGCGTCAAAAACCGCAAAGAAGTTAAACGTATGAGTAGTTAAAAGTATAATTTAAGAAGGTAATGAAAATAAGTTGTAGTAAAAGTTTAAAAGCAGCTGCGCAGACCAACTAGGGACTGGCATGTTCAATATGGCAAACTGCCGTATTGAATTGCTCTATGGTAGGGAGATGGACAATGTCAGGAGGGAGGTGGTTCCAATGGTAGATTGTTCTTGGAAAAAAGGAAAACTTGTAGTAGTCTGTAGTTGCTGTAATACCTATAGCTTAAGAAATGGCAATGGCGAGCAGGACGGGAGAGGGGAACTAGGTAATTTTCAATGGGAATAGCAACAAGATCATTATGAATTTTATACATATGGGATAACCTATTGTCAATACGCCGTTGATCTAGTCTGCGTAGATTTAGGGAATGTAGCATGTCTGTAACACTAGAGGTACGATAGAAGTCAGCCTTTATCCAACGGGCTGCTCTTCGCTGGACACCTTCAATTTGGTCTATCAATGTTTGGGTATGGGGCGACCAGATCTCGGAGCCATATTCAAGCTGGGGTCTCACTAGTGTCTGGTAAGCCATGTACTTAAGGGGTTCAGATTTGACCTGGATGTTTCTACGTAGAAATCCTAATGTTTGGTTTGCTTTCTTTGTTGACCTTTTTATGTATACAATCAGTAATAGATAGTTTGATGACAAAGATATCTAGTTAATTTATTCGTTTATTACTCATACACAAAAAGGTATGACGTATTCCACAACACATACTCGGTGAAATTGCATCACGTTCAGTTTTTAACAAATAAAAACATATTTAGAAATGGCAGATGACGATCATGACATGGAAACGTACATACTTTAATATTTTCACATAATATGCTTACTTTGAACACGAAACTACGCTTCTGTCAGCCAGTTTCTCTTCCATTTAGTGATATACTGAATTGGAAGTTCGTACACTGAACGTTTCGTATCCTGCATATTTCGTACTCATGTGCTCTGTTAATCTTTATTCTGGAATCAATAAGTCTATCTATCTTCCTTTAATGTCGAACCCCTCTCGGGGACGTAGACATGTTGCGCGTCAAAAACCGCAAAGAAGTTAAAAGTATTAGTAGTTAAAAGTATAATTTAAGGTGTGAAAATAAGTTGTGGTAAAAGTTTTAAAGCAGCTACGCAGAACAACTAGGGACTGGCATATTCAATATGGCAAACTTCCATATTGAATTGCTCTATGGTAGGGAGATGGACAATGTCAGGAGGGAGGTGGTTCCAATGATAGATTGTTCTTGGAAAGAAGGAAAACTTGTAGTACTACTAGTAGTCTGTAGTTGCTGTAATTAACCTATAGCTTAAGCAATGGCGAGTAGGACGGGAGAGAGGAACTAGGTAATTTTTAATGGGAATAGCAACAAGATCATTATGAATTTTATACATATAATAGATTTAGGGAATGTAGCATGTCTGTAACACTAGAGGTACCATAGAAGTCAGCCTTTATCCAACGGGCTGCTCTTCGCTGGACACCTTCAATTTGGTCTATCAATGTTTGGGTATGACTCATACCCGTATGAGGCGACCAGATCTCGGGTTGATATTCGGTCGCGGCATGTATGTAGTACTAGTAAGGCATCTCACTATAATTGCTTAGTACTGGTTAACTGCTTACACTATTGTTGTATTAATTACTAATGAATAAAACTAGCAACAGTTGCCATTGCCTGTACCTTGTGTATGCTTTATGTCGTTTAATATATTGTTCAATGCCAATTATACTATCCAAGCAATGTTACATCCCCCCTGCGGTTTTGAAGATTCTGCAATATGTCAGTTTGTCAGTGCAACTTTCATTCATGTATCAGGACCGTTTGACCTATCTATGTTCCTCTTCACATGAAATAATTCTTTGATGTGAAATGAAATGGATTTAAGTTGTGTGAAGTTTGCGACCTATATATCTAAGTAACCAAATGCAATTTAGGATTTACATAGATCAAACGCGTGGTGCCGTACATTTGTAGGTCAAAGTGTATATGTATAGTTAACCCTTTCAACACCACAGACCTCTAAATAGGCTTACAAAAAGTGAAAGTGTAGATCCAGATGAGCCGGCTCGTGACGAGCCGTCTCATCAGGATCTGCACTTTTTGCCAGTGATATGACTATTTTTAGACATAATTACCCATTTTGATAAATGAACTTGTCCAAATGTGATTTTCTGATTCATTTATTGGTTTATGAATATCATGGACCAGTCCATGTGAGTTACTTGGTGTTGAATGGGTTAATGCCTAATTGTCAGTGATAAGCCATGTTGAGGTGTATGTGATAATTCCAGCACCTTGTCAAAATGTCTACATTATGGACTTTATGGTTTATCTGGTTCTATTAAATGGGATCTCTCGCCTTCATCAATTAGTGGTGAAGTGACTTTGATAAGCGTTCAAAGAACATGATTGACATCGCTAGCAGCAATGATTTATGTGCCAGTGATTGGCCGAAATGTGGATGTTCTCGCCCTAGTGTTAAATTTAATAATGGTTAAACATGATGATTATGCAAACAAATAACAATAAAAAACAAAGGTTACTATTACATGATGTATAAAGGCAAATTATCAGCAGTCACCGCAATTCCCTGAGCTAATTAATTGCTGTGTTGTTAACACAGTGCAGAATGATGTTAGCGTTGACGGGGAGTTAATGTTACCGCTTTGGAGCCTATTGTGTCATATCTTCACCCCGCAAAAACAAAAAGATATGTAGTGTAGGTCGGTGAAGCCTGCCCAGGAAAATATGTTTAGGTCCCCGCAAGGGGGTTTGACATGAATGAATAGAACATGAATATAAAATATCCTGCACAATAATGTATTTGGTTGAGAAATGGCTGCATATTTCTGGTATAAGACTTTCCAACAATTCACATGATACATTTTTTGTACAATGAAATTTGAAATAAAAATTCTATTTGACTATTTACTGAATTGTCAATAATGATAATATTTCTAATTGACTTTCAGTTTTGATGATGATTTAGACGATGCTGATGATGATGAGCCCCTAGATGAGCATATACAAACACAGGAAGTAAGCCAAACATCAGCAGTTCTAGAGTTTTAAATTTATCTGAGCTTGATTGCAAAACAATTTCTTACAAATTTAGACACCAATCTCAACACGCCATTCTGGAATCCATTGCCATGAGGAAACGGCAATCGGTATTTAAGTGTCTTGCCTAAGTGCACCTGTTGTTCTGACACAGCTAATAAATAAGATGATAATGTTCATTTTGTCACCAACCTCTGTGTTAAATTCTACATTAAAAAAACTAACTCCATCTATATAATTCTAATTTCTATATATAACAATTTTATTGTCCTCTGTGGTGGTCCATTGGTTACTGTCATTGACTTGTATACCACTATAACCTATCATCACTCATGGGTTCAAGCCCAGCTCAGACCATGTCTGTATATATGAAAAAGTTGGCAGTTTCTTACGGAGGTTGGTGCACCAAGTACTGGTTAACAGCTGTAGCCTGTTCAGGAAAGGTGTTGTTAGGTAAACTGCCCGTCGCTCAAATGGGCAACTGGTTGTGATGCTGGAATAAATAAACGTAATAACAAACAAAACGGAAATGATTGTTTAGCTCAAAACAGGCTGAGGGTGAAGTGAGGCTGCTCAGGGAGACTATTTTCCTCCAATCACCATCTATGTTTTACCTAATTAATAATAATATACAATAATATATATTGTTTTGAGAGGTTTGTAGATTAACTGTAAAATACAGCATTCCTGCACTAATCTCTTGTGTTGTCTGCATAGTTCATATGCATTGAAAATGGGAGTCCATGGCCAAGTAGTTTAGATCATTAACTTCAAATCACTTGCCCCAAGCCTCACTGCTGCAGGTCCAACTCCTACTGGGGGTGTCAAATTCTTTCATATGAGGAAGCTATCCAGCTGGCTTGCAGATTGTCAGTTGTTCTACCTGGTTGTCCACTGTGGAAGCTATCCAGCTGGCTTGCAGATTGTCAGTTGTTCTACCTGGTTGTCCACTGTGGAAGCTACCCAACTGGCTTGCATATTGTCAGTTGTTCTACCTGGTTGTCCACTGTGGAAGCTATCCAGCTGGCTTGCAGATTGTCAGTTGTTCTACCTGGTTGTCCACTGAGGAAGCTATCCAGCTGGCTTGCAGATTGTCAGTTGTTCTACCTGGTTGTCCACTGTGGAAGCTACCCAACTGGCTTGTAGATTGTCAGTTGTTCTACCTGGTTGTCCACTGAGGATGCTACCCAACTGGCTTGCAGATTGTCAGTTGTTCTACCTGGTTGTCCACTGAGGAAGCTATCCAGCTGGCTTGCAGATTGTCAGTTGTTCTACCTGATTGTCCACTGTGGAAGCTACCCAACTGGCTTGCATATTGTCAGTTGTTCTACCTGGTTGTCCACTGTGGAAGCTATCCAGCTGGCTTGCAGATTGTCAGTTGTTCTACCTGGTTGTCCACTGAGGAAGCTATCCAGCTGGCTTGCAGATTGTCAGTTGTTCTACCTGGTTGTCCACTGTGGAAGCTACCCAACTGGCTTGTAGATTGTCAGTTGTTCTACCTGGTTGTCCACTGAGGAAGCTACCAACTGGCTTGCAGATTGTCAGTTGTTCTACCTGGTTGTCCACTGTGGAAGCTACCCAACTGGCTTGCATATTGTCAGTTGTTCTACCTGGTTGTCCACTGTGGAAGCTATCCAGCTGGCTTGCAGATTGTCAGTTGTTCTACCTGGTTGTCCACTGAGGAAGCTATCCAGCTGGCTTGCAGATTGTCAGTTGTTCTACCTGGTTGTCCACTGTGGAAGCTACCCAACTGGCTTGTAGATTGTCAGTTGTTCTACCTGGTTGTCCACTGAGGAGCTACCAACTGGCTTGCAGATTGTCAGTTCTACCTGGTTGTCCACTGAGGAAGCTATCCAGCTGGCTTGCAGATTGTCAGTTGTTCTACCTGGTTGTCCACTGTGGAAGCTACCCAACTGGCTTGCAGATTGTCAGTTGTTCTACCTGGCTGTCCACTGTAGAAGATATCCAGCTGGCTTGCAGATTGTCAGTTGTTCTACCTGGTTGTCCACTGAGGAAGCTATCCAGCTGGCTTGCAGATTGTCAGTTGTTCTACCTGGTTGTCCACTGAGGAAGCTATCCAGCTGGCTTGCAGATTGTCAGTTGTTCTACCTGGTTGTCCACTGTGGAAGCTACCCAACTGGCTTGCAGATTGTCAGTTGTTCTACCTGGCTGTCCACTGTGGAAGATATCCAGCTGGCTTGCAGATTGTCAGTTGTTCTACCTGGTTGTCCACTGAGGAAGCTATCCAGCTGGCTTGCAGATTGTCAGTTGTTCTACCTGGTTGTCCACTGAGGAAGCTACCCAACTGGCTTGCAGATTGTCAGTTGTTCTACCAGGTTGTCCACTGAGGAAGCTATCCAGCTGGCTTGCAGGTTGTCAGTTGTTCTACCTGGTTGTCCACTGTAGAAGCTATCCAGCTGGCTTGCAGATTGTCAGTTGTTCTACCTGGTTGTCCACTGAGGAAGCTACCCAACTGGCTTGCAGATTGTCAGTTGTTCTACCTGGTTGTCCACTGAGGAAGCTATCCAGCTGGCTTGCAGATTGTCAGTTGTACCTGGTTGTCCACTGAGGAAGCTATCCAGCTGGCTTGCAGATTGTCAGTTGTTCTACCTGGTTGTCCACTGTGGAAGCTATCCAGCTGGCTTGCAGATTGTCAGTTGTTCTACCTGGTTGTCCACTGAGGAAGCTACCCAGCTGGCTTGCAGATTGTCAGTTGTACCTGGTTGTCACACCCTGTTGTCATCTGGTTGTCCACTGAGGAAGCTATCCAGCTGGCTTGCAGATTGTCAGTTGTTCTACCTGGTTGTCCACTGTGGAAGCTATCCAGCTGGCTTGCAGATTGTCAGTTGTTCTACCTGGTTGTCCACTGTGGAAGCTATCCAGCTGGCTTGCAGATTGTCAGTTGTTCTACCTGGTTGTCCACTGTGGAAGCTATCCAGCTGGCTTGCAGATTGTCAGTTGTTCTACCGGGTTGTCCACTGAGGAAGCTATCCAGCTGGCTTGCAGATTATCAGTTGTTCTACCTGGTTGTCCACTGTGGAAGCTATCCAGCTGGCTTGCATATTGTCAGTTGTTCTACCTGGTTGTCCACTGAGGAAGCTACCCAACTGGCTTGCAGTAGGTCGGTGGTTCTACCTGTGTGCCCACCCCCTGCCTGAAATACTGCTCATAGAGGGTCATCCATGGTCTTCCTCTGCCAATAAATAACCCGTGAGTTGCCATATGATCTAAGCTGTTGGTGCGACTTAAGCCCCAAAACTATATTCGGGCACAAAACAATTGATTTCTCCCAGATTCATCGTATTGGTAAACTATTTTCATACGATACATTTTGCATAATACAGGAAAATGGTCATTTGGAAGTGTTGGCTGCAGATGCTGCTCAGGCCATTCCTGCTTCCAAGAGAATCACTACACCATATATGACCAAGTATGAACGTGCACGAATTCTTGGAACACGAGCATTACAAATTGCGTAAGTTGTTTTGGAGGATTGTGTTCAAATTATTGTCATGTTCTTTCTTTTACAATATAGATTTGCAATTTTTAAGACAATTATTTGCTGATAGATCATGTGACGTCTGCTATAGACAGTTATTTGCTGATAGATCATGTGACGTCTGCTGTAGACAGTTATTTGCTGATAGATCATGTGACGTCTGCTGTAGACAGTTATTTGCTGATAGATCAAGTGACGTCTGCTGTAGACAGTTATTTGCTGATAGATCATGTGACGTCTGCTGTAGACCGTTATTTGCTGATAGATCATGTGATGTCTGCTGTAGACAGTTATTTGCTGATAGATCATGTGACGTCTGCTGTAGACAGTTATTTGCTGATAGATCATGTGACGTCTGCTGTAGACAGTTATTTGCTGATAGATCATGTGACGTCTGCTGTAGACCGTTATTTGCTGATAGATCATGTGATGTCTGCTGTAGACAGTTATTTGCTGATAGATCATGTGACGTCTGCTGTAGACAGTTATTTGCTGATAGATCATGTGACGTCTGCTGTAGACAGTTATTTGCTGATAGATCATGTGACGTCTGCTGTAGACCGTTATTTGCTGATAGATCATGTGATGTCTGCTGTAGACAGTTATTTGCTGATAGATCATGTGACGTCTGCTGTAGACAGTTATTTGCTGATAGATCATGTGACGTCTGCTGTAGACAGTTATTTGCTGATAGATCATGTGACGTCTGCTGTAGACCGTTATTTGCTGATAGATCATGTGATGTCTGCTGTAGACAGTTATTTGCTGATAGATCATGTGACGTCTGCTGTAGACAGTTATTAGCTGATAGATCATGTGACGTCTGCTGTAGACAGTTATTAGCTGATAGATCATGTGACGTCTGCTGTAGACAGTTATTAGCTGATAGATCATGTGACGTCTGCTGTAGACAGTTATTAGCTGATAGATAAACTGAGGTTAGGTTACTGACATATGTCTGCTGTATTCTGTTGTTAGCTGATATATGCTGCTGTAAAGTATATGTACATGTGGTCACTGTACGCTTTGTTCTCTGTGTGGTTTCTCAGAAGTCATTATATTTTCAGAATGTGTGCGCCAGTGATGGTAGAGCTGGAAGGAGAGACCGATCCATTAATTATTGCTATGAAAGAACTCAAGTAAGCAAAAATATAAAGAATATCTGAATCACACTCAGCTCCCCGTCCAGGAATCATGTTCTGCTCCCCATCCAGGAATCGTGCTCTGCTCCCCGTCCAGGAATCACACTCAGCTCCCCGTCCAGGAATCATGCTCTGCTCCCCATTCAGGAATCACGCTCTGCTCCCCGTCCAGGAATCATGTTCTGCTCCCCATCCAGGAATCGTGCTCTGCTCCCCGTCCAGGAATTGTGCTCTGCTCCCCGTCCAGGAATCATGCTCTGCTCCCCGTCCAGGAATCGTGCTCTGCTCCCCGTCCAGGAATCGTGCTCTGCTCCCCGTCCAGGAATCGTGCTCTGCTCCCCGTCCAGGAATCATGCTCTGCTCCCCGCCCAGGAATCCTGCGCTGCTCCCCATCCAGGAATCACGCTCTTCTCCCCATCCAGGAATCACGCTGTCTGTCGCCACAAGAGCCAAATGGCGATAGTAATTGCTCAAATTTTTATTTGGTGATTTTCCCAAAAAAATGGATGAAAACTAGGCAAAATAAAGTCTGTCCCATATTTTAACCTTTTATACTCGACTGGTTATCTTACCGTTGACGACGCATTTAGTGGGTAAAGAAAAATCGATACACAGTCTGCATTCATTTAACCATTGATTGGTTACATGGCATTTGCTCCGGTGTACACTAACGCTTGGAGAAACAATCGATTCAAAACAGCTGTCTACATGCGCCGCTTGCATAATCCCGTCATAAATTACAATCAACCATACAATCTTGTATATTTAAGGTATATGATTACACATCTACAGTTTTGTATGATGGGAATGTTTCGGTAATTGGATAATATTTAATAATCCTTTATAGCAACGGCACTAATTAATCGGAGAAATGCTGAAAATGTTTGAAGATTATGAAACATGATCGGATAGCCAGATGACTAGATCAAAGATCAAAGGTAGTAGCTGTGAAAAAGTAAACGAAACTTGTACAAATCGCCAAGGAATATCCGGGTAGCGTCTAGTCACTGTCTACATGTAAAATAAGTGCACTTGTCACACAAACAAGTAAAATATCGCAATATCAAGTAAAATATCGCAATATCAAGTAAAATATTGCAATATATTGTAACATCAAGTAAAATATCGCAATATATTGTAACATCAAGTAAAATATCGCAATATATTGTAACATCAAGTAAAATATTGCAATATATTGTAACATCAAGTAAAATATCGCAATATATTGTAACATCAAGTAAAATATAGCAATATATTGTAACATCAAGTAAAATATCGCAATATATTGTAACATCAAGTAAAATATTGCAATATATTGTAACATCAAGTAAAATATTGCAATATATTGTAACATCAAGTAAAATATCGCAATATATTGTAACATCAAGTAAAATATTGCAATATATTGTAACATCAAGTAAAATATTGCAATATATTGTAATGTCAAGTAAAATATCGCAATATATTGTAACATCAAGTAAAATATTGCAATATATTGTAACATCAAGTAAAATATTGCAATATATTGTAATGTCAAGTAAAATATTGCAATATATTGTAACATCAAGTAAAATATCGCAATATATTGTAACATCAAGTAAAATATCGCAATATATTGTAACGTCAAGTAAAATATTGCAATATATTGTAACATCAAGTAAAATATTGCAATATATTGTAACATCAAGTAAAATATCGCAATATATTGTAACATCAAGTAAAATATTGCAATATATTGTAACATCAAGTAAAATATTGCAATATATTGTAATGTCAAGTAAAATATCGCAATATATTGTAACATCAAGTAAAATATTGCAATATATTGTAACATCAAGTAAAATATTGCAATATATTGTAATGTCAAGTAAAATATTGCAATATATTGTAACATCAAGTAAAATATCGCAATATATTGTAACATCAAGTAAAATATCGCAATATATTGTAACGTCAAGTAAAATATTGCAATATATTGTAACATCAAGTAAAATATTGCAATATATTGTAACATCAAGTAAAATATTGCAATATATTGTAACATCAAGTAAAATATTGCAATATATTGTAACGTCAAGTAAAATATTGCAATATATTGTAACATCAAGTAAAATATTGCAATATATTATCAAGTAAAATATTGCAATATATTGTAACATCAAGTAAAATATCGCAATATATTGTAACATCAAGTAAAATATTGCAATATATTATCAAGTAAAATATTGCAATATATTGTAACGTCAAGTAAAATATTGCAATATATTATCAAGTAAAATATTGCAATATATTGTAACGTCAAGTAAAATATCGCAATATATTGTAACATCAAGTAAAATATTGCAATATATTGTAACATCAAGTAAAATATCGCAATATATTGTAACATCAAGTAAAATATTGCAATATATTGTAATGTCAAGTAAAATATTGCAATATATTGTAATGTCAAGTAAAATATCGCAATATATTGTAATGTCAAGTAAAATATCGCAATATATTGCAATATAAAAATCTGTGGAAATATCCACGCCTAATCTGTATACCCCCAGATACGAAGCATTATGGGTATATTATATAGGAGACATGCATGTTTGTTTTTTCTGTCCATCCGTTTATTGTACGGTTCATATCTTCTAAGTGCCTACACGGATTTTCAGTAAACTTGTATGAAATGTTCACCTCATTGAGACGATGTGCGCAACCCATGTTCGTACAAGGTCACGGCCACACTTAGAGGTGAACTGTGAAGTGGAGATGTGTTGTGTCCTGCCCATAGCTCATCGACCGATTGTGAAAGTTTTAAACAACTTGGCATTAATGTTGTCCATATTGAGACAATTGCAGGTTTCAACCTTGTTATGGTCACATAAGTTAGGAACATAAAGTGTTCAAATGGCTATTTTTCATAACATTTCGTAACCTATAATCAGACAATGCGTCATGGTCAAGGTCATCTGTAGGAGTTCCATCCTATGTCGTATGCAATATGTTTGAAACCAATGATATGATTGGGTTGATACGTTCCTCAATTATTCATACCGATGATGACGTGTCTCATACAACTCCCGTGTTTTACGTTTATTTATCGTTGCTACCGGTTACCCATATGAGTGACTCCTCCTGAAGAGATTAGTTATTTTAGATTTTGGAGGATAGTGCATGATACAGACAGAGACCCATTCCAGAATCTCCTCTGGTTCTTTTACGTGCACGGTGTAAAGCACCGACACGAGACCTCGGTTTAACGTCCCATCTGAAAGACTGTTAATTTTATTATGGTCAGACGGGGGATCGAACCTGCGATCCCTGGATTACCAGTCCAGCATGTTACCACTGGACTACATATCCGTCTGACTCCCAGTTGTCATGAACACTCTTAAAAAGTGTTTATTTTGGTAAAACCCATTGTTGCGGGCAAGTGTCATACTATATTGACATCTGTTTTGATCAGTATATTATTATTTTCTTACAGTTCATTGTTAGACCGATTTTATATGACAGTCATAGTAGTCCTATATAATATATGTACATGTTTAATGATCAAGGGTGGCCTAGTGGTTACAGGGTTCATTATAGGTCAGAATATTTGGGAGAAGTGAGAAAGCGCATGATCTCGCCATTAAATGGTGTTATTTAATACACTTCAACAAAATATGGTTAAAATACACAGTATGACCATTAAATACAAACAAACAAATGATGAAACGTGTACCTCTGCACGTACACTGTTTTTATCCTTGGATTCAGGAATCATGTGCCATTACAGCTGTCCGATTAGCGCAGTGGTTAGCACGCTCGCTACTCACCAATGCAACCCGGGTTCGATCCTCGGACCGGGAAGTATGTGAGATGGTACGGTGGTCGCCAGATCGGACAGGTGGATTTTCTCCGGGTACTCCGGTTTCCTCCCACACGAATGACCACATTTACGCGAGAGTGATTAATATAAGTTGTTTGAACTTGCTTCGCAATCGTTGCAAAAGAAATAAAGTTTAAACAGCTGTTGTGTATTTGCAGAGCAAGAAAGATACCCATGATAGTGCGACGGTATTTACCGGATGGTAGTTATGAAGATTGGGCAATAGATGAACTCACCATGACGGAATGAAGCGGAACATTGGTTGACAGCTGTTTGTGGAATTTATGAACTCACAATGACGGAATGAAACGTGACATTTGTTGTTTGTGGAATTTATGAACTCGCTATTACGGAATGAAGCGGGACATTGGTTGTTTGTGGAATTTATGAACTCACAATGACGGAATGAAACGTGACATTTGTTGTTTGTGGAATTTATGAACTCGCTATTACGGAATGAAGCGGGACATTGGTTGTTTGTGGAATTTATGAACTCACAATGATGGAATGAAACGTGACATTGGTTGTTTGTGGAATTTATGAACTCACAATGATGGAATGAAACGTGACATTTGTTGTTTGTGGAATTTATGAACTCGCTATTACGGAATGAAGCGGAACATTTGTTGTTTGTGGAATTTATTAACTCGCTATTACGGAATGATGCGAGAGATTGGTTGACAGCTGTTTGTGGAATTAATGAACTCACAATGACGGAATGATGCCTGACATTTGTTGACAGCTGTTTGTGGAATTTATGAACTCACAATGACGGAATGATGCGTGACATTTGTTGACAGCTGTTTGGGAATTGATCACTCCAGTAGATAGTGATACAGGAGCTGTGTTCAGTTACAGCAGATATCACTTGACTGTGGAATTTCATTGATTGCCACAAGAAGTTTCCAGATCTTAAGCTAGACCGTCAAAACTGGGAGAAGTTTTACAAGTAGAAGTTATCTGACTCGCCAAGTGCTCTCTATCCTATATGAAGAAACTTCTACCTCACATTAGGGAGAAATGAGGCGGTTGTTTAATTTGTTGGGAGTCAAGTTCACACAAATCGTCCTCTAGCTCCAGCCCTGGATCCAATCCAAATTAGACATTTCCACAACCTACACTTACCTTAATCCATTCAACACCAAGTAACTGACATGGACTGGTCCATGATATTTTTAGACCAATAAATTAATAAGAAAATTACATTTGGATCTGTTCATTTATCAAAATGGGTAATGTTTTCTCTAAAAATAGTAATATTACTTGCAAAAAGTGCAGATCCTGATGAGACGGCTCGTCACGAGCCGGCTCATCTGGATCTACACTTTTTTGTAAGCCTATTTAGAGGCCTGTGGTGTTGAAAGGGTTAAGAGTGTTTCATTCAAGTACTAGTAATTTGTAAATATACATTTAGTCACCATGTGTGTATATACAGTGTTGGTAAAGACAGATGTTTAGATTAGTTTATACAAATTTATTTTAACTCTATTGCGAAAAACAAGTTCTTACAACTGATATTAATCACTCTCGAAACCTCATTCCTGATGGAATCCATCATCACGAGGGACAGAGAAGAGGCAATCTGGAATCTAAATGCCTTGCCTAAGAGCACAATCGTAACTGCTCCAGTGTGGCTCAAACTCCTGGCCTGTAGCGAACGTGCTACCACTGCGATATCAGGACTTCCACAGATGTTTGCTCATGCTCCAGTGGCTTTTAGCGGTGAAGTGAAAGATCCTATAAGATTTGCACAAGTACAACAGTTGAACTTGGAATGTCTATTACTCAGTATGCAAACAAGAATCTATTGAACATTACTTTCAAGTAGTGATGGCAACGAATAATGATTTTGCTATTCGAATGATTGATAATTTTGTCTCGAGATTATGGTATCAGTTAGCTACCCTAGATCATTACAGAATAATGATCAAACATTACAATACCTCTGGCACTTATCCGATTACCCAAACCTAGTATCGTGTGACCATTACATTGTTTGTGCATGGGAACTTAAAGCGACATTACATCACAAAAAGCAAATAAAATGCATGTTTTCCCGTATAAATGCATTGCTATTACAATTTCTTCTGAATACATTCGAACACTAACATTGAATCAATGTCTACAAACTTTCAAAAGTGAAAGTAGGATTTCATATATCGGTCATCCACGCTCCTGAAATGACGTTTTGTTTGTCATTGGAGTCAATACTAAATGCGCGATACTTTCGTTTAGAGATAATTTAACTAAGATTAGTCTACACATAAATAGGTATAGGCACAACTGTGAGATATAACGGTAAATGTGTACGATAAATCGTGTTATTCAGGATACATGCATTGTATTACGCATGAATGTCGACCCTATTTACATGATTTTGTTATGTCAACAAACAGCGTATACGATGCTTGTCTATTTGTTGAAATACTCAAATATTGGGGGGAAAATTATACCATATAATAGGACATTACATTCTGCAGACATTTGCGTTTTCACTGATGTAGTGTCGCTTTAAATTAGATGCTGTGTGATTTCATTTGTGATGTTGGTGATCTGATGGATTTCGAATGTTAACAAAAACAAACTTTGATATGAGGTCAATTTATTTCATTTTAGTAGTTTTAGCAAATATCTTGAATTTTATATTTATTTACCGAATATTCAAAAAAACTGTAATTCGTTGCACCCCCCCCTTTCAAGGCATGAAAAGGTTTGTAAATGTGATTGAATGAAATGTTCGCTCTATCTAATGTGCAAGTTCAATAATGCAGTATGTCCCTTCGACACAGTACTAGCATACTATTGCAAATTACTTGTCAAAATATTTTAGGGCTAGGGAAAGTTAATAATAATATTTACCAGATTTTCAGATATCTACTGAGGAAGCAGTGCAGAAGCTATCCAGCTGGCTTCTGGAAGGTTGGTTGTTCTACCTGGGTGCCTGTTAGTGTCTAAAATACTGCTCGAAAGGGCACCCTAGGTCTTACTCCACCAATAATAGCTGGAGAGTTGCCAAATAACCTAAGCTCTTGGTGCGACTAAAACCTCACAACAAAACAAACACATGTTTTTATTAACTAACGTGTAAACTGTTGTAAACATCTGTTCAATGCATAACTAGACAAGTATATGGCGAGTTATTAACTATATTTGCTTGTACGAACAACTTTGAAGGCTCATCTTCAATATTTATCTAACACCCGAAACTAACGAAATATAGCCAGCAACTAACCAAAATGATTTGTGCTGCTTGTGTCATTATCAATCATATCTCGTGTACATCTTCTTCTTCTTGTCGTTCGCGAATCACATGGACAAGCCGGCAGCAAACACGAAATGGGCCGTCCTCAGATCCTCCCGGCAGCCATGTAACTTTGTCTGGAGAGAAGTATCTGTTGCACAGGTTGTTTTCCTCAGCCCATGAAGATTGGGACACTCCTGGAGGATGTGTTCTGCAGTCTGGTCCCCTATTTTGCAGCTGCAGGCAGTTGATGGAGCTAGTCCAAGCTTCTGACACATGGAAGTTCAGGCGGTTATGCCCTGTTCTAAGCCGGAATATCGTGACTTGCTCCTGTCTGGTGAGAAGGTGGTAGTCATCCTTCTCGACTGTTGGCTTTGATGCAGATTTGATTATGGTGCATTTCTCCTTGTAATCTTTGTCTGGTTGCCTCTCGGTAGAACCTTGCTTGGCAAGCTGGTCAGCGGCTTCATTGCCAGGAATGCCTATGTGTGCAGGTACCCACTGGAGGACAGTTCTTTTAGTTACGCTGACTGTTCGAAGGGCTTCCATCAGGTGGGATTCTTTGTTGTTAGACAGGGCATCCAGAACGGAGAGCGCATCAGTCAGGAAGACAACCTGGGTACACTCCACAGTGTTGTGTACTAGAGATGCTGCTGTTTCAAGGGCCTGTACTTCTGCCCCATAGTTGCTGCAGTGTACTCCAGTAGGTAGAGCAACTGACTGTGTGTGTCCATCTGGGTGTCGGACATACACGCCTGCTCCTCCGTTTCTCGTGTACATCACTCATTGTTTTTCATTGTAAATTGCATTGTTTTTATATCGAAGTGATTGTAAAATAAAGTTAATGACATGTTTAAGTTGTTTTCTTTAATGCCTGCTACTCTTCTTTTTGCACAGACAACTGTCATTCTATATTCCTATATCCTTCTACACAATAGATATGTATGAAACTGGAGACTCCAACAACACCATGTGGATTGTGTGCAAGGCAAAGAAACCCGATACATTACCATTCGCTAAATTATCCCCCCCCCCCCCACACCTACCCCAAGACACTGGGATAAATTTTATTTATTTTACAATGATTGTGAAACAAACTTTAACAACTTTTATTAATCACTCGTTGCGGATGAATGCATGCATGAGGTCATTCATGTGAGAGGAAACCGGAGAAAACCAGATATGGCGACCACAGTACCATCTTGCATATTTCCTGGCCCGAGGATTGAACCAGGGTTGCATCGGTAAGAAGCGAGCTAATCGGAGAGTTGGAATATATTTATGGCAGTGTCCGTGAGTCCTTCCATCCGGTGTCGTTTCTTAGTAATTTTATTGTAGGTTTAGAAAATATTTATACAGTGAACCCCCTCAAAGCATGTTTATAATTTGGCATTTATTAAAGAACATCTATTTTAAGTGTATAATATTCTTAAAACAATGTTGAATATTGTGTCGTGTATTTTTTGAAAACGTCATTTCCTGGAATGATTCTTTACGGAATTGACGTAAAATCTCGTGTGGGTTCACTGTATAAATAGTTCTACAACTACAATACAGTTACTAAGAAACTACTCCAGATGGAAGGACTCACGGACACTGCAATAAATATACTCCAATGTTTATCACTAAATAGCGGAAACAACTTTTTATGACCACATTTGTTGCAATAGAGGTCCTAAATATTTAGTATGATATATAGTAATAAAATTCTGACACGAAAAAATGAATTTGTAGCATTTTTTTCATATTCTGGTCGATGTTAACCCCCTGCGAGTCATTTCCTAGGAAATATCACTGCTGCTACCACGCTATTGCTGCCATGACAACCGGAAGGATATGTCCATGCTTATAGTGATTTGATCATGTTCACCGCTTTGTGCTATTTTCTGTGTGACCACAGCATCTGAAACATGGCCAGTATACTGTTTCTTCAATGATGACAATTTTCCATTCTAGTTGTAAATTAGTTCAAGATAACCACAGGAACATGAAATGTTATCCATAAGCCACCAAAGGTCTCATACCTCTATCTTAGGACACCCCCTCTATTAAAAAAAGATCTTGTCCACATTGTGTGGGAAATTTCAAGTTCCTGTGATCTTTTTTTAATATAGGGGGTGTCCTAGGATAGAGGTACGAGACCGTTGGTGGCTTATGGATTCAAGTTCCTGTGATATAACAAACATACATTTTGCACAAAATGTTGATACATGAATGAAAAAGGATTAGAACCGAAAGCTATAGCTTATAGAGGTCTTCTCCCATAGCAAAGTACTTGATGCAATTACGATATGACAGTGTTGTAATATTTTCTAAACTATTAATTTCAATTTGAAATAATGGTAAGTGAACGTTTTAATCATGAACTGTAAATTAGAATATCAATAAGGTAACGAGATTATTAAGGTGAAACAAGTTAATTATGTATACGGTTAATTAGGTAGATTAATATGTATACGATATAGCTTCAAACAAGCTTTTATGAACGAATCGGAATGAAAACTAATAATACGTATTATACATAGTAAAATTCAAGGAAACAGCAACTGGCATCAATATCCCGATCAATATTCAGGAATTGGGAAACGTAAAGATTAGTGAAGCGCTGAATGAAAACTAACCTGCAGAGACGCCGTGTATCCAAACGTCAATACTGTTTCCACTATCAAACTCGATAACAAGCTTATTCCCCAATCAGAGTAAAGTCATTTGCAATTGGTTTCTGGAAATCAAAGTTTGACTCCTTGTATGCCACTGCCATATTCGCCATCTTGTTTATCTATTCTGTATTCTGCAACATCGTGTCATATGTTTTGAAATGTCAATGGTGTGCGTGTTTTACGTTTATTTAACGTCGCTACCTGTTGTCCATATGAGCGACGCCTCCTGAAGAGATTATTCATTTTAAATTGTTGGGGGATAGTGCAATGAGACAGACAGAGACCCATTCCAGAGTCTCCTCTGGTTCTTTCACGTGCACGATGTAAAGCACCGACACGAGACCTCGGTTTAAAGTCCCATCTGAAAGACTGTTAATTTTATTAGGATCAGACGGGATCGAACCTGCGATCCCTGGGTTATCAGTCCAGCGTGTTACCACTGGACTACAGATCCATCTGTAAAATGTCAATGGAATCTCTTATTCAGTATATCCCTTAATATTTGAAAATACAATGTACTGCACAAGACCACAGGGATTCGGCACGTTTGGGGGTACTAGTATATATATTTAAGTATACTTATATAATATGATATAATTACAGCAGACGCTACATTTCCAGCAGCATTCCTGGTTCTTGTACATGCCTGGTGTATAAGTATACTTAAATATATATACTAGTACCCCCAAACGTGCCGAATCCCTGTGCACAAGACGAGTTACAAATTGACGCCTTCGTGGCCGACTGCTTAAGGAAATTGACTTCAAATCACAACCCCTCACCGATGTATGGTCGAATCCCACTGGGGTGTAGAATTTGTTCTTGTGATGAAGCTACCCAGCTGGGATGTGGAAGCTAGTGGTTCTACTTGGGTACCCGTCCGTGCTTGAAGTACTGCTCAGAGCACAGGGATTCGGCACGTTTGGGGGTACTAGTAAATATATATACTAGTACCCCCAAACGTGCCGAATCCCTGTGGCTCGGAGGGGTACCCGGGGTCTTCCTCGACCAATACTAGCTAGAGAGTCGCCATATGACCTAAGCTGTTGGTGTGACTTTAAACCCCCCCAAAACCAAACAACACAAGACAAACAAACGAGTTACAAAATGAAAACGTGCATATTCAACAAACAAACTTCAGACACTGATGTCCAGGTATTGGCATGCTACTTTCAGCCACAACTACATACCTGCCGGATTCTTGATTTTTTGGTGAAAAATAAAGGTTTTGAGTTGGTTCAAAAGCGTCCTGATCTTTGCAGAATCCTGCAATCCCAGGGCAATATTTAATGTCCCAATCATTGATCAATGTGTTTGGTGGGGATGATGCTGTCACCCAATAAACATGCTGACGGTGCAAATTACCAGGCACATTAATGGAAATCTGCCATTACAGATGGTACAGCTAATAGTCCAGCCCACGTGTTAACGACTGGCTGATAATGTATTGTCTGTGAATAGGATAGGCAAACATACAGTTTCAATGGCATTCTTCAGCTGACCATATGCTCGTGCACTGATGACTGTTCGAGATCTCGATGCAGCCGCTTCAAGAATAGGATTGTTTGTACAATGGTGTTGTTCTTGTGTGCAAAATTGTGTCACTTGTATGGGTTTCATCAGAATCTGAAGATTACGTTTTCCATAATACAGACATACATCAATTGCATATGGAATATTAAAAACGGCTTTTTTCTTAGTTTATACAAATTTATCTTAGCTCGATTTCGAAACAAGTTCTTATAACTTATACTAATCACTATCGAGACCTCATTCCTGATGGAACCCATCGCCACGAGGGAGAGAGAAGAGGCATGTGGAATTTAAATGCCTTGCCTAAGGACACAATCATAACGGCTCCAGCGGGGCTCGAACTTAATAGACAGCTAATGACCAAAATGCTAGTTTCTAGAATAAATCCCAATCAAAGTCTGCTATTATATAATAGCGAGTTCGAGTAACTAGCTTTACTGTAACGCGAGTTGAATAAAGAGTGTCGATAATCTATCTAAAACTGGTACCAGAAGTATGATTTTCTAGAAAGAGCTACCATCTACAGAGAGCCGGATTAAATAAGATATGGCATCTCGAAGCGAGCGATACTTTGATAGTCAAATAACATGAACACACGCAGTATTACAGCATAGACATGTGCGTAATACATGTAGGCCTATATATACTGAGTCAAATAAGAAACGATACATGGTATAAACATATATGTGTATTTTAATTACTAAATAAGCAATTCATCTGAAATTTCGTGTACCGAGATTGAAACATATGAGACAATGCTACACGTTTAAAATTCGATCATACCATCATTATCTGTTACGTTGTGGCGTCATTTGTGACCAAGGGGTCAAGTGGAATATTCACACAATAGTCAATACCGTGTATGACCTCCATTGGCATCTCTCACTGCAATGCATTGCCGTCGCATGGAACGAATAAGTGTCAGAATCTCATATTGGTCATTGTTGTTCCACTCCTGACGCAGAATATCCCTAAGTTGGTGTAACGTCGCCGGCTGACGGAGTCTTACACGACGGTCTAAGGTATCCCATAAATGTTTTATCGGAGAAATGTCTGGTGACAATGCTGGCCACGGTAAGCGTTCAATGTTCCCCTGCTCCAATAATTGAGTGGTAATTCGTGCAGTATGGCATCAAGCGTTGTTCTGTTGGAACAGTGTGACGCGTCGATTGACGTTAAATAATGACAAAACAACGGGCGTAATAATTTCGTCACAGTACCGCTGTGCGGTTAAGTTTCCGTCAACAATAATCAGTTGTGTGCGACCGTCGAATGTGATGCCGCCCCATATCATAACGCTACCGCCTCCAAACAGATCCACCTCACGTACACACGCATCGGCGTAACGTTCTCCCTGTCGACGGTAAACTCGAGCCCTGCCATCCGCGGGCCGTAAACAGAAACGCGATTCGTCATAACGGAATTCCACTGTAAGCGACTCCAACGTGCATGTTCACCCGTCCATTCACGACTATCGTTCCGGTGACGTCGCGTCAACATGGGCACTGTGTACGGTCTGTAAGGACGGATTCCACGTTCAGCGAGCCTGTTCCGAATTGTTTGAGCACTGATTCTAGTGTTGGTCCTCCCAGGAGTAACGATGGCGGTATGAGTAGCGGGCAGGAAGCGGTCACGTAAATGTGACGTCCGAATATGACGGTCCTGTTCTGGCGTCGTCACGTGTGGTCGACCAGTACGAGGGCGGTCGTCAGTTGATCCACGTTTTCGGTTCCGTCCAAGTAGACGTGTGATTGTGATCCGGGACACACCGAGGCGATTAGCGACGTCGTTATGACGTAAACAGCTTCAGCCATCCCAATTTCTCGCATTCTCGCATTTTGGTCGAGTCTGGGCATTTCTTTTGAGGAAAATGCAGATCGTTTTGGTGTTTTTGCTCGAAATAATTACAATATGAGTACAACAAACTAGTTTGTGGATCTATCCATGTATAGCAAATCGTGTTCCTCGAGGATCACGTGCAAAACGAAAAATGGGCATTAGGAAAATATGGATGCATTATTTACCTGTGTATATGGATGAATATCATAGTCATACGTCACTCCGAACTGAAGAGTGGTGGCTTATCACAGGCATTTATATGTTTGCATCTTTTTCGTCAAGTTGGTTTGGTATCGTTTCTTTTTTGACTCAGTATAGTTGGAAATAGCTTATCTTCAATAATTGCGATTTATATTTTCGATTTGAGAAAAACAGAACGTGAGAACCTGCAAATATCTATGTTATAACTTATAATCAATATAACCATGTTATCACATGTGGTTGAAGATTTAGTGGGGGTGTTTATCATCCATTTAGTGTTAATCTGCTAGTATTAGGTAGAGATACTTTGAAATACGAAGACAACATTGTAATTGTCACATCAGTGCAGAGATCTATTAAACGAACACATCGTTTTAATTGATTACTCTATATTATTTTTTTGTTTACGCTTTTTGAGCAACTCTCCAATCCATTTTCATTTTTTGCTTGAGCCTTGGTGCATTTCTTGGGGAAATGGACAGTGGACTTTGCAGACTAGTATATTTCTTTGAAAAAGTCAAAAAAGACTAATACTACATAATTATATTAATTTAGTAAAATGCATTATATACATGTGTTCAGCTTTAATTAAGCCAGTTACATCCGGTAGTGTTAAAATCTGTTCTATGGGGAGCAGGACCAAGCACAAAACTTGTGGCCCAAACCATTTGCTAATTATGTATTTGTAATTTGATTGTTACATACATGCATATAGAGCAATACTATATTATCAAATCAATAGAAACATCTTGGAATGAGTGAACAAAATCCAATAAATCAATAATTTTGATTCAACGTTTCGTCCATGTTGAACTTCTACAAGAATAGCAACAGCAGCAGTCACAGTATCACATTGAAAACATATATATCTACTTACATGTATATACAGGCTCTCGATTATATATGTGCGTATGTATGCAACCTCAGGATACATTGAAAGTTCAGGAAGTTAGGTTCAGTTTGGATCTTGACTGCCTGCCCATGCCTGTCACCCTAGAGGGAATGTCAAGGATTCTCATTATTATTATTGCTATATAGATACAGAGCACTCATCCCGGTTTCTGTCCTCCCAACCATGATCTAAAGCATTCATTCTATGTACAAAATCTTAAACAAGCACTGTAGTATATTTGTCTTTGGACATTTACTTATTTGTTAATTAATCATTGTAAATATCATCATCTCAAAATTCACCAGCGACGACACATAATCCTCAATATTGAGGGAGTGCCGAAATCACCAAGAAGAAGAGAGATCCGCCCCTGAGAAATAGAAGACGAGCACAGACAAAGCCTCATATACATTGGGATTTATTAAACGTAACTTCCTGATGTTGGCAGCAACTCCTTCAATCCACATACACCAGACAGTGACATTGGTCATCTTTACAATAACGACGCTGGGCAACAACGCTCTGATTTGGTCTGCTCTACAGAGTTGTTCATGGACTTGTTGCTCGTATTTACCATCTCCTGCACACATTCGTTCGACTAGACATAGTAACGAGATGAAGTTTCTACAACATCATGGCCTCCTGAATGTCTACCAGCAATCGTCCCCTCAAGAAAAATACAAATATGGAATACGTTGCTCACCACTGTTGTCACATTCAAGTCAGTTGTCCAGTTGCTCCCTGCATTCCGGGCCTAGTGATGAATAATATGTAATTTATACTGTAAATACTATTTGGCGTATGTTATTTCGATCGTTTGCGCTGGATGCACTCCACACTCTCTCGTGCGAGGTCTTTTCGCATATATGTCGGCATTGGCGTTGCGGAGTATCTCGTTGAAGTCAAATATGCCACATGCGCTTCCATACTATTGTTGATTATGCCTGGTTAAATCGCAGTACAACCACGATTTATACATTCATACGAAAGGCTTATTTTAGTGGAAAATAATATAGAAACTAGTTCTATTAGCCCCGGTATTGGATCCAATCATTCGGATTGAGCTATGCTATGGATCTATGCTTGACATCGTTTTGAGGCTTTGTCTTATTTATATTAGTTTCAAGCCATGAGCAGTTGGACTGTCCCGTATTAAACGTTGTTTTCTATTAGATATGCATTGTATAATATTGTAAACGTGTGCTCGCATTGTAAGAATTCCCGTAATCACGTGAGCAGACAATCTGAGTCTGGTAGTTGTATATCCTTTAGTTTCATTTATCTGTGGTATTTACAGTTTCGTAATTTAACCTTGTTTTATATGAGCAATAATTTCTGATTTCTATAACTTATAGAAGAAAAACATATTTGTTTGATTAAGGTTACAATTCTAAAAACAACACATGAATTTATATTGTCAATAGATACGAATATGCGTCTGCGGTTAATGTTTATGACGTCACGTGACTTTTCCTGAAGAAAAGTTGACCTACTACATTTTATGACGAGGTATTTACAATTGAACCACGCCTCTCTCAACGTGGTTTAGCCGCATATGAACTCCGCTTGAGTGTCAATGACTAAAGAACCATCTGTCGTAAGTTCACTATATCGATGATACTTGCTTCATTAATTTTGGGACATTGTTTACATTTAAATTATTTTTCTATCCTGTCACTTCATTTTTATTTCCCATTTCATACATTTTCAAATTCATTGATGTGTTTCCGCTCTAGTGAAGCCTCGGTGAGTCTGGACACATTGTTATTATTTTGTAGTGGTTGGCTATACAAGCAGACGGAAGCAACTTTCAAACAAGTCCAAGTTCTATCGTATTCAGTATTGCACACAGTATCGTTGACATACCAACAACCAACTGCTTTAACTCTGCTGCTCCTCATGACAAGGGGACATATGTCATGATACATCATACATGCTGGTGCCTCCTGTCATACAGACATTTAGTGTTTTACAGACACCTTTCTGACATTCTGTGGAACCAGTATCTGCAACACATCACTACTTCCCAGGCCGTGGACAGCTTCATGGTGGCTGGGGCTTGGCTGACTCTACTAGTGGAACATCACATTGTTATCTGCAGATCAATGGTGTCTGTCATTTACTGCATATTCACCAAGTATGTTTGTAATGTTGGTTTTCCATAGTGTGTACTGCACTTTACCAGGAAGTAAAAGGACCGTCTATCGTACTTCCTTGTGACCAGGTTCAGAGTGACCCTTCTTCCTGGGATACTAATGGAACATACAGAAGCTCTTATTGATAAACATTACGAAACCACTAATGATTACAATAAGTACCTAATGTCAACGACAACTTGAGATATGTTTGTAGTCTGATCATTTACGCCTAACCTAGAGTCTGATCATTTACGCCTAACCTATGTAGTCTAAGAATGAGTTTATTTTGGCCCAACTTATCAAATGCTTTACTAAAGAGCATGACTTAGATATCTATTTGTGGACCTTGTTCTAGGTTGTCATGGACTTCTTGGGTGAAACTCACAAGCTGGGATTCACAACTACGTGTATGTTTTGACCTGAAACCCTGTTGATAATATTACAATGTTGCACAGAGTTTATTTTCTATTTTCTAGAATGGTGTCCCAGTAACTTGGCAAAGATGTAAAGAATATACCAAACATGTATACGGGTATGTATTTTCTTTTGGAACAGAACAACTCTACTGTGTGTACTTTAACCCATTTCATTCTGGATACATTTAAAGGCTTTTGTAAACAACATAGATCCAGATAAGCCGCAGCGTGATGCTGCATGCTGATCAGGATCTATGTTGTTTGCTACATAGCCAAGTGTCTTAGCAAGATCATCTGAATAGCAAACAGCATATTGCATAGAGCCTGATCAGACGGCACATTCCATGGCGGCTGATCTGGCTCTATGTTCTTTGCAAATACTGTTTGAACGGTATCCAGAATCAAATGGGTTAAACAGGTCATGTCTTTCAAAGATACATAATACAGATTTATCGTAATCATATTTTCATAAAGCTTTTTGATAAATTTGGTTTTTTGATGGAAAGATGGTTCCCTATCAGGGATCATTCTAGAGGGCAATGTGGGCGAAATTGTCGCTCTAGGGACCCCGACTTCGCCCTCTGGGGGCCACTCCTCCCTAAATTTTTTTTTTTACGATTTTCAAACCAAATTTTGTCTAGTAAGATACACTGGCCCATTATAAAGCACTCCTTCTATTCAAATGTTGTATTTAATGGTTGTACTGTGTATTTTAACCCTATTTTGCAGAAGTATATTAAAAAACACAATTTAAGGAAGCGATCACACGCTTTCTCACTTCTCCCAAAAATTCTGACCTAGAATGAACCCTGCCTATTAAAACCGTGTAAACACTGTATATACTAAATTTTTGATCCAATTATGTTCAAGCTTAAGCTCATCCGAGATGAGAATTTTTGGTAGAAGTGAGAAATCGATTGCACCCTCAAATGGTATTATTTAATAAATTTGAATATGATTATGTTAAATACAGACATATCTGTAGTCCAGTGGTAACACGCTGGGCTGGTAATCCAGGGATTGCAGGTTCTGACCATAATAAAATTAACGTTAAACTGAGGTCTCGTGTCGGTGCTTTACACCGTGCACGTAAAAGAACCAGAGGAGATTCTGGAATGTGTCTCTGTCTGTATCATTGCACTATCCTCCAAAAATGTAAAATGACTAATCTATTCAGGGGGCGTCGCTCATGTGGGCAACCGGTAGCGACGATAAATAAACGTAAAAACACACAATTATGTTAAATACACAATGTGACCATTCACTACATTTGAATGGAGTACCTTACAATGGCCAGTGTAGCTCTACTGGTCAAGATTTTGCAAACGGGAAATGAAGATTATGTTGTTAGAATTTGCAATAAAAAACTTCCAATTGTTGTACATACACAATACTTATAATACAATGTATATATGATACAGACCATTTTAAAAATGTTCTGAGGACACCTCACTAGATTAGTTGAAGTAGATTATTTCCAAGATGTGATGACTTGAATAGGTGTGGCGTCCGTGGTCCAATGGTAGAGCGTCATATTTGGAATCAAACGGTCCGGGTTCGATACTCAGTCAGGCCACGTATGTAGTATCATTGAGCAAGGCACCTCACACACATTGCTAGGTACTGGTTAACCGCTATGGTCGGCTAAGCCTTCCCTGGAAAATATGTCTAGGTCTCTGCAAGGGGTTTGACATTAATGGAACATAACATACATGACTGGGTAATCCCATTACTCAATTAAACAATGTTGAAAAATACTGGGGCCAATTTAAAAAACTTGGAGCCAACTAAGAGCCATATAGTTCACAAATAAATATATGAAGCCATATATTTGACAAAACATGTGCCCCCAAAAAAAAGTTGCGCCAAATATTTTCGCCAATTCACAAAATTGAGCACCACTATTTGTTATTTGTCGAACTGGCGACCGACAGCGGGAACCCTGAATGAGCATTGCAATTTAAACATATATATCCACATCAGAACATTTTTAAAATGGTATGTATCATGTACATTGTATTATATTATAAGTAATGTGTATAGCAAGCAACCAATTTTCCAGTCTGAATCAGTAAAACGCTCATTATTAAGATATTGCTAAAAACAAAGCCGTTAATATTCATGTTGTCGGGGTGATATTTTTCATATTGCCCACTCAGAAATGAAATATTTATATAATATCACAGAGATGATAGAACTTTATTAATAAAAAAGAAATTTGCATCTAACTTGCTTTAAAACCCATAATGATTTATTTGGGTATGTGTTTGGGTTAACATGTAGATGGTTTTGTATTGTAGATGCCCTGAGTTTGGAATGTATGTGTTTGGGTTAACATGTAGATGGTTTTGTATTGTAGATGCCCTTGAGTTTGGAATGTATGTGTTTGGGTTAACATGTAGATGGTTTTGTATTGTAGATGCCCTGAGTTTAGACGAGTATGAAGAGCTACAGAGAGCAGCGTGGGAACGACAGGAGATTGTCGCCAAATATGACAAGGTTTGTCAATAGAAGTTTGCTTTGCCAAGTTTATTTGACTTAACCCTTTCCTTCATAGAGATTTAGGTTAATATACTATTATGTCTCCATACAAACGACAGCAATTTAGCTATCATGCAGTGGATAAGTAGTCGGCATATCTATCCCACCTCCATAGATATTACTGGGATTCTGGCCTTTATTATGAACATTGGTTTGGCTACTACATTGTAAATATATGTGGTATTGGTAATGGCGTCAAGAGATGCTTCTATGAGGGAAAGGGTTATGGTACATGGGTCAGTTGAACTGTTAATGCATTAATTTAAGGATATTTTTCATATATTGACATCTGTAGAAGCTGCGAGGGTAAGCAAATGCAAGCTGAAGATGGGGTATTGGTAAAACACAGGCAACAGAGTGTTTGTAAGCAGGATTCCCTCTGTCTGAATGTTTGTCTGCGCCATTTCTGTCGCCAATTGAAAAATACTGGAGCCAATTTAAAAAACTTGGCGCCAACTAAGAGCCATATAGTTCACAAATAAATATTTGACAAAACATGTGCCAAATATTTTCGCCAATTTGCAAAATTTAGTGCCAATATTTGTTTTTTTGGCGCCATTGGTGACCAACAGCGAGAAGCCGAGAACCCTGGTAAGCCTGAGCAAGGAACTATTGGTATTAGTAATGTACAAGTTGAACAGGGTTGGGTGTTTGACATGGTATCATATCCTTCGTAAACATAGTAAACATAAAAGTCATGTTCACTGTTGAAAAGATGTAGCCATCATGACTTATTATTGTTGCATTTCAGGGCCGAGAAGAAGGGGCCCAGATTGATTCCTGGGAGGACCCAGCTTTTGAAGTTTACCATGTAACAGACAGATATGGATTCATACAGTAAGATTTTGCTGCATATAAATCTGTGCACAATGCCTTGTGTATGTTGTGATGTCACTTTCTTTCCCATTGCAAGCACAAAGGTTAGTCTTGCAGCACATATATTATATATGTATATCCTGTTGCTGTGTTCAAGTTGGGGGAAGTCCTTGGTAGAGCAGTGATAGTTGCTGTCTTCAAGTCGGGGGACGTCCTTGGTAGTCTGGTGATAGTTGCTGTCTTCAAGTCGGGGGACGTCCTTGGTAGAGTGGTGATAGTTGCTGTGTTCAAGTTGGGGGAAGTCCTTGGTAGAGCAGTGATAGTTGCTGTCTTCAAGTCGGGGGACGTCCTTGGTAGTCTGGTGATAGTTGCTGTCTTCAAGTCGGGGGACGTCCTTGGTAGAGTGGTGATAGTTGCTGTGTTCAAGTTGGGGGAAGTCCTTGGTAGAGCAGTGATAGTTGCTGTCTTCAAGTCGGGGGACGTCCTTGGTAGTCTGGTGATAGTTGCTGTCTTCAAGTCGGGGGACGTCCTTGGTAGAGTGGTGATAGTTGCTGTGTTCAAGTTGGGGGAAGTCCTTGGTAGAGCAGTGATAGTTGCTGTCTTCAAGTCGGGGGACGTCCTTGGTAGTCTGGTGATAGTTGCTGTCTTCAAGTCGGGGGACGTCCTTGGTAGAGTGGTGATAGTTGCTGTGTTCAAGTTGGGGGAAGTCCTTGGTAGAGCAGTGATAGTTGCTGTCTTCAAGTCGGGGGACGTCCTTGGTAGTCTGGTGATAGTTGCTGTCTTCAAGTCGGGGATGTCCTTGGTAGAATGGTGATAGTTGCTGTCTTCAAGTCGGGGGATGTCCTTGGTAGAGTGGTGATAGTTGCTGTCTTCAAGTCGGGTGTGTCCTTGGCAGAGCGGTGATAGTTGCTGTCTTCAAGTCGGGGGACGTCCTTGGTAGAGTGGTGATAGTTGCTGTCTTCAAGTCGGGGGACGTCCTTGGTAGAGTGGTGATAGTTGCTGTCTTCAAGTCGGGGGATGTCCTTGGCAGTGTGGTGATAGTTTTCCCTCAGTGCTATATGTTAAAATTTCACTTGTGGTGTCAAATTATTTCATGTGAGGAAGCTATCCAGTTGGCTTATGAAAGGCTGGTGGTTCTACCCAGGTACCCGTCCATGGCTGCAATGCTACTCGGAGGTCCTCTTCCACAAATAACAGCGGAAGAGTCGCCATATGATCTTAGGCTGCTTGTGTGACTTTAAACCCGACATACATCAACTGTTTATTCTATTTATACTAGAATAGTGAATTAAAATAAGACAGATATGGTGGCTCTAGGCATATCTGCGAGTATACCTGTCCTTGACCAGGATTCCCTCTGTCTGAATGTTTGTCTGCGCCACTTCTGTCGCCAATTTAATAAACTTGGAGCCAACTAAGAGCCATATAGTTTACAAATCAATATTTGAAGCCATGTATTTGACAAAAGTTGCGCCAAATATTTTCGCCAATTCACAAAATTTAGCGCCAATATTTATTTGTTGGCGACTGACAGTGGGAACCATGCTTGACTCATCATTGTGTTCGTCTTACAAGTGTACTGTGGACAGCCTGTGTATTTAGTTAGAATGTTGTTGGTCATGCTGTCTATTGAACATATGTTACAAGTGTACTGTGGGCAGCCTGTGTATTTAGTTAGAATGTTGTTGGTCATGCTGTCTATTGAACACATTTTACAAGTGTACTGTGGACAGCCTGTGTATTTAGTTAGAATGTTGTTGGTCATGCTGTCTATTGAACATATTGTACAAGTGTACTGTGGGCAGCCTGTGTATTTAGTTAGAATGCTGTTGGTCATGCTGTCTATTGAGCATATTTTACAAGTGTACTGTGGGCAGCCTGTGTATTTAGTTAGAATGTTGTTGGTCATGCTGTCTATTGAACATATTTTACAAGTGTACTGTGGGCAGCCTGTGTATTTAGTTAGAATGCTGTTGGTCATGCTGTCTATTGAGCATATTTTACAAGTGTACTGTGGGCAGCCTGTGTATTTAGTTAGAATGTTGTTGGTCATGCTGTCTATTGAACATATTTTACAAGTGTACTGTGGGCAGCCTGTGTATTTAGTTAGAATGCTGTTGGTCATGCTGTCTATTGAGCATATTTTACAAGTGTACTGTGGGCAGCCTGTGTATTTAGTTAGAATGTTGTTGGTCATGCTGTCTATTGAACATATTTTACAAGTGTACTGTGGGCAGCCTGTGTATTTAGTTAGAATGCTGTTGGTCATGCTGTCTATTGAGCATATTTTACAAGTGTACTGTGGGCAGCCTGTGTATTTAGTTAGAATGTTGTTGGTCATGCTGTCTATTGAACATATTTTACAAGTGTACTGTGGGCAGCCTGTGTATTTAGTTAGAATGCTGTTGGTCATGCTGTCTATTGAGCATATTTTACAAGTGTACTGTGGGCAGCCTGTGTATTTAGTTAGAATGTTGTTGGTCATGCTGTCTATTGAACATATGTTACAAGTGTACTGTGGGCAGCCTGTGTATTTAGTTAGAATGTTGTTGGTCATGCTGTCTATTGAACATATTTTCTTTATGCTTGGAATGTAAAACATATGCTACCACATGTTAAATGGCAATATTTTTATATTAAAGCATCGTAGAACTAAAGGCATTACTTAGACTGTTAAGGATAATCTTATTGTTCGATGGATTTATTTTAACTGAGAAAACTCCATCATCGGAAAGCATTAAAGAATAATGTTTTACTTTCAGTAACGAGGCCCTACCTCACATGACAGATGCTGCGGAAGCTAAGGTACGCTATTACATACATTTCTAGAACCTAAGGGGGCCGGTACCTCGCATTCCGTGGGGGATTTCAAACAGAACAAAGAAGGAAATGTCACTGCTCTAAAGGGGACTGTGCACTAAATTTAGCTTGTTTTGTTTTTAATTGCAACCTCTGACAATGCATATAAAATCGGTCTTAAAAACCCTGATATATGCGTATATTGTTAATGTGTTGTATGTTAGATCTTGTATATATATATGTATATTGTTAATGTGTTGTATGTTAGATCTTGTATATATATATGTATTGTTAATGTGGTGTATGTTAGATCTGGTATATATATATGTATATTGTTAATGTGTTGTATGTTAGATCTTGTATATATATATGTATTGTTAATGTGTTGTATGTTAGATCTTGTATATATATATGTATTGTTAATGTGTTGTATGTTAGATCTTGTATATATATATGTATTGTTAATGTGGTGTATGTTAGATCTGGTATATATATATGTATATTGTTAATGTGTTGTATGTTAGATCTTGTATATATATATGTATTGTTAATGTGTTGTATGTTAGATCTTGTATATATATATGTATTGTTAATGTGTTGTATGTTAGATCTGGTATATATGTATATTGTTAATGTGTTGTATGTTAGATCTGGTATATATATATATTGTTAATGTGTTGTATGTTAGATCTGGTATATATGTATATTGTTAATGTGTTGTATGTTAGATCTGGTATATATGTATATTGTTAATGTGTTGTATGTTAGATCTGGTATATATGTATATTGTTAATGTGTTGTATGTTAGATCTGGTATATATGTATATTGTTAATGTGTTGTATGTTAGATCTGGTATATATGTATATTGTTAATGTGTTGTATGTTAGATCTGGTATATATGTATATTGTTAATGTGTTGTATGTTAGATCTGGTATATATGTATATTGTTAATGTGTTGTATGTTAGATCTGGTATATATGTATATTGTTAATGTGTTGTATGTTAGATCTGGTATATATGTATATTGTTAATGTGTTGTATGTTAGATCTGGTATATATGTATATTGTTAATGTGTTGTATGTTAGATCTGGTATATATTGTTAATGTGTTGTATGTTAGATCTGGTATATATGTGTATATTGTTAATGTGTTGTATGTTAGATCTGGTATATATATGTATATTGTTAATGTGTTGTATGTTAGATCTGGTATATATATGTATATAGTTAATGTGTTGTATGTTAGATCTGGTATATATTGTTAATGTGTTGTATGTTAGATCTGGTATATATTGTTAATGTGTTGTATGTTAGATCTGGTATATATGTATATTGTTAATGTGTTGTATGTTAGATCTGGTATATATGTATATGTTATGGTGTTGTTAGATCTTGTAATATATTATTGTTAATGTGTTGTATGTTAGATCTTGTATATATATATGTATTGTTAATGTGTTGTATGTTAGATCTTGTATATATATATGTATTGTTAATGTGGTGTATGTTAGATCTGGTATATATATATGTATATTGTTAATGTGTTGTATGTTAGATCTTGTATATATATATGTATTGTTAATGTGTTGTATGTTAGATCTTGTATATATATATGTATTGTTAATGTGTTGTATGTTAGATCTTGTATATATATATGTATTATATGTATATTGTTAATGTGTTGTATGTTAGATCTTGTATATATATATGTATTGTTAATGTGGTGTATGTTAGATCTGGTATATATATATGTATATTGTTAATGTGTTGTATGTTAGATCTGGTATATATATATATATATTGTTAATGTGTTGTATGTTATATCTGGTATATATTGTTAATGTGTTGTATGTTAGATCTGGTATATATGTGTATATTGTTAATGTGGTGTATGTTAGATCTGGTATATATATGTATATTGTTAATGTGGTGTATGTTAGATCTGGTATATATATATATTGTTAATGTGTTGTATGTTAGATCTGGTATATATATGTATATAGTTAATGTGTTGTATGTTAGATCTGGTATATATTGTTAATGTGTTGTATGTTAGATCTGGTATATATTGTTAATGTGTTGTATGTTAGATCTGGTATATATATGTATATAGTTAATGTGTTGTATGTTAGATCTGGTATATATTGTTAATGTGTTGTATGTTAGATCTGGTATATATATGTATATTGTTAATGTGTTGTATGTTAGATCTGGTATATATATGTATATTGTTAATGTGTTGTATGTTAGATCTGGTATATATTGTTAATGTGTTGTATGTTAGATCTGGTATATATGTATATAGTTAATGTGTTGTATGTTAGATCTGGTATATATTGTTAATGTGTTGTATGTTAGATCTGGTATATATTGTTAATGTGTTGTATGTTAGATCTGGTATATATATGTATATAGTTAATGTGTTGTGTGTTAGATCTGGTATATATATGTATATAGTTAATGTGTTGTATGTTAGATCTGGTATATATTGTTAATGTGTTGTATGTTAGATCTGGTATATATTGTTAATGTGTTGTATGTTAGATCTGGTATATATATATATATTGTTAATGTGTTGTATGTTAGATCTGGTATATATATATTATTGTTAATGTGTTGTATGTTAGATCTGGTATATATGTATATTGTTAATGTGTTGTATGTTAGATCTGGTATATATGTATATTGTTAATGTGTTGTATGTTAGATCTGGTATATATTGTTAATGTGTTGTATGTTAGATCTGGTATATATGTATATTGTTAATGTGTTGTATGTTAGATCTGGATATATATGTATATTGTTAATGTGTTGTATGTTAGATCTGGTATATATTGTTAATGTGTTGTATGTTAGATCTGGTATATATGTATATTGTTAATGTGTTGTATGTTAGATCTGGTATATATGTTAATGTGTTGTATGTTAGATCTGGTATATATGTATATTGTTAATGTGTTGTATGTTAGATCTGGTATATATGTATATTGTTAATGTGTTGTATGTTAGATCTGGTATATATGTATATTGTTAATGTGTTGTATGTTAGATCTGGTATATATGTATATTGTTAATGTGTTGTATGTTAGATCTGGTATATATGTATATTGTTAATGTGTTGTATGTTAGATCTGGTATATATTGTTAATGTGTTGTATGTTAGATCTGGTATATATGTGTATATTGTTAATGTGTTGTATGTTAGATCTGGTATATATATGTATATTGTTAATGTGTTGTATGTTAGATCTGGTATATATATGTATATAGTTAATGTGTTGTATGTTAGATCTGGTATATATTGTTAATGTGTTGTATGTTAGATCTGGTATATATGTGTATATTGTTAATGTGTTGTATGTTAGATCTGGTATATATATGTATATTGTTAATGTGTTGTATGTTAGATCTGGTATATATATGTATATAGTTAATGTGTTGTATGTTAGATCTGGTATATATTGTTAATGTGTTGTATGTTAGATCTGGTATATATTGTTAATGTGTTGTATGTTAGATCTGGTATATATGTGTATATTGTTAATGTGTTGTATGTTAGATCTGGTATATATGTATATTGTTAATGTGTTGTATGTTAGATCTTGTATATATATATATATTGTTAATGTGTTGTATGTTAGATCTGGTATATATATGTATATTGTTAATGTGTTGTATGTTAGATCTGGTATATATATATATATTGTTAATGTGTTGTGTTTTAGATCAAACAAGTTGAAAATGAAAGGACAACAAAATGGGTGAAAATGATCAAAGGCTGGAAGAAATACTACCCCGGGGAAAAGGTAGGATGTAATGTTTATTTCAGCTGTATTAGATGCTGGGTGACTAGAAGCCTATGTAATGTTTGTTTCAGCTGTATTAGATGCTGGGTGACTAGAAGCCTACTTCATCTTGCAAGTCAAGCTAACCAAGGCACAGGAGTCTGTGGTCTAGGTGTGGAGTGTGAATCAGAGGGTCATGTGTTCGATACTCGATCTGACCATATATGCCTTGATGGTCATGGGTTCAAGTCCCGCTCAGGCCATGTCTCTTTATATGAAAAAGTTAGCAGTTTCTTACGGAGGTTGGAGCATCAAGTACTTGTTGATTGCTGGATCCAGCACAGGAAACGTGTTGTTAGGTAAACTACCTACCTGCGATATAGCCCAAAATCGTGCTGATGAAAGCGTAAAAATAAACAAAAATAGGCTGCTATCCAGATGCTACAGCCCAGATATAATGCACTTAGCAATGTCTTGCTCTGAGTGTCAGCCAAACAGTCTTGGGGGGGGGGGGGTCATCGAAGTTAAGAAACATTTGGCAATACAATTGTGTTATTGTTCGGAGCAGGAAGTGGACTATAATCACGACAATTCACCCCCACAGTAGGGAATTAATGAATCTGTTCCTTTGTATTTCAGTTGACTCGGAGAGTGTACAAGGGTATCCCAGAAAGACTGAGGGGGGAAATTTGGAGCAAATTACTTGGTGTGAGCTTTGTCAAGGCTGAGCAGGATGGTGTGTATACTGTAAGTTTATACACATTTATTATGGCTTGATGACGAAACAAGTTCTTGCAGCATTAATTTAACCGTTCTTGAGACCTCATTCCTGATTGAATCCATTGTCATAGGGAGAGAGAAGAAGCCGTGTGGATATAAGACCTCATTCCTGATTGAATCCATTGTCATAGGGAGAGAGCAGAAGCAGTGTGGATATAAGATTCATGCCCAATGACACCACCACTGCGGTTCTGGCAGGGTTCAAACTTACAACTTCTCGAATACTGATAAACATGTTGATTGCAGTCTTTCATTATGTGACAGTTCTCGTGCATGTGCAATCCATGCGCGGTGGTGTAATCGAGACAGAGTTCATATATCGTGTAGAATCATTGGTCATTTACTGCCACGTGAATACTACTTATGGAGGGTATGGAGTTGATATATCGTGTAGAATCATTGGTCATTTACTGCCACGTGGATACTACTTATGGAGGGTATGGAGTTGATATATCGTGTAGAATCATTGGTCATTTACTGCCACGTGGATACTACTTATGGAGGGTATGGAGTTGATATATCGTGTAGAATCATTGGTCATTTACTGCCACGTGGATACTACTTATGGAGGGTATGGAGTTGATATATCGTGTAGAATCATTGGTCATTTACTGCCACGTGGATACTACTTATGGAGGGTATGGAGTTGATATATCGTGTAGAATCATTGGTCATTTACTGCCACGTGAATACTACTTATGGAGGATATGCCCTCTTAATTGGTCCTCTCTGTTCTAATCTTTCCTTTGCATATCTTTTAATCCACTTTCTCATCCTATAATTATTTCACCCTTTCAACTCGACAGACCTGTAAATAGGCTTACACAAAGTGTATATCAAGATGAGCCGGCTCGTGACGAGCCGGCTCATCAGGATCTGCACTTTTTCTCAGTAATATTAGTATTTTTAGACAAAATTACCCATTTTGATAAATGAACTGGTCCAAATGTAATTTATTGGTTTAAAAATATCATGGACCAGTCCATTTCAGTTACTTGGGGTTGAATGGGTTAATGACTATATCCCGACAGATTCCTACAATGGATATTTCACTGTAAAATATTGTTATCATTTACGTAGCATGATTTTGATAAAATCATACCGCTACATTTTGTTAGGGAACAACAATAAAAACAAAGGATTCCAACTAGATAACCGATAAATCAGACTTTATCTGCCAAGGGAGGTAATTGAATACCAGCCATGTCTCTCATTGTTTAGCTGTATGTGAGGGGAGATAATCTTGTGAATCAGAGGGTAGGCAGTGACTAGAATGAAGTTTCAACATAATTGTTAACATACCGTAAGCACCAAACATTTTTCTGTATTCTGACAAAACAGACAAACTTGGCAAATATATTATTCCAAGGATGCGTTGAATTTCCATGGCGACTTGTCCTAGAAGGCGAGAACTTGTGTTTAGCACATGAAGCATGGCCATATTAATTAATTAATATGTCCTCTTATGGGTAGTTGTTGTCGGGATGTCACTATTCTATGAATTGTCACTTACACTTTCCTGGAACTTTCAGCGCATGAAGAGCAGGGCACGGTCTATATCTCCACATATCCGGCAGATAGATCTAGATGTAAACAGGACATACAGAAATCATATCATGTTTCGTGAAAAATACGGAGTCAAGTAAGCTTCTATGTTATATTTGAATGTAATCTCTGTGCCTGTGTAGTAGATATACTTGTTCACCTGTCAGGCATCATTCACACAGCAGCACTGAAATGTTAACAAGTTCTTAACCAATCAATTTCCGGCATCATCATTTCACCCTGGGGTCTTTACCTACAGGAAGTGGGGGGGAAGTTTTTGTAAATTTCAGTACACAGAGATATGTAAGTTTGGTGAAAATACCCAGAAAATTTAACTTTGCGGTAAACTGAAGTTAGAAATACAGCTGCATATAGAGGATAATGTTGCGCACCTGTGACAGTGTTATGGAAAATATGTTCTCGTGAGCAAATAGTTCACAGCTCGCTTCTCACCAATGCAATCCAGGTTCGATCCTCGGACCGGGAAGTATGTGAGATGGTACGGTGGTCGCCAGATCGAACAGGGTTTTCTCCTGGTACTCCGGTTTCCTCCCACACGAATGACCTGAACTTATTATTTATCCATGCAATGTGTCTCTGCATAATCCACGCAATGTGTCTCTGCATAATCCACACAATGTATCTCTGCATAATCCATGCAATGTATCTCTGCATAATCCACGCAATGTGTCTCTGCATAATCCACACAATGTATCTCTGCATAATCCATGCAATGTATCTCTGCATAATCCATGCAATGTATCTCCGCATAATCCATGCAATGTATCTCTGCATAATCCACACAATGTGTCTCTGCATAATCCACACAATGTATCTGCATAATCAACGCAATGTATCTCTGCATAATCCACGCAATGTGTCTGCATAATCCACGCAATGTATCTCTGCATAATCCACACAATGTATCTCTGCATAATCCATGCAATGTATCTCTGCATAATCCACGCAATGTATCTCTGCATAATCCATGCAATGTATCTCTGCATAATCCACACAATGTATCTCTGCATAATCCACACAATGTATCTCTGCATAATCCACGCAATGTATCTCTGCATAATCCACGCAATGTATCTCTGCATAATCCACACAATGTATCTCTGCATAATCCACGCCATGTATCTCTGCATAATCCACACAATGTGTCTCTGCATAATCCACGCAATGTGTCTGCATAATCCATGCAATGTATCTCTGCATAATCCATGCAATGTATCTCTGCATAATCCATGCAATGTATCTCTGCATAATCCATGCAATGTATCTCTGCATAATCCATGCAATGTATCTCTGCATAATCCATGCAATGTATCTCTGCATAATCCATGCACTGTGTCTCTGCATAATCCACGCAATGTGTCTGCATAATCCATGCAATGTATCTCTGCATAATCCATGCAATGTATCTCTGCATAATCCATGCAATGTATCTCTGCATAATCCACGCAATGTATTTCTGCATAATCCACACAATGTATCTCTGCATAATCCACGCAATGTATCTGCATAATCCACACACAATGTATCTCTGCATAATCCACGCAATGTGTCTCTGCATAATCCACACAATGTATCTCTGCATAATCCATGCAATGTATCTCTGCATAATCCACGCAATGTGTCTCTGCATAATCCACACAATGTATCTCTGCATAATCCATGCAATGTATCTCTGCATAATCCATGCAATGTATCTCCGCATAATCCACGCAATGTATCTCTGCATAATCCACACAATGTGTCTCTGCATAATCCACACAATGTATCTGCATAATCAACGCAATGTATCTCTGCATAATCCACGCAATGTGTCTGCATAATCCACGCAATGTATCTCTGCATAATCCACACAATGTATCTCTGCATAATCCATGCAATGTATCTCTGCATAATCCACGCAATGTATCTCTGCATAATCCATGCAATGTATCTGCATAATCCACACAATGTATCTCTGCATAATCCACGCAATGTGTCTCTGCATAATCCACGCAATGTATCTCTGCATAATCCACGCAATGTATCTGCATAATCCACACAATGTATCTCTGCATAATCCACACAATGTATCTCCTCATAATCCACACAATGTGTCTCTGCATAATCCACGCAATGTGTCTGCATAATCCATGCAATGTATCTCTGCATAATCCATGCAATGTATCTCTGCATAATCCATGCAATGTATCTCTGCATAATCCATGCAATGTATCTCTGCATAATCCATGCAATGTATCTCTGCATAATCCATGCAATGTATCTCTGCATAATCCATGCAATGTATCTCTGCATAATCCATGCACTGTGTCTCTGCATAATCCACGCAATGTGTCTGCATAATCCATGCAATGTATCTCTGCATAATCCATGCAATGTATCTCTGCATAATCCATGCAATGTATCTCTGCATAATCCACGCAATGTATTTCTGCATAATCCACACAATGTATCTCTGCATAATCCACGCAATGTATCTGCATAATCCACACACAATGTATCTCTGCATAATCCACGCAATGTATCTCTGCATAATCCAATACAATTTTGGTCCCATAATTATAGCTTTAAAGCGACACTATATCAGTGAAAATGCAAATTTCTACAGAATGTGTTTTCCTATTATATGGTTTCCAAATATTTGCCTCAAATACTGAGTATTTCAACTAATAAGCAAACGTCGTATACATGGTTTGTTAACATAACAAAATAATGTAAATAGGGTCAACATCCATGCGTAATGCAACTCGTGTATCCTGAATAACACGGTTTATGGTACAGATTTTATTGTTATATCTCACATGTGTGCCTATGCATATTTATTTGTAGACTAGTCTTAGATAAATTATCTTTAAACAACATTATCTCGCGTTTAGTATTGACTCTGATGTCAATTCAGGAGCGTGGATGACCGCTATATGAAATCCTACTTTCAATTTTGAAATATTGTAGATCACAAAAACACTGTTTATTGATTCAATGTTAGTATTCAGAACAATTTGTAGTAGCAACGCATTTATACGTGAAAAAATGCATTTTGTTTGCTTTTTGCGATGTAATGTCGCTTTAAGAGTTAACTAATCAAATGTTGCATGTATTACAGGCAGCAGGCGTTGTTCCATGTGTTGGCAGCATATTCCATGTACAACACAGAGGTGGGATACTGTCAGGGGATGAGTGAAATAGCAGCACTACTACTCATGTACCTGAATGAAGAGGTTTGCACCCTATTGTAGTATATACCCTGCTATGCCAACGGATCTTTCACTTTAATATCATGCACCCTATCGTAGGATATACCCTGCTATGCCAACGGATCTTTCACTTTAATATCATGCACCCTGTTGTAGGATATACCCTGCTATGCCAACGGATCTTTCACTTTAATATCGTGCGCCCTATCGTAGGATATACCCTGCAATGCCAACGGATCTTTCACTTTAATATCGTGCACCCTATTGTAGGATATACCCTGCAATGCCAACGGATCTTTCACTTTAATATCGTGCACCCTATTGTAGGATATACCCTGCAATGCCAACGGATCTTTCACTTTAATATCGTGCACCCTATTGTAGGATATACCCTGCAATGCCAACGGATCTTTCACTTTAATATCGTGCACCCTATTGTAGGATATACCCTGCTATGCCAACGGATCTTTCACTTTAATATCGTGCACCCTATTGTAGGATATACCCTGCTATGCCAACGGATCTTTCACTTTAATATCATGCACCCTATTGTAGGATATACCCTGCTATGCCAACGGATCTTTCACTTTAATATCGTGCACCCTATTGTAGGATATACCCTGCTATGCCAACGGATCTTTCACTTTAATATCATGCACCCTGTTGTAGGATATACCCTGCTATGCCAACGGATCTTTCACTTTAATATCATGTGCCCTATCGTAGGATATACCCTGCTATGCCAACGGATCTTTCACTTTAATATCATGCACCCTATTGTAGGATATACCCTGCTATGCCAACGGATCTTTCACTTTAATATCATGCACCCTGTTGTAGGATATACCCTGCTATGCCAACGGATCTTTCACTTTAATACCATGCACCCTGTTGTAGGATATACCCTGCTATGCCAACGGATCTTTCACTTTAATATCATGCACCCTGTTGTAGGATATACCCTGCTATGCCAACAGATCTTTCACTTTAATATCATGCACCCTGTTGTAGGATATACCCTGCTATGCCAACAGATCTTTCACTTTAATATCATGCACCCTGTTGTAGGATATACCCTGCTATGCCAACAGATCTTTCACTTTAATATCATGCACCCTGTTGTTATGTTATGTTATATTTCGGGTTTTACGCCTGCATCAGCACCATTTTGGGCTATATCGCCGTCGGGCAGTTTACCTAACAACACCTTTCCTGGGCAGGCTCCAGCGGTTAACCAGTACTTGGGTGCACCAACCTCCGTAAGAAACTGCCAACTTTTTCATATAAATGAGACACGGTCTGAGCGGGGCTCGAACCCGTGACCATCAGTGATGATAGGTTACAGTGGTATACAAGTCAGCGACCTTAACCACTCGACCACGGAGGCGGACGCACCCTGTTGTAGGATATACCCTGCTATGCCAACGGATCTTTCACTTTAATATCATGCGCCCTGTTGTAGGATATACCCTGCTATGCCAACGGATCTTTCACTTTAATATCGTGCGCCCTATCGTAGGATATACCCTGCTATGCCAACGGATCTTTCACTTTAATATCATGTGCCCTATTGTAGGATATACCCTGCTATGCCAACGGATCTTTCACTTTAATATCATGTGCCCTATTGTAGGATATACCCTGCTATGCCAACGGATCTTTCACTTTAATATCGTGCGCCCTATTGTAGGATATACCCTGCTATATTATAGTATGCCAACAGATCTTTCACTTTAATATCATGCACCCTGTTGTAGGATATACCCTGCTATGCCAACTGATCTTTCACTTTAATATCATGCGCCCTGTTGTAGGATATACCCTGCTATGCCAACGGATCTTTCACTTTAATATCGTGCGCCCTATTGTAGGATATACCCTGCTATGCCAACGGATCTTTCACTTTAATATCGTGCGCCCTATTGTAGGATATACCCTGCTATGCCAACGGATCTTTCACTTTAATATCGTGCGCCCTATTGTAGGATATACCCTGCTATATTATAGTATGCCAACGGATCTTTCACTTTAATATCATGTGCCCTATTGTAGGATATACCCTGCTATGCCAACGGATCTTTCACTTTAATATCGTGCGCCCTATTACATGTTTCATTTAAACTTTATTTATTTTATTATTATTTATACGATTGAAAGCAAAGTGTTAACAACTTAAATTAATCACTCTCGTTGGCGCGGATGAATACGTAAATGTGGTCATTCGTGTGGGAGGAAACCTGAGTACACGGAGAAAACCCACCAGTCCGATCTGGCAACCACTCTGCTTACATAAAATTGTTTTGAGTTTATGCAAATTTATCTTAGCTCGATTGCAAAATCATACAACTTTGCCTTCAATATGTTGTTCATGTTTGGAATCCATCGCCATGATGAAGAAAGAAACGGCTGTGTGGATCTACGTGTCTTGCCTTAGGACAGCACGACCGTAGTTCTGGTGGGCTTCGAACTCGCTAACCTCGGTTACAAGTCCGATATTGTATTCATCACACCATGCAGGCTCCACCATATTATTATGATAACATATTGTATTGCTCTATGTACATGTATGTTACAATAACAATCATATAATAGATAAATAATTAGCAAATGGGTTGGGCCACAAGTTCTGACAACATTAGTGATTGGCCCTCTCCATAGAAACGATTTGAACACTACAGAACATTATATTAATTATTTCCCTTGGGTTTGATCCCCCGTCTGACCCCCTGTGCTTTACACCGTGCACGTAAAAGAACCAGAGGGGAATGGGTCTCTGTACGTATCATTGCACTATCCTCCAAAAATCTCTTCAGAAGGCGTCGCTCAAATGGGCAACCGTAAAATAAACAATTATTTCCCTATCCAGTCTGCAGTTAGTTGCACAAAAGAATAATTTTGGTTAACATTGAGGCATTGCATTTCTATCAGGTCAGAACGAGGTTTATTGTATATTCAACTAGTTTATACAAATTTATCTTAGCTCGATTGCGAAACAAGTTATTTCAACTTATATAAATCACTCTCGAGACCTCATTCCTGATGGAATCCATCGCCACGAGGGAGAGAGAAGAGGCAACGTGGAATTTAAATGCTTTGCCTAAGGGCACAATCGTAACGGCTCCAGTGGGGCTCGAACTCCGGACCTTTCGCACCTGAAGCGAACGCGCATCCACAGCGCTATCACGACTTCCACTTTGCATATTCAACTACACATTTGTACAGATTGTTCGCAGTATTTGTACTCGGTACTGTTAATTTTCAGGATGCGTTTTGGGCATTATCGCAGTTATTTACAGATAAAAGACATGGAATGCATGGTATGTAAACATTGTTGTTTTAATGCAAAATATATTGTACAAATGTTGATTAGGTATGTATTAGCTCCATCTAACTTTAATAAACCACCCGTGGTAGCAACATAATTAATAGCCACCCATTGCTGTAAAACTGAGGTGATCATGTAATCATGTCAGGTGATATTAAATATTTAACTATCTAAATATTACTACAGCCACATGTATGCAGCTTATTCAGATTGATTCTAAGAAAAAGATTGCTAGTAAGGATTTCTGTAAGATAAAGGGTCCACCTCCGTGGTCGAGTGGTTAAGGTCGCTGACTTGTATACCACTGTAACCTATCATCACTGATGGTCACGGGTTCGAGCCCCGCTCAGGCCATGTCTCATTTATATGAAAAAGTTGGCAGTTTCTTATGGAGGTTGGTGCACCCAAGTACTGGTTAACCGCTGGAGCCTGCCCAGGAAAGGTGTTGTTAGGTAAACTGCCCGCCGGCGATATAGCCCAAAATGGTGCTGATGCAGGCGTAAAACCCGAAATATAACATATATATAACATAAATGTAAGATAAAGGGTTGAAACAATTTCCATGATGTCTACAACATATCGATCAAATGGGACATGCCTATTTTGAGTAGATGATTTGAAATTTAATGCGTTGTTCACATGTTGAGACCCGCTGGCGATATAGCCCAAAATGTGACTTCCGAGACCAATTAGCCATAAGACCAGAACTTTAGTATTCATCAATTCAGGTTAATCAAGCGTTGGCCAGTTATGTAATTACATGATTCAGTTGATTGGAACTATCAATGGATTAATGACTGTCTCTGGAATATAGTCATCTCTTCATGTACATAACAGGCAATGCAACAGGGAAAATGCATTTACTTACAGACAGATCTGTAGTCAAGTGGTAACACGCTGGACTGGTAATCCACAGATTGCAGGTTTGATCCCCCGTCTGACCATAATACAATTAACAGTCTTTCAGATGGGACTTTAAACCGATGTCTCGTGTCGGTGCTTTATACTGTGCACATAAAAGAACCAGAGGAGACTCTGGAATGGATCTCTGTCTGTATCATTGCACTATCCTCCAAAAATCTAAAATGACTAATCTCTTCAGGAGGCGTCGCTCATATGGGCAACCGGTAGCGACGATAAATAAATGTAAAACACACACACGCACATAACGGGCAATGCATGAGGGAAAATGCATATAATGTCCAAAAATAATCAATTGTATCAATTTTTGTATGAATTTCCTCACTTATGATATGCATTTACGGGTCTGCACATTTGCAATGTTAGGCAGCGATCCTCGCAAGAAAAGGCGTGTCTTACAGTTTACACTGTTCCAAGGGTGGTCTATTTACCAGAGCTCGACACACATCAAGTCGCAAATCTGGACTAAATACATTTTAAATGCGAAGTGTGCTATATTTTTCTTTGAGTCATTGAAAAGAATAATTAATGTAAATATAAGTAATGAATCGTGGGTTATTTATACAAATTTATTTTAGCTTGATTGCGAAACAAGTCATTTCAACTTATATAAATCACTCTCGAGACCTCATTCCTGATGGGTTAATAATATCCATCTGGGTATGAACTACATTGGGTGTGTTTAAATACTATTAACCCGCGATTCATTCCTTGGGTATTGTAATACTGTCTTGTTGTTTCAGGGTTCTTTATCCCCAAGTTTCCAAAGCTGCTGAGGTTCCAGGAGCACCATGACACAGTTCTAAAGAAGTTCCATCCAAAGATCAGGAGACATTTGGTACATCATGCGTTTATATTAACCCTTTCCTACCGATCATAACTAAAGTTGCTTTTGCAAACAGCATAGAGCCAGTGTTCAAGTGCAGTTGTTTAATGCAGGTTGGCTGTTTAATGCAGGTTGGCTGCTTAATGCAGGTTGGCTGTTTAATGCACATTGGCTGCTTAATGCAGGTTGGCTGCTTAATGCAGGTTGGCTGCTTAATGCAGGTTGGCTGCTTAGTAGAGCTGACCACCAACACAGGTTTGACTGTATATACAATTCCAGTAGCTTTTAATGATCATTACTGTCTTAATTTAAAGGGATTAAATTTCATAATATTTAGACTTTCTCTTTGCCCGTAGCCAGCCAATCACAACTAAAAGCACCTTTGCAGACAGCATAGAGCCAGAGCAGACGGCACAGAATGACGTGGCTCTATGCTCTTCAGGCTCTATGTTGTTTGCACATTCCATTCATTCGGCAGGTTACGGGTACAAGTAGTTTGTTTGACAAGTTTAAATAGTTGTGTGAGAATATGCTAGTTTTAATGTATGCAAATTCATTAGACAAGTTCCTGTCTTGTGTAAACTTGTGTAAGCTTGTTTTGCTCTCTCCAAATTGGTGAAATGTCATCAAAAATGCCATTTTCCCAGCAATGTCCATATGGACATCACCAGCCATAAAATCTTGACATCCATGTGTTACTGTATTATTGCCAGTTAAAATGCAACATTGTAAATTACTACCTACCTTGCACAAGCCAACAGGATAGTTCCGGGTAGATAAATGTATTATAATAGACAATGAATTAGGATGACAATAATACAGTATTCTGTGTATTGAGGTAATTATGCAGCAATCATGAGAACTTCTGGCTCTACTAATGTCACTTGATTGTTTGTTTCAGGAGAAGGAGGGAATAGATTCTGGGCTTTACACCATTAAATACTTCCTTCAGTGCTTCTTAGATAGAGTAAGTGGTGACATTATAACATGGGCTCATTTCTTAGATAGTGTTAGAAATGAAATGTTATTACTTAGATATATGAATGTTAGCCTATTTTTTGCCTTTATTTATCACAATACTTTTTTTTTCATTTTTGAGGCCCCTATCGGGTAACCTCATTTATTTTTCATACATACATGACATACATTTTTATATACATAGTATACATATATTTACACATGCATAAAGTGATGTTTAAAGTAAAACAAATACATGTAGATCTGTTGTCAATGTAATGAATTTCATGTACGTCTGTACATGTACAATACTGTCTATCACCCAGGTTGTTACTTGTTACCAGTCTGATATTACGGTCACGAGCCCGTATCAAACCAGAAAAATCCATATCATAACTAGTTCCTGCGAAATAACGCATGCATACTCGATGCTAGTTTGTTTACTTCCTGTAGCATCTCGGTGTGTCAAATTTGACAGGTATCAAATGTCTGTAGTTTCAAGGTAATATTTGGGAGTATCGAAATTTTGCTATTTTTTCCCCCATAGGATATAACGCAAAATGACGTGATATTGTTTCTCGTTGCGGCCTACGTAGAAACTAAAATGTCACATCATTTGGCATTATAGCCTATTGGGAAAACAGCAACATTGCATATCTTGCCTATAAACGGAGATAAGTCAATAAACTATTACGTATAGATAAGTTACCCGCTCATCGCTCCTCAACTTGTTTCTTCAATAAATTTGCTGATTAAATGTGGTTCCATGTGTAGGTGTGGCCAACACTGTAGGGGCACCCTATAATAGTCGGAGAGACGCCAATTTACCGTAGCAGTTTGTGCGACTTTGAACCCCCAAAACAAACAAACCATATGTTGATTAGGCCAGGAATTGTTTATTTATTTCTTTTAAATATTATGTTGAGTTGTTGACACGTGTTTATTGAAATTAATAAATTAGAAAAGTTGAAAAAATCGATTACATTGAAAAGTAGAGCAAATGGAATAAAATGTTGTTTATTAATATAGTACAATAAAACCTCCTTTAAGCAGCCAGTGAGGGGAAAGGCCATTTTTTGGCTGCTTACTGGAGGTGACCTGTTAATGGAGGGAACTTGCGTTTGATAACCCAACTTGACTTATGGTGTATAGATGTGTTTGTGTTATTTATTGTTTATTCACAGGTTATTGACATAGTCCTCCATGATCTCATGTTTCCTCTTTAACAGTTTAATGTCTCCTGACTATCTGGGTCCTACCGGGGTCAAGCTCTTTTGCCACTTTCCTGGAGCTTTTACCAGAATCGAGGCTATATATTACATTACCCATCATTAAAGTGTCTGTACTTCCAGCATAGACATGCATGCAATAACCACCAATATTTTATATTGTCTGGATTTGCAATAGCTAATAATAAATAGAAACAAATCAAATGAAGCCTCTAACCATCAATTTTTAAAGCTAAGACAGAATAATAACCCATAGTACTAAATAATTTAAATCCCTGGAACATGAATAAAATAAAAGAATCAACTAACAAAGGCGGTAATGACACCGTTTTTCCTAAAAACCTTCAAAGAAGACATTTTCTTCTCATAAATGAACATTTGTTTACATAATTATACATATGCATCGGGTGTGACAAATTTTACCACATTTACCACGCAAAGTGGAATTGATGCGTCATCGATTGAGGAACCAGCGAATCAACATGTGAACATATATGTTTTCCTTTCGTTCAATGGATCAAACTATCTACAGTCAAACCTGTCATAAGCAGCCAGCCAAGGGAATCACAGAAAGTAGCTGCTTACCACAGGTGGCTGCTTAATAGAGGTCGAATGTATATATAACACATTGGCAATCTGGAAACTGGCTGCTTAATACAGGATGGCTGCTTAATAGAGGTTGCCACTAACACAGGTTTGCTGTATACAAATTATATATTATGATGAAACTTTATATATATATACACGAGCAACTTAAAGCGACAATACATCGCTGAAAACACAAATGTCTGCAGAATGTAATTTGCTATTATATGATATAATATTTTTCTAAATATTTGCCTCAAAAACTGAGTATTTCAACAAATAAACAAACGTCGTATGCGCGGTTTGTTGACATAACAAAATATTGTAAATATGGTCTACATTCATTCATGCGTAATACAAAGCGTTTATCCTGAATAACACGAGTTATGCTACATAATTACCGTGATATCTCACATGTGTGCCTATGCATATTTATTTGTAGATTAATCTTAATTAAATTATCTCTAAGCGAAAGTATCAAGTGTTTAGTATTGACTTCAATGACAACAAACGTCAATTCAGGAGCCTGGATGACCGTTATATGAAATCCTACTTTCACATTTGAAAGTTTGTATACCACAAAAACACTGTTTATTGATTCAATGTTAGTGTTCGATGTATTCAGAAGAATTTGTAGTAGCAATGCATGTATATGTGAACAAAATGAATTTTATTTGCTTTTTGCGATGTAATGTCGCTTTAAGCGAACCAAAATTTCATTGTGTTTTTGACAGCCAACATACATTCTGTGCATGCTTATTGAGTTGCTTTTACTCTTCAGCTTCCATTTACACTGACGTTAAGAGTATGGGACATCTTCATATTGGACGGGGAGAAAATACTTACAGGCATGAGCTACAACATCGTGAAACTCCAGCGGCGTAAGTATAATTGTACATATTGTCCCGTGGAGGCTGAGTGGATCCATGGAGGGATGTGAGTGAATCCATGTAGGGATGTGAGTGGATCCATGTAGGGATGTGAGTGGATCCATGTAGGGATGTGAGTGGATCCATGGAGGGATGTGAGTGGATCCATGGAGGGATGTGAGTGGATCCATGGAGGAATGTGAGTGGATCCATGGAGGGATGTGAGTGGATCCATGGAGGGATGTGAGTGGATCCATGGAGGGATGTGAGTGGATCCATGGAGGGATGTGAGTGGATCCATGGAGGGATGTGAGTGCATCCATGGAGGGATGTGAGTGGATCCATGGAGGGATGTGAGTGGATCCATGGAGGGATGTGAGTGCATCCATGGAGGGATGTGAGTGGATCCATGGAGGGATGTGAGTGGATCCATGGAGGGATGTGAGTGCATCCATGGAGGGATGTGAGTGGATCCATGGAGGGATGTGAGTGGATCCATGGAGGATGTGAGTGCATCCATGGAGGGATGTGAGTGGATCCATGGAGGGATGTGAGTGGATCCATGGAGGGATGTGAGTGGATCCATGTAGGGATGTGAGTGGATCCATGGAGGGATGTGAGTGGATCCATGGAGGGATGTGAGTGGATCCATGTAGGGATGTGAGTGGATCCATGGAGAGATGTGAGTGGATCCATGGAGGGATGTGAGTGGATCCATGGAGGGATGTGAGTGCTTCTATGGAAGAACCTCCCTAACTGAGTTGTTACATGGGGGTTGCTCTTTGATTTAGTGGATCCATGAAGGGATGTGAGTGGATCCATGGAGGGATGTGAGTGGATCCATGGAGGGATGTGAGTGGGGGGGTCTTTCTCCACCAATAACCAATAATATGGAAAGTCGCCATATGACTTAAGCTGTTGGTGCGACTACACAGACAAACAAACAAAATGTTGAAGGAGTACCAATATCAGGTGCGACTCATTTACTAACATCTGTGTACCAAAATAACGTATTTAACCCATTCAACACCAAGTAACTGACATGGACTGGTCCATGATATTTTTAGACCAATAAATTAATAACAAAATTACATTTGCATCAGTTCATTTATCAAAATGGGTAATTGTTTTTCTCTAAAAATACTTATATTACTTGAAAAAAGTGCACATCCTGATGAGACGGCTCGTCATGAGCCGGCTCATCTGGATCTACACTTTTTTGTAAGCCTATTTAGAGGTCTGTGGTGTTGAAAGGGTTAAAACTGCTGTGTTTCTCATGACCCTACCATTCACACCTAGAAGCAACACTAGCTGTATGTGGTATTGGGTATGTCTGGTTCAGAGGGCTCACAAAAAGTTGACATATTGCTATGTATATCCGGGTTTGCCGCTTTCAGAAGCAGAATGAAAATTGACACAATTTTTCATTCGGTTTTCAGGAAAGATTCGGAAACAAAAGATGGATACGTTGCTAACATTTTTCCAGACCGACTTAGAGGCCGATTTCAACTATGACGATGATACTGTCATTGATCAGCTGCAGATTTCCCTGGAAGATCTTCGGAAAGCCAAAATGGATGTCCCACCAAAAGCTACCAATAATGAACTAGCAACTTTACCATTTGGCTTAGAAATTCAACCAAGTGTTCGCGAAATAATTGCTAAACGATCAGACGAAACCTTTGATGAACATTTTCGAAAAAATGTGAAAGGGGGTAAAGCCGCGTTCTATAAGAAACGGGGGTTGCACGGAACTACACCAGAAATGGGAGGAAGAAGCGGTTCAGATACTCGTTCAATACAATCGAGTAGACTTTCTGAATATTCTACAGGCGATTTATCATCATACTACGACACTGCAGCAAATTCAAGACTATCTATTGCAGATTTAGGTACAAAGTCGCCTAGAAGTTCTCGTACATCATTTGCCGAGGGATCTGATGTGGAAAGTTTACATCAGCCTGGGTCCCGGCATACTCCAACGCCGCTCGAGGAGGATGATATGGAGATAGACACAGAATTGAATAATATTCCGTTTCAAGATAAATCTGAAGTGAACGGTGTACACACTTTGACAAGAGATTCGACTCTGGAAAATATGACAGTGCATGAAGCATTTGATGCTAAGCCACCTTCGCAAGCATCACACTATGATAATATGAATGGTGAAAATGTAAATGCTAATGCAGATTATGATAATTTGGAACACGAACCTGTCGAGTTGGATGTTGAACATATTCAGTCTATTCCAGTGCAATATGAGATACCAGTAAGACATGAGATGTCAATGGCACAGGTACATCATATACCCGACATACCAGTCAGGTACGAGAGTCCCGTGCCAACTTCACCGGTACACTCAGAAATACCTGTGAAACACGAAAGAGGAGTAGCTAACGCACAAGTTCATTCTGAGATGCCTGTTGAATATGATATATCAGTGCCAAAAGTAAAAGTACGGAACAGGCCGCCAATAGCGGTTAAACCTCATACCAGGGTTCACCATATACCGATTAGTAAATCAGATGGATATATTATAGACGGAAGACTTCCACCACCCGAAGATGTGTGGGTTGAGCGGAAGGAAAATCAAATAACGGTAACGAAAGATTCGATGGATGTTTCATCTAGTGTTCAAAATGGTGTAAGTTCACAGTCATTTACATCGTCAGTTCATAAGAAACGGTCTGAGCCGTTAAGCAAGTCTAGTCATAGTTCCAGCCCTCGCCACCAGTCACAAATCAGGGAGGCCACAAAACGAGGGGGCAGCAAGAGTAACCCAAACACACCCACATATTCTGAAAACGATGGACTGGCATATCCCTCGCCAAAATTCGTTTCACAGCTCCAAATACGGCGCCAGCCCGGTATAAATCTGGAACAGCAGAATGGTTACAGTGTTCAACTTGAGTACTCAGAGCAGCAAACTCAGTCACCTCGACGAGCTAAACCATCTCAGTCCGCCACAAGGGAGATAAATGTGCATCATTTGTAAAATGAACTGTAAACAAAGCTATATTTGTTACAAATTAATTTTAGATTTTTCGTAAAGGTAAAACTATTTCCATATACCGGTACTTAAATGTAATCATGGAATCGCCCCGCCCCGCCCCGTACCTGTCGACCCGATGAGTTAATCGCAGTCATAAATGTTCATAACATGTTGCTGTCAATATATAAATAGCAAGCATTAGTAGGTGTAAGTATATTATTATATCAACTTGTGCTTCAGTCTCTTACATGATGCAAAAAGATGTTGATATCATTAATAATACAGCATTATGTCGGTGTTAGAGAATGCAGGAGCAGGTGTTTGTACGGTATAGAGGCTGTCATTAATAATACAGCATTATGTCGCTGTTAGAGAATGCAGGCGTAGGTGTTGGTACGGTATAGAGGCTGTCATTAATAATACAGCATTATGTCGGTGTTAGAGAATGCTGGAGTAGGTGTTGGTACGGTATAGAGGCTGTCATTAATATACAGCATTATGTCGGTGTTAGAGAATGCAGGAGCAGGTGTTGGTACGGTATAGAGGCTGCCTTTACAACAATATGTCGGTGTTGGAGAATGCTGGAGTAGGTGTTTGTATGATATAGAGGCTGTCATTAATAATACAGCATTATGTCGGTGTTAGAGAATGCAGGAGTAGGTGTTGGTACGGTATAGAGGCTGTCATTAATAATACAGCATTATGTCGGTGTTAGAGAATGCAGGAGTAGGTGTTGGTACGGTATAGAGGCTGTCATTAATAATACAGCATTATGTCGGTGTTAGAGAATGCTGGAGTCGGTGTTGGTACGGTATAGAGGCTGTCTTTACAACAATATGTCGGTGTTAGAGAATGCAGGAGCAGGTGTTGGTACGGTATAGAGGCTGCCTTTACAACAATATGTCGGTGTTAGAGAATGCTGGAGTAGGTGTTTGTACGGTATAGAGGCTGTCATTAATAATACAGCATTATGTCGGTGTTAGAGAATGCTGGAGTAGGTGTTTGTACGGTATAGAGGCTGTCATTAATAATACAGCATTATGTCGGTGTTAGAGAATGCAGGAGCAGGTGTTGGTACGGTATAGAGGCTGCCTTTACAACAATATGTCAGTGTTAGAGAATGCTGGAGTAGGTGTTTGTACGGTATAGAGGCTGTCATTAATAATACAGCATTATGTCAGTGTTAGAGAATGCTGGAGTAGGTGTTTGTACGGTATAGAGGCTGTCATTAATAATACAGCATTATGTCGGTGTTAGAGAATGCTGGAGTAGGTGTTTGTACGGTATAGAGGCTGTCATTAATAATACAGCATTATGTCGGTGTTAGAGAATGCTGGAGTAGGTGTTGGTACGGTATAGAGGCTGTCATTAATAATACAGCATTATGTCGGTGTTAGAGAATGCTGGAGTAGGTGTTTGTACGGTATAGAGGCTGTCATTAATAATACAGCATTATGTCGGTGTTAGAGAATGCTGGAGTAGGTGTTGGTACGGTATAGAGGCTGTCATTAATAATACAGCATTATGTCGGTGTTAGAGAATGCTGGAGTAGGTGTTTGTACGGTATAGAGGCTGTCATTAATAATACAGCATTATGTCGGTGTTAGAGAATGCTGGAGTAGGTGTTTGTACGGTATAGAGGCTGTCATTAATAATACAGCATTATGTCGGTGTTAGAGAATGCTGGAGTAGGTGTTGGTACGGTATAGAGGCTGTCATTAATAATACAGCATTATGTCAGTGTTAGAGAATGCTGGAGTAGGTGTTGGTACGGTATAGAGGCTGTCATTAATAATACAGCATTATGTCGGTGTTAGAGAATGCTGGAGTAGGTGTTTGTACGGTATAGAGGCTGTCATTAATAATACAGCATTATGTCGGTGTTAGAGAATGCTGGAGTAGGTGTTGGTACGGTATAGAGGCTGTCATTAATAATACAGCATTATGTCGGTGTTAGAGAATGCTGGAGTAGGTGTTGGTACGGTATAGAGGCTGTCATTAATAATACAGCATTATGTCGGTGTTAGAGAATGCTGGAGTAGATGTTGGTACGGTATAGAGGCTGTCATTAATAATACAGCATTATGTCGGTGTTAGAGAATGCTGGAGTCGATGTTGGTACGGTATAGAGGCTGTCATTAATAATACAGCATTATGTCGGTGTTAGAGAATGCTGGAGTCGATGTTGGTACGGTATAGAGGCTGTTGTTAGAGCATTATGTCGGTGTTAGAGAATGCTGGAGTCGATGTTGGTACGGTATAGAGGCTGCTGTTAGAGCATTATGTCGGTGTTAGAGAATGCTGGAGTCGATGTTGGTACGGTATAGAGGCTGTTGTTAGAGCATGTAGTATTATGGAGCGCTTTATTCATTTACCATTCTTCTCCACTGTGTTGGCATTTCTTTGTTTCATTAAAAAAGACCATATAAGTTGAAGTAGATTTATAAAGTGCTATATTTATTTCTATTCTGGAGAATGTAGAGCCGCACTTGCCAAAACCTACCAACACACTCCCCTAGTTGAGATATTACATTGTTACCTAGGTTATATTAGGAGTAAATACCAGCATCACGGGAACAATATGTACGACAATGTATTGTTGGGACATATAACCACATCACGGGAACAATATGTACGACAATGTATTGTTGGGACATATAACCACATCACGGGAACAATATGTACGACAATGTATTGTTGGACAAAACCACACACAACAAAACGACAATGTATTGTGGGACATATAACCACATCACGGGAACAATATGTCGACAATGTATTGTTGGACATATAACCACATCACGGAACAATAGTACGCAATGTATTGTTGGGACATATAACCACATCACGGGAACAATATGTACGACAATGTATTGTTGGGACATATAACCACATCACGGGAACAATATGTACGACAATGTATTGTTGGGACATATAACCACATCACGGGAACAATATGTACGACAATGTATTGTTGGGACATATAACCACATCACGGGAACAATATGTACGACAATGTATTGTTGGGACATATAACCACATCACGGGAACAATATGTACGACAATGTATTGTTGGGACATATAACCACATCACGGGAACAATATGTACGACAATGTATTGTTGGGACATATAACCACATCACGGGAACAATATGTACGACAATGTATTGTTGGGACATATAACCACATCACGGGAACAATATGTACGACAATGTATTGTTGGGACATATAACCACATCACGGGAACAATATGTACGACAATGTATTGTTGGGACATATAACCACATCACGGGAACAATATGTACGACAATGTATTGTTGGGACATATAACCACATCACGGGAACAATATGTACGACAATGTATTGTTGGGACATATAACCACATCACGGGAACAATATGTACGACAATGTATTGTTGGGACATATAACCACATCACGGGAACAATATGTACGACAATGTATTGTTGGGACATATAACCACATCACGGGAACAATATGTACGACAATGATTGGGATATATAACCACATCACGGGAACAATATGTACGACAAATGTTGGGATATATACCACATCACGGGAACAATATGTACGACAATGTATTGTTGGGACATATAACCACATCACGGGAACAATATGTACGACAATGTATTGTTGGGATATATAACCACATCACGGGAACAATATGTACGACAATGTATTGTTGGGACATATAACCACATCACGGGAACAATATGTACGACAATGTATTGTTGGGACATATAACCACATCACGGGAACAATATGTACGACAATGTTGGGACATATAACCACATCACGGGAACAATATGTACGACAATGTTGGGATATATAACCACAT
>CM026387.1:49663058-49677764 GCA_014843695.1 Archivesica marissinica
GGTCTGTGACTTGTGTGTAGGTATACACAATGTATATGGTCTGTGACTTGTGTGTAGGTATACACAATGTATATGGTCTATGACTTGTGTGTAGGTATGCACAATGTATATGGTCTGTGACTTGTGTGTAGGTATACACAATGTATATGGTCTGTGACTTGTGTGTAGGTATACACAATGTATATGGTCTGTGACTTGTGTGTAGGTATACACAATGTATATGGTCTGTGACTTGTGTGTAGGTATACACAATGTATATGGTCTGTGACTTGTGTGTAGGTATACACAATGTATATGGTCTGTGACTTGTGTGTAGGTATACACAATGTATATGGTCTGTGACTTGTGTGTAGGTATACACAATGTATATGGTCTGTGACTTGTGTGTAGGTATACACAATGTATATGGTCTGTGACTTGTGTGTAGGTATACACAATGTATATGGTCTGTGACTTGTGTGTAGGTATACACAATGTATATGGTCTGTGACTTGTGTGTAGGTATACACAATGTATATGGTCGATGACTTGTGTGTAGGTATACACAATGTATATGGTCGATGACTTGTGTGTAGGTATGCACAATGTATATGGTCGATGACTTGTGTGTAGGTATACACAATGTATATGGTCTGTGACTTGTGTGTATACACAATGTATATGGTAGATGACTTGTGTGTAGGTATACACAATGTATATGGTCTGTGACTTGTGTGTAAGTATACACAATGTATATGGTAGATGACTTGTGTGTAGGTATACATAATGTATATGGTCTGTGACTTGTGTGTAGGTATACACAATGTATATGGTCTGTGACCTGTGTGTAGGTATGCACAATGTATATGGTAGATGACTTGTGTGTAGGTATACACAATGTATATGGTCAAAATATATTTTTTAATTAAATTTTCAAACAAAATTGTGTCCAGTAAGATACATTGGCCCATTATAAATTATACATAGCACTGCTTCTATTCCTATGTTACAGTGTGTATTTTAACTGTTTTGTTGAATTTATATTAAATGTATTTAATAACATCATTTAAGGACGCAATCACGGGTTTTCTCCCAAACAAATCCTGACCTAGAATGAGCCTTGAATCGGTCAGCTGGTGTTTTATAATATTTGGCGCAAACTAATAAGCAAACAATATCAGTGAAATAGTTTCCATTTATCCCAGATGATTATACAGCAATTTTATCCCAGATGATTATACAGCAATTTTATCCCAGATGATTATACAGCAATTTTATCCCAGATGATTATACAACAATTCATTGCATAAATTAAAGTCTTGTTCCTGATTAAGCCTGTCACGATTTCATACAAATACGATCTTACACTCTTTGATTTCATACAAATACGATCTTACACTCGTGGTGATTTCATACAAATACGATCTTACAATCGTGGTGATTTCATACAAATACGATCTTACACTCGTGGTGATTTCATACAAATACGATCTTACACTCGTGGTGATTTCATACAAATACGATCTTACACTCGTGGTGATTTCATACAAATACGATCTTACACTCGTGGTGATTTCATACAAATACGATCTTACACAAGTGGTGATTTCATACAAATACGATCTTACACTCGTGGTGATTTCATACAAATACGATCTTACACTCGTGGTGATTTCATACAAATACGATCTTACACAAGTGGTGATTTCATACAAATACGATCTTACACTCGTGGTGATTTCATACAAATACGATCTTACACAAGTGGTGATTTCATACAAATACGATCTTACACTCGTGGTGATTTCATACAAATACGATCTTACACAAGTGGTGATTTCATACAAATACGATCTTACACTCGTGGTGATTTCATACAAATACGATCTTACACAAGTGGTGATTTCATACAAATACGATCTTACACTCGTGGTGATTTCATACAAATACGATCTTACACAAGTGGTGATTTCATACAAATACGATCTTACACTCGTGGTGATTTCATACAAATACGATCTTACACAAGTGGTGATTTCATACAAATACGATCTTACACAAGTGGTGATTTCATACAAATACGATCTTACACTCGTGGTGATTTCATACAAATACGATCTTACACTCGTGGTGATTTCATACAAATACGATCTTACACTCGTGGTGATTTCATACAAATACGATCTTACACTCGTGGTGATTTCATACAAATACGATCTTACACTCGTGGTGATTTCATACAAATACGATCTTACACAAGTGGTGATTTCATACAAATACGATCTTACACAAGTGGTGATTTCATACAAATACGATCTTACACTCGTGGTGATTTCATACAAATACGATCTTACACTCGTGGTGATTTCATACAAATACGATCTTACACTCGTGGTGATTTCATACAAATACGATCTTACACAAGTGGTGATTTCATACAAATACGATCTTACACAAGTGGTGATTTCATACAAATACGATTTTACACTCTTTGATTTCATACAAATACGATTTTACACTCTTTGATTTCATACAAATACGATTTTACACTCTTTGATTTCATACAAATACGATTTTACACTCGTGATTTCATACACCTGATAATGTGATACACAGCTGAACACCTGATAATGTAATACACAGCTGAACACCTGATAATCTGATACACAGCTGAACACCTGATAATGTGATACACAGCTGATAATGTGATACACAGCTGAACACCTGATAATGTAATGCAGCTGAACACCTGATAATGTGATACACAGCTGAACACCTGATAATGTAATACACAGCTGAACACCTGATAATGTGATACAGCAGCTGAACACCTGATAATGTGATACACAGCTGAACACCTGATAATGTGATACACAGCTGAACACCTGATAATGTAATACACAGCTGAACACCTGATAATGTGATACAGCTGAACACCTGATAATGTAATACAGCAGCTGAACACCTGATAATGTGATACACAGCTGAACACCTGATAATGTGATACACAGCTGAACACCTGATAATGTGATACACAGCTGAACACCTGATAATGTAATACACAGCTGAACACCTGATAATGTGATACAGCTGAACACCTGATAATGTAATACACAGCTGAACACCTGATAATGTGATACACAGCTGATAATGTGATACACAGCTGAACACCTGATAATGTAATGCAGCTGAACACCTGATAATGTGATACACAGCTGAACACCTGATAATGTAATACACAGCTGAACACCTGATAATGTAATACAGCTGAACACCTGATAATGTGATACACAGCTGAACACCTGATAATGTAATACAGCAGCTGAACACCTGATAATGTAATACACAGCTGAACACCTGATAATGTAATACAGCTGAACACCTGATAATGTAATAAGCAGCTGAACACCTGATAATGTAATACAGCTGAACACCTGATAATGTGATACACAGCTGAACACCTGATAATGTGATACAGCAGCTGAACACCTGATAATGTGATACAGCAGCTGAACACCTGATAATGTGATACACAGCTGAACACCTGATAATGTGATACACAGCTGAACACCTGATAATGTAATACACAGCTGAACACCTGATAATGTGATACACAGCTGAACACCTGATAATGTGATACACAGCTGAACACCTGCTAATGTGATACACAGCTGAACACTTGATAATGTAATACACAGCTGAACACCTGATAATGTGATACACAGCTGAACACCTGATAATGTAATGCAGCTGAACACCTGATAATGTAATACACAGCTGAACACCTGATAATGTAATACACAGCTGAACACCTGATAATGTGATACACAGCTGAACACCTGATAATGTAATGCAGCTGAACACCTGATAATGTAATACACAGCTGAACACCTGATAATGTGATACACAGCTGAACACCTGATAATGTGATGCAGCTGAACACCTGATAATGTGATACCCAGCTGAACACCTGATAATGTGATACACAGCTGAACACATGATAATGTAATACACAGCTGAACACCTGATAATGTGATACACAGCTGAACACCTGATAATGTGATACACAGCTGAACACCTGATAATGTGATACACAGCTGAACACCTGATAATGTGATACACAGCTGAACACCTGATAATGTGATACACAGCTGAACACCTGATAATGTAATACAGCTGAACACCTGATAATGTAATACACAGCTGAACACCTGATAATGTAATACAGCTGAACACCTGATAATGTGATACACAGCTGATAATGTGATACACAGCTGAACACCTGATAATGTAATACAGCTGAACACCTGATAATGTAATACACAGCTGAACACCTGATAATGTAATACAGCTGAACACCTGATAATGTAATACACAGCTGAACACCTGATAATGTAATACAGCTGAACACCTGATAATGTGATACACAGCTGAACACCTGATAATGTAATACACAGCTGAACACCTGATAATGTAATACACAGCTGAACACCTGATAATGTGATACACAGCTGAACACCTGATAATGTGATACACAGCTGAACACTTGATAATGTGATACACAGCTGAACACCTGATAATGTGATACAGCTGAACACCTGATAATGTGATACACAGCTGAACACCTGATAATGTAATGCAGCTGAACACCTGATAATGTGATACACAGCTGAACACCTGATAATGTGATACACAGCTGAACACCTGATAATGTGATACACAGCTGATAATGTGATACACAGCTGAACACCTGATAATGTAATGCAGCTGAACACCTGATAATGTAATACACAGCTGAACACCTGATAATGTGATGCAGCTGAACACCTGATAATGTGATACCCAACTGAACACCTGATAATGTGATACACAGCTGAACACCTGATAATGTAATACACAGCTGAACACCTGATAATGTGATACACAGCTGAACACCTGATAATGTGATACACAGCTGAACACCTGATAATGTGATACACAGCTGAACACCTGATAATGTGATACACAGCTGAACACCTGATAATGTGATACACAGCTGAACACCTGATAATGTAATACAGCTGAACACCTGATAATGTAATACACAGCTGAACACCTGATAATGTAATACAGCTGAACACCTGATAATGTAATACACAGCTGAACACCTGATAATGTAATACAGCTGAACACCTGATAATGTGATACACAGCTGAACACCTGATAATGTAATACACAGCTGAACACCTGATAATGTATACACAGCTGAACACCTGATAATGTGATACACAGCTGAACACCTGATAATGTAATGCAGCTGAACACCTGATAATGTGATACACAGCTGAACACCTGATAATGTGATACACAGCTGAACACCTGATAATGTAATACAGCTGAACACCTGATAATGTAATACACAGCTGAACACCTGATAATGTAATACAGCTGAACACCTGATAATGTAATACACAGCTGAACACCTGATAATGTAATACAGCTGAACACCTGATAATGTGATACACAGCTGAACACCTGATAATGTAATACACAGCTGAACACCTGATAATGTAATACACAGCTGAACACCTGATAATGTGATACACAGCTGAACACCTGATAATGTAATGCAGCTGAACACCTGATAATGTGATACACAGCTGAACACCTGATAATGTAATGCAGCTGAACACCTGATAATGTGATACACAGCTGAACACCTGATAATATAATGCAGCTGAACACCTGATAATGTGATACACAGCTGAACACTTGATAATGTGATACACAGCTGAACACCTGATAATGTAATACAGCTGAACACCTGATAATGTGATACAGCTGAACACCTGATAATGTGATACACAGCTGAACACCTGATAATGTAATGCAGCTGAACACCTGATAATGTGATACACAGCTGAACACCTGATAATGTGATACACAACTGAACACCTGATAATGTAATACAGCTGAACACCTGATAATGTGATACACAGCTGAACACCTGATAATGTGATACACAGCTGATAATGTGATACACAGCTGAACACCTGATAATGTAATGCAGCTGAACACCTGATAATGTGATACACAGCTGAACACCTGATAATGTAATACACAGCTGAACACCTGATAATGTAATGCAGCTGAACACCTGATAATGTAATGCAGCTGAACACCTGATAATGTGATACACAGCTGAACACCTGATAATGTAATGCAGCTGAACACCTGATAATGTAATGCAGCTGAACACCTGATAATGTAATGCAGCTGAACACCTGATAATGTAATGCAGCTGAACACCTGATAATGTAATGCAGCTGAACACCTGATAATGTAATGCAGCTGAACACCTGATAATGTAATGCAGCTGAACACCTGATAATGTGATACACAGCTGAACACCTGATAATGTAATGCAGCTGAACACCTGATAATGTGATACACAGCTGAACACCTGATAATGTAATGCAGCTGAACACCTGATAATGTAATACACAGCTGAACACCGGATAATGTAATGCAGCTGAACACCTGATAATGTAATACAGCTGAACACCTGATAATGTGATACACAGCTGAACACCTGATAATGTAATACACAGCTGAACACCTGATAATGTAATACACAGCTGAACACCTGATAATGTGATACACAGCTGAACACCTGATAATGTGATACACAGCTGAACACCTGATAATGTGATACAGCTGAACACCTGATAATGTAATGCACAGCTGAACACCTGATAATGTAATGCAGCTGAACACCTGATAATGTAATACACGCTGAACACCTGATAATGTGATACACAGCTGAACACCTGATAATGTGATACACAGCTGATAATGTATCACAGCTGAACACCTGATAATGTAATGCAGCTGAACACCTGATAATGTAATGCAGCTGAACACCGGATAATGTAATGCAGCTGAACACCGGATAATGTAATGCAGCTGAACCCCTGATAATGTAATGCAGCTGAACACCTGATAATGTAATGCAGCTGATTACCATAGTTTAATCGCTCTCGAGACCTCATTCCTGATGGAATCTATCCATATGGGATAGAACAGGCATTGCGGATTTATGTGTCTTTGCCTAAGGGAACATCACCATTGTGGTTCTGCCAGGGTTCAGGCTCGCAACTTCTCGGTTCGTTACAAGTTATTACAACTTATATCTCGAGACCTCATTCCTGATGGAATCCATCTTCACGAGGGAGAGAGAAGAGGCAACGTGAAATTTAAATGCCTTGCCTAAGGGCACAATCGTAACAGCTCCAGCGGGGCTCGAACTCTGGACCTTTCGCACTTGAAGCAAATGCGCGACTGCGCTATCACGACTTCCACTTCTCGGTTATAAAACTTCTCCTTATCTCAGTCTCAAGCTTCTGATTGGTTCAGCTGGCAGTAATACTCCGAATCAACCAATCAAATCATTTGAGATTGGAGAAACGTTGTATAACCTTGGTTACCAGGCCGACACCTTACCCATTCCACTGAAGCTCATTTGCATGTTGTATCTTACATCAGTTTTCATTGGTCTAATATAGTAAATAGATTGGGTTATCTGGCTAATTGGCCAATGGAAAACATTGTTTCATAGTAGGCGGAAGTCAGTAAATTGTCCTTGATAAGGATGAAAGAAATGAAACATTCCAAGACAAACATAATTCGATAGGAATGGGGCGACAGTAACGAGGGGGTGACGTTATCGATGAGGTGACAGTATCGATGGGGGGAGGGGGCGACGGTATCGATGGGGGGTGACGGTATCGATGGGGGTGGCGGTATCGATGGGGGAGGGGGTGCAGCTCCTCTTTAACTGCATTAACAGTGAGTGTAGGTGGAAGACCGACATTTCTGGATATTGCTCATCGGAGAATGCACCAAATGCTGCCATGTAAAAATGGCCACTCGGACGTTTTACACAAAACCTGGGAACTGTTTAAATTACCGATAGACAAAAATTACACATTTTCCCCATAGTCAAACCTTGTTAATGGTCACCTCTATTAAGCAGCCACTTTCCAGATTCCCAATATGTTGTTTTATTATACATGTGACCTATATTAAGCAGCCACCTGTGCTAAGCAGCCACTTTCTGTAATTCCCTTGGCTGGCTGCTTAAGACAGGTTTGACTGTATATTTCTTAATTGATAGTGAAAAACGACGGCATAATGAACCAAAATTACAGACCGTTATTAATGTTGGCGCGATGTTTCAAACGTTCTTTCAACAATCTCTGTTTATGTGTATCTCTAAACAAGTACTTACAAAAACCTCTGTTTATGTGTGTCCCTAAACAAGTACTTACAAAAACCTCTGTTTATGTGTGTCCCTAAACAAGTTCTCTTTCAAAAACCTCTGTTTATGTGTGTCCCTAAACAAGTACTTACAAAAACCTCTGTTTATGTGTGTCCCTAAACAAGTTCTCTTTCAAAAACCTCTGTTTATGTGTGTCCCTAAACAAGTACTTACAAAAACCTCTGTTTATGTGTGTCCCTAAACAAGTTCTCTTTCAAAAACCTCTGTTTATGTGTGTCCCTAAACAAGTACTTACAAAAACCTCTGTTTATGTGTGTCCCTAAACAAGTTCTCTTTCAAAAACCTCTGTTTATGTGTGTCCCTAAACAAGTACTTACAAAAACCTCTGTTTATGTGTGTCCCTAAACAAGTTCTCTTTCAAAAACCTCTGTTTATGTGTGTCCCTAAACAAGTACTTACAAAAACCTCTGTTTATGTGTGTCCCTAAACAAGTTCTTTCAAAAACCTCTGTTTATGTGTGTCCCTAAACAAGTTCTTACAAAAACCTCTGTTTATGTGTGTCCCTAAACAAGTACTTACAAAAACCTCTGTTTATGTGTGTCCCGAAACAAGTTCTTTCAACAACCTCTGTTTATGTGTGTCCCTAAACAAGTTCTTTCAACAACCTCTGTTTATGTGTGTCCCTAAACAAGTACTTACAAAAACCTCTGTTTATGTGTGTCCCTAAACAAGTTCTCTTTCAAAAACCTCTGTTTATGTGTGTCCCTAAACAAGTACTTACAAAAACCTCTGTTTATGTGTGTCCCTAAACAAGTTCTCTTTCAAAAACCTCTGTTTATGTGTGTCCCTAAACAAGTTCTTACAAAAACCTCTGTTTATGTGTGTCCCTAAACAACTACTTACAAAAACCTCTGTTTATGTGTATCCCTAAACAAGTACTTACAAAAACCTCTGTTTATGTGTGTCCCTAAACAAGTACTTACAAAAACCTCTGTTTATGCGTGTCCCTAAACAAGTTCTCTTTCAAAAACCTCTGTTTATGTGTGTCCCCTAAACAAGTTCTCTTACAAAAACCTCTGTTTATGTGTGTCCCCTAAACAAGTACTTACAAAAACCTCTGTTTATGTGTGTCCCGAAACAAGTTCTTTCAACAACCTCTGTTTATGTGTGTCCCTAAACAAGTTCTTTCAACAACCTCTGTTTATGTGTGTCCCTAAACAAGTACTTACAAAAACCTCTGTTTATGTGTGTCCCTAAACAAGTTCTCTTTCAAAAACCTCTGTTTATGTGTGTCCCTAAACAAGTACTTACAAAAACCTCTGTTTATGTGTGTCCCTAAACAAGTTCTCTTTCAAAAACCTCTGTTTATGTGTGTCCCTAAACAAGTTCTTACAAAAACCTCTGTTTATGTGTGTCCCCTAAACAAGTACTTACAAAAACCTCTGTTTATGTGTGTCCCGAAACAAGTTCTTTCAACAACCTCTATTTATGTGTGTCCCTAAACAAGTTCTCTTACAAAAACCTCTATTTATGTGTGTCCCTAAACAAGTTCTCTTACAAAAACCTCTGTTTATGTGTGTCCCTAAACAAGTTCTCTTTCAAAAACCTCTGTTTATGTGTGTCCCTAAACAAGTACTTACAAAAACCTCTGTTCATGTGTGTCCCCTAAACAAGTACTTACAAAAACCTCTGTTTATGTGTGTCCCCTAAACAAGTACTTACAAAAACCTCTGTTTATGTGTGTCCCTAAACAAGTACTTACAAAAACCTCTGTTTATGTGTGTCCCTAAACAAGTACTTACAAAAACCTCTGTGTATGTGTGTCCCTAAACAAGTACTTACAAAAACCTCTGTTTATGTGTGTCCCTAAACAAGTTCTCTTACAAAAACCTCTGTTTATGTGTGTCCCCTAAACAAGTACTTACAAAAACCTCTGTTTATGTGTGTCCCGAAACAAGTTCTTTCAACAACCTCTGTTTATGTGTGTCCCTAAACAAGTACTTACAAAAACCTCTGTTTATGTGTGTCCCTAAACAAGTACTTACAAAAACCTCTGTTTATGTGTGTCCCTAAACAAGTACTTACAAAAACCTCTGTTTATGTGTGTCCCTAAACAAGTACTTACAAAAACCTCTGTTTATGTGTGTCCCGAAACAAGTACTTACAAAAACCTCTGTTTATGTGTGTCCCTAAACAAGTACTTACAAAAACCTCTGTTTATGTGTGTCCCTAAACAAGTACTTACATTAAACCTCTGTTTATGTGTGTCCCTAAACAAGTACTTACAAAAACTTCTGTTCATGTGTGTCCCTAAACAAGTACTTACATTAAACCTCTGTTTATGTGTGTCCCTAAACAAGTACTTACAAAAACCTCTGTTCATGTGTGTCCCTAAACAAGTACTTACAAAAACCTCTGTTCATGTGTGTCCCTAAACAAGTACTTACAAAAACCTCTGTTCATGTGTGTCCCTAAACAAGTACTTACAAAAACCTCTGTTCATGTGTGTCCCTAAACAAGTACTTACAAAAACCTCTGTTCATGTGTGTCCCTAAAACAAGTACTTACAAAAACCTCTGTTTATGTGTGTCCCTAAACAAGTACTTACAAAAACCTCTGTTTATGTGTGTCCCTAAACAAGTACTTACAAAAACCTCTGTTTATGTGTGTCACTAAACAAGTACTTACAAAAACCTCTGTTTATGTGTGTCCCTAAACAAGTACTTACATTAAACCTCTGTTTATGTGTGTCCCTAAACAAGTACTTACATTAAACCTCTGTTTATGTGTGTCCCTAAACAAGTACTTACATTAAACCTCTGTTTATGTGTGTCCCTAAACAAGTACTTACATTAAACCTCTGTTTATGTGTGTCCCTAAACAAGTACTTACATTAAACCTCTGTTTATGTGTGTCCCTAAACAAGTACTTACATTAAACCTCTGTTTATGTGTGTCCCTAAACAAGTACTTACATTAAACCTCTGTTTATGTGTGTCCCTAAACAAGTACTTACATTAAACCTCTGTTTATGTGTGTCCCTAAACAAGTACTTACATTAAACCTCTGTTTATGTGTGTCCCTAAACAAGTACTTACATTAAACCTCTGTTTATGTGTGTCCCTAAACAAGTACTTACATTAAACCTCTGTTTATGTGTGTCCCTAAACAAGTACTTACATTAAACCTCTGTTTATGTGTGTCCCTAAACAAGTACTTACATTAAACCTCTGTTTATGTGTGTCCCTAAACAAGTGGCCATGTTCTAAATTGGTAACGCATCAAGTTATCAGGATTTGTTTTCAACTACCGCCGAACAATCAGACAGGATTATGATTGGCAGGCGCAGTCTAGAACAGTTAGTTAATCTAAAATGTTATGTGCAAGATAAAAGGATCTACAAAGCTATAGTTAAAAGCAGACAGTACAATGATTACAGAGGTCGGCAGACTGGGACTTTAAGTAAGTTTTTATTAAAGTGACATATGCAACTTTAAAGATGTCACCTAATGCCTGCATAACAATATAAATGAAAGCAAGACGTTATGAAAATGTCAACACACTGAAATAGGAATGTTCTCATATAGAAAGCGAGTAGTTTTAATGCTGTCAGAATGTTCTCATATAGAAAGCGAGTAGTTTTAATGCTGTCAGAATGTTCTCATATAGAAAGTGAGTAGTTTTAATGCTGTCAGAATGTTCTCATATAGAAAGCGAGTAGTTTTAATGCTGTCAGAATGTTCTTATATAGAAAGTGAGTAGTTTTAATGCTGTCAGAATGTTCTCATATAGAAAGCGAGTAGTTTTAATGCTGTCAGAATGTTCTCATATAGAAAGCGAGTAGTTTTAATGCTGTCAGAATGTTCTCATATAGAAAGCGAGTAGTTTTAATGCTGTCAGAATGTTCTCATATAGAAAGCGAGTAGTTTTAATGCTGTCAGAATGTTCTCATATAGAAAGCGAGTAGTTTTAATGCTGTCAGAATGTTCTCATATAGAAAGCGAGTAGTTTTAATGCTGTCAGAATGTTCTCATATAGAAAGCGAGTAGTTTTAATGCTGTCAGAATGTTCTCATATAGAAAGCGAGTAGTTTTAATGCATACATTCTCAAAGTTTGTATAATCGAATACTTCTGCTTCTAGTTTCCAAAATATTGTATATATATGTCGGTAGGCTGTTACATAGAACAATACGGTATATATGTCGTAGCTGTTATATAAACGATAGTTTTAATGTCGTAGAATGTTATATAGAAAGCGAGTAGTTTTAATGCAACAATATCAATGTCTGTATAATAGAATACTTATGTCTAGTTTACAAAATATTGTATATATGTCGGTAGGCTGTTACATAGGAACAATACGGTATATATGTCGGTAGGCTGTTACATAGGAACAATACGGTATATATGTCGGTAGGCTGTTATATAGGAACAATACGGTTTGTGGTGTGTTGGTATATGTCGGTAGGCTGTTACATAGGAACAATACCGGTGGTATATATGTCGGTAGGCTGTTATATAGGAACAATACGGTATATATGTCGGTAGGCTGTTACATAAGAACAATACGGTATATATGTCGGTAGGCTGTTACATAGGAACAATACGGTATATATGTCGGTAGGCTGTTACATAGGAACAATATGGTATATATGTCGGTAGGCTGTTACATAGCCTGTTTTTGGAGAATATGTTGAGTAAGATTGAATGCGTGCTGTATGTGCACGTTGCTTGCATCCTGCTGGTTCCATATTTATTTGTCTCCTGGTTCCACCGTATATTGCTGTATATATCTCTCCAGGATAACCTAGGTTACACCAGAATCATACTTTATAGAAAAATAAAACTGTTACGATTATAAAAAGAATTTATTGCTAAATCCTTGATTTATAGTACAAAATATGGTAAAAGTGACTGAGGACAATGAATTTAAAACGAACTACGGTCACATGATTACTAAATACAAAACGCAATAAAAGTTGTCAAATACCGGTAAACGTTTACATTATTTGCTGACAATATTACGGCTGTGAACGGAAATTATCTTATATGGCTCGAACCCGTGACCATCAGTGGTATACAAGTCAGCGACCATAATCACTCGACCACGGAGGCGGACTAAAGAAGAAATCTATACCAACTTTTGTCAAAACATACAAAATCATTTCGTTTATAATTTGCGATATAAAACGTGTTATTCAACTGCTTTCAACTACCGGTAGTAGAATAACACATTTTATTTCTCGCTGCTTTGCGTGTGGTAGGTACCTCGCCGCTGCATGTTTAAGCAGGACGCATAAAACAGTTCAGCCTAAAATAAGAATAAATGTAAATAAAACAAGAATATTTAAGTCGATGGTCGAATATTATTTCACTTTGAACATAGAAATCTAGCGACGGTTTGCGATAATAATGCTTTGAATATTCATTCGAACATACACTGAAACAAACAAATATCCCTTGCACTAACATACATGGTTTTTGTTCAATTAAATTCAGACTGCACTATTTTCAGGGCTCAAGCTTTGGGATATAATAGGGTTAAAATACTCAGTACAGGGTTCATTCTAGGTCAGAATTTTTGGGAGAAGTGAGAAAGCGCGCGATCGCTTCCTTAAATGGTGTTCTTTAATATACTTATTATTAGACAAAATTTTGTTTGAAAATCGTAAAAACAAAAAACAAAATTGTTTAGGGAGAAGTGGGCGACTATTTCGCCCTCTAGAATGATCCCCGTCAGTATCACCATTTTTTTAGTGACCACAGTACCTCCAGGGTGCGAAGTCTGTGTCCAAAGGCACCCTCTAGAATGAGCCTCGACTTTATTTGATGCAATTTTATTTACACCCGACCCTGAAGTTATGAAATTTTGAAAGGAAAAAAATTTCTTTTTCAAAAAAAATCAATAAAATAAATTCTCTACCGACTGACCCTATTGTTTTCTTTTGAATGAAACAGTATACACAGGTATTTGATATTTTGGCCCAAGCGCTCTGAGTCCTGATGGATAGATACCAAATCAATATCGTCGGACAAGAGGCAATATGGAAGTGTATCAACTCTGTACACAACCACCAGTGGTTCTGACGGAACTCAAACTGACCACCTCGTAATGCGTACACCATATCAAATATCGCCTTACAAATACAATGTGGACCCACGGTACTCAAACTGACCACCTCGTAATGCGTACACCATATCAAATATCGCCTTACAAATACAATGTGTGACCCACGGGACTCAAACTAACCGGCTCGTAATGCGTACACCATATCAAATATCGCCTTACAAATACAATGTGGACCCACGGGACTCAAACTAACCGGCTCGTAATGCGTACACCATATCAAATATCGCCTTACAAATACAATGTGGACCCACGGTACTCAAACTGACCACCTCGTAATGCGTACACCATATCAAATATCGCCTTACAAATACAATGTGGACCCACGGGACTCAAACTG
>CM026387.1:49678764-49827519 GCA_014843695.1 Archivesica marissinica
TCGTAATGCGTACACCATATCAAATATCGCCTTACAAATACAATGTGGACCCACGGTACTCAAACTGACCACCTCGTAATGCGTACACCATATCAAATATCGCCTTACAAATACAATGTGGACCCACGGGACTCAAACTGACCACCTCGTAATGCGTACACCATATCAAATATCGCCTTACAAATACAATGTGGACCCACGGTACTCAAACTGACCACCTCGTAATGCGTACACCATATCAAATATCGCCTTACAAATACAATGTGGACCCACGGGACTCAAACTGACCACCTCGTAATGCGTACACCATATCAAATATCGCCTTACAAATACAATGTGGACCCACGGTACTCAAACTGACCACCTCGTAATGCGTACACCATATCAAATATCGCCTTACAAATACAATGTGGACCCACGGGACTCAAACTGACCGGCTCGTAATGCGTACACCATATCAAATATCGCCTTACAAATACAATGTGTGACCCACGGGACTCAAACTGACCACCTCGTAATGCGTACACCATATCAAATATCGCCTTACAAATACAATGTGGACCCACGGGACTCAAACTAACCGGCTCGTAATGCGTACACCATATCAAATATCGCCTTACAAATACAATGTGTGACCCACGGGACTCAAACTGACCACCTCGTAATGCGTACACCATATCAAATATCGCCTTACAAATACAATGTGGACCCACGGGACTCAAACTGACCACCTCGTAATGCGTACACCATATCAAATATCGCCTTACAAATACAATGTGGACCCACGGGACTCAAACTGACCACCTCGTAATGCGTACACCATATCAAATATCGCCTTACAAATACAATGTGTGACCCACTAGTATCAGTAACCACAGTTCTTGCAATATCATTTTTATACATGAAATATGTTTAATTTTCTTCATGTAAAACATATCCAGACAAGTACCGGGCACACATTGATCAATCGCTGTAATGATTGGTTCGTCAGTATCTCGCCTGCTTGTAATATCCTCCCCCATAACCGCCGTATTGTTCATCTTCCCGATCATCATACCTACGTTTCATGCCACGACCACTACCGTAGCCACCACCACCACCACCGTAGCCGCCACCACCTCCGTAGCCGCCGCCACCACCACCGTAGCCGCCACCATCTCCGTAGCCACCATCATCTCCATAACCACCATAACTTCTATTTCCACCACCATATCCGCCTCCCCCGTAACCACCGTATCCGCCACCATCTCTACCTCCGTATCCCCCACCGCCTCCACCGCTAGACCTATAACCGCCTCCATCTCTGTATCCCCCGCTGTTATTGCGAAACCCTCCCCCACGTCTCGGTGGCGGCGGAGCCTGTCTCTCTTTTCTCTGACCAAACCCAAACTCGCCTCGCATCCTTGCCTTGTCATTTTGACGCTTTATCCTCCGTTTCAACGGACCAGAGGTAGAAATACGGCACTTCAATTGGAGTCCGCACAATTCAGTACCGTTTGCTTCTTCAATGGCCTGCAAGCAATCCTCGCGCTCTTCATAATGCACAAACGCATAATCTCGCACCTTCTGCACGTGGAACAACTTCCCATATGCTTCAAACTTTGTCCGCAGCATTTCTTCGTTGACGTCTGATGCCAGGTTGCTCACGTGTAAACATTTGATCTTGGTGACCTCGGCGGGCGATGGCTCGTACTGGGGCTCACACCACTCCACGCGTAGCATTTTACCATCGTACAGCTGCAAACAAAATGTAGTCATCAATGCAAGTAGATCCCTCGTACAGCTGCAAACAAAATGTAAGTCCATCCCTCGTACAGCTGCAAACATAATGTAAGTACATCCCTCGTACAGCTGCAAACATAATGTAAGTACATCCCTCGTACAGCTGCAAACATAATGTAAGTCCATCCCTCGTACAGCTGCAAACATAATGTAAGTACATCCCTCGTACAGCTGCAAACATAATGTAAGTACATCCCTCGTACAGCTGCAAACATAATGTAAGTACATCCCTCGTACAGTGGCAAACAAAATGTAAGTACATCCCTCGTACAGCTGCAAACAAAATGTAGTCATCAATGCAAGTACATCCCTCGTACAGCTGCAAACATAATGCAAGTACATCCCTCGTACAGCTGCAAACATAATGTAAGTACATCCCTTGTACAGCTGCAAACATAATGTAAGTACATCCCTCATACAGCTGCAAACAAAATGTAGTCATCAATGCAAGTACATCCCTCGTACAGCTGCAAACATAATGTAAGTACATCCCTCGTACAGCTGCAAACAAAATGTAGTCATCAATGCAAGTACATCCCTCGTACAGCTGCAAACATAATGCAAGTACATCCCTCGTACAGCTGCAAACATAATGTAAGTCCATCCCTCGTACAGCTGCAAACATAATGTAAGTACCGCCCTCGTACAGCTGCAAACAAAATGTAGTCATCAATGCAAGTACATCCCTCGTACAGCTGCAAACATAATGTAAGTACATCCCTCATACAGCTGCAAACATAATGTAGTCATCAATGCAAGTACACACCTCGTACAGCTGCAAACATAATGTAAGTACATCCCTCGTACAGCTACAAACATAATGTAAGTACATCCCTCGTACAGCTGCAAACAAAATGTAAGTACATCCCTCGTACAGCTGCAAACAAAATGTAAGTACATCCCTCGTACAGCTGCAAACATAATGCAAGTACATCCCTCGTACAGCTGCAAACATAATGTAAGTACATCCCTCATACAGCTGCAAACAAAATGTAGTCATCAATGCAAGTACATCCCTCGTACAGCTGCAAACATAATGTCAGTACATCCCTCGTACAGCTGCAAACATAATGTAAGTCCATCCCTCGTACAGCTGCAAACATAATGCAAGTACATCCCTCGTACAGCTGCAAACATAATGCAAGTACATCCCTCGTACAGCTGCAAACATAATGTAAGTACATCCCTCATACAGCTGCAGACAAAATGTAGTCATCAATGCAAGTACATCCCTCGTACAGCTGCAAACATAATGTAAGTACATCCCTCGTACAGCTGCAAACAAAATGTAGTCATCAATGCAAGTACATCCCTCGTACAGCTGCAAACATAATGTAAGTACATCCCTCGTACAGCTGCAAACAAAATGTAGTCATCAATGCAAGTACATCCCTCGTACAGCTGCAAACATAATGTAAGTACATCCCTCGTACAGCTGCAAACAAAATGTAGTCATCAATGCAAGTACATCCCTCGTACAGCTGCAAACATAATGTAAGTACATCCCTCGTACAGCTGCAAACAAAATGTAGTCATCAATGCAAGTACATCCCTCGTACAGCTGCAAACATAATGTAAGTACATCCCTCGTACAGCTGCAAACAAAATGTAGTCATCAATGCAAGTACATCCCTCGTACAGCTGCAAACATAATGTAAGTACATCCCTCGTACAGCTGCAAACAAAATGTAAGTACATCCCTCTTACAGCTGCAAACATAATGTATATATATATAATGATCCGTTAGTTGACATATAGCCAGTTTTTGAGTTGTTAGCTCGCATATAGCCGGTTTTGGAGCCGTTAGTTGGCATGTAGCCAGTTTTGGAACTGTTATTTGGCATGTAGCCAGTTTTGGAGCCGTTAGTTGGCATGTAACCAGTTTTGGAACTGTTATTTGGCATGTAGCCAGTTTTGGAGCCGTTAGTTGGCATGTAGCCAGTTTTAGAGCTGTTAGCTGGCATGTAGCCAGTTTGGAGCCGTTAGTTGGCATGTAGCCAGTTTTAGAGCTGTTAGCTGGCATGTAACCAATTTTGGAACCATTAGTTGGCATTTAGCAAGTTTTGGAGCCGTTAGTTAGCATATAACCAGTTTTGGAGCTGTTAGTTGGCATGTAGCCAGTTTTGGAGCAGATGGTTGGCATGTAGCCAGTTTTGGAGCAGATGGTTGGCATGTAGCCAGTTTTGGAGCAGATGGTTGGCATGTAGCCAGATTTGGAGCCGTTAGTTGGCATGTAGCCAGTTTTAGAGCTGTTAGCTGGCATGTAACCAATTTTGGAACCATTAGTTGGCATTTAGCAAGTTCTGGAGCCGTTAGTTGGCATGTAGCCAGTTTTAGAGCTGTTAGCTGGCATGTAACCAATTTTGGAACCATTAGTTGGCATTTAGCAAGTTTTGGAGCCGTTAGTTGGCATGTAGCCAGTTTTGGAGAAGATGGTTGGCATGTAGCCGGTAATTGTTTAGTGTCGGTATATGCAGTTCAATCATCCATGCCGCCATAACAATATAAACAGTCTATCGGTTGGGACTATAAACCAAGTTCTCCCATGATTCAGTGCTATACACTGGTCGCTTACATGTATGGTTGGTTCTGGAATTGGGGCGTCTCCTCCACAAAATGACTTCTCCAGGCAGTGGAGGGAGCAGGTAGGGGGCATGACATACAAACGCTTAAATAAGGATCTTACCTTGGGTCCCATACCAGCGATGACTTTCTTTCCTTCAGCAGCTTGGCTGTGGTTTTTAAACTCGAGGAAGCAGAAACCTTTGTTCTTCAAACCCTCTGACGCTTTCTCCTCGCTAACGATCACTTCCACGTCCGTAACCCCTGCAAATAAACATTTCTCCTATAACGTACCATACACTGCATGTATTATAACGTACCATACACCACATGTATTATAACGTACCACATGTATTATAACGTACCATACACTGCATGTATTATAACGTACCATACACTGCATGTATTATAACGTACCACATGTATTATAACGTACCATACACTACATGTATTATAACGTACCATACACTACATGTATTATAATGTACCATACACTACATGTATTATAACGTACCATACACTGCATGTATTATAACGTTCCATACACTACATGTATTATAACGTACCATACACCACATGTATTATAACGTACCATACACTACATGTATTATAACGTACCATACACTACATGTATTATAACGTACCATACACCACATGTATTATAACGTACCATACACTATATGTATTATAACGTACCATACACCACATGTATTATAACGTTCCATACACTACATGTATTATAACGTACCATACACTATATGTATTATAACGTACCATACACTATATGTATTATAACGTACCATACACTATATGTATTATAACGTTCCATACACTACATGTATTATAACGTACCATACACCACATGTATTATAACGTTCCATACACTACATGTATTATAACGTACCATACACTATATGTATTATAACGTACCATACACTATATGTATTATAACGTTCCATACACTACATGTATTATAACGTACCATACACCACATGTATTATAACGTACCATACACTACATGTATTATAACGTACCATACACTGCATGTATTATAACGTACCATACACTACATGTATTATAACGTACCACATGTATTATAACGTACCATACACTATATGTATTATAACGTACCATACACTATATGTATTATAACGTTCCATACACTACATGTATTATAACGTACCATACACCACATGTATTATAACGTACCATACACTACATGTATTATAACGTACCATACACTGCATGTATTATAACGTACCATACACTACATGTATTATAACGTACCACATGTATTATAACGTACCATACACTACATGTATTATAACGTACCACATGTATTATAACGTACCATACACTGCATGTATTATAACGTACCATACACTACATGTATTATAACGTACCACATGTATTATAACGTACCACACACTGCATGTATTATAACGTACCATACACTACATGTATTATAACGTACCATACACTGCATGTATTATAACGTACCATACACTGCATGTATTATAACGTACCATACACTGCCTGTATTATAACGTACCATACACTACATGTATTATAACGTACCATACACTACATGTATTATAACGTACCATACACTACATGTATTATAACGTACCATACACTGCATGTATTATAACGTACCATACACTACATGTATTATAACGTACCACATGTATTATAACGTACCATACACTACATGTATTATAACGTACCATACACTACATGTATTATAACATACCATACACTGCATGTATTATAACGTACCACATGTATTATAACGTACCATACACTACATGTATTATAACGTACCATACACTGCATGTATTATAACGTACCATGCACTGCATGTATTATAACGTACCACATGTATTATAACATACCATACACTACATGTATTATAACGTACCACACACTGCATGTATTATAACGTACCATACACTGCATGTATTATAACGTACCACATGTATTATAACGTACCATACACTACATGTATTATAACGTACCATATGTATTATAACGTACCACACACTGCATGTATTATAACGTACCATACACTACATGTATTATAACGTACCATACACTACATGTATTATAACGTACCATACACTACATGTATTATAACGTACCATATGTATTATAACGTACCATACACTACATGTATTATAACGTACCATACACTGCATGTATTATAACGTACCATACACTGCATGTATTATAACGTACCATACACTGCATGTATTATAACGTACCATACACTACATGTATTATAACGTACCATACACTGCATGTATTATAACGTACCATACACTGCATGTATTATAACGTACCACATGTATTATAACGTACCATACACTGCATGTATTATAACGTACCATACACTGCATGTATTATAACGTACCATACACTGCATGTATTATAACGTACCACATGTATTATAACGTACCATACACTACATGTATTATAACGTACCACATGTATTATAACGTACCATACACCACATGTATTATAACATACCACATGTATTATAACGTACCATACACTGCATGTATTATAACGTACCATACACTACATATATTATAACGTACCATACACTGCATGTATTATAACGTACCATACACTGCATGTATTATAACGTACCATACACTGCATGTATTATAACGTACCACATGTATTATAACGTACCATACACTGCATGTATTATAACGTACCACATGTATTATAACGTACCACATGTATTATAACGTACCACACACTGCATGTATTATAACGTACCATACACTACATGTATTATAACGTACCATACACTGCATGTATTATAACGTACCACATGTATTATAACGTACCATGCACTGCATGTATTATAACGTACCATACACTGCATGTATTATAACGTACCACATGTATTATAACGTACCATACACTACATGTATTATAACGTACCATACACTACCTGTATTATAACGTACCATACACTGCATGTATTATAACGTACCATACACTACATGTATTATAATGTACCATACACTGCATGTATTATAACGTACCACATGTATTATAACGTACCATACACTACATGTATTATAACGTACCATACACTACCTGTATTATAACGTACCATACACTGCATGTATTATAACGTACCATACACTACATGTATTATAACGTACCATACACTGCATGTATTATAACGTACCACATGTATTATAACGTACCATACACTGCATGTATTATAACGTACCACATGTATTATAATGTACCATACACTACATGTATTATAACGTACCACACACTACATGTATTATAACGTACCACATGTATTATAACGTACCATACACTACATGTATTATAACGTACAACACACTACATGTATTATAACGTACCACACACTACATGTATTATAACGTACCATACACTACATGTATTATAACGTACCACACACTACATGTATTATAACGTACCATACACTGCATGTATTATAACGTACCACACACTGCATGTATTATAACGTACCATACACTACATGTATTATAACGTACCATACACTGCATGTATTATAACGTACCACATGTATTATAACGTACCATACACTGCATGTATTATAACGTACCATACACTGCATGTATTATAACGTACCATACACTGCATGTATTATAACGTACTATACACTACATGTATTATAACGTACCATACACTGCATGCATTATAACGTACCACATGTATTATAACGTACCATACACTGCATGTATTATAACGTACCATACACTACATGTATTATAACGTACCATACACTACATGTATTATAACGTACCATACACTGCATGTATTATAACGTACCATACACTGCATGCATTATAACGTACCACATGTATTATAACGTACCATACACTGCATGTATTATAACGTACCATACACTACATGTATTATAACGTACCATATGTATTATAACGTACCATACACTGCATGTATTATAACGTACCACACACTACATGTATTATAACGTACTATACACTGCATGTATTATAACGTACCACATGTATTATAACGTACCATACACTACATGTATTATAACGTACCACATGTATTATAACGTACCACATGTATTATAACGTACTATACACTACATGTATTATAACGTACCATATGTATTATAACGTACCATATGTATTATAACGTACTATACACCATATGTATTATAACGTACCATATGTATTATAACGTACCATACACCACATGTATTATAACGTACCATACACTACATGTATTATAACATACCACATGTATTATAACGTACCACACACTGCATGTATTATAACGTACTATACACTACATGTATTATAACGTACCATACACTACATGTATTATAACGTACCATACACTGCATGTATTATAACGTACCATACACTGCATGTATTATAACGTACCACATGTATTATAACGTACCATACACTACATGTATTATAACGTACCATACACTGCATGTATTATAACGTACCATACACTGCATGTATTATAACGTACCACATGTATTATAACGTACCACATGTATTATAACGTACCACATGTATTATAACGTACCATACACTGCATGTATTATAACGTACCACACACTGCATGTATTATAACGTACCATACACTACATGTATTATAACGTACCATACACTGCATGTATTATAACGTACCACATGTATTATAACGTACCATACACTACATGTATTATAACGTACCATACACTGCATGTATTATAACGTACCATACACTGCATGTATTATAACGTACCATACACTGCATGTATTATAACGTACCATACACTGCATGTATTATAACGTACTATACACTACATGTATTATAACGTACCATACACTGCATGTATTATAACGTACCATACACTGCATGTATTATAACGTACCATACACTGCATGTATTATAACGTTCCATACACTACATGTATTATAACGTACCATACACTGCATGTATTATAACGTACCATACACTGCATGTATTATAACGTACCATACACTGCATGTATTATAACGTACCATACACTGCATGTATTATAACGTACTATACACTACATGTATTATAACGTACCATACACTGCATGCATTATAACGTACCACATGTATTATAACGTACCATACACTGCATGTATTATAACGTACCATACACTACATGTATTATAACGTACCATACACTACATGTATTATAACGTACCATACACTGCATGTATTATAACGTACCATACACTGCATGCATTATAACGTACCACATGTATTATAACGTACCATACACTGCATGTATTATAACGTACCATACACTACATGTATTATAACGTACCATATGTATTATAACGTACCATACACTGCATGTATTATAACGTACCACACACTACATGTATTATAACGTACATACACTGCATGTATTATAACGTACCACATGTATTATAACGTACCATACACTACATGTATTATAACGTACCACATGTATTATAACGTACCACATGTATTATAACGTACTATACACTACATGTATTATAACGTACCATATGTATTATAACGTACCATATGTATTATAACGTACTATACACCATATGTATTATAACGTACCATATGTATTATAACGTACCATACACCACATGTATTATAACGTACCATACACTACATGTATTATAACGTACCATACACTACATGTATTATAACGTACCACATGTATTATAACGTACCACACACTGCATGTATTATAACGTACTATACACTACATGTATTATAACGTACCATACACTACATGTATTATAACGTACCATACACTGCATGTATTATAACGTACCATACACTGCATGTATTATAACGTACCACATGTATTATAACGTACCATACACTACATGTATTATAACGTACCACACACTACATGTATTATAACGTACCATACACTACATGTATTATAACGTACCATACACTGCATGTATTATAACGTACCACATGTATTATAACGTACCATACACTGCATGTATTATAACGTACTATACACTACATGTATTATAACGTACCATACACTGCATGTATTATAACGTACCATACACTACATGTATTATAACGTACCACATGTATTATAACGTACCACATGTATTATAACGTACCATACACTACATGTATTATAACGTACCATACACTGCATGTATTATAACGTACCATACACTGCATGTATTATAACGTACCACATGTATTATAACGTACCATACACTGCATGTATTATAACGTACCACATGTATTATAACGTACCATACACTGCATGTATTATAACGTACCATACACTGCATGTATTATAACGTACCACATGTATTATAACGTACCATACACTGCATGTATTATAACGTACCACATGTATTATAACGTACCATACACTACATGTATTATAACGTACCACATGTATTATAACGTACCATACACTACATGTATTATAACGTACCACACACTACATGTATTATAACGTACCATACACTACATGTATTATAACGTACCACATGTATTATAACGTACCATACACTACATGTATTATAACGTACCACATGTATTATAACGTACCATACACTACATGTATTATAACGTACCACATGTATTATAACGTACCATACACTACATGTATTATAACGTACCATATGTATTATAACGTACCACACACTACATGTATTATAACGTTCCATATACTACATGTATTATAACGTACCATACACTACATGTATTATAACGTACCATACACTACATGTATTATAACGTACCATACACTGCATGTATTATAACGTACCATACACTGCATGTATTATAACGTACCATACACTGCATGTATTATAACGTACCACATGTATTATAACGTACCATACACTGCATGTATTATAACGTACCATACACTGCATGTATTATAACGTACCATACACTTACACTGCATGTATTATAACATACCATACACTACATGTATTATAACGTACCATACACTGCATGTATTATAACATACCATACACTGCATGTATTATAACGTACCATACACTACATGTATTATAACGTACCACACACTGCATGTATTATAACATCTACCATCCATGCTCGCCTATAAGATAACCCCCGCCTTACTGAACAAGATTTTGTATGACGATGCTAAATGAACACGTACCTTCTACAAACTGCCCGAACATCTGCTTAATAGCCTCGGCCGTCTCCGTCTTTGGAATGTTCCCGACAAATATCCGTTTGTTGCACGAGGAGAAGTTTGCCTTTAGTGTATATGAACCCCCGATTTCTAACCTGCGTAAACATTAATGTAGAGGATGTAAACCTGCGTAAACATTAATGTAGAGGATGTAAACCTGCGTAAACATTAATGTACAGGATGTAAACCTGCGTAAACATTAATGTACAGGATGTAAACCTGCGTAAACATTAATGTAGAGGATGTAAACCTGCGTAAACATTAATGTAGAGGATTTCTAACCTGCATAAACATTAATGTAGAGGATTTCTAACCTGCGTAAACATTAATGTACAGGATGTAAACCTGCGTAAACATTAATGTACAGGATGTAAACCTGCGTAAACATTAATGTAGAGGATGTAAACCTGCGTAAACATTAATGTAGAGGATGTAAACCTGCGTAAACATTAATGTAGAGGATGTAAACCTGCGTAAACATTAATGTAGAGGATGTAAACCTGCATAAACATTAATGTACAGGATTTCTAACCTGCGTAAACATTAATGTACAGGATTTCTAACCTGCGTAAACATTAATGTACAGGATTTCTAACCTGCGTAAACATTAATGTACAGGATTTCTAACCTGCGTAAACATTAATGTAGAGGATTTCTAACCTGCATAAACATTAATGTACAGGATTTCTAACCTGCGTAAACATTAATGTAGAGGATTTCTAACCTGCGTAAACATTAATGTACAGGATTTCTAACCTGCATAAACATTAATGTAGAGGATTTCTAACCTGCGTAAACATTAATGTAGAGGATTTCTAACCTGCGTAAACATTAATGTAGAGGATTTCTAACCTGCGTAAACATTAATGTAGAGGATTTCTAACCTGCGTAAACATTAATGTAGAGGATGTAAATCTTTATATACAAATTTATTTTAGCTCGATTGCGTATTTACGTTTTATTTATCGTCGCTACCGGTTGCCCATATGAGCGACGCCTCCTGAAGAGATTAGTCATTTAAATTTTTTGGAGGATAGTGCAATGATACAGACAGAGACCCATTCCAGAATCTCCTCTGGTTCTTTTACGTGCACGGTGTAAAGCACCGACACGAGACCTCGGTTTAACATCCCATTTGAAAGACTGTTAATTTTATTAGGGTCAGACGGGGGGGTCAAACCTGCGATCCCTGGATTACAAGTCCAACATGTTCGCTCCATTGCGAAACAAGTTCTTACAACGTATATTAATCACTCTCGAGACCTCATTCCTGATGGAATCAATCGCAATGAGGGAGAGAGAAGAGGCAACGTGGAATTTAAATGTCTTGCCTAAGGGAACAGTTGTAACGGTTCAAGCTGGGGTCTTTCGCACCTGAAGCGAACGCGCTACCACTGCTACCGCGCTTAGGTAAATTGGACTCTCATTTCGCTTTCCCCCACCCCCCAAGGATATTTGGGTTTTTAAGCAATTTTTTTTGGTAAAAAATACCAGATATTTAAATTTAGGACATGTCACTTATTTCGATCTTTAACCCATTCAACACCAAGTAACTGACATGGACTGATCCATCATCATTTTAGACCAATAAATCAATAAGAAAATTACATTTAGACCAGTTCATTTATCAAAATGGGTAATAGTAATTTTACTGGCAAAAAGTGCAGATCCTGATGAGACAGCTCGTCATGAGCCGTGCTCATCTGGATCTACACTTTTTGTAAGCCTATTTAGGGATCTGTGGTGTTGAAAGGGTTAAATATAATTAATCAATTTTCAATGACTGCTTAAAAATATCTAAATATTCTGGGAAAAAATCCAAATAACTAGAGCACTGTCGTATACGTGAGCACTGTCGTATACGTGAGCACTGTCGTATATGTGAGCACTGTCGTATACGTGAGCACTGTCGTATACGTGAGCACTGTCGTATATGTGAGCACTGTCGTACATGTGAGCACTGTCGTATACGTGAGCACTGTCGTAAACGTGAGCACTGTCGTATATGTGAGCACTGTCGTATATGTGAGCACTGTCGTACATGTGAGCACTGTCGTACATGTGAGCACTGTCATATATGTGAGCACTGTCATACATGTGAGCACTGTCGTACATGTGAGCACTGTCGTACATGTGAGCACTGTCGTACATGTGAGCACTGTCGTACATGTGAGCACTGTCGTATATGTGAGCACTGTCGTATATGTGAGTACTGTCGTACATGTGAGCACTGTCGTACATGTGAGCACTGTCGTATATGTGAGTACTGTCGTACATGTGAGCACTGTCGTACATGTGAGCAATGTCGTATACGTGAGCACTGTCGTATACGTGAGCACTGTCGTATACGTGAGCACTGTCGTATACGTGAGCACTGTCGTATATGTGAGCACTGCACTGTCGTATATGTGAGCACTGTCGTATATGTGAGCACTGTCGTATATGTGAGCACTGTCGTATATGTGAGCACTGTCGTATATGTGAGCACTGTCGTACACGTGAGCACTGTCGTATATGTGAGCACTGTCGTACATGTGAGCACTGTCGTACACGTGAGCACTGTCGTATACGTGAGCACTGTCGTATACATGAGCACTGTCGTATACGTGAGCACTGTCGTATATGTGAGCACTGTCGTATATGTGAGCACTGTTGTATATGTGAGCACTGTCGTACATGTGAGCACTGTCATATATGTGAGCAGTCGTACACGTGAGCACTGTCGTATATGTGAGCACTGTCATATACGTGAGCACTGTCGTATATGTGAGCACTGTCGTATACGTGAGCACTGTCGTATATGTGAGCACTGTCGTATATGTGAGCACTGTCGTATACGTGAGCACTGTCGTACATGTGAGCACTGTCGTATATGTGAGCACTGTCGTATATGTGAGCACTGTCGTATACGTGAGCACTGTCGTATACGTGAGCACTGTCGTATGTGAGCACTGTCGTATATGTGAGCACTGTCGTATACGTGAGCACTGTCGTACATGTGAGCAGTCGTATATGTGAGCACTGTCGTATACGTGAGCACTGTCGTATATGTGAGCACTGTCGTATATGTGAGCACTGTCGTATACGTGAGCACTGTCGTACATGTGAGCACTGTCGTATATGTGAGCACTGTCGTATATGTGAGCACTGTCATATACGTGAGCACTGTCGTATACGTGAGCACTGTCGTATGTGAGCACTGTCGTATATGTGAGCACTGTCGTATACGTGAGCACTGTCGTACATGTGAGCACTGTCGTACATGTGAGCACTGTCGTACATGTGAGCACTGTCGTATATGTGAGCACTGTCGTACATGTGAGCACTGTCATGTATGTGAGCACTGTTGTACATGTGAGCACTGTCGTACATGTGAGCACTGTCGTATATGTGAGCACTGTCGTACATGTGAGCACTGTCGTATATGTGAGCACTGTCGTACATGTGAGCACTGTCGTACATGTGAGCACTGTCGTATATGTGAGCACTGTCGTATATGTGAGCACTGTCGTATATATGAGCAATGTCATATATGTGAGCACTGTCATACATGTGAGCACTGTCGTACATGTGAGCACTGTCGTATACGTGAGCACTGTCGAATATGTGCTCACTGAGCACTGTCGTACATGTGAGCACTGCCGTATACGTGAGCACTGTCGTATGTGTGAGCACTGTCGTACATGTGAGCACTGTTGTATACGTGAGCACTGTTGTATATGTGCTCACTGAGCACTGTTGTATATGTGCTCACTGAGCACTGTCATATATGTGAGCACTGTCGTACATGTGAGCACTGTCGTATACGTGAGCACTGTCGTATATGTGAGCACTGTTGTACATGTGAGCACTGCCGTATATGTGAGCACTGTCGTATACGTTAGCACTGTCGTACATGTGAGCACTGTCGTATACGTGAGCACTGCCGTATATGTGAGCACTGCCGTATATGTGAGCACTGTCGTATATGTGAGCACTGCCGTGTATGTGAGCACTGTCGTATATGTGAGCACTGTCGTATATATGAGCACTGTCATATATGTGAGCACTGTCGTACATGTGAGCACTGTCGTACATGTGAGCACTGTCGTATACGTTAGCACTGTCGTACATGTGAGCACTGTCGTATACGTGAGCACTGCCGTATATGTGAGCACTGCCGTATATGTGAGCACTGTCGTATATGTGAGCACTGCCGTATATGTGAGCACTGTCGTATATGTGAGCACTGTCGTATATATGAGCACTGTCATATATGTGAGCACTGTCGTACATGTGAGCACTGTCGTACATGTGAGCACTGTCGTATACGTGAGCACTGTCGTATATGTGAGCACTGTCGTATATGTGAGCACTGTCGTATATGTGAGCACTGTCGTATACATGAGCACTGTCGACATGTGAGCACTGTCGTATATGTGAGCACTGTCATACATGTGAGCACTGCCGTATATGTGAGCACTGTCGTACATGAGAGCACTGTTGTATACGTGAGCACTGTCGTATATGTGCTCACTGAGCACTGTCGTATATGTGCTCACTGAGCACTGTCGTATATGTGAGCACTGTCGTACATGTGAGCACTGTCATATACGTGAGCACTGTCGTATATGTGAGCACTGTCGTATACATGAGCACTGTCGTATACATGAGCACTGTTGTACATGAGCACTGTTGTACATGTGAGCACTGTCGTATACGTGAGCACTGTCGTATATGTGAGCACTGTCGTACATGTGAGCACTGTCGTACATGTGAGCACTGTCGTACATGTGAGCACTGTCGTACATGTGAGCACTGTCGTACATGTGAGCACTGTCGTATATGTGAGCACTGTCGTAATGTGAGCACTGCGTACATGTGAGCACTGCCGTATATGTGAGCACTGTCGTATACGTTAGCACTGTCGTACATGTGAGCACTGTCGTATACGTGAGCACTGTCGTATATGTGAGCACTGCCGTATATGTGAGCACTGTCGTATATGTGAGCACTGTCGTATATATGAGCACTGTCATATATGTGAGCACTGTCGTATATGTGAGCACTGTCGTACATGTGAGCACTGTCGTATACGTGAGCACTGTCGTATATGTGAGCACTGTCGTATATGTGAGCACTGTCGTATATGTGAGCACTGTCGTATATGAGCACTGTCGTATATGTGAGCACTGTCTTGTGTGAGCACTGTCGTATAAGCACTGTGTAATGTGAGCACTGTCGTATAGTGAGCACTGTCTATATGTGAGCACTGTCGTATATGTGAGCACTGTCATATATGTGAGCACTGTCGTATATATGAGCACTGTCGTATATGTGAGCACTGCCGTATATGTGAGCACTGTCGTATATGTGAGCACTGTCGTATATGTGAGCACTGTCGTATATGTGAGCACTGTCATATATGTGAGCACTATCGTATATGTGAGCACTGTCGTATATGTGAGCACTGTCATATATGCGAACACTGTCGTATATGTGAGCACTGTCGTAAATGTGAGCACTGTCATATACATGAGCACTGTCGTATATGTGAGCACTGTCGTATATGTGAGCACTGTCGTATATGTGAGCACTGTCGTAAATGTGAGCACTGTCATATACATGAGCACTGTTGTACATGTGAGCACTGTTGTATATGTGAGCACTGTCGTATATGTGAGCACTGCCGTATATGTGAGCACTGTCGTATATGTGAGCACTGTTGTACATGTGAGCACTGCCGTATATGTGAGCACTGTCGTATACGTTAGCACTGTCGTACATGTGAGCACTGTCGTATACGTGAGCACTGCCGTATATGTGAGCACTGCCGTATATGTGAGCACTGTCGTACACGTGAGCACTGTCGTATATGTGAGCACTGTCGTACATGTGAGCACTGTCGTACACGTGAGCACTGTCGTATACGTGAGCACTGTCGTATACATGAGCACTGTCGTATACGTGAGCACTGTCGTATATGTGAGCACTGTCGTATATGTGAGCACTGTTGTATATGTGAGCACTGTCGTACATGTGAGCACTGTCATATATGTGAGCAGTCGTACACGTGAGCACTGTCGTATATGTGAGCACTGTCATATACGTGAGCACTGTCGTATATGTGAGCACTGTCGTATACGTGAGCACTGTCGTATATGTGAGCACTGTCGTATATGTGAGCACTGTCGTATACGTGAGCACTGTCGTACATGTGAGCACTGTCGTATATGTGAGCACTGTCGTATATGTGAGCACTGTCGTATACGTGAGCACTGTCGTATACGTGAGCACTGTCGTATGTGAGCACTGTCGTATATGTGAGCACTGTCGTATACGTGAGCACTGTCGTACATGTGAGCAGTCGTATATGTGAGCACTGTCGTATACGTGAGCACTGTCGTATATGTGAGCACTGTCGTATATGTGAGCACTGTCGTATACGTGAGCACTGTCGTACATGTGAGCACTGTCGTATATGTGAGCACTGTCGTATATGTGAGCACTGTCATATACGTGAGCACTGTCGTATACGTGAGCACTGTCGTATGTGAGCACTGTCGTATATGTGAGCACTGTCGTATACGTGAGCACTGTCGTACATGTGAGCACTGTCGTACATGTGAGCACTGTCGTACATGTGAGCACTGTCGTATATGTGAGCACTGTCGTACATGTGAGCACTGTCATGTATGTGAGCACTGTTGTACATGTGAGCACTGTCGTACATGTGAGCACTGTCGTATATGTGAGCACTGTCGTACATGTGAGCACTGTCGTATATGTGAGCACTGTCGTACATGTGAGCACTGTCGTACATGTGAGCACTGTCGTATATGTGAGCACTGTCGTATATGTGAGCACTGTCGTATATATGAGCAATGTCATATATGTGAGCACTGTCATACATGTGAGCACTGTCGTACATGTGAGCACTGTCGTATACGTGAGCACTGTCGAATATGTGCTCACTGAGCACTGTCGTACATGTGAGCACTGCCGTATACGTGAGCACTGTCGTATGTGTGAGCACTGTCGTACATGTGAGCACTGTTGTATACGTGAGCACTGTTGTATATGTGAGCACTGTTGTATATGTGAGCACTGTCGTATATGTGAGCACTGTCGTATATGTGAGCACTGTCGTATATGTGAGCACTGTCGTATACGTGAGCACTGTCGTATATGTGAGCACTGTCGTATATGTGAGCACTGTCGTATATGTGAGCACTGTCGTGTATGTGAGCACTGTCGTATATGTGAGCACTGTCGTATATGTGAGCACTGTCATATATGTGAGCACTGTCGTACATGTGAGCACTGTCGTACATGTGAGCACTGTCGTATATGTTAGCACTGTCGTACATGTGAGCACTGTCGTATATGTGAGCACTGCCGTATATGTGAGCACTGCCGTATATGTGAGCACTGTCGTATATGTGAGCACTGCCGTATATGTGAGCACTGTCGTATATGTGAGCACTGTCGTATATATGAGCACTGTCATATATGTGAGCACTGTCGTACATGTGAGCACTGTCGTACATGTGAGCACTGTCGTATACGTGAGCACTGTCGTATATGTGAGCACTGTCGTATATGTGAGCACTGTCGTATATGTGAGCACTGTCGTATACATGAGCACTGTCGACATGTGAGCACTGTCGTATATGTGAGCACTGTCATACATGTGAGCACTGCCGTATATGTGAGCACTGTCGTACATGAGAGCACTGTTGTATACGTGAGCACTGTCGTATATGTGCTCACTGAGCACTGTCGTATATGTGCTCACTGAGCACTGTCGTATATGTGAGCACTGTCGTACATGTGAGCACTGTCATATACGTGAGCACTGTCGTATATGTGAGCACTGTCGTATACATGAGCACTGTCGTATACATGAGCACTGTTGTACATGAGCACTGTTGTACATGTGAGCACTGTCGTATACGTGAGCACTGTCGTATATGTGAGCACTGTCGTATACATGAGCACTGTCGTACATGTGAGCACTGTCGTATATGTGAGCACTGTCATATATGTGAGCACTGTCGTATATGTGAGCACTGTCGTATACATGAGCACTGTCGTATATGTGAGCACTGTCGCATATGTGAGCACTGTCATATATGTGAGCACTGTCGTATATGTGAGCACTGTCGTATATGTGAGCACTGTCGTATATGTGAGCACTATCGTATACGTGAGCACTGTCGTATATGTGAGCACTGTCGTATACATGAGCACTGTCGTATATGTGAGCACTGTCGTATACATGAGCACTGTCGTATATGTGAGCACTGTCGTATACATGAGCACTGTCGTATACGTGAGCACTGTCGTACATGTGAGCACTGTCGTACATGTGAGCACTGGCGTATATGTGAGCACTGTCGTATATGTGAGCACTGTCATATATTTGAGCACTGTCGTATATGTGAGCACTGTCGTATATGTGAGCACTGTCATATATGTGAGCACTGTCGTATATGTGAGCACTGTCATATATGTGAGCACTGTCGTATATGTGAGCACGTCGTATATGTGAGCCGTCGTATATGTGAGCACTGTCGTATATGTGAGCACTGTCATATATGTGAGCACTATCGTATATGTGAGCACTGTCGTATATGTGAGCACTGTCATATATGCGAACACTGTCGTATATGTGAGCACTGTCGTATATGTGAGCACTGTCGTAAATGTGAGCACTGTCGTATATGTGAGCACTGTCGTATATGTGAGCACTGTCGTATATGTGAGCACTGTCATATATGTGAGCACTGTCGTATATGTGAGCACTGTTGTACATGTGAGCACTGCCGTATATGTGAGCACTGTCGTATACATTAGCACTGTCGTACATGTGAGCACTGTCGTATACGTGAGCACTGTCGTATATGTGAGCAATGTCGTATATGTGAGCACTGTCGTATATGTGAGCACTGTCGTATATGTGAGCACTGTCGTATATGTGAGCACTGTTGTACATATGAGCACTGTCGTATACGTGAGCACTGTCGTATATGTGAGCACTGTCGTATATGTGAGCACTGTCATATATGTGAGCACTGTCGTATATGTGAGCACTGTTGTACATGTGAGCACTGCCGTATATGTGAGCACTGTCGTATACGTTAGCACTGTCGTACATGTGAGCACTGTCGTATACGTGAGCACTGTCGTATATGTGAGCACTGTCGTATATGTGAGCACTGTTGTACATGTGAGCACTGTCGTATATGTGAGCACTGTCGTATATGTGAGCACTGTTGTACATATGAGCACTGTCGTATACGTGAGCACTGTCGTATATGTGAGCACTGTCGTATATGTGAGCACTGTCGTATATGTGAGCACTGTCGTACACGTGAGCACTGTCGTATATGTGAGCACTGTCATACATGTGAGCACTGTCGTATACATGAGCACTGTCGTACATGTGAGCACTGTCGTACACGTGAGCACTGTCGTATACGTGAGCACTGTCGTATACATGAGCACTGTCGTATACGTGAGCACTGTCGTATATGTGAGCACTGTCGTATATGTGAGCACTGTTGTATATGTGAGCACTGTCGTACATGTGAGCACTGTCATATATGTGAGCAGTCGTACACGTGAGCACTGTCGTATATGTGAGCACTGTCATATACGTGAGCACTGTCGTATATGTGAGCACTGTCGTATACGTGAGCACTGTCGTATATGTGAGCACTGTCGTATATGTGAGCACTGTCGTATACGTGAGCACTGTCGTACATGTGAGCACTGTCGTATATGTGAGCACTGTCGTATATGTGAGCACTGTCATATACGTGAGCACTGTCGTATACGTGAGCACTGTCGTATGTGAGCACTGTCGTATATGTGAGCACTGTCGTATACGTGAGCACTGTCGTACATGTGAGCAGTCGTATATGTGAGCACTGTCGTATACGTGAGCACTGTCGTATATGTGAGCACTGTCGTATATGTGAGCACTGTCGTATACGTGAGCACTGTCGTACATGTGAGCACTGTCGTATATGTGAGCACTGTCGTATATGTGAGCACTGTCATATACGTGAGCACTGTCGTATACGTGAGCACTGTCGTATGTGAGCACTGTCGTATATGTGAGCACTGTCGTATACGTGAGCACTGTCGTACATGTGAGCAGTCGTATATGTGAGCACTGTCGTATACATGAGCACTGTCATATATGTGAGCACTGTCGTATATGTGAGCACTGTCGTATATGTGAGCACTGTCATATATGTGAACACTGTCGTACATGTGAGCACTGTCGTACATGTGAGCACTGTCGTATACGTGAGCACTGTCGTACACGTGAGCACTGTCGTATACATGAGCACTGTCATATATGTGAGCACTGTCGTATATGTGAGCACTGTCATATATGTGAGCACTGTCGTATATGTGAGCACTGTTGTACATGTGAGCACTGTCGTATACGTGAGCACTGTCGTATATGTGAGCACTGTCATATATGTGAGCACTGTCGTATATGTGAGCACTGTTGTACGTGTGAGCACTGTCGTATACGTGAGCACGGTCGTATATGTGAGCACTGTCGTATATGTGAGCACTGTCGTATACGTGAGCACTGTCGTACATGTGAGCACTGTCGTATATGTGAGCACTGTCGTATACATGAGCACTGTCGTATATGTGAGCACTGTCGTACATGTGAGCACTGTCGTATATGTGAGCACTGTCATATATGTGAGCACTGTCGTACATGTGAGCACTGTCATATACGTGAGCACTGTCGTACATGTGAGCACTGTCGTATATGTGAGCACTGTCATATATGTGAGCACTGTCGTATATGTGAGCACTGTCGTATATGTGAGTACTGTCGTATACGTGAATTGTTAATCAACAAACGTGTGGCAACAATGCTTAAAACGACACTACATCGGTGAAAACACAAATGTATACAGAATGCAATTTCCTATTATATGATTTAATTTTTCCCCAAATATTTGCCTCAAATACAGAGTATTTTAACTAATAAACAAACATCGTATACGCGGTTTGTTGACATAACAAAATTATGTAAATAAGGTCAACATCCAAGCGTAATACAACTCGTGTATCCTGAATAACACGATGTATGGTACAGATTTACCGTTATATCTCACACGTGTGCCTATGCATATTTGTAGACTAATCTTAGTTAAATTATCTCTAAACGAAAGTAATATAAGTTGTTAGAACTTGCTTCGCAATCGTTGTAAAATAAATAACGTTTAAACTTAAAGAACTTTTTCCTTAAATTTTTGGTCTCGAGATTTAGCAGTTTTTGGGCCCTAAACTTACCCGTCCAGTTTTTTCAGCGCCCGATCATTATCCTCTTCATCACAGTACTTTATGAAGCAGAAGTTCCTCGTCAGACCCGTTATATTGTCGATCATGATACGCAGCTCGTATATCTTGCCAAACTTAGCGAACTCTGGTACGAGCTTGTCTTCGTACCAGTCCGACGGAATCTTACTGATGGAAATTTCGCGATGGTCCGGTGCGTCACCCTCCCACTCAGGTGATGGTCCATAACACCTCTGACCTGCAATGGAATACCGTATATAACCCAAATTACTAATTCTGCGGCCATGGATGCAGTCGGCATTTCGCGATTGTGTTTTGAAGGGTTTGCACCAACAGTGTAGGTTTTATCCTACTTTCATGCCTAAGAATGATCAAACACGGTCTGTCTAATAGCCCCGCTGGAGCCGTTACGATTGTGCCCTTAGGCAATGCATTTAAATTCCACATGTCTCTTCTCTCTCCTTCATGGCGATGGATTCCATCAGGAATGAGGTCTCGAGAGTGATTAATATATGTTGGAAGAACTTGTTTCGCAATCGAGCTAAAATAAATTTCTATAAACTAATAGACTTTGATTCATTAATCAGTGCCTAATAAACCTTTCGTGACGTCATAACGCTGCATGTACGACGTCGTGAATATGTTCACAGTCATAACGCTGCATGTACGACGTCGTGAATATGTTCACAGTCCTAGCGCTGCATGTATGACGTCATGAATATGTTCACAGTCACATCGCTGCATGTACGACGTCATGAATATGTTCACAGTCATAGCGCTGCATGTATGACGTCGTGAATATGTTCAGTCACAGCGCTGCATGTACAACGTCGTGAATATGTTCACAGTCACAGCGCTGCATGTACAACGTCGTGAATATGTTCACAGTCATAGCGCTGCATGTACGACGTCGTGAATATGTTCACAGTCACAGCGCTGCATGTATGATGTCGTGAATATGTTCAGTCACAGCGCTGCATGTACGACGTCGTGAATATGCTCACAGTCCTAGCGCTGCATGTACGACGTCGTGAATATGTTCACAGTCCTAGTGCTGCATGTATGACGTCGTGAATATGTTCACAGTCCTAGCGCTGCATGTACGATGTTGTGAATATGTTCACAGTCCTAGTGCTGCATGTATGACGTCGTGAATATGTTCACAGTCCTAGTGCTGCATGTACGACGTCGTGAATATGTTCACAGTCCTAGCGCTGCATGTACGATGTTGTGAATATGTTCACAGTCACAGCGCTGCATGTACGATGTTGTGAATATGTTCTCAGTCACAGCGCTGCATGTACGATGTTGTGAATATGTTCACAGTCACAGCGCTGCATGTACTATGTTGTGAATATGTTCTCAGTCACAGCGCTGCATGTACGATGTTGTGAATATGTTCACAGTCACAGCGCTGCATGTACGATGTTGTGAATATGTTCACAGTCACAGCGCTGCATGTACGATGTTGTGAATATGTTCTCAGTCACAGCGCTGCATGTACGATGTTGTGAATATGTTCACAGTCACAGCGCTGCATGTACGATGTTGTGAATATGTTCACAGTCCTACGCTGTATGTACGATGTTGTGAATATGTTCACAGTCACAGCGCTGCATGTACGATGTCGTGAATATGGTCAGTCACAGCGCTGCATGTACGACGTCGTGAATAGGTTCAATATGTTCACAGTCATAGCGCTGCATGTACGACGTCGTGAATATGTTCACAGTCCTAGCGCTGCATGTACGATGTCGTGAATATGTTCACAGATCAGATAGGCTTAATGTCATGAATATCTTTCCTCCACAACCTTTTATCAGAAGATATTATAAATAGAATAATAGGTTACTGTCTATTTTAAAATTTTAATTTATTAGGCTCATCTCTGAAAACTACACAAGACTCAGCTACAAGACTCAGAAGGCTCAGCTACAAGACTCAGCTACAAGACTCAGAAGGCTCAGCTACAAGGCTCAGCTACAAGGCTCTTTGCTCAGCTACAAGGCTCTTTGCTCAGCTACAAGACTCAGCTACAAGGCTCTTTGCTCAGCTACAAGGCTCTTTGCTCAGCTACAAGACTCAGCTACAAGGCTCTTTGCTCAGCTACAAGGCTCTTTGCTCAGCTACAAGACTCAGCTACAAGGCTCTTTGCTCAGCTACAAGGCTCTTTGCTCAGCTACAAGACTCAGCTACAAGGCTCTTTGCTCAGCTACAAGGCTCTTTGCTCAGCTACAAGGCTCTTTGCTCAGCTACAAGACTCAGCTACAAGGCTCTTTGCTCAGCTACAAGGCTCTTTGCTCAGCTACAAGACTCAGCTACAAGGCTCTTTGCTCAGCTACAAGGCTCTTTGCTCAGCTACAAGACTCAGCTACAAGGCTCTTTGCTCAGCTACAAGGCTCTTTGCTCAGCTACAAGACTCAGCTACAAGACTCAGCTACAAGGCTCAGCTACAAGACTCAGCTACAAGACTCAGCTACAAGACTCAGCTACAAGCCTCAGCTACAAGCCTCAGCTACAAGGCTCAGCTACAAGGCTCAGCTACAAGGCTCAGCTACAAGACTCAGCTACAAGACTCAGCTACAAGGCTCAGCCAAGAGCCTCGCTTTGTATATTTTCTCCAACTCACCTAATAATTTATAAGACAGTAACCTAATATTCTCTATATCTGCTGACTCTCCAGTTATTAATGGGCAACTCACAAGACATGCTCAGTATTTCAGGTAAGGGCCAGTACCCTGTTAGAACCACCAACCTTCAGCAGAAAGCTGAATAGTTTCCTAGCAGTCAGAAAGCTGAATAGCTTCATCGCAGTCAGAAAGCTGAATAGCTTCCTAGCAGTCAGAAAGCTGAATAGCTTCCTAGCAGTCAGAAAGCTGAATAGCTTCCTAGCAGTCAGAAAGCTGAATAGCTTCCTAGCAGTCAGAAAGCTGAATAGCTTCCTAGCAGTCAGAAAGCTGAATAGCTTCCTAGCAGTCAGAAAGCTGAATAGCTTCCTAGCAGTCAGAAAGCTGAATAGCTTCCTAGCAGTCAGAAAGCTGAATAGCTTCCTAGCAGTCAGAAAGCTGAATAGCTTCATCGCAGTCAGAAAGCTGAATAGCTTCCTAGCAGTCAGAAAGCTGAATAGCTTCCTAGCAGTCAGAAAGCTGAATAGCTTCCTAGCAGTCAGAAAGCTGAATAGCTTCCTAGCAGTCAGAAAGCTGAATAGCTTCCTAGCAGTCAGAAAGCTGAATAGCTTCCTCGCAGTCAGAAAGCTGAATAGCTTCCTCGCAGTCAGAAAGCTGAATAGCTTCCTAGCAGTCAGAAAGCTGAATAGCTTCCTAGCAGTCAGAAAGCTGAATAGCTTCCTAGCAGTCAGAAAGCTGAATAGCTTCATCGCAGTCAGAAAGCTGAATAGCTTCATCGCAGTCAGAAAGCTGAATAGCTTCATCGCAGTCAGAAAGCTGAATAGCTTCCTAGCAGTCAGAAAGCTGAATAGCTTCATCGCAGTCAGAAAGCTGAATAGCTTCCTAGCAGTCAGAAAGCTGAATAGCTTCCTCGCAGTCAGAAAGCTGAATAGCTTCCTCGCAGTCAGAAAGCTGAATAGCTTCCTCGCAGTCAGAAAGCTGAATAGCTTCCTAGCAGTCAGAAAGCTGAATAGCTTCCTAGCAGTCAGAAAGCTGAATAGCTTCCTAGCAGTCAGAAAGCTGAATAGCTTCCTAGCAGTCAGAAAGCTGAATAGCTTCCTAGCAGTCAGAAAGCTGAATAGCTTCCTAGCAGTCAGAAAGCTGAATAGCTTCATCGCAGTCAGAAAGCTGAATAGCTTCCTAGCAGTCAGAAAGCTGAATAGCTTCCTAGCAGTCAGAAAGCTGAATAGCTTCCTAGCAGTCAGAAAGCTGAATAGTTTCCTAGCAGTCAGAAAGCTGAATAGCTTCCTAGCAGTCAGAAAGCTGAATAGCTTCCTCGCAGTCAGAAAGCTGAATAGTTTCCTAGCAGTCAGAAAGCTGAATAGCTTCCTAGCAGTCAGAAAGCTGAATAGCTTCCTAGCAGTCAGAAAGCTGAATAGCTTCCTAGCAGTCAGAAAGCTGAATAGCTTCCTCGCAGTCAGAAAGCTGAATAGCTTCCTAGCAGTCACAAAGCTGAATAGCTTCCTCGCAGTCAGAAAGCTGAATAGCTTCCTCGCAGTCAGAAAGCTGAATAGCTTCCTAGCAGTCAGAAAGCTGAATAGCTTCCTAGCAGTCAGAAAGCTGATTAGCTTCCTCGCAGTCAGAAAGCTGATTAGCTTCCTCGCAGTCAGAAAGCTAAATAGCTTCATCGCAGTCAGAAAGCTGAATAGCTTCCTAGCAGTCAGAAAGCTGAATAGCTTCCTAGCAGTCAGAGAGCTGATTAGCTTCCTCGCAGTCAGAAAGCTGAATAGCTTCCTAGCAGTCAGAAAGCTGATTAGCTTCCTCGCAGTAAGAAAAGCTGATTAGCTTCCTAGCAGTCAGAAAGCTGATTAGCTTCCTAGCAGTCAGAAAGCTGATTAGCTTCCTAGCAGTCAGAAAGCTGAATAGCTTCATCGCAGTCAGAAAGCTGATTAGCTTCCTAGCAGTCAGAAAGCTGAATAGCTTCATCGCAGTCAGAAAGCTGATTAGCTTCCTAGCAGTAAGAAAGCTGATTAGCTTCCTAGCAGTCGGAAAGCTGAATAGCTTCATCGCAGTCAGAAAAGCTGAATAGCTTCCTAGCAGTCAGAAAGCTGAATAGCTTCATCGCAGTCAGAAAGCTGAATAGCTTCCTAGCAGTCAGAAAAGCTGAATAGCTTCATCGCAGTCAGAAAGCTGAATAGCTTCATCGCAGTAAGAAAGCTGAATAGCTTCATCGCAGTAAGAAAGCTGAATAGCTTCCTAGCAGTAAGAAAGCTGAATAGTTTCCTAGCAGTAAGAAAGCTGAATAGCTTCATCGCAGTCAGAAAGCTGAATAGCTTCATCGCAGTAAGAAAGCTGAATAGCTTCATCGCAGTAAGAAAGCTGAATAGCTTCCTAGCAGTCAGAAAGCTGAATAGCTTCCTAGCAGTCAGAAAGCTGAATAGCTTCCTAGCAGTCAGAAAGCTGAATAGCTTCCTAGCAGTCAGAAAGCTGAATAGCTTCATCGCAGTCAGAAAGCTGAATAGCTTCCTAGCAGTCAGAAAGCTGAATAGCTTCATCGCAGTCAGAAAGCTGAATAGCTTCATCGCAGTCAGAAAAGCTGATTAGCTTCCTAGCAGTCAGAAAGCTGAATAGCTTCCTAGCAGTCAGAAAGCTGAATAGCTTCCTAGCAGTCAGAAAGCTGAATAGCTTCCTAGCAGTAAGAAAAGCTGATTAGCTTCCTAGCAGTCAGAAAGCTGAATAGCTTCCTAGCAGTCAGAAAGCTGAATAGCTTCATCGCAGTCAGAAAAGCTGAATAGCTTCCGCAGTCAGAAAGCTGAATAGCTTCCTAGCAGTCAGAAAGCTGATTAGCTTCCTAGCAGTCAGAAAGCTGAATAGCTTCATCGCAGTCAGAAAGCTGAATAGCTTCATCGCAGTCAGAAAAGCTGAATAGCTTCCGCAGTCAGAAAGCTGAATAGCTTCCTAGCAGTCAGAAAGCTGAATAGCTTCATCGCAGTCAGAAAAGCTGAATAGCTTCCTAGCAGTCAGAAAGCTGAATAGCTTCATCGCAGTCAGAAAGCTGAATAGCTTCCTAGCAGTCAGAAAGCTGAATAGCTTCATCGCAGTCAGAAAGCTGAATAGCTTCATCGCAGTCAGAAAGCTGAATAGCTTCCTAGCAGTCAGAAAGCTGAATAGCTTCCGCAGTCAGAAAGCTGAATAGCTTCCGCAGTCAGAAAGCTGAATAGCTTCATCGCAGTCAGAAAGCTGAATAGCTTCATCGCAGTCAGAAAGCTGAATAGCTTCATCGCAGTCAGAAAGCTGAATAGCTTCATCGCAGTCAGAAAGCTGAATAGCTTCCTAGCAGTCAGAAAGCTGAATAGCTTCCGCAGTCAGAAAGCTGAATAGCTTCCTCGCAGTCAGAAAGCTGAATAGCTTCATCGCAGTCAGAAAGCTGAATAGCTTCCGCAGTCAGAAAGCTGAATAGCTTCCTAGCAGTCACAAAGCTGAATAGCTTCCGCAGTCAGAAAGCTGAATAGCTTCCTCGCAGTAAGAAAATCACTTGTAAGACCTGGGGTCGATTACTTGCCAATGTAATCAATTACAATTACTTTCCAACTCCATGATTACGCTCACAATTAATTTTCTAAGCTCATGAAATAACTTCTGACAAAGATAATATTTCAATTGTTTCCCCATGAAATAACTTCTGACAAAGATAATATTTCAATTGTTTCCTCATGAAATAACTTCTGACAAAGATAATATTTCAATTGTTTCCTCATGTAAATAACTTCTGACAAAGATAATATTTCAATTGTTTCCTCATGTAAATAACTTCTGACAAAGATAATATTTCAATTGTTTCCTCATGTAAATAACTTCTGACAAAGATAATATTTCAATTGTTTCCCCATGAAATAACTTCTGGCAAAGATAATATTTCAATTGTTTCCCCATGAAATAACTTCTGACAAAGATAATATTTCAATTGTTTCCCCATGAAATAACTTCTGACAAAGATAATATTTCAATTGTTTCCCCATGAAATAACTTCTGACAAAGATAATATTTCAATTGTTTCCCCATGAAATAAAATGCACCATGGCTGAATTTATTCAACAGTATTTTATTTATTTTCTAAATACAGTCAAACCTGTCTTAAGCAGCCAGTCATGGGAATCACAGAAAGTGGCTGCTTAGCACAGATGGCTGTTTAATAGAGGTCAAATGTATAATAAAACTACATATTGGGAATCTGGAAACTGGTCGCTTAATGCAGCTTAACCCATTTCATTCTGGATACCGTTCAAACAGTATTTGCAAATAACATAGAGCCAGATCAGCCGCCATGGAACGTGCCATCTGATCAGGCTCTATGCTGTTTGCTATTCAGATGATCTTGCTAAAACACTATGTAGCAAACATCATAGATCCTGATCAGCATGCAGCGTTACGCTGCTGCTGATCTGGATCTATGTTGTTTGCAAAAGCCTTTAAATGTATCCAGAATGAAATGGGTTAATAGAGGTGGCCATTAACACAGGTTTGACAGTAGCTATATATCAATGTTGGCATCCATGGACCTTCCTCCACTTATTACTAGTAAAATGTTACCATACCTTGGGTAACCTTGCTAGGGTAACCAGTATTGGCTAGCAGCTCGTCCACATTGGCCTGTTTCGGTCCGTTGAAGATGGTTGCATGATTCTTCACATAGTATCTAAAGTTTGTACAAAGTTATTATATACCGAGTCAAAAAAGAAACGATACCAAACTAAAAATGACGTAAAACGGATAAAACCATAGAAAGGTTTAATATATTATTACGTATCAGTACCGGGTATCTTATTGCAACGTCAGCCAACCATAAACACAGGTAAATAAACACCCGATAATCCTGGAACGCCGAATTTCCGATTTGCACGTGCTCCTCAACAAAGACAACTTCCTACACATGTACAAATCGGAAAACCGGTTTATTGTACTGGTATTACATTATCATCGAGGAATACACCTTACATACCCATTGTTACCTCTAACAAAATGCCTAGGCTAAACCGCAATCAGAGAATGCGTGCCATTGGCATGATTGACGGCGGCTTACGTCAGCGAGATGTCGCAAATCGACTCGGGGTTACGCGGATCACGATAACACGTCTACTTCGACGTTATCGAACACATGGATCGGTGGACGACCGTCCAAGATCTGGTCGACCACGTGTGACGACGCGTGAACAGGACCGTCACATTCGGACGTCACATTTACATGACCGGTTCCTACCTGCTACGCACACAGCTGCCGTTACTCCTGGGATGACCAACAATCGCATCAGTGCACAGTCAGGAACCGGCTCGGTGAACGTGGCATTCGTGCCTATTGGCCATACGTTGGACCCATCCTGACACGACGTCAACGTGACGTACGGCGGGAATGGACGACGGAACGTGCTCGCTGGACTCGGTTACAGTGGAATTCGGTGATGTTTAGCGATGAATCACGGTTCTGTTTGCGTCGAGCGGATGGCAGAGAGCGGGTATATCGCAGACACGTGAACGTTACGCCGACGCATGTGTACGTCAGGTCGATCTGTTCGGGGGCGGAAGCGTTATGGCGTGGGGCGATATCACCTTCGGCAGTCGCACTGAACTGTTAGTGGTGGATGGGAACCTAAACGCCCAGCGGTACTGTGATGAGATCCTTGCGCCAGTTGTTGTGCCGTTCTTTAACGCCAACAGAAACGTCACACTGTTCCAACAGGACAACGCCAGGTGTCATACTGCTCGGATTTCCACCACATTATTGGAGCAGAACAATATTGAAACCCTGCCGTGGCCTGCTTTGTCACCAGACTTGTCACCCATAGAACATTTGTGGGATACGTTAGACCGCCGCGTCAGATGACGTCAGCCGGTAACGTTAAACCAACTGAGGGATGTTTTGCGTCAGGAGTGGACAAATATTGACCAGCAAGAGATTCAGACACTCTTCCGTTCGATGCGACGGCGGTGCATTGCAGTGAGAGACGCAAATGGTGCCCATACTCAGTATTGGCGTCTGTGTGAAAACTCCATTAGACCCCTGTCCGACGAATTACGTCATCACGCAGCAGACAGTTTCGGAGGCTCATTATGCTTTATGTGCTCCTCTTTCAAACATGTTGGACTATCATCTTATGAATTTTCAAAGAATTTTCTTAATAAATGTTGAAATTATAGACACATAAACACCAGGTATCGTTTCTTTTTTGACTCGGTATACATTACGGTTTATTCTAGAGTGGGAAAAAAGGGGCTGGGTGGGTCAGAAAAGGGGCAGGGTACGTTTTGAGCAGCGATGAGGTGCGGGACAGGGTATTTTTGGGTTAGCCCCTAGAAAATGTTGCTAAATTACGGTGATTGATCAAAGAGGCAGTAAGGTAGTACATATTGGTGAAAGGGTGAACAAGTTCTAAGTTATATAGATATGTCCACCCGAAGGCACATGTTGATGCTTTACAATTACATATAAAAGAAATTAAACACCTTTTTTTTAAAAGCAAAAGATAGGTCTAGAGGGCTGGGCTAAAAAAGGCAAGGGCATGCAGCATTCTGCTCCTGAAAAAAAAAACTATAAATCAGGGTTCATTCTACGTCAGAATTTTTGGGAGAAGTGATCACTTACGATTTTCAAACCAAAATGTAAGATACACTGGCCCATTATAAAGCACTCCTTCTATTCAAATGTTGTATTTAATGGTTGTAGTGTGCATTTTAACCCTATTTTGCAGAAGTATATTAAAGAACACCATTTAAGGAAGCGATCACGCGCTTTCTCACTTCTCCCAAAAATTCTGACCTAGAATGAACCCTGGTCCCTAGGGCGACAATTTCGCCTACATCGCCCTCTAGAATGATCCCTGACAAATGTTTCGATAAAAATGTTTCAACTCTGCTAGCTCGAGCTGCAAAGATTGCATGGTTCTAATGTAGTATCCGAAATGTGTACGCGTTATTACACGATTCATGCTTTATATACATACACACACGAAATGTGTACGCGTTATTACACGATTCATGCTTTATATACATACACACACGAAATGTGTACGCTTTATTACACGATTCATGCTTTATATACATACACACACGAAATGTGAACGCGTTATTACACGATTCATGCTTTATATACATACACACACGAAATGTGTACGCGTTATTACACGATTCATGCTTTATATACATACACACACGAAATGTGAACGCGTTATTACATGATTCATGCTTTATATACATACACACACGAAATGTGTACGCGTTATTACATAATTCATGCTTTATATACATACACACACGAAATGTGTACACATTATTACATGATTCATGCTTTATATACATACACACACGAAATGTGAACGCGTTATTACATGATTCATGCTTTATATACATACACACACGAAATGTGTACGCGTTATTACACGATTCATGCTTTATATACATACACACACGAAATGTGTACGCGTTATTACATGATTCATGCTTTATATACATACACACACGAAATGTGTACGCGTTATTACATAATTCATGCTTTATATACATACACACACGAAATGTGAACGCGTTATTACATGATTCATGCTTTATATACATACACACACGAAATGTGTACGCGTTATTACACGATTCATGCTTTATATACATACACACACGAAATGTGTACGCGTTATTACATGATTCATGCTTTATATACATACACACACGAAATGTGTACGCGTTATTACATAATTCATGCTTTATATACATACACACACGAAATTTGTACGCGTTATTACATAATTCATGCTTTATATACATACACACACGAAATGTGTACGCGTTATTACATGATTCATGCTTTATATACACACACACATGAAATGTGTACGCGTTATTACACGATTCATGCTTTATATACACACACACACGAAATGTGTACGCGTTATTACACGATTCATGCTTTATATACACACACGAAATGTGTACGCGTTATTACACGATTCATGCTTTATATACACACACGAAATGTGTACGCGTTATTACACGATTCATGCTTTATATACACACACGAAATGTGTACGCGTTATTACACGATTCATGCTTTATATACACACACGAAATGTGTACGCGTTATTACACGATTCATGCTTTATATACATACACACACGAAATGTGTACGCGTTATTACATGATTCATGCTTTATATACATACACACACGAAATGTGTACGCGTTATTACATGATTCATGCTTTATATACATACACACACGAAATGTGTACACGTTATTACACGATTCATGCTTTATATACACACACGAAATGTGTACGCGTTATTACATGATTCATGCTTTATATACACACACGAAATGTGTACGCGTTATTACACGATTCATGCTTTATATACATACACACACGAAATGTGTACGCGTTATTACATGATTCATGCTTTATATACATACACACACGAAATGTGTACGCGTTATTACATGATTCATGCTTTATATACATACACACACGAAATGTGTACACGTTATTACACGATTCATGCTTTATATACACACACGAAATGTGTACGCGTTATTACATGATTCATGCTTTATATACACACACGAAATGTGTACGCGTTATTACACGATTCATGCTTTATATACATACACACACGAAATGTGTACGCGTTATTACATGATTCATGCTTTATATACATACACACACGAAATGTGTACGCGTTATTACACGATTCATGCTTTATATACACACACGAAATGTGTACGCGTTATTACACGATTCATGCTTTATATACATACACACACGAAATGTGAACGCGTTATTACATGATTCATGCTTTATATACATACACACACGAAATGTGTACGCGTTATTACATAATTCATGCTTTATATACATACACACACGAAATGTGTACGCGTTATTACATGATTCATGCTTTATATACATACACACACGAAATGTGTACGCGTTATTACATGATTCATGCTTTATATACATACACACACGAAATGTGTACGCGTTATTACACGATTCATGCTTTATATACATACACACACGAAATGTGTACGCGTTATTACATGATTCATGCTTTATATACATACACACACGAAATGTGTACGCGTTATTACACGATTCATGCTTTATATACACACACGAAATGTGTACGCGTTATTACATGATTCATGCTTTATATACATACACACACGAAATGTGTACGCGTTATTACATGATTCATGCTTTATATACACACACACACGAAATGTGTACGCGTTATTACACGATTCATGCTTTATATACACACACACACGAAATGTGTACGCGTTATTACACGATTCATGCTTTATATACACACACACACGAAATGTGTACGCGTTATTACACGATTCATGCTTTATATACACACACGAAATGTGTACGCGTTATTACACGATTCATGCTTTATATACACACACGAAATGTGTACGCGTTATTACACGATTCATGCTTTATATACACACACGAAATGTGTACGCGTTATTACACGATTCATGCTTTATATACATACACACACGAAATGTGTACGCGTTATTACATGATTCATGCTTTATATACATACACACACGAAATGTGTACGCGTTATTACATGATTCATGCTTTATATACATACACACACGAAATGTGTACACGTTATTACACGATTCATGCTTTATATACACACACGAAATGTGTACGCGTTATTACATGATTCATGCTTTATATACACACACGAAATGTGTACGCGTTATTACACGATTCATGCTTTATATACATACACACACGAAATGTGTACGCGTTATTACATGATTCATGCTTTATATACATACACACACGAAATGTGTACGCGTTATTACATGATTCATGCTTTATATACACACACGAAATGTGTACGCGTTATTACACGATTCATGCTTTATATACACACACGAAATGTGTACGCGTTATTACAGATTCATGCTTTATATACACACACGAAATGTGAACGCGTTATTACATGATTCATGCTTTATATACATACACACACGAAATGTGAACGCGTTATTACACGATTCATGCTTTATATACATACACACACAAAATGTGAACGCGTTATTACATGATTCATGCTTTATATACATACACACACGAAATGTGAACGCGTTATTACATGATTCATGCTTTATATACACACACGAAATGTGAACGCGTTATTACATGATTCATGCTTTATATACATACACACACGAAATGTGAACGCGTTATTACACGATTCATGCTTTATATACATACACACACGAAATGTGAACGCGTTATTACATAATTCATGCTTTATATACACACAGGCAATATCGTCCTTGGGTGGGTATACTTGTTAGGTGAAGCAAAATATTTCAGATTCTCAAACCGAACGTCGGGCAAGTTATTCCGAAATTCAAGAAGATCGAGTACCACAGGAAACATAGCGAGTGATTTGAAGTCAATGACCTTCCATAACCACCCGGCCACGGTGGCCACTCACTTTTAATGTTATGTTATATTTCGGGTTTTACGCCTGCATCAGCACCATTTTGGGCTATATCGCCTGCGGACAGTTTACCTAACAACACCTTTCCTGGGCAGGCTCCAACGGTTAACCAGTACTTGGGTGCACCAACCTCTGTAAGAAACTGCCAACTTTTTCATATAAATGAGACACGGCCTGAGTAGGGCTCGAACCCGTGACCATCAGTGATGATAGGTTACAGTGGTATACAAGTCAGCGACCATAACCACTCGACCACGGAGGCGGACTCACTTTTAATGTACTTGATCATTGTTAAAAAATTTCGTTCATTAAACAGGAATATGATTTTTGTCTGGACACAGATGTACAGGGGTTTAGGGGCAATATGAGATGCAAGTTTATTTATTCCAAACTACAATGTATTTACCCAAAGATCTTTGTCTGAGAACAGATGTATGGGGCTTTGCGGGCGATATGGGCCAGGTCTTTCATCCCAAGCACCTTGAAGAACTGTACGCCCTGTTTCTTGGTGAACCGACACAGCGCTTTCCTCACAGTCTCGTCGATATCCTCCATCTCTAGGAAATCTTTCTCCACAAGTTTGAAAATCTCAAATATGACTTCCTCGTCGAGGTTATCTTGTAGTAACTCCTGTAATAATTGAAATATAGATCTATATTCAGGGTTCATTCTAGGTCAGGGTTCATTCTAGGTCAGGGTTCGTTCTAGGTCAGAATTTTTGGGAGAAGTGAGAAAGCGCGTGATCGCTTCCTTAAATAGTGTTCTTTAATATACTTCTGCAAAATAGGGCTAAAATGCACAGTACAACCATTAAATACAACATTTGAATAGGAGTGCTTTATAATGGGCCAGTGTATCTTACTAGACACAATTTTGTTTGAAAATCGTAAAACATAAAACAAAATTGTTGCCCCAAGAGGGCGAAGTCAGGGTCCCTAGGGTGACAATTTCGCCCACATTGCCCTCTAGAATGATCCCTGATATTGTATGTGGTGATGTGCGTCTATGTGAGAATGGATATTGGTGTAGAGAGGTGCTTCTATGTGGGAATGGATAATGGTGTAGAGAGGTGCTTCTATGTGGGAATGGATAATGGTGTAGAGAGGTGCTTCTATGTGGGAATGGATAATGGTGTAGAGAGGTGCTTCTATGTGGGAATGGATAATGGTGTAGAGAGGTGTGTATATGTGGGAATGGATAATGGCGTAGAGAGGTGCTTCTATGTGGGAATGGATAATGGTGTAGAGAGGTGCTTCTATGTGGGAATGGATAATGGTGTAGAGAGGTGCTTCTATGAGGGAATGGATAATGGTGTAGAGAGGTGCTGCTATGTAGGAATGGATAATGGTGTAGAGAGGTGCTTCTATGTGGGAATGGATAATGGTCTGGAGGTGCTTCTATGTGGGAATGGATAATGGTGTAGAGAGGTGCTTCTATGTAGGAATGGATAATGGTGTAGAGAGGTGCTTCTATGTGGGAATGGATAATGGTGTTGAGAGATGCTTCTATGTGGGAATGGATATTGGTGTAGAGAGGTGCTTCTATGTAGGAATGGATAATGGTGTACTTCTATGTGGGAATGGATAATGGCGTAGAGAGGTGCTTCTATGTAGGAATGGATAATGGCGTAGAGAGTTGCTTCTATGTAGGAATGGATAATGGTGTAGAGAGGTGCTTCTATGTGGGAATGGATAATGGTGTAGAGAGGGGCTTCTATGTGGGAATGGATAATGGTGTAGAGAGGTGCTTCTATGTGGGAATGGATAATGGTGTAGAGAGGTGCTTCTATGTGGGAATGGATAATGGTGTATGCTTCTATGTGGGAATGGATAATGGTGGAGAGGTGCTTCTATGTGGGAATGGATAATGGTGTAGAGAGGTGCTTCTATGTGGGAATGGATAATGGTGTAGAGAGGTGCTTCTATGTGGGAATGGATAATGGTGTGGAGAGGTGCTTCTATGTGGGAATGGATAATGGTGTGGAGAGGTGCTTCTATGTGGGAATGGATAATGGTGTAGAGAGTGCTTCTATGTGGGAATGGATAATGGTGTGGAGAGGTGCTTCTATGTGGGAATGGATAATGGTGTAGAGAGGTGCTTCTATGTGGGAATGGATAATGGTGTAGAGAGGTGCTTCTATGTGGGAATGGATAATGGTGTAGAGAGGTGCTTCTATGTGGGAATGGATAATGGTGTAGAGAGGTGCTTCTATGTGGGAATGGATAATGGTGTAGAGAGGTGCTTCTATGTGGAATGGATAATGGTGTAGAGAGGTGCTTCTATGTGGGAGATAATGAGAGGTGCTTCTATGTGGGAATGGATAATGGTGTAGAGAGGTGCTTCTATGTGGGAATGGATAATGGTGTAGAGAGGTGCTTCTATGTGGGAATGGATAATGGTGTAGAGAGGTGCTTCTATGTGGGAATGGATAATGGTGTAGAGAGGTGTTTCTATGTGGGAATGGATAATGGTGTAGAGAGGTGCTTCTATGTGGGAATGGATAATGGTGTAGAGAGGTGCTTCTATGTGGGAATGGATAATGGTGTAGAGAGGTGCTTCTATGTGGGAATGGATAATGGTGTAGAGAGGTGCTTCTATGTGGGAATGGATAATGGTGTAGAGAGGTGCTTCTATGTGGGAATGGATAATGGTGTTGAGAGGTGCTTCTATGTGGGAATGGATAATGGTGTAGAGAGGTGCTTCTATGTGGGAATGGATAATGGTGTAGAGAGGTGCTTCTATGTGGGAATGGATAATGGTGTAGAGAGGTGCTTCTATGTGGGAATGGATAATGGGTTGTAGAGAGGTGCTTCTATGTGGGAATGGATAATGGTTGAGAGGTGCTTCTATGTGGGAATGGATAATGGTGTAGAGAGGTGCTTCTATGTGGGAATGGATAATGGTGTAGAGAGGTGCTTCTATGTGGGAATGGATAATGGTGTAGAGAGGTGCTTCTATGTGGGAATGGATAATGGTGTAGAGAGGTGCTTCTATGTGGGAATGGATAATGGTGTAGAGAGGTGCTTCTATGTGGGAATGGATAATGGTGTAGAGAGGTGCTTCTATGTGGGAATGGATAATGGTGTTGAGAGGTGCTTCTATGTGGGAATGGATAATGGTGTAGAGAGGTGCTTCTATGTGAGAATGGATAATGGTGTAGAGAGGTGCTTCTATGTGGGAATGGAAATGGTGTAGAGAGGTTCTATGTGAGAATGGATAATGGTGTAGAGAGGTGCTTCTATGTGGGAATGGATAATGGTGTAGAGAGGTGCTTCTATGTGAGAATGGATAATGGAGAGGTGCTTCTACATAGGAATGGATGTTGGTGTAGAGAGGTGCTTCTATGTAGGAAGGGATAATGGTGTAGAGAGGTGCTTCTATGTGGGAATGGATAATGGTGTAGAGAGGTGCTTCTATGTGGTGATGGATAATGGTGTAGAGAGGTGTGTATATGTGGGAATGGATAATGGCGTAGAGAGGTGCTTCTATGTGGGAATGGATAATGGCGTAGAGAGGTGCTTCTATGTGGGAATGGATATTGGTGTAGAGAGGTGCTTCTATGTGGGAATGGATAATGGTGTGGAGAGGTGCTACGATGTGGGAATGGATAATGGTGTAGAGAGGGGCTTCTATGTGGGAATGGAAAATGGTGTAGAGAGGTGCTTCTATGTTGGAATGGATAATGGTGTAGAGAGGTGCTTCTATGTGGGAATGGATAATGGTGTAGAGAGGTGCTTCTATGTGGGAATGGATAATGGTGTAGAGAGGTGCTTCTATGTGGGAATGGATAATGGTGTAGAGAGGTGCTTCTATGTGGGAATGGATAATGGTGTAGAGAGGTGCTTCTATGTGGGAATGGATAATGGTGTAGAGAGGTGCTTCTATGTGGGAATGGATAATGGTGTAGAGAGGTGCTTCTATGTGGGAATGGATAATGGTGTAGAGAGGTGTTTCTATGTGGGAATGGATAATGGTGTAGAGAGGTGCTTCTATGTGTGTCGTTCGGATATTTCCCCACATTACATACAGCACTTACATTGAAGTGTGTCGTTGTTCGGATATTTCCCCACATTACATACAGCACTTACATTGAAGTGTGTCGTTGTTCGGATATTTCCCCACATTACATACAGCACTTACATTGAAGTGTGTCGTTGTTCGGATATTTCCCCACATTACATACAGCACTTACATTGAAGTGTGTCGTTGTTCGGATATTTCCCCACATAACATATAGCACTTACATTGAAGTGTGTCGTTGTTCGGATATTTCCCCACATTACATACAGCACTTACATTGAAGTGTGTCGTTGTTCGGATATTTCCGAAAAAAAAAAAAAAAAGTTGTGCCAATTCACCAAATTTAGCGCTAATAGTTGTTTTTTGTCACAATTGGCGACCGACAGCTGGAACCATGACTTACATTAAATTGTGTCGTTGTTCGGATATTTGCCTCCCACTGTAATTCCTCCTCGGATTTCTGGTCAACGGCCTGCACCTTTAGATCCGTCGGACTATCATCCATCTTCTCTCCTGTATCATACAAGTACTTATATTATATATACAAGTATATCTAGTTTATTTTAGGCGCTTAGACTGGCAACAACAGCTTAGGTCATATGGCGACTCTCCCACTGTTATTGTTGGAGGAAGACCCCGGGTGCACCTCCGAGTGATGACTCTCCCAGACGCCGGGTGCACCTCCGAGTGATGACTCTCCCATACCCCGGGTGCACCTCCGAGTAGCGACTCTCCCAGACCACGGGTGCACCTCCGAGTAGCGACTCTCCCAGACCCCGGGTGCACCTCCGAGTAGCGACTCTCCCATACCCCGGATGCACCTCCAAGTAGCGACTCTCCCAGACCCTGGGTGCACCTCCAAGTAGCGACTCTCCCATACCCCGGGTGAACCTCCAAGTAGCGACTCTCCCAGACCCCGGGTGCACCTGCAAGTAGCGACTCTCCCAGACCCCGGTTGCACCTGCAAGTAGCGACTCTCCCATACCCCGGGTGCACCTCCGAGTAGCGACTCTCCCAGACCCCGGGTGCACCTCAGAGTAGCGACTCTCCCACCGTTATTGTTGGAGGAAGACCCCGGGTGCACCTCCAAACAGCATTTCAGACATGTATATGGCACCCAGGTAGAACCACTGACCTTCTGCAAGTCACCTGGATAACTTGCTCACATATAAGCCCCAGTGGAATTTGAGGTCAATGATCGTAACCACACGGCCCCCACAGGTATATCATGTTTATATTAGCAACCCCAGATCATTGCTAGATCTATGTTTAACCCTTTCCTTCATAGAAATTTAGGTTAATATACTATTATATCACCATACAAACGACAGGCATTTAGCTATCATGCAGTGGATAAGTAGTCGCCATATCTATCCCACCTCCATAGATATTACTGGGACTACATGAGATTCTGGCCTTAATTATGAACATTGGTTTGGCTACTACATTGTCAATGTATGTCGTATTGGTAATGGCGTCAAGAGGTGCTTCTATGAGGGAAAGGGTTTATGAACATTGGTTTGGCTACTACATTGTCAATGTATGTCGTATTGGTAATGGCGTCATGAGGTGCTTCTATGAGGGAAAGGGTTAATGTATGTCGTATTGGTAATGGCGTCATGAGGTGCTTCTATGAGGGAAAGGGTTAATGTATGTCGTATTGGTAATGGCGTCATGAGGTGCTTCTATGAGGGAAAGGGTTAATGTATGTCGTATTGGTAATGGCGTCATGAGGTGCTTCTATGAGGGAAAGGGTTAATGTATGTCGTATTGGTAATGGCGTCATGAGGTGCTTCTATGAGGGAAAGGGTTAATGTATGTCGTATTGGTAATGGCGTCATGAGGTGCTTCTATGAGGGAAAGGGTTAATGTATGTCGTATTGGTAATGGCGTCATGAGGTGCTTCTATGAGGGAAAGGGTTAATGTATGTCGTATTGGTAATGGCGTCATGAGGTGCTTCTATGAGGGAAAGGGTTAATGTATGTCGTATTGGTAATGGCGTCATGAGGTGCTTCTATGAGGGAAAGGGTTAATGTATGTCGTATTGGTAATGGCGTCATGAGGTCCTTCTATGAGGGAAAGGATTAATGCAACAAGGAAGACCTCGGGACAGGTGCTTCAGCAGGATATAAATTCGGATCATGTTGAAGTTCCTTAAATTCGGATCATGTTGTAAGTTCCTTAGTAGAGACAATTTACACAATCTTAACCCTTTCTATGCCATAACGAGTATTCATTCAATCTTTGCAAAATTGTGAAACAAGAGAAAATCTGCCAAAATACTTAAAAAATGATGATCGCCCAACCTAAAAGGTGATATTTTCTGAACAGCTTAGACCAAATACGACAATAATTATTTTTCAGGACTTTACCCAAAATAGAAAAAAAACCTCTTCAACAAGAGGAAGCTTCTCAGCCATGTATGTTCCTGGACCATGGACGATGCAGGCGTAAAACCCGAAATATAACATAACAGACGCCACGTATATTCATCACTTTAACCCTTTATACACTACTACTAGCGCCACATAAAAACACTTATGCAAATAGTATAGAGCCAGATCAGACGGCACATCAGGCTCTATGCTGTTTGCTAATCGGATAGTGTAGATAAAACACATGGCTGAATAGCACAACATAGACCCTGATCTAGATCTATGTTGTTTGTAAATGCTATTTTATTTACCAGTACTCAGCATACAAAGGGTTAAGGATGGCAACGAATGGTGATTGTGATATTCGAATATTCGGATGATCTTCCGAACGAATATTCGCAAATTTCTCGAACTTTCGATTTCCACTACAGTTAGTACCTGTAAAACAAATGCTTCTCAGTTTGTGTCCTGTCAAATAGACTACATTAATCAATTAGTGACCCCTATAAGGTGTGAACAACATGTCATCACCCTCCTTGGTTATTTGGAGCCAAATCGCGATGACATTTCGCACCTTCGGGCACGCATTGGGTCATTCTTTGTTTTCGAAACTTAATTGATTGAAATTTAAACAAACATATATATCCGTTTAAGTTATGATTTAACTGCAATTGATTAAAATTTGATTTGAATTTTTTTTTAATATTCGAATATGGTTTTAATATTCGAACATTCGTTGCCATTAAGGGTGATGTGAAATTCCGGCATGAAAATAAAAGTTTGATGCACAACATCACTCACCATCTGTCGTCTCCATCTTTCTATTTCCTGCTGAGTGGTCGGTACAATACGAGTGGTCGGTACAATGCGAGTGGTCGGTACAATACGAGTGGTGAGTACAACCTACAATAAGTATTCACATTACATGGACAAAGTTCAAACATAACATGTAATACAGTATGTATGTAGGGTTCCCTCTTGTCTCAATTTGTGTCTGCTGTCGCCAATTGAAAACAACTGGAGCCAATTTGAAAAACTTGGAGCCAACTAAGAGACATGTAGTTCACAGATAAATATTATTTGACAAATATTTGCCCCAAAAAAATGAAACCAAGTTGCGCCAAATATTTTTGCCAATTCATAAAATTTAGCACCAGTATTTGTTTTTTGTCGCAATTGCCGCCATTTGTGACCGACAGCGGGAAACCCTGCCATAATGTAACAGCGGGCGATATGAGATGCAAGTCCTAGGAACCCTGCCATAATGTAACAGCGGGCGATATGAGATGCAAGTCCTAGGAACCCTGCCATACTGTAACAGCGGGCGATATGAGATGCAAGTCCTAGGAACCCTGCCATACTGTAACAGCGGGCGATATGAGATGCAAGTCCATTAAGACAGCGGGGAACCCTGCCATAATGTAACAGCGGGCGATATGAGATGCAAGTCCATTAAGACAGCGAGAACCAAAATACTGAAAACAAGAGGACTTAAAGATGAAAAATTATCATTTCTGAACAGCTTACCGTAGATCAAATCTGACAATATTTATTTTCAAGAATTTGACCGAAACAGAGGATATCCTCTAAATGGAGGAAGATTCACAGCTCTGTTTACACCACTGAGGCTCCACTCGGAGATTTCAAAAATGCTATTCACCAGTTTGATATTGCAATGCATCATGGGATAGCAACCAATCATTCAAACACTCGGTACATTATATTGTCCAACAGGGTTTCCGTTGTAATTCGTTTTTTGGCGAAAAAAATAAAAAAGTGGCGAAAAAAAATAATCTTCGTATATTACAATTTTTATATTTCTCTAAAATCCCATAAACTTGTTGACACATTCTATGCAAATCTCCGAGGTGTGGAATACACACGTCAATTGTCATAAACCGCGCATGTAAACACCTGGGCTGCACAGGGATCAATTAGCGGATTAACCAGTAATGTAGAGTGTTTATTGGAGTCTGTTTGATGTAACCCGCCGGTCTTATCACTTTATCCCGGTACAAATTTAACTTTGAAAAACAAGAAGATAATAGACAATGAAGGCCGGTACAAACAAGACTCCAATCTGTAGCATTTATACCAGGTTTATACACATGTTCACACGTATGCCGTTACCTCTGTATTCCTAGATGCTCGGCCAATGTGGATTCTACTCAATAGAGCCTAGAGGGCTGTCATAATCTCTGTCACACTGGGGCACGTCCTCCGAGTTACACAATGTGATGCATCCCTTCCTCCGAGTTACATAGCGGGATTTATCCCTTCCTCCGAGTTACATAGAGGCTTTTATCCCTTCCTCCGAGTTACATAGAGGCTTTTATCCCTTCCTCCGAGTTACATAGAGGCTTTTATCCCTTCCTCCGAGTTACATAGAGGCTTTTATCCCTTCCTCCGAGTTGCATAGAGGGTTATATCCCTTCCTCTGAGTTACATAGCGGGTTTTATCCCTTCCTCTCTGAGTTACATAGAGGGTTGTATCCCTTACTCTGAGCTACATAGCGAGTTTTATCCCTTCCTCCGAGTTACATAGAGGGTTGTATCCCTTCCTCCGAGTTACATAGAGGGTTGTATCCCTTCCTCCGAGTTACATAGAGGGATTTATCTCTTCCTCTGAGTTACATAGTGGGATTTATCCCTTCCTCCGAGCTAGATAGCGGGATTTATCCCTTCCTCTGAACTACATAGAGGGTTTTATCCCTTCCTCCGAGTTACATAGAGGATTTTATCCCTTCCTCCTAGTTATAAGGGAGTTATCCATTCCTCTGAGTTACATAGCAGGTTTTATCCCTTACACCAAGTTACATAGAGGCTTTTATCCCTTCCTCCGAGTTACATAGAGGCTTTTATCCCTTCCTCAGAGTTACATAGCAGGTTTTATCCCTTACTCCGAGTTACATAGAGGGTTTTATCCCTTCCTCTGAGTTACATAGAGGGTTTTATCCCTTCCTCTGAGGTACATAGCGGGGTTTATCCCTTCCTCTGAGTTACATAGCGGGTTATATCCCTTCCACGGAGTTACATAGAGGCTTTTATCCCTTCCTCCGAGTTACATAGCGGGTTTTATCCCTTCCTCTGAGTTACATAGAGGGTTGTATCCCTTTCTCTGAGTTACATAGAGGGTTTTATCCCTTCCTCTGAGTTAAATAGAGGGTTTTATCCCTTCCTCTGAGTTACCTAGAGGCATTTATCCCTTCCTCAGAGTTACATAGCAAATTTTATCCCTTACTCTGAGTTACATAGAGGGTTTTATCCTTTTCCTCCAAGCTAGTAGCTTTTCAAATGTAATTGATTACAATTACATTTACTTTGGCAAAATTGTAATCAATTACGATTACTTGACAACTTGTAATCGATTGCGATTACCCCATGTCTGCAAGCTACATAGCGAGTTTTATCCCTTCCACCGAGTTACATAGCGGGTTTTATCCCTTCCTCTGAGTTACCTAGAGGCTTTTATCCCTTCCTCAGAGTTACATAGCAGATTTTATCCCTTCCTCCGAGTTGCATAGAGGGCTTTATCCCTTCCTCAGAGTTACATAGCAGATTTTATCCCTTCCTCCGAGTTACATAGAGGGTTGTATCCCTTCCTCTGAGTTACATAGCGGGTTTTATGCCTTCCTCTGAGTTACAAAGAGGGTTGTATCCCTTACTCTGAGTTACATAGAGGGTTTTATCCCTTCCACTGAGTTACATAGCGGGTTTTATCCCTTCCTCTGAGTTACATAGCGGGTTTTATCCCTTCCTCTGAGTTACATAGAGGGTTGTATCCCTTCCTCTGAGTTAAATAGAGGGTTGTATCCCTTCCTCTGAGTTAAATAGAGGGTTTTATCCCTTCCTCTGAGTTACATAGAGGGCTTTATCCCTTCCTCCGAGTTACATAGAGGATTTTATCCCTTCCTCCGAGTTACAGGGAGTTATCCATTCCTCTGAGTTACATAGCAGGTCTTATCCCTTCCTCCGAGTTACAGGGAGTTATCCATTCCTCTGAGTTACATAGCAGGTCTTATCCCTTCCTCCGAGTTACATAGAGGGTTTTATCCCTTCCACCGAGTTACATAGAGGCTTTTATCCCTTCCTCCGAGTTGCATAGAGGGTTTTATCCCTTCCTCTGAGTTACATAGCGGGTTTTATGTCTTCCTCTGATTTACAAAGAGGGTTGTATCCCTTACTCTGAGTTACATAGAGGGTTTTATCCCTTCCTCTGAGTTAAATAGAGGGTTTTATCCCTTCCTCTGAGTTACCTAGAGGCATGTATCCCTTCCTCTGAGTTACATAGAGGGTTGTATCCCTTCCTCTGAGTTACATAGAGGGCTTTATCCCTTCCTCTGAGTTACATAGAGGATTTTATCCCTTCCTCTGAGTTACATAGCGGGTTTTATCCCTTACTCTGAGTTACATAGCGGGTTTTATCCCTTCCTCTGAGTTACATAGAGGGTTTTATAGAGGGTTTTATCCCGTTACTCCAAGTTACATAGAGGCTTTTATCCCTTCCTCCGAGTTACATAGAGGGTTTTATCCTTTTCCTCCAAGCTACATAGAGAGTTTTATCCCTTCCTCCGAGTTACAAAGCGGGTTTTATCCCTCGTGATGAAGCTAAAACTGTCGACAAGAGTATTTTGAAAGTTGTTTTCACGACTTAAAAAATAATAATATACGGTATGTGCAATTAACATTTTATACTGGTCATTATATGTGGGATTTATGCTGAGCATAGGTTCCATCAGTTTCAGGTGGTTTCGTATAATCCCTTGTTCGTCTAATGGTAGTTTCGTATACTAGTGCATTCGTATAATCACAGGTTCATATAATTGATTTAATAGTACTGCACTATACAGGCCCATTATAATAATGATATTATTAGCTATTTAGGTAATTAGACACAATTATGAATGGGACTATGTAGCCGTGTGTTTGCCATACCAGGAGTGATTATCTATCTAGGTTTCAGGCCACTAATCAAGATTAATTAAAGTGAATGGGGGAGAATAAATATATCATAGAACGTCATTAAAATAATATATTTATTGTACATCAAAGCATTAAATTATTATATATTATTATATAATATACAATGACATAAAAAAGGTACAAGCCAGCATCACACATGTTTGAGCTGACCAATCAAGGTGTGAAAAATAATATATTCTCCAGTAATTGTCAACAGGCACAGCCCATCTCCTAATTGGCGTAGGTGTGATAATATACTATTAGACGAATCCACCACAATGTTTCACTCTATATTGCCTTGTATACGAAGAAGTAGTTATACGAAACCACTGACACCCGGTTCCATCACTCTATGATTGAGCTTGCAGCTATGCTATGGATCTCTGAGCTTGTAGCTATGCTATGGATCCATGTGAGCTTGCAGCTATGCTATGGATATATGATTGAGCTTGCTTTGAGGCTTTGCCTTATTCATATTATTAGTTTAACCTGTAAGTTGAAGGAAAATAGTTTCATTTGCTTGAAATAGCCACAAATTATTTGTCCAAATGAACTTCAACGGCGACATGACATTTGTGAAACGGCGACAATACATACAATGCTATATTATGTATATATGAACATAACGTACAGTACGTTGGCCAATATACAAGTGTTAGCGGAGTAATTTTGATGAAATAGCTGTATTTTCAATGATTTTTTTCTTGACGCATACCGCAGTACCTCGAGTTCCGGATGTACTTACTTTCGACTGGTTTTCAATTCATTACATTAATACATTTAAATACCGGGAAGAAAATAAACAACGATAAAGGCTTATATAACACTAATACATTGTTAGGTAAAAGACATAATACATGTATATATATAATATTTGCCAGACTGTTGATAAATACATGCGATCTTGTTTCTAAGCAATGTTGGGCCACATGACCAACTAATTCTTCTTATTTTATACAAATGTGTTTAGCTCGATTGCGAAACAAGTTATTACAACTTATATTAATCACTCTCGAGACCTCATTCCTGATTGAATCCATCGCCACAATGGAAAGAGAAAAGTCAACGTGGAATTTAAATGCCTTGCCCAAAGGGCACAATCGTAACGGCTCCAGCGGTGTTCGAACTCCAGACCTTTCACACCTGAAGCAAACATGCATCCACTGCGCTATCACGACTTCAATTCTTCCTTGTGAAAATACATTGAAGTGCTTGCCAAAGCACAATAACAACCTCTCAAAAGATACAGATGGACCTGGTAGATCAACTCATATAACTACAAGAAAATGAGCACATACGGTTACCCAAAGACGAAGTTAGAGATGGCATTACCTTGTTGAATAATATTAAGGCGATTGAAGGCAAACCTCGTCTGACCGTAGAACTTAAAGTATGAGAGAATAACCGTTCTACAAGTGATTACAACAGTCATAGTTGACAAGTACTGTACAGAATATCTTCAAGTTAGGTACTATTACTCCAATCCAGAAAAAAGGAAAATATCACACAAGCATAGTATCAGGGTATCACTTTAGCAGCTATCCTAGGGGAAATATTCGAAACAGTCATATTGAGGAGATTGAAAAACACGAATTTTGCCTCAATGAGGGTCTCTCACCGGTCATGTTGCCTCACTGAGGGCCTCTCATCGATCATGTTGCCTCACTGAGGATCTCTCACCGATCATGTTGCCTTACTGGGGGTCTCTCATCGGCCATGTTGCCTCACTGAGGGCCTCTCATCGGTCATGTTGCCTCACTGAGGGCCTCTCATCGGTCATGTTGCCTCATTGAGGGCCTCTCACCGGTCATGTTGCCTCACTGAGGGTTTCTCACCGGTCATGGCTTCACTATTATCATCAGAGGCAGTCATTGAAATGAAGAAAAACAATGAGCTAGTGTATGTGTAACCGTGAGTGAACACAATATAGTTTGACATGTTTAATGGCGGATAAGATAAATTAGTAGTTTTTAACAAAAGACCAAGATGTACTTGTAACGGCAGAATAAATTCACAGTGATAGGGTGTAGTGTGTGTGGCCAGTGGATAGACTCATCTCCACAAGATGGGTTCGGGTCAGTGACAGTTCGTGAGTTAGTAAAGTACAGTAAACAACTTTAGTTGTTCCAGTTATTTGGCCCTACAGTGAGTCCAGGACATGAAACGAACCTCGACATCCCTAGACCCAATACAGGCAACACTAGACAGCCAACAAGTAGTTGAAGCCACAGGCACAAGTCACCAATTAATTTTTGCCCTATGGTCATATAGTAAGTAATGTTTACTGAAGGCAACCAACGGAAATGAAACATGCATGCAGAAACATCGACGAGAAACTAGGTAAAATCGACCAGATCACTGATATGCCCTTGTGGTCTCGACCGGAAGACCTTATTCTATCAACAAATACTTTTTATTTGATGGAAAATGGTCAAATAACACCAGAATGGCACATTGCTTCATCGTGAACAGCAGGAAATGCAATGTGCCTGTGTTTGAAGTGGTCCACCAACAAATCCTGACGAAACTATATCACCAAGTTATCAATGACCGTCTTTGGTCAGTGATACAAAACTTAATTAATATATTATTAAACTATACTTTCCAGATACATGGGATAAAACTAAATATACATTCTTTATGGTGTTTAAGTTCACATTAGGTTAATATAGTTTTGGCGAATCATTCTGTGATTACCATTTCCGGGTTTTTAGCAAGGTAACATTTATTTACATGTTGTTTACTTCTTTCATTGATACTCAATGACTTAGGGAGTTCTGTTGTTAATGATTAAATAAAAACATATATATTGACATCTAGGTTTGACATTAGAGAATGTTGTGACAGGAAACATTGAAAAATAACAAGAAGGGGCACAACTCTAGTACCACTGTTTAGCCAGAAAGTCATATGTGTGGGTTAGGGATAGAGGCAGTAATCCCACAAAACAGGTGACAGTAAACTAAAACCGAAAAGTCGAATACTCTTCAATTGAAGATCAAATTTAACCATAACGCCCAGATTACTGCCAATTGTCCCAACAGTAGCCTACTGCTAATTGTATATTTGTTACTGCCTCTATCGTTAACGAGATGTGTGGGGTCCGTGGTCCAGTGATAGATTGTCACATTAGTAATTGAAGGATTCCAGGTTCGATATATGGTAAGGGCATGTATGTAGTGTCCTGAGACAAAGGCATCTCGCAGAAAATGTGACACATTGCTTAGCAGTAGCAGGCTTTCCTCTGGGTCAATTTTAGTTTGCGCCACCAAATTTGCCAATCAGAAAACGTTTGCGCCAATGGCTCCAATGTTTGCGCTAGCAGTCTATAGTGCCATATTCAATCAGATATCTGGTATGTGCTGATGTTAAACAAGTTGTCAACTTGTGTGCATGTACTACTGCTAATTACTTGTACATACTTCTGGTGTAGTTGTCTACATACACTTATGAATAAATAAATACTGTGTAACTTACTACCTACCAATTATAAAAAATCAGGTTTGGGAAATTGGAAGTGCACTAAGACACAAAGTGCATTTTCTTGCACCCACTACGTCCTAAATTCGCGTTTAATACAGTTTTACGTTTGTAGGGACTATTAGTCATATCACTAAACTGAAGGTGTTTCAGTCCTTTCATGGTTGGAAATTGTCTGGGCCGAATCATATTCTGGGGTTTCAGGATTTGCAGAATTATTCTGCTTGGTAACTAACCTATTTCAGTAGCGGGCATATCCCGACATATAACGTACTTACTTATTTATCTGTATCATCTGAACGCTTTTCGTTGTACATAATTGTAACAAGTAAAAGCGTCTCGTCAATGAACAAGTACTCAGTGACCTTGTACATTTTATCCCTGCAGAAAGGTCCATGTAATCTGCTGTCAAAATATTGTTGCGTCACAGAAAACGCATTCAATGATTCTCATTGCGTCTCTGACCATTTCATTGCATCAAAACCCCAAGAAACGCACAGTGAGAAAACACTGCATTATCAAATTCTGGTGTACAGAAATATCTGTGCTAATCAGTTGTAGGATTAAAGACCGCCATTTAATCCAATTATCCGTAATTAAAATGTCACCAACTTCTCAACACCCCATGCAATCAAGTGTCAAACAGCTGATTTCCAATAAACAAACACTTGTCATCATCGCACGCGTGACCGCACACGCGACCTTCACTTTCATGGATTTTCGGCCGATTATGTTTCTTGAACAAAGTTATTTTGCCAATATTTATGGCATGCGCCAAGGATTTTCGCCAACTGAAGATTTTTGGAGCCAGATTTAATTTTTATGCGCATTTGGCGACAAATGCGACCTACAGCGGGAACCCTGCAGTAGCACTTGTTAACCACTTAGCCGTAGGATGGCTAAGCCTGCCGGCCCAAGGAAAACATGTCTAGATCTACTCAAGGAACATACAGACATAGTAACCCCCACCCCCAATGTTGTTTTGACATTATTATATTATTCACTGTTATGACATGTAATCTACCCCTTCAGATTCAATGTAGGACCCTAATCTACCCCTTCAGATTCAATATAGGACCCTAATCTACCCCTTCAGATTCAATGTAGGATCCTAATCTACCCCTTCAGATTCAATGTAGGACCCTAATCTACCCCTTCAGATTCAATGTAGGACCCTAAACATAGACATGGGGATTGTGTCCGTATTCCATTATGGGTTGAGTTTTTCCGTATTCCATTATGGGTTGAGTTTTTCCATATTCCATTATTGGTTGAGTTTTTCCGTATTCCATCATGGGTTGAGTTTTTCCGTATTCCATCATGGGTTGAGTGTTTTCCGTATACCATTATGGGTTGAGTTTTTCCATATTCCATCATTGGTTGAGTTTTTCCGTATTCCATTATGGGTCGAGTTTTTCCATATTCCATCATGGGTTGAGTTTTTCCATATTCCATCATGGGTTGAGTTTTTCCATATTCCATCATGGGTTGAGTTTTTCCATATTCCATCATGGGTTGAGTTTTTCCGTATTCCATTATGGTTGAGTTTTTCCGTATTCCATTATGGCTTGAGTGTTTTCCGTATTCCATTATGGGTTGAGTTTTTCCGTATTCCATCATGGGTTGAGTTTTTTCCATATTCCATCATGGGTTGAGTTTTTCCGTATTCCATTATGGTTGAGTTTTTCTGTATTCCATTATGGGTTGAGTTTTTCCGTATTCCATCATTGGTTGAGTGTTTTCCATATTCCATTATGGGTTGAGTTTTTCCGTAATCCATTATGGGTTGAGTTTTTCCGTATTCCATCATGGGTTGAGTTTTTCCGTATTCCATCATGGGTTGAGTTTTTCCGTATTCCATCATGGGTTGAGTTTTTCCGTAATCCATTATGGGTTGAGTTTTTTCTATGTAGATGTATCATAAGCCAGATGCTGTGTGCACACATGCATCAGATTTTATTGTTGTTCATCGTGTTAAGATAAGATAAGATAAATTTTATTTCGAGTTGGAAAAGATAGCAACAATAAAATACAATCTGAGTGAGCTTTTGAACCGACTAAGTTTTGAATCGGGCTATGATCAGCAATGTTTGTCTATGACGCAAATTGTCAGCGATTGGGGGAATCAAACCTGGGTGAACATTTGTCATCCAGTGTTGTATTGTACATCCAGTGTTGTATTGTACATGTATGTACCTAGTGGTTAAGGCGTCTGCCTACGGAGCGGGAGGTCGAAGGTTCAAACCTTGTGGCCGGTTGGTGAGCCGCCAGCTAGTTAAATAATAGTTACCGATTGCCTACCAGCCTGGCGCCAGGCATACAAGCATAGGATTCGGGAAGTACTGATGTTCATAAGAAGAGGTGTCTCATAAGTCAGAAATGGCTGGCCATTTAAATAGGGGTGACACTATAATAAACAAACACTTTGTATGTCCACTCGCTTTGTCTGTTTATGTTTATGTACATAAATGAGAGCTTGTATGAAAGGTTTAAATCTATTGGCACTCAGCGAACTACCATTTGTTATCTCTTAAGAAGTTAAGAGATGGACAGATATAGGTGTAATAAAAAAATAGTGGTGGAACCTATGCTCGGCATATTTTTTCCATTTACATTCGTATTTAAAATATTTAAATAGTTTTAACCTATTTTCGCTGACAGAGGTGAAGCATGGTTCAATAACATTCCGTTGTGCGTACCGCCGTGCATAGGTGCCCTAAAGTATCTAGTTCCCCATGGAAACAGGTGCCGTTGCGATAGCTGTATTTAGGCGCATGGCTACGTAATGAAGCTAAAATTTTCAACAACATTTTTATGAAAGTTGTGTTCACGACTTAAGAAAATAATAATATACGGCAAGTGCATTTAACTTTTTTTATAGGCCATGATATGTAGGATTTACGCCGAGCATAGGTTCCACCACTCTATATGTAGGATTTACGCCGAGCATAGGTTCCACCACTCTATATGTAGGATTTACGCCGAGCATAGGTTCCACCACTCTATATGTAGGATTTACGCCGAGCATAGGTTCCACCACTCTATATGTAGGATTTACGCCGAGCATAGGTTCCACCACTCTATATGTAGGATTTACGCCGAGCATAGGTTCCACCACTCTTCATTAGTTTATTTTATACACATTTATTTAGCACGATTGCGAAACAAGTTCTTACAACTTATATTAATTGCTCTCGAGACCCCATTCCTAATGGAATCCATCGCCACAAGGGAAGAGAGAAGAGGCAACGTGGAATTCTAACTAAAAGGACTTATTCACATTTTGGAATAAATATGACTTTATCTGCCAAGGGAGGTAATAGAAAATTAGAGATGTCTCTTATTATAATGCAGAGGTAAAACAACTGTGTAATTGTAGGCTAATTTAACCCTTTGCCTGCCGAGTTCATAAAGTCACATTTGCAAGCAACATAGATCCAGATTAGCCTCGGCGTAACGCTGTTTGCTATTCAGCCAAATGTTTTAACGCCACTATTGAAATAGCATAGAGCCTGATCTGGCTCTATGCTGTTTGCAAAATTAATTTTTTATCTGCCACTAGTGATCATTCTGTGCCGTCTGATCTGGCTCTATGCTGTTTACAAATGTATTTTTTATCTGCCACTAGCATGCAAAGGGTTAATCTTGCCATTTTTATGAACAATGTTCGAGTGACAGTTTTCTCATGGAGTGTGTGATGAGTAACGTGGATGTTCAAGTCTCCCAAATACGTTGCTATGTTTGACAGTTTTCTCATGGAGTGTGTGATGAGTAACGTGGATGTTCAAGTCTCCCAAATACGTTGCTATGTTTGACTGTGTGCTGTTTTAGTTTAGAACTTTTACTCTTTGCTTGCTGGGTAAAATAAAGGCTACACATGTAGATAGTTCAAATAATTGTAGCAGACAACAATTCCTTAATGTGTTTTTCTTATTAGTAACTGAAAGCTGTGGAAATATGTCGTGGAATTTCATTAGAATTGTGTACTTATGGCGTAATTTAAACTTCTCCCTACTTTAACTTAATCTTAAGACTTTTTCTCTTGTTTAACTTAATCTTAAGACTTTTTCTCTTGTTTAACTTAATCTTAAACTTCTCCCTTGTTGAATTTAATCTTAAACTTCTCCCTTGTTGAATTTAATCTTAAACTTCTCCCTTGTTGAATTTAATCTTAAACTTCTCCCTTGTTGAATTTAATCTTAAACTTCTCCCTTGTTGAACTTAATCTTAAACTTCTCCCTTGTTGAACTTAATCTTAAACTTCTCCCTTGTTGAATTTAATCCTAAAACTCCACCCTAGTGTGGCTTAATCTGATATTTCTCCCTTCTTAATCTTAAACTATTGCTTAAGCTTTTTCCTTGTTTAGCTCTATCTTCTCCCTTGCTTAGCTCTATCTTCTGATTCTTCTCCCTTGTTTACCTCTATCATCTCCCTTATTTATCTCTATATTCTCCCTATTTCACCTCTATCTTCTCCCTTGTTCACTTCTATCATCTCCCTTGTTCACTTCTATCATCTCCCTATTTCACCTCTATCATCTCCCTTGTTCAACTCTATCTTCTCCCTTGTTCAACTCTATCTTCTCCCTTGTTTACCTCTATCTTCTCCCTTGTTTACCACTATCATCTCCCTTGTTTACCCCTATATTCTCCCTTGTTTACCCCTATATTCTCCCTTGTTCAGCTCTATCATCTCCCTTGTTTACCTCTATATTCTCCCTTGTTTACCTCTATATTCTCCCTTGTTTACCTCTATCTGCTCCCTTGTTCACCTCTATCATCTCCCTTGTTTACCTCTATCTTCTTCCTTGTTTACCTCTATCTTCTCCCTTGTTCACCCCTATCTTCTCCCTTGTTTACCTCTATCTTCTCCCTTGTTCACTTCTATAATCTCCCTTGTTTACCACTATCACCTCCCTTGTTTACCTCTATATTCTCCCTTGTTCAGCTCTATCATCTCCCTTGTTTACCTCTATCATCTCCCTTGTTCACCTCTATCTTCTCCCTTGTTCACCACTATCATCTCCCTTGTTCACCTCTACCTTCTCCCTTGTTCACCTCTATCATCTCCCTTGTTCACCTCTATCATCTCCCTTGTTCACCTCTATCTTCTCCCTTGTTCACCACTATCATCTCCCTTGTTCACCTCTACCTTCTCCCTTGTTCACCTCTATCATCTCCCTTGTTCACCTTTATCTTCTCCCTTGTTCACCTCTATCATCTCCTTTGTTTACCTCTCTTCTCCCTTGTTCACCTCTATCTTCTCCCTTGTTCACCACTATCATCTCCCTAGTTCACCTCTATCATCTCCCTTGTTCACCTATATCTTCTCTCTTGTGCACCTCTATCATCTCCCTTGTTCACCTATATCTTCTCCCTTGTTCACCTCTATCTTCTTCCTTGTTTACCTTTATCTTCTCCCTTGTTCACCTCTCATCTCCTTTGTTTACCTCTCTTCTCCCTTGTTCACCTCTATCTTCTCCCTTGTTCACCACTATCATCTCCCTAGTTCACCTCTATCATCTCCCTTGTTCACCTATATCTTCTCTCTTGTGCACCTCTATCATCTCCCTTGTTCACCTATATCTTCTCCCTTGTTCACCACTATCATCTCCCTTGTTCACCTATATCTTTTCCCTTGTTCACCTATATCATCTCCCTTGTTCACCTATATCTTCTCCCTTGTTCACCACTATCATCTCCCTTGTTCACCTATATCTTCTCCCTTGTTCACCTATATCTTCTCCCTTGTTTACCTCTCATCTCCCTTGTTCACCTATATCTTCTCCCTTGTTCACCACTATCATCTCCCTTGTTCACCTATATATTCTCCCTTGTTCACCACTATCATCTCCCTTGTTCACCTATATCTTCTCCCTTGTTCACCTATATCTTCTCCCTTGTTCACCACCATCATCCCTCGTGTTCACCTCTATCTTCTCCCTTGTTCACCTATATCTTCTCCCTTGTTTACCTTTCATCTCCCTTGTTCACCTCTATCATCTCCCTTGTTCACCTATATCATCTCCCTTGTTCACCTATATTTTCTCCCTTGTTCACCTCTATCTTCTGATCTTCTCCCTTATTGAAGCTTCAATTCCTTCTAGTTTAGATTAAGCGCAGACTTCTCCCTATCTAAATGATACTATAAGACCGTTGCTGTGTTTTGGATACAATGTGAAGCAGCAAGCTGCTGTGGTTTATCAGGATATACACAAGCTCATCAGCGGTTTATCAGGATATACGCAAGCTCATCAGTGGTTTATCATAGTCATGGGGGAATGATATCATCTTATAATGACTTGTACAATCCACCTTGTAGTTGTACATGCTTGAGGAGATATTGAATTTAATAATTTAGCCTATTTCATTCTGGATACATTTAAAGGCTTTTTGCAAACAATATAGATGTCTATGTTTCTGCTACATAGCCAAGTGTCTTAGCAAGATCATCTGAATAGCAAACAGCATAGAGCCTGATCAGACGGAATGTGACGCTGCATGCTGATCAGGATCTATGTTGTTTGCTACATAGCCAAGTGTCTTAGCAAGATCATCTGAATAGCAAACAGCATAGAGCCTGATAAGACGGCATGTGACGCTGCATGCTGATCAGGATCTATGTTCTTTGCTACATAGCCAAGTGTCTTAGCAAGATCATCTGAATAGCAGACGGCATGTGACGCTGTAAGCTGATCAGGATCTATGTTGTTTGCTACATAGCCAAGTGTCTTAGCAAGATCATCTGAATAGCAAACAGCATAGAGCCTGATCAGACGGCATGTGACGCTGCAAGCTGATCAGGATCTATGTTGTTTGCTACATAGCCAAGTGTCTTAGCAAGATCATCTGAATAGCAAACAGCATAGAGCCTGATCAGACGGCATGTGACACTGCATGCTGATCAGGATCTATGTCATTTGCTACATAGCCAAGTGTCTTAGCAAGATCATCTGAATAGCAGACGGCATGTGACGCTGCAAGCTGATCAGGATCTATGTTGTTTGCTACATAGCCAAGTGTCTTAGCAAGATCATCTGAATAGCAAACAGCATAGAGCCTGATCAGACGGCATGTGACACTGCATGCTGATCAGGATCTATGTCATTTGCTACATAGCCAAGTGTCTTAGCAAGATCATCTGAATAGCAGACGGCATGTGACGCTGCAAGCTGATCAGGATCTATGTTGTTTGCTACATAGCCAAGTGTCTTAGCAAGATCATCTGAATAGCAAACAGCATAGAGCCTGATCAGACGGCATGTGACACTGCATGCTGATCAGGATCTATGTCGTTTGCTACATAGCCAAGTGTCTTAGCAAGATCATCTGAATAGCAAACAGCTTAAAGCCTGATCAGATGGCATGTGACGCTGCATGCTGATCAGGATCTATGTCGTTTGCTACATAGCCAAGTGTCTTAGCAAGATCATCTGAATAGCAAACAGCATAGAGCCTGATCAGACGGCACGTTCCGTTGCGGTTGATCTGGCTCTATGTTCTTTGCAAATACTGTTTGACTTTCTGATTGCTCACATTTCCTAATATTGTCATTGAACTGTGTATTAGGACTTGAGTTTGAGGGTGACATGGGAGAAATAGTCTCCCTGATCATGCCTCACTTGTCTATAGAGTTTGAGGGTGACATGGGAGAAATAGTCTCCCTGATCATGCCTCACTTGTCTATAGAGTTTGAGGGTGACATGGGAGAAATAGTCTCCCTGATCATGCCTCACTTGTCTATAGAGTTTGAGGGTGACCTGGGAGTAATAGTCTCCCTGATCATGCCTCACTTGTCTAGAGTTTGAGGGTGATATGGGAGAAATAGTCTCCCTGATCATGCCTCACTTCTCCCTATGTTGGGCTCAGGGAGAATTGTTTTAGTTTATACACATTTATTTTAGCTCGAGTTGCGAAACAAGTTCTTACAACTTATATTGATCACTCTCGAGACCTCATTGCTGATGGAATCCATCACGACGAGGGAGAGAGAAGAGGCAACGTGGAATTATTTTCCTATACAGTCAAACCTGTGTTAGTGGTCACCTCTGTTATACAGTCAAACCTGTGTTAGTGGATACCACTGTTATACGGTCAAACCTGTGTTAGTGGTCCCCACTGTTATACAGTCAAACCTGTGTTAGTGGTCCCCACTGTTATACAGTCAAACCTGTGTAAGTGGTCACCACTGTTATACAGTCAAACCTGTGTTAGTGGTCCCCACTGTTATACAGTCAAACATGTGTTAGTGGGCACCACTGTTATACAGTCAAACCTGTGTTAGTGGTCACCTCTATTATACAGTCAAACCTGTGTTAGTGGTCACCTCTCTTATGCAGTCAAACCTGTGTTAGTGGTCCCCACTGTTATACAGTCAAACCTGTGTTAGTGGTCCCCACTGTTATACGGTCAAACCTGTGTTGGTGGTCCCCACTGTTATACGGTCAAACCTGTGTTAGTGGTCACCACTGTTATACAGTCAAACCTGTGTTAGTGGTCCCCACTGTTATACAGTCAAACCTGTGTTAGTGGTCCCCACTGTTATACGGTCAAACCTGTGTTAGTGGTCCCCACTGTTATACAGTCAAACCTGTGTTAGTGGTCCCCACTGTTATACGGTCAAACCTGTGTTAGTGGTCACCACTGTTATACAGTCAAACCTGTGTTAGTGGTCACCTCCATTATACAGTCAAACCTGTGTTAGTGTTCACCTCCATTATACAGTCAAACCTGTGTTAGTGGTCACCTCTATTAAACAGCTAACCAGTATTAAGAAGCTAATTTCCAGATTCCCAATATGTAGTTTTATTATACATTTTGTCCTCTATTAAGCAGCCACCTGTGCTAAGCAGTCACTTTCTGAGATTCCCTTGACTGGCTGCTTAAGACAGGGTTGACTGTAGAGCATATAGAAGAAACTTGGCCTAGTGGACAGACTTGTAGACCGTAAGTTGTTTCCTATTTGGAAGATCTAGCTTATGCTCTGTGAAATAGGAATAATAGCAGTCAATCAGGCCTGTCTTAAGCAGCCAGCAAAGGGAATCACACAAAGTGGCTGCTTGGCACAGGGTGCTGCTTAATAGAGGTCAACAGTACAATAAAACAACATATTGTGAATCTGGAAACTGGCTGCTTAATACAAGTTGGCTGCTTAATAGAGGTCAAGGTAAATAAAACAACATATTGGGAATCTGGAAACTGGCTGCTTAATACAAGTTGGCTGCTTAATAGAGGTCATGGTAGAATAAAACACCATATTAGGAATCTGGAAACTGGCTGCTTAATACAAGTTGGCTGCTTAATAGAGGTCAGTGGTAGAATAAAACAACATATTAGGAATCTGGAAACTGGTTGCTTAATACAAGTTGGCTGCTTAATAGAGGTCAGTGGTAGAATAAAACAACATATTAGGAATCTGGAAACTGGCTGCTTAATACAAGTTGGCTGCTTAATAGAGGTCAGTGGTAGAATAAAACAACATATTAGGAATCTGGAAACTGGCTGCTTAATACAAGTTGGCTGCTTAATAGAGGTCAGTGGTAGAATAAAACAACATATTAGGAATCTGGAAACTGGCTGCTTAATACAAGTTGGCTGCTTAATAGAGGTCAGTGGTAGAATAAAACAACATATTAGGAATCTGGAAACTGGCTGCTTAATACAAGTTGGCTGCTTAATAGAGGTCAATGGTAGAATAAAACACCATATTAGGAATCTGGAAACTGGCTGCTTAATACAAGTTGGCTGCTTAATAGAGGTCAGTGGTAGAATAAAACAACATATTAGGAATCTGGAAACTGGTTGCTTAATACAAGTTGGCTGCTTAATAGAGGTCAGTGGTAGAATAAAACAACATATTAGGAATCTGGAAACTGGCTGCTTAATACAAGTTGGCTGCTTAATAGAGGTCAGTGGTAGAATAAAACAACATATTAGGAATCTGGAAACTGGCTGCTTAATACAAGTTGGCTGCTTAATAGAGGTCAATGGTAGAATAAAACAACATATTAGGAATCTGGAAACTGGCTGCTTAATACAAGTTGGCTGCTTAATAGAGGTCAGTGGTAGAATAAAACAACATATTAGGAATCTGGAAACTGGCTGCTTAATACAAGTTGGCTGCTTAATAGAGGTCAGTGGTAGAATAAAACAACATATTAGGAATCTGGAAACTGGCTGCTTAATAGAGGTCAGTGGTAGAATAAAACAACATATTAGGAATCTGGAAACTGGCTGCTTAATACAAGTTGGCTGCTTAATAGAGGTCAGTGGTAGAATAAAACAACATATTAGGAATCTGGAAACTGGCTGCTTAATACAAGTTGGTTGCTTAATAGAGGTCAGTGGTAGAATAAAACAACATATTAGGAATCTGGAAACTGGCTGCTTAATACAAGTTGGCTGCTTAATAGAGGTCAGTGGTAGAATAAAACAACATATTAGGAATCTGGAAACTGGCTGCTTAATAGAGGTCAGTGGTAGAATAAAACAACATATTAGGAATCTGGAAACTGGCTGCTTAATACAAGTTGGCTGCTTAATATAGGTCAGTGGTAGAATAAAACAACATATTAGGAATCTGGAAACTGGCTGCTTAATACAGGTTTGAATGTATACTCACAGGACTCACACTTCCTGTTTACAGGACTTTCCCGTATGATTCACACTAACTCAACTTCCTGTTTACCATTATAAAGTGTTTCTTGTTTTATGGTGTATTTGACTGGTTTTATGTGTTTTAGGGTATCTTTGACTGGTTTTAGGGTATCTTTGACTAGTTGTATGGTATCTTTGACTGGTTGTATGGTATCTTTGACTGGTGGTATAGTATATTTGACTGGTTTTAGGGTATATTTGACTGGTTTTAGGGTATATTTGACTGGTTTTAGGGTTATTTTACTGGTATCGGTTTGTGTTGGGTGTATTTTGTCAGTGTTAGGGTGTATATGCCGGTATTATTGTGTATTTGACTGACTTAAGGGTGTATTGGGCTGGTTATGTGTGTTTGACTGACTTTAGGGTGTATTGGGCTGGTTATGTGTGTATTTGACTAGCTTTAGGGTGTATTGGGCTGGTTATGTGTGTATTTGACTAGCTTTAAGGTGTATTTGACTAGCTTTAGGGTGTATTGGGCTGGTTATGTGTGTATTTGACTAGCTTTAGGGTGTATTGGGCTGGTTATGTGTGTATTTGACTGGCTTTAGGGTGTATTGGGCTGGTTATGTGTGTATTTGACTGACTTTAGGGTGTATTGGGCTGGTTATGTGTGTATTTGACTGGCTTTAGGGTGTATTGGGCTGGTTATGTGTGTATTTGACTGACTAGGGTGTATTGGGCTGGTTATTGTGTATTTGACTAGCTTTAGGGTGTATTGGGCCGGTTATGTGTGTATTTGACTGGCTTTAGGGTGTATTGGGCTGGTTATGTGTGTATTTGACTGGCTTTAGGGTGTATTGGGCTGGTTATGTGTGTTTGACTGACTTTTTGGGCTAGCTTTAGGGTGTATTGGGCTGGTTATGTGTGTATTTGACTGGCTTTAGGGTGTATTGGGCTGGTTATGTGTGTTTGACTGACTTTAGGGTGTATTGGGCTGGTTATTGTGTATTTGACTGACTTAAGGGTGTATTGGGCTGGTTATGTGTGTATTTGACTGGCTTTAGGGTGTTTTGGGCTGGTTATGTGTGTTTGACTGGCTTTAGGGTGTATTTGGCTGGTTATGTGTGTTTGACTGACTTTAGGGTGTATTGGGCTGGTTATGTGTGTATTTGACTAGCTTTAGGGTGTATTGGGCTGGTTATGTGTGTTTGACTGACTTTAGGGTGTATTTGACTAGCTTTATGGTGTATTGGGCTGGTTATGTGTGTATTTGACTGGCTTTAGGGTGTATTGGGCTGGTTATGTGTGTTTGACTGACATTTTTAGGGTGTATTTGGCTTGTTGAATCAACCAGTTAATGGACAAGTGTCTGTCAGCAACGATGAACAAATATGTACACTGTCTCTTACACTATCTCTCTCTCTCCGTGTTTGTTAACCCATTCAACCCCAAGTAACTGACATGGACTAGTCCATGATATTTTTAGACCAATAAATTAATAACAAAATTACATTTGGATCAGTTCATTTATCAAAATGGGTAATTTTATCTAAAAATAGTAATAATTATTACTGGCAAAAAAGTGCAGATCCTGATGAGACGGCTCGTCACGAGCCGGCTCATCTGGATCTACACTTTTCATAAGCCTATTTAGAGGCCTGTGGGGTTGAAAGGGTTAAAGGCCATAATACATTGTTCAACAAATGCTCATCCAAACATTTAGTTTTTAATCTATTCTTTTGAAATATTTGATAATTTTAGGAAAGGATCGTGTCACAATACGGACTTAGTCACCATTGGGAAGATTATGTGTAAGCGGCCCAGCTAGCTCAGTCGGTCGAGTGTTCGCCCTGTAAGCGAAAGGTCCCGGGTTCGAGCCCCGGGTTGGCTACACATTTTTCTCACCCTGTGACAATCGGTTTTACTCTCTGTTTATACTGAAATAGCAAACTTCTGGAGGCGTCCAATAAATGATAAATTAACTCGTTAACACAAAATAATAGTGTAGATAATTGTTTCTAATATATACCACTGACACACACAACTATAGCCTACATGATTTATGGTGTATATAAGTTATATTCACGGTCATTCGTATACTGCATGAGAACACATGTATGTAATTAGAAAATACATGAGTCATGTACTGGGGCTTAATGACAAATATATCCATGATAAAATCGTATAGTGAATTCAGTAACTATCATAACTTAATTAAATGTATGCACGCTAACACTGTGCTCACTGGAGTCCCGGACATTATTTTCAATTTCACTATAAAGGTAAGATTTGTCTTATAATTTAATACTGGATTTCACTATAAAGGTAAGTCTTGTCTTATAATTTGATACTGGATTTCACTATAAAGGTAAGTCTTTTATTAAAATTTGATACTGAATTTCACTATAAAGGTAAGTCTTGTTTTAAAATTTGATACTGGATTTCACTATAAAGGAAAGTGCAACTTGTACATACCAGTACAATCAATACAAGACAATACATTACAACAGCCAGCCTGATGGGCTTATGATGCACTAACATGTAATATCATAATCAGTACAGTGAATGAGCAAAAATAAATCAGTTTAGTTCAAAAATAAATCAGTTTGTAGTTCAAAAATAAATCAGTTTGTAGTTCAAAAATAAATCAGTTTGTAGTTCAAAAATAAATCCGTTTGTATGTAGTTCAAAAATAAATCCGTTTGTAGTTCAAAAATAAATCCGTTTGTAGTTCAAAAATAAATCAGTTTGTAGTTCAAAAATAAATCAGTTTGTAGTTCAAAAATAAATCAGTTTGTAGTTCCTTTAAATATGACCTATCTTAGATGAACATATAATTGATTGAGCAAATGTAATCTTGGGAAGTTATAAATCTGCTATACTGAAGAATAAATATTGCGGGGGCGTGGGGGGCTATTATAAATTACCGTAGTTAATGAACAGACATCCAAACTCATACGGTGCCAACAAACATCTATGCAAGTTAAATATATCTGTGTGGGTTTGGATGGCACTCAGAACCAAATTTAAAACACGGTCGTACCGACAGCGGGAACCCTGCACTGTCGTGACGTCATACCGGCAGCGGGAACCCTGCACTGTCGTGACGTCATACCGACAGCGGGAACCCTGCACGGTCGTGACGTCATATCGACAGCGGGGAACCCTGCACTGTCGTGACGTCATACCGACAGTGGGAACCCTGCACTGTCGTGATGTCATACCGACATGGGAACCCTGCACTGTCGTGATGTCATACCGACACGGGAACCCTGCACTGTCGTGACGTCATACTGACAGCGGGAACCCTGCACTGTCGTGACGTCATACTGACAGCGGGAACCCTGCACTGTCATGATGTCATACCGACACGGGAACCCTGCACTGTCGTGATGTCATACCGACACGGGAACCTTGCACTGTCGTGATGTCATACCGATGTATGTGCAGTCCTGTACATAAACAAACTAGTAACCAAGTAATCAAGACGGATCTGTAGTCCAGTGGTAGCACGCTGGACTGGTAATCCAGGCATCGCTAGTTCGATCCCACATCTGACCCTAATAAAATATACAGTCTTTCAGATGGGACGTTAAACCGAGGTCTCGTGTCGGTGCTTTACACTGTGCACGTAAAAGAACCAGATGAGATTCTGGAATGGGTCTCTGTCTGTATCATGCACTATCCTCCACAAATCTAAAATGACTAACCTCTTCAGGAAGCGTCGCTCATATGGGCAACCGGTAGCAACGATAAATAAACGTAAAACACACACAGTAATCAATGCTATTACATTATGGGGACATCATAAACAAGTCATCATTACCAACACAAACACTGAGCAAGTATTAAGTTCTAATGAAATTTCATGTCATAGTTTAAACTTTATTTTACAACGATTGCGAAACAAGTTCTAACAACTTATATTAATCACTCTCGTTTGCGCGGATGAAAGCGTATATGTCATTCATGTGGGAGGAAAGTTTCGAAACCAGTGTACCCGGAGAAATCCCCACCTGTCCGATCTGGCGACAATCGTACCATCTCACATACTTCCCGGTCCGAGGATCGAGCCTGGGTTGCATCGTGAGAATCGAGCGCGCTAACCACTGCGCTAATCGGACAGCAGTAGGTTTGACTCGCACTATTGAAAATCACATTGAATTTTAGCATTTCACTCGTGTGAACAATTCAGAAATTGAGGACAACCTCGGGTTTATATTGATCGCTTAACCCATAAATCAATTCTATTCCGCGCTGCGACAATGTATCCATTTCCTTTAAGAAGTTATCGTGGAATTCCTGATAGCGGAATGGTAGCGCTGTCGCTTCATGTGCAAAAGGCCGTGAGTTCGCGCCCAGCTGTAGCCGTTAAGATTGTGCCCTGAGGCAAGGCATTTAAATTCCACGTTGCCTCTTCTCTCTCCCTCGTGGCGATGGATTCCATCAGGAATGAGGTCTCGAGAGTGATTAATATAAGTTGTAAGAACTTGTTTCGCAATCAAGCTAAAATAAATTTGTATAAATAGATTACTTATATGGGATGCAATGTAGGCGTTGGGATGTCCATACAAAATTCTGTATTGCTTTCTACAAGAGTTCAGTAACACACTGTTAGTGAAGATACTAGATCACTCTTCATTCATCATGCAATCATTTCATAATGGACCCCCCCCCCTCTTTCATACAATGGACTGCACTTTACTAATGGAATAATTTCATAATGGACCCCCCACCCCCTCCTTTACCAGTATACAATGGACTACACTTTACTAATGCAATCATTTTATAATGGACCCCCCCCCCTCTTTCATACAATGGACTGCACTTTACTAATGGAATAATTTTATAATGGTCCCCCTCTTCATACAATGGACTGCACTTTACTAATGCATAATTTATAATGGTCCCCCCCCCTGATTCATGCAATGGACTACACTTTACTAATGCAATAATTTTATAATGGTCCCCCCCCCCTGATTCATGCAATGGACTACACTTAACTAATGCAATAATTTTTTAATGGTCCCCCCCCCCCTTGATTCATGCAATGGACTACACTTAACTAATGCAATAATTTTTTAAATGGCCCCCCCCCCCTGATTCATGCAATGGACTACACTTAACTAATGCAATAATTTCGTAATAAACCCGTCATTTTATGCAATGGACTGCACTTAACTAATGCAATATTTTATAATGGTCCCCCCCTGATTCATGCAATGGACTAACCTAACATTACGTTAATGCTATATTAATCCAGGGCGTCGGTACAGTTTATGTCATTTTGCAATGAATTTGTATACACGACTGATTTATGTCTTCATTTTCTTCAGGCCAATTTCGATTTAATTTATTTCGACTTTTACATTTGCATATTCAACATGGGTTTTTTTTATGAGTTTGTGAAAACACACATTTTTATAGGTGGATAATCAACATCTAATTTGTAGTTTAACCCATTTCATTCTGGATATATTTAAAGGCTTTTGCAAACAACATAGATCCAGATCAGCCGCAGCGTGACGCTGCATGCTGATCAGGATCTATGTTGTTTGCTACATAGCCATGTGTCTTAGCAAGATCATCTGAATAGCAAACAGCCTGACCAGATGGCACGTTCCGTGGTGGTTGATCTGGCTCTATGTTCTTTGCAAATACTGTTTGAACAGTATCCCGAATGAAATGGGTTAAGCTCATTTTATTCTGCTGTTTAAAGCGACATTACATCGCAAAAAGCCCCAAAATAAGTATTTGTTCACGTATGAAACCACGTATAAATGCATTGTTATTCTTTCCGAATACATTTGAACATCGAATCAATAAACAGTGCTTTTGTGGTCTATAAACTTCAAAAGTGAAAGTAGGAGTTCCTATAACTGTCATCCATGCTCCTGAATTGACATTTGTTTGTCATTGGAGTCATATCGCGTGATACTGTCCTATTGAGACAATTCAACTGAGATTAGTCTACAAATAAATATGCATAGGCACACGTGTCAGATATATTGGTAAATATGTACCATAAATCGAGTTATTCAAGATACGCGTGTTGTATTACACTATTTACATTATTTTGTTATGTCAACAAACCGCGTATACGACGTTTCTTTATTAGTTGAAATACTCGGTTTTTGAGGCAAATATTTGGGAAATTTGTTTACCATTTAATAAGAATTACATTCTGTAGAAATTTGCGTTTTCACCGATGTAGTGTCGCTTTAATAAAAGTGTGTGTATTTGTTTATTATAGTGTATTTAAAGGGCCAGTAATTTCTGACTTATGAGACAGCTTTTTTATGAACATAAGTACTTCCTGAATCCTATGCTTGTATGCCTGGCTGGTAGGCAATCGGTAACCATTATTTAACTAGCTGGCGGCTCACCAACCAGCCATATCAGAACGAACCCCTGACGAGATTCGAACCTTCGACCTCCTGCTCTGTAGGCAAGATGCCTTAACCACTAGACCACAGAGATTGTTTAATACTGTTGTATTGTATAACACTGACAGTCAGCACAGGGTAGTTAAACTGTTGGCTTGTGGAAGTCGTCATAGCGCAGTGGTAGCGCGTTCGCTTCAGCTGCGAAAGGCCCGGAGTTCGAGCCCCGCTGGAGCCGTTACGATTGTGCCCTTAGGCAAGGCATTTAATTTCCACGTTTTCCTTCGTGGCGATGGATTCCATCAGGAATGAGATCTCGAGAGTGATTAATATAAGTTGTAAGAACTTGTTTCGCAATTGAGCTAAAACAAATTTTTATAAACTCAGGGATCATTCTAGAGGACGATGTGGGCGAAATTGTCGCCCTAGGGACCCTGACTTCGCCCTCTGGGGGGCACTTCTCTCTAAAAAAAAATAAAAAATGTTTGTCTAGTAAACTGGCCCATTATAAAGTACGATTTTCAAACAAAATTTTGTCTAGTAAGATACACTGGCCGATTATAAAGCACTCCTTCTATTCAAATGTTGTATTTAATGGTTGTACTGTGCATTTTAACCCTATTTTGCAAAAGTATATTAAAGAACACCATTTAAGGAAGCGATCATGCGCTTTCTCACTTCTCCCAAAAATTCTGACCTAGAATGAACTCTGAAACTAAACTGATGGCTTTCCTGCTATGCTGGCTGTCTCTACTGAGGGGGTCGGGGCCTGAGAGGGGTTGTGTAAAGAGCGATTAAATCAGATTTATACCAGATTTACCATTCTTCATGCCTTTATGATGTTATTTGAAAAATCCTATTTAGTGGTGTGTGTGTTTTACGTTTATTTATCATCGCTACCGGTTGCCCATATGAGGGACGCCTCCTGAAGAGATTAGTCATTTTAGATTTTGGAGGATAGTGCAATGATAAAGACCCATTCCAGAGTCTCCTCTGGTTTTTTACCTGCATGGTGTAAAGCACTGACACAAGATCTTGGCTTAAAGTCCACATCTGAAAGACTGTTAATTTTATTAGGGTCAGACGGGGGATCGAACCCTGGATTACCAGTCCAGCGTGTTACCACTGGGCTACAGATCTGTCTGTATTTGGTTATATACATCCAAATTATGTTTAACAAAGGAAGTGATCTCATTGTCAGTGGGTGGGGCAACTTAATCACATGTAGGGACAAAAGATATGGCAAACACTCCGTGTACAAGGGATACTTAATGTGTCAAACTGTCGCAAGCTTCTGTAGTACAATGATCAGTATTGTTATTAATTACCCCAATGAGAAAAAACTAAGGGCAAGATTATTGTTGATTTTATCAAAATTCAATGAAACTTCCGTTTCACGTATTATTTATTCAATTAGGCCATTAGAAATTCATTTCTATGTTCGCGTCCCTGTCTGACTGTTCTTTTTTAATGCAGACATGTAGCCGACGTTCTATTTTATTTAATGAAATCTCCCAAAAGACATCACTTCACTTCATACAGATGACCTGTCAATTATGAACAAAGGGAGATCATTTTAGCAGAAATTAGGGAAAGAACCGTAATTAAAGTCGTACTCCTTCAGAAAGCCGAAATTGCTGTGTAGGCGAGAGTTCCCGACTTTTATGCTAGATGTTCTGCGACGTCTTATCTCTCTCTCTATGCTGTTTGTAAAAGCGACTTCAGGGATCATTTTAGAGGGCAATGTGGGCGAAATTGTCGCCCTAGGGACCCTGACTTCGCCCTCTGGGGGCCCCACTTTTCCCTAAAAAAAATATTTTTTGGTTTTTACGATTTTCAAACAAAATTTTGTCTAGTAAGATACACTGGCCCATTATAAAGCACTCCTTCTATTCAAATGTTTTATTTAATGATTGTACTGTGCATTTAACCCTATTTTGCAGAAGTATATTAAAGAACACCATTTAAGGAAGTGACCACGCGCTTTCTCACTTCTCCCAAATATTCTGACCTAGAATGAACCCTGGACTTTAGTCTTGATTGACCGGTTACGGGTGAATAAACATGCTAAAAATAAATGATTTATTCACATTAGGTATAAACATTTTTACTTATCATTGTACATGTAATATACAGTCAAACCTGTGTTAGTGGTCACCTCTATTAAGCAGCCAACCCTGTATTAAGCAGCCAGTTTCCAGATTCCCAATATGTTGTTTTATTATACATTTGACCTCTATTAAGCAGCCACCTGTGCTAAGCAGCCACTTTCTGTAATTCCCTTGGCTGGCTGCTTAAGACAGGTTTGACTGTACATTGAGAAAGACATGCAGACAGAAGCTTGCATTTATATTGTGATATGTGGATTGAATTGAAAGCTAAAAGCTCTTCATTCCACTGCGTACTAGATGTTGGTTCTATGTATATATGGCAACTTTAATAACTTGACGTAATATCGAAAATGACAAGAACTTAAATATGCTCAACCCTTTCCAGGAGAGATTAGGTTAATATACTATTATATCTCCAATTAGCTATCATGCAGTGGATAAGTAGTCACCATATCTATCCCACCTCCATAGATATTACTGGGACTACATGAGATTTAGGTTAATATACTATTATATCTCCAATTAGCTATCATGCAGTGGATAAGTAGTCACCATATCTATCCCACCTCCATAGATATTACTGGGACTACATGAGATTTAGGTTAATATACTATTATATCTCCAATTAGCTATCATGCAGTGGATAAGTAGTCACCATATCTATCCCACCTCCATAGATATTACTGGGACTACATGAGATTTAGGTTAATATACTATTATATCTCCAATTAGCTATCATGCAGTGGATAAGTAGTCACCATATCTATCCCACCTCCATAGATATTACTGGGACTACATGAGATTTAGGTTAATATATTATTATATCTCCATACAAACGACAGCCATTTAGCTACCATGCAGCGGATAAGTAGTCACCATATCTATGCACCTCCATAGATATTACTGAGACTACATGAGATTTAGGTTAATATACTATTATATCTCCATACAAACGACAGCCATTTAGCTATCATGCAGTGGATAAGTAGTCGCCATATCTATCCCTCCTCCATAGATATTACTGGGACTACATGAGATTTAGGTTAATATACTATTATACCTCCATACAAACGACAGCCAGTTAGCTATCATGCAGTGGATAAGTAGTCGCCATATCTATCCCTCCTCCATAGATATTACTGGGACTTCATAGAGATTCTGGCATGCATTATGAACATTGGTTTGGCTACTACATTTGTCGATGTATGTCGTATTGGTAATGGTGTCAAGAGGTGCTTCTATGAGGGAAAGGGTTTATGAACATTGGTTTGGCTACTACATTGTCAATATAATTATGTTGTATTGGTAGTGGCGTCAAGAGGTGCATCTATGAGGGAAAGGGTTAATTCAAATTGGAACGCTTGGTAGAAATTGAAGGAGAATATGATTTGTTGAGGAGGAGATGAGATCAGAACAAAAACTAGGCTAAATACGAGAGAACCGCCTCCATTCTTCCTGGTATCCTAGTCTAAATACGAAACTAACCGTCTTGCATACTTCCTGGTATCCTAGTATAAATGCGAGAGAACCGCCTCGCATACTTCCCGGTATCCTAGTCTAAATACGAGAGAACTGTCTCACATACTTCCAGGTATCCTAGTCTAAATACGAGAGAACCGCCTCGCATACTTCCTGGTATCCTAGTCTAAATACGAGACTAACCATCTTGCATACTTCCTGGTCTCCTAGTCTAAATACGAGAGTACCGTCTCACATACTTCCCGGTATCCTAGTCTAAATACGAGAGTACCGCCTCGCATACTTCCTGGTATCCTAGTCTAAATACGAGAGTACCGTCTCACATACTTCCTTGTATCCTAGTCTAAATACGAGAGTACCGTCTCACATACTTCCTGGTATCCTAGTCTAAATACGAGAGTACCGTCTCACATACTTCCTGGTATCCTAGTCTAAATACGAGAGTACCATCTCACATACTTCCAGGTATCCTAGTCTAAATACGAGAGAACCGTCTCACATACTTCCTGGTATCCTAGTCTAAATACGAGAGAACCGCCTCGCATACTTCCTGGTATCCTAGTCTAAATACGAGAGTACCGTCTCACATACTTCCAGGTATCCTAGTATAAATACGAGAGAACCGTCTCACATACTTCCTGGTATCCTAGTCTAAATACGAGAGAACCGTCTCACATACTTCCTGGTATCCTAGTCTAAATACGAGAGAACCGTCTCACATACTTCCAGGTATCCTAGTCTAAATACGAGAGAACCGTCTCACATACTTCCTGGTATCCTAGTCTAAATACGAGAGAACCGCCTCGCATACTTCCTGGTATCCTAGTCTAAATACGAGAGTACCGTCTCACATACTTCCAGGTATCCTAGTATAAATACGAGAGAACCGTCTCACATACTTCCTGGTATCCTAGTCTAAATACGAGAGTACCGTCTCACATACTTCCAGGTATCCTAGTCTAAATACGAGAACCGTCTCACAATCTTCCTGGTATCCTAGTCTAAATACGAGAGTACTGTCTCGCATACTTCCTGGTCCGAGTGATTGTGTGCCATTGGATCAATGCAACAACGACAGCCATTTCAAATCTCAAAACAAAACTATCTTATCATGTTCTTGAACTTTCTTCAAATATTCCTTTAAATATTAACCATTTTCTTTTTTTACATCCAAAACTATTGACTCACTAATACAATAAGTTCTGAAATTCTTTAGCATATACCTAGAATAGAGTTCATGTATTTTCATTGTTATATATATATTATTCTCCTGCCTGTTGTATATCAATCAATTGATAGGGAGAAGAACTATATAAGTTTGCTTTCATTCTAATCCCTTACTGCTGTTAAATTATATGTAAAATGTTCATTTCTTGATTACATGTACAAATACTGAAATAAATCATGTTTAAACTAATAGAATATTATTCACAAATAGATTTTAAAGCCACGTTTTTATGTTTGCTTTAGATTATGTGACATCAAGGAGTTCGTGATTAGATATTGTGGTTACTATGTTACATCAAGGAGTTCGTGATTAGATATTGTGGTTACCGCCTCATGTGTTTTACTAATAATTTATTCAGATTTATCTGTTCAGAATTTTAACTGTTTTGGGTTTTTTAGTGAAATATTTTGGGCTTGCAAGAAATTAATTTTTCTATTTTTATTATATATCTATATAGTATACATGTTTTATTATTTATCTATATAGTATACAGGTTTTATTATTTATCTATATAGTATACAGGTTTTATTATTTATCTATATAGTATACAGGTTTTATTATTTATCTATATAGTATACAGGTTTTATTATTTATCTATGTATACATGTTTTATTATTTATCTATATAGTATACAGGTTTTATTATTTATCTATATAGTATACAGGTTTTATTATTTATCTATATAGTATACAGGTTTTATTATTTATCTATATAGTATACAGGTTTTATTATTTATCTATATAGTATACAGGTTTTATTATTTATCTATATAGTATACAGGTTTTATTATTTATCTATGTATACAGGTTTTATTATTTATCTATATAGTATACAGGTTTTATTATTTATCTATATAGTATACAGGTTTTATTATTTATCTATATAGTATACAGGTTTTATTATTTATCTATATAGTATACAGGTTTTATTATTTATCTATGTATACAGGTTTTATTATTTATCTATGTATACAGGTTTTATTATTTATCTATATAGTATACAGGTTTTATTATTTTTTGTTTGTTCATTAATTATTTTGATGAGTTGATTAGTTGATGACATGTATGCAACACACACAGGCTTGTTGTTGGCTTCTTATCTCTTTCTTGCAATTTGATGGAAACAGTGGTTTTTGTTACTTGGCTGTATAAAACCGTATGGAATGCATGATGCAGTGGGCAGAAGACTGAGACCATTGTATATTAATTGATAGTTTTTCTTCCAAATTTTGTCCGCCTAAGTGAACGAGTGGCTATGGTCGCTGACTTGTATACCACTGTAACCTATCATCGCTGATGGTCCGCCTCCGTGGTCGAGTGGTTATGGTCGCTGACTTGTATACCACTGTAACCTATCATCACTGATGGTGAGCCTCCGTGGTCGAGTGGTTATGGTCGCTGACTTGTATACCACTGTAACCTATCATCGCTGATGGTCCGCCTCCGTGGTCGAGTGGTTATGGTCGCTGACTTGTATACCACTGTAACCTGTCATCGCTGATGGTCTGCCTCCGTGGTCGAGTGGTTATGGTCGCTGACTTGTATACCACTGTAACCTATCATCGCTGATGGTCTGCCTCCGTGGTCGAGTGGTTAAGGTCGCTGACTTGTATACCACTGTAACCTATCATCGCTGATGGTCCGCCTCCGTGGTCGAGTGGTTAAGGTCGCTGACTTGTATACCACTGTAACCTATCATCGCTGATGGTCCGCCTCCGTGGTCGAGTGGTTAAGGTCGCTGACTTGTATACCATAACCTATCATCGCTGATGGTCCGCCTCCGTGGTCGAGTGGTTACGGTCGCTGACTTGTATACCACTGTAACCTATCATCACTGATGGTCCGCCTCCGTGGTCGAGTGGTTACGGTCGCTGACTTGTATACAACTGTAACCTATCATCGCTGATGGTCACTGGTTCGAGCCCCGCTCAGATCATGTCTCTTTATGTGAAAAAGTTGACAGGTTCTTACAGAGGTTGTTGGTGCATCAAGTACTGGTTACCCACTGAAGCCTGCCTAGGAAAGGTGTTGTTAAGTAAACTGCCCGTCGCTCAAATGGGCAAACTTTAGCGACTATAAATAAAAAATTTAAAAGTTCCAAATTTTGATTTAGTTTATTCAAAAATATTTTACCTCGATTGAGGAACAAGTTTTTACAACATTAGTTTGATCACTTTCGAGACCTCATTCCTGATGGAATCTTTGGCCATATGGGAGAGAGAAAAGGCAATAAATATGAATTGAAGCGTCTTGGGACATCATATCAGGTTTCCTTGCGGGGCTCAAACTTGCAACCCTTTGCTTATGAAGCGGACACCGTATCCATTACACCCGTATCCGTTACACCCATATCAATTACACCCATGTCAATTACACCCATATCAATTACACCCATATCCTTTACACCCATATCCATTACACCCATATCCATTACACCCATGTCCATTATTTACACCCATATCAATTACACCCATGTCCATTATTTACACCCATATCAATTACACCCATGTCAATTACACCCATATCCGTTACACCCATGTCCATTACACCCATATCCATTACACCCATATCTGTTACACCCGTATCCATTATTTACACCCATATCAATTACACCCATGTCAATTAAAATGGAGTAATTGAAAATTATTTATTTTGTGTGTTTAACTCTTTGCTCTCGCTAGCGGTGAAAATTACAGTCAAATATGTCGTGCAATTTCATTAGAAAATTAGAAAATTCATTAGAAAATTCATTAGAAAATTACAGTTAAATATGTCATGCAATTTCATTAGAAAATTCATTAGAAAATTAGAAAATTCATTAAAAAATCAGAAAATTCATTAGAAAATTACAGTCAAATATGTCGTGCAATTTCATTAGAACTACAATTCTATGACATATTCTCAGAGTTATAAATAAGAAACATAGTAATGTCGTTTATTGTCATCTGCTTGCGTGTGTTTTATGTTTATTTATCGTCGCTACCGGTTGCCCATATAAGCGATGCCTCCTGAAGAGATTAGTCGTTTTAGATTTGTGCAATGATACAGACAGAGACCCATTCCAGAGTCTCCTCTGGTTCTTTTACGTGCACTGTGTAAAGCACCGACATGAGACCTCGGTTTAATGTCTCGTCTGAATGACTCATAATTTTATTAGGGTCAGACGGGGGATCTAACCTGTGATCCCTGGATTACCAGTCCAACATGTTAACCACTGAACTACAGTCGACTGCTACAATTATTAGAACTATTTATAGCATTTATTTTACCCAGCATGCAAAGAGTTAAGTGTGTATGGGATGTGAGGACACGGGAAGTTCATCTTCATGGTACTTCAGTCAACAACTGTTTGGAGAGAGATAACAGATCTTATCAGTGTCAAAATACATAGACTAATCACCCTTTTGAACATGATACAAGTTTGTGCATAGACTCATCACCCTTGTGAATATAATACAAGTTTGTGCATAGACACATCACCATTTTGAACATGATACAAGTTTGTGCATAGACACATCACCATTTTGAACATGATACAAGTTTGTGCATAGACATATCACCCTTTTGAATATGATACAAGTTTGTGCATAGACACATCACCCTTTTGAACATGATACAAGTTTGTGCATAGACTCATCACCCTTGTGAATATAATACAAGTTTGTGCATAGACACATCACCATTTTGAACATGATACAAGTTTGTGCATAGACACATCACCCTTTTGAACATGATACAAGTTTGTGCATAGACTCATCACCCTTTTGAACATGATACAAGTTTGTGCATAGACTCATCACCCTTGTGAATATAATACAAGTTTGTGCATAGACACATCACCATTTTGAACATGATACAAGTTTGTGCATAGACACATCACCCTTTTGAATATAATACAAGTTTGTGCATAGACACATCACCATTTTGAATATGATACAAGTTTGTGCATAGACTCATCACCCTTGTGAATATGATACAAGTTTGTGCATAGACACATCACCCTTGTGAATATAATACAAGTTTGTGCATAGACTCATCACCCTTGTGAATATAATACAAGTTTGTGCATAGACACATCACCCTTGTGAATATAATACAAGTTTGTACATAGACTCATCACCATTTTGAATATACAGTGAAACCTGTGTTAGTTGTCACCTATTAAGCAGCCAACCTGTATTAAGCAGCCAGCTTCCAGATTCCCAATATGCTGTGTTATTATACATTTGACCTCCATTAAACAGCCACCTGTGCTAAGCAGCCACTTTCTATGATTCCCTTGGGTGGCTGCTTAAGACAGGTTTGACTGTAATACAAGTTTGTGCATAGACTCATCACCCTTTTGAACATGATACAAGTTTGTGCATAGACTCATCACCCTTTTGAACATGATACAAGTTTGTACATACATGTAGACTAATCACCCTTTTGAACATGATACAAGTTTGTACATACATGTAGACTAATCACCCTTTTGAATATGATACAAGTTTGTACATACATGTAGACTCATCACCCTTTTGAACATGATACAAGTTTGTGCATAGACTAATCACCCTTTTGAATATGATACAAGTTTGTGCATAGACACATCACCCTTGTGAATATAATACAAGTTTGTGCATAGACTCATCACCCTTGTGAATATAATACAAGTTTGTACATAGACACATCACCCTTGTGAATATGATACAAGTTTGTGCATAGACTCATCACCCTTGTGAATATGATACAAGTTTGTGCATAGACACATCACCCTTGTGAATATAATACAAGTTTGTACATAGACTCATCACCATTTTGAATATACAGTGAAACCTGTGTTAGTGGTCACCTATTAAGCAGCCAACCTGTATTAAGCAGCCAGCTTCCAGATTCCCAATATGCTGTGTTATTATACATTTGACCTCCATTAAACAGCCACCTGTGCTAAGCAGCCACTTTCTATGATTCCCTTGGGTGGCTGCTTAAGACAGGTTTGACTGTAATACAAGTTTGTGCATAGACTCATCACCCTTTTGAACATGATACATGTTTGTGCATAGACTCATCACCCTTTTGAACATGATACAAGTTTGTACATACATGTAGACTCATCACCCTTTTGAACATGATACAAGTTTGTGCATAGACTAATCACCCTTTTGAACATGATACAAGTTTGTGCATAGACTAATCACCCTTTTGAATATGATACACGTTTGTGTATAGACTAATCACCCTTTTGAATATGATACAAGTTTGTGTATAGACTAATCACCCTTTTGAATATGATACAAGTTTGTGTATAGACTAATCACCCTTTTGAATATGATACAAGTTTGTGTATAGACTAATCACCCTTTTGAATATGATACAAGTTTGTGTATAGACTAATCACCCTTTTGAATATGATACAAGTTTGTGTATAGACTAATCACCCTTTTGAATATGATACAAGTTTGTGTATAGACTAATCACCCTTTTGAATATGATACAAGTTTGTGTATAGACTAATCACCCTTTTGAATATGATACAAGTTTGTGTATAGACTAATCACCCTTTTGAATATGATACAAGTTTGTGTATAGACTAATCACCCTTTTGAATATGATACAAGTTTGTGTATAGACTAATCACCCTTTTGAATATGATACAAGTTTGTGTATAGACTAATCACCCTTTTGAATATGATACAAGTTTGTGTATAGACTAATCACCCTTTTGAATATGATACAAGTTTGTGCATAGACTAATCACCCTTTTGAATATGATACAAGTTTATACTCAATAAAAAATAGTTTACCGTGTAGCACATGCATCAGCTTGACATTGCATTTTTGTGGACATTTTTTTTAATATGCTCATCACTCTTTTGAAGTGCTCTGTCAGCTTGACGTGGTACATGTACGTTGTTTGTTTAAATAATCACAAGTATTTTCATTTGTCATTGCTGTTAATTGGTTAGATAATAAATGTTCTGCATTTTGTTTATGCTTTATGAAAAGCTTGGATTATTTGCATGGGGGAGGTAAGCGGTGTATGACCGGAGATTCTTCTTCTTTTATTTATTTTATACAAGGTTCATTTTAGGTTAGAATTTTTGGGAGAAGTGAGAAAGCGCGAAATCCAGAGACATTTCTAATTTTTTATTACCTCCCTTGCAGATAAAGTCTGATTTATTCCAAAATGTGAATAGGTCATTTTAGTTGGAATCCTTTGTTTTTACTGTTGTTCCCGAACCAGATGTTGCGTTAGGATAAATGTAATTTTATTAAAATCGTGTTAACTGATAACATTATTTTACAAATAAGTACCCATTGCATAATTATACTGTATGAGATATGTCGAGATATAGTAATTTAACCCATTCAACACCAAGTAACTGACATGGACTGGTCCATGATATTTTAAGACCAATAAATTAATAAGAAAATTACATTTGGATCAGTTCATTTATCAAAATGGGTAAACAAATTTCTAAAAATAGTAATATTACTTGCAAAAAGTGCAGATCCTGATGAGACGGCTCGTCACGAGTCGGCTCATCTGGATGTACACTTTTTTGTAAGTTGATTAAGAGGCCTGTGGTGTTGAAAGGGTTAATAATCATAAGAAGTGATAATGGAATAAAATTGCTAGCATGTTGTGCAAAGGGAACAATGATAAAAACAGAGGAAAACACTTAATAGTATCTACTTTTAGGGAGTATTCAGGGGCAGTAACTGACCGATGTCTCTCATTCCGTCTTTAATTTGTAGTGCATGTATTTAATAAATTTCAACACAGGGTTAAAATACTCAATATGTGTATGACAATAAGTGATTATAGGTTACAGTGGCACACAAGTGGAAGTCGTGATAGCGCAGTGGATGCGCATCGCATTCGCTTCAGGTGCGAAAGGTCCAGAGTTTGAGCCCCGCTGGAGTAGTTAGGATTGTGCCCTTAGGCAAGGCATTTAAATTCAATGTTGCCTCTTCTCTCTCCCTTGTGGCGATGGATTCCATCAGGAATGAGGTCTCGAGAGTGATTAATATAAGATGAATAAATTTAAATTTTAAAAAAAACGAGTGTGTGGTCCGGTCCTTCAGTAAGGCATTAAAATCTGGCGGCCTTCTGTCTCCCTCGTGGCGATGCATTCTAGGGTTTATTCTAAGAGTGGAAAAATGGGCAGGGTGGGTCAGAAAGAGGCCGGGTGCATTTTGAGCCGCGGGAGTTGGTATTTGGGTGTTAGCCCTAGAAAATGTTGCTAACTTCATACTGTGATTGACAGCTAATTAATGCTTGATGAAAGAGGCAGTAAGATGAAACGGGCGGACAAGTTCTAGTTTATATAGGTCTGCCTGCCTAAACAAATTGAAAAAGGCCAAAGGGCAAGGCTAAAGGCAGTGGCTAAAAAGGGGCACGGAGCGTTGGCCTTTTAGTTTTATGCAAATTTATTTTAGCTCGACTGCAAAATGCAATCTTATATTAATCGCTCTCGAGACCTCATTCCTGATGGAATCCATCGCCACGAGGGAGAGAGAAGAGGCATGTGGAACTTAAATGCCTTGCCTCAGGGAAACAATAAAGAAGTAACCATACAAGCAGGTTGCTTTCTCCTCAATCCTACATGTATTATTTATACTTGACTATATTTTTATCCAAAGAAATAAATTATTGTTTAAACTAAAGGCACAATTGTAACGGCTCCAGTGGGGCGAAAACTCCAGGCCCGTCGCACCTGAAGTGAATGCATTACCACTGTGCTATCACGACTTCCGCGGCACCCTTTCATCTACTCAGGAAAAAACCCTTGATTCCCTCAGGAATGAGGTCTCGGAACAGGTTGTAACCTGCTGTACATACAAACTTGTATTACGAACAATCTACAATAAATATTTATAAAAACAGAAGTACATGTAGGATGGGCTTTTATTGTAGACAACACGTTATGTGGAAATTTCATCCAAATTTAAATGTAATGTGAAAGTAGTGTAAAGTTTTAATTGTCGATGTATTATTCATCGTCTGTGCTGAAACCGAAGTCAGGCAAATGTTGTCTTGTTGACTGTCGAGTTACGTTTGAGATTACTCATTTTTCACTGTGCTGTATACATGTATATGTGACATATATTGTTACGGTCGTTCACTTCCTGTCACATCACGTTCCCCTCACCACTGTAGGTTGGAATCCCACTGGGGGTGTCGAATGTTTCCATGTGAGGAAGCTATCCAGCTGTATCTATCACATCACTCTCCCCTCACCACTGTAGGTTGGAATCCCACTGGGGGTATCGAATGTTTCCATGTGAGGAAGCTATCCAGCTGTATCTATCACATCACTCTCCCCTCACCACTGTAGGTTGGAATCCCACTGGGGGTGTCGAATGTTTCCATGTGAGGAAGCTATCCAGCTGTATCTATCACATCACTCTCCCCTCACCCCTGTAGGTTGGAATCCCACTGGGGGTATCGAATGTTTCCATGCATGTGAGGAAGCTATCCAGCTGTATCTATCACATCACTCTCCCCTCACCACTGTAGGTTGGAATCCCACTGGGGGTGTCGAATGTTTCCATGTGAGGAAGCTATCCAGCTGTATCTATCACATCACTCTCCCCTCACCACTGTAGGTTGGAATCCCACTGGGGGTATCGAATGTTTCCATGTGAGGAAGCTATCCAGCTGTATCTATCACATCACTCTCCCCTCACCACTGTAGGTTGGAATCCCACTGGGGGTGTCGAATGTTTCCATGTGAGGAAGCTATCCAGCTGTATCTATCACATCACGTTCCCCTCACCACTGTAGGTTGGAATCCCACTGGGGGTATCGAATGTTTCCATGTGAGGAAGCTATCCAGTTGGCTTGCTGATTGGGTGGTGGTTGTACCTGGGTGCCCGTCCGTGCCTGAAATACTGCCAGTAATAGTTGGAGAGTCGCCATATGACCTAAGCTGTTGGTGCGACATTAATCCCCAAAAAAACCGCACTGTAAACATTGATTGAAATAACAGAAGACAAATTGTGCTCCGTTGTACTGTATTTTCGGAAGTCGTGGTAGCGCTGTGGTAGCACGGTCTCTTCAGGTGTCAAAGTCCCAGAGTTCCCCACCCAGCTGTAGCCGTTACAGTTGTGCCCCTGGGCTGTAGCCGTTACAGTTGTGCCCCTGGGCTGTAGCCGTTACAGTTGTGCCCCTGGGCTGTAGCCGTTACAGTTGTGCCCCTGGGCTGTAGTCGTTACAGTTGTGCCCCTGGGCTGTAGCCGTTACAGTTGTGCCCCTGGGCTGTAGCCGTTACAGTTGTGCCCCTGGGCTGTAGTCGTTATATTTGTGCCCCTGGGCTGTAGCCATTACAGTTGTGCCCCTGGGCTGTAGCCATTACAGTTGTGCCCCTGGGCTGTAGCCGTTACAGTTGTGCCCTGGGCTGTAGCCATTACAGTTGTGCCCCTGGGCTGTAGCCGTTACAGTTGTGCCCCTGGGCTGTAGTCGTTATAGTTGTGCCCCTGGGCTGTAGCCATTACAGTTGTGCCCCTGGGCTGTAGCTGTTACAGTTGTGCCCTGGGCTGTAGCCGTTACAGTTGTGCCCTGGGCTGTAGCCGTTACAGTTGTGCCCCTGGGCTGTAGCCGTTACAGTTGTGCCCCTGGGCTGTAGCCGTTACAGTTGTGCCCCTGGGCTGTAGCCGTTACAGTTGTGCCCCTGGGCTGTAGCTGTTACAGTTGTGCCCCTGGGCTGTAGCCGTTACAGTTGTGCCCCTGGGCTGTAGTCGTTATAGTTGTGCCCCTGGGCTGTAGCCATTACAGTTGTGCCCCTGGGCTGTAGCCGTTACAGTTGTGCCCCTGGGCTGTAGCCGTTACAGTTGTGCCCCTGGGCTGTAGCCGTTACAGTTGTGCCCCTGGGCTGTAGCCGTTACAGTTGTGCCCCTGGGCTGTAGCCGTTACAGTTGTGCCCCTGGGCTGTAGCCGTTACAGTGTGCCCCTGGGCTGTAGCCGTTACAGTTGTGCCCCTGGGCTGTAGCCGTTACAGTTGTGCCCCTGGGCTGTAGCCGTTACAGTGTGCCCCTGGGCTGTAGCCATTACAGTTGTGCCCCTGGGCTGTAGCCGTTACAGTTGTGCCCCTGGGCTGTAGCCGTTACAGTTGTGCCCCTGGGCTGTAGCCGTTACAGTTGTGCCCCTGGGCTGTAGCCGTTACAGTTGTGCCCCTGGGCTGTAGCCGTTACAGTTGTGCCCCTGGGCTGTAGCCGTTACAGTTGTGCCCCTGGGCTGTAGCCGTTACAGTTGTGCCCCTGGGCTGTAGCCGTTACAGTTGTGCCCCTGGGCTGTAGCAGTTACAGTTGTGCCCCTGGGCTGTAGCCATTACAGTTGTGCCCCTGGGCTGTAGCTGTTACAGTTGTGCCCCTGGGCAAGGAACTTAAATTTCCATATTTCAGCTTCTTTCTCCATCATGGAGATTGTTTGTATCAGGAATGAAGTCTTTAAGAGAGGTATTAAAAATTGTAAGAAGTTATTTCGCAATCCAGCTAAAATGACTTTGTATAATTTGTCATATTTTCACAGTAATATAAGGTTTTTTCTAGAACATAATATCAGGGTTAACCCCCCTGTCCATTTTTAGCCCCACTCTTTTTAAATTTGTTTTAAATTTAACAAACAAAATATTTTTGTATATTTTTTTTATATATATATGAGCGCCTTAGACCTATATAGACTGGAACTCGTCCGCCCGTTTCACCAATATGTACTGACCTACTGCCCGTTTCACCAATATGTACCGACCTACTGCCCGTTTCACCAATATGTACCGACCTACTGCCCGTTTCACCAATATGTACCGACCTACTGTCCGTTTCACCAATATGTACCGACCTACTGCCTGTTTCACCAATATGTACCGACCTACTGCCCGTTTCACCAATATGTACCGACCTACTGCCCGTTTCACCAATATGTACCGACCTACTGCCTTTTTAATGGGGCATAATTAGCTGTCAATCACCGTAAGTTAGCAACATTTTCTAGGGGGGGTAACCCCCCAAATACCCACTCCAGCACCTACCCCCTTCACCCTACCTCTTTTCCAATCCACCTCATTTCACTTTTTCCACTCTAGAATAAACTCGTAAGTAAAAGATAATTTCTTGCATTGCAGACGGATCTGTAGTCCAATGGTAGCACGCTGGACTGGTAATCCAGGGATCGCAGGTTCGATCCCCCGTCTCACACTAATAAAATGAACAGTCTTTCAGATGGGACTTTTAACCGAGGTCTCGTGTCGGTTGGATCTGTACTTCGTGCACGTAAAATAACCAGAGGAGATTCTGGAATGGACCCTGTCTGTATCATTGCACTATCTTCCAAAAATCTAAAATGACTAATCTCTTCATAAGGTGTCGCTCATATGGGCAACCGGTAGCGACGATAAAAAACGTAAAACACACACATTTCTTGCATGAGGAGACAGAAATGTTGAACAAATTATTGTAGGCCAAAAAGTAAACCTGTACAATAGCAGTTTTGACTTTGATAGATTGTTGATGGCAGCTGTTATCTACTGGGTCAAAGTTAATTATGATTGGTTGGCTCAGTCACTTATAAATAGTTCATGTCCTTGGATAATTCAGATGACAGATTACACATCATCCCATCATTGCTACTGTCAAGATTCTGTAAAAAGTAGTTCCCTCCTAGTTGAGTCGGAATATTGAATTGACTAGCAATTAGTGTTGCACTGCATGCCCTCTACATGTGTGTGTCGTTAACTGAGGAATGTAAACAAAACTCATATCATCATATCTATCCCAGGACCAAAAGTAGTTCCAAGGTCAAGTAAGGATACACTTGCATAATATGTTGTAATAGCTCTCCCATGTCCAAATGGTACATGTAGTTCCTACATAAAGAGGAATATGGGGGGGGGGTCTATTTCATAACCTTTCTTCCATGTCCAAAAAGTAGTTCCAAGGTCAAGTAGCGATACACTTGCATAATATGTTGTAATAGCCCTCCAAATGGTACATGTAGTTCCTATGATAAAGAGGAATATGGGGGGGGGGGGGGGGGGCTATTTCATAACCTTTCTTCTATGTCCAAAAGTAGTTACAGGATAAGTAGGGAATATATTTATTTGTAAGGCCAAAAAAAACCTGTGTACCCCTGACCCTGAATTTTTATTATGAAATTTTTCACATTTCACATTTTTCTGTGCTCAAGAGTATGGTAAAAAAATAATCCCATACTGATCGACACAATTTTTTTATTGGTGGTAAACAGTAAACACCGGTATTTATTTTTGGGTACGAAACAGTAAACACCGGTATTTATTTTTGGGTACGAAACAGTAAACACCGGTATATTTTTTTGAGTACGAAACAGTAAACATCGGTTTGTTTTTTTTGGGTACGAAACAGTAAACACCGGTATTTTTTTGGGTACGAAACAGTAAACATCGGTATATTTTTTTGGGTACGAAACAGTAAACATCGGTTTTTTTTTTTGGGTACGAAACAGTAAACACCGGTATTTTTTTTTGGGTATGAAACAGTAAACACCGGTATAAGTTTTTGGGTATGAAACAGTAAACAACGGTATATATTTTTGGGTACGAAACAGTAAACACCGGTATATTTTTTTTGGTACGAAACAGTAAACATCGGTATTTTTTTTTTTGTGTACGAAACAGTAAACACCGGTATTTTTTATTTTGGTAAGAAACAGTAAACACCGGTATTTTTTTTTGGCCTAAGCTATGTTGTAACCACCCTCCCCTGTTCAAAAGTAGTACAAAGTATGATTCATACTGAGTCTAGACAACAAGGATACAATTAATGCCTTACTTACTAATAGTTGGTTCAACTTCCATTATCATGATAGCTGGTTTGATTTATGTATGAGAGGCCGGGGGGGGGGAGTTTGTGCCCTTAGGCAAGGCAGTTAGATTCCGCATTACCTCTTTTCTCTCTTGGCGATGGATTCCATTAGGAATGAGGTCTCGAGAGCGATTAAACTAACTAAGGATTTTGAAAGATAGAGTACTATGGTCGAGTGGCTACGGTCGCCGACGTATCGACGATGTAACCTATTATTACTGATGGTCACGGGTTCAAGCTCTGCTCAGACCGTGTCTCATTTATATGAACACGCATGGCAGTTTCTTACGGAGCTTGGTGCACCAAATTACCGGTTAACCGCTGGATCTTGCCCAGGAAAGGTGTTTTAGGTAAATTGGCGGGCGGCGATATAGCCATCAAATGGTGCTGATGCAGGCATAAAACCCGAACAAACAAACTCAGGGATCATTCTAGAGGGTGATGTGGGCGAAATTGTCGCCCTAGGGACCCTGACTTCGCCCTCTTCTCCCTAAAAAAAATTAAAAAAATTTGGTTTTACGATTTTCAAACAAAATTGTGTCTAGTAAGATACACTGGCCCATTATAAAGCACTCCTTCTATTCAAATGTTGTATTTAATGGTTGTACTGTGCATTTTAACTCTATTTTGCAGGAAGTATATTAAAGAACAATATTTAAGGAAGCGATCAGGGGCTTTCTCACTTCTCCCAAAAATTCTGACCTAGAATGAACCCTGCAAACTCATTCTGAAAGTGTGATAATAATATGGCTGATAATAACTCTTATACACCCAAACTATGGTCATAGCCTATGAGCTTAAGGTATTCTCTGGGTTATCTGGGATTGTGAGTGCAATTTGTTAGTTAATCAGTGAGATTGTGTAGATAGGACATGATTAAGTCAGTGTTTTTGCCTATATTTTCAGATTTATTGATAAGAACTGGTCTTTGATGATCTAGACAATTACCATAGCAACAGAAACACAGAAAAACCCACTGCAAGCAAAACATCTGCTGAGGAGATATGTGTTGTAGAGCATTATGGGATAGAAAGGTTTAAGGGGCCCTGGAATAACGTGAAAATGGAATAACGGATTATCATATTGCTTAGGTATGTCTTTAAAAGTCACATTTATGCATTTACTTATAATGCTGTATTGCCATTTTTCAATAGTAGGTCATTCAGGTTTTAACCCTTTCAACACCACAGACCTCTAAATAGGCTTATAAAAAGTGTAGATCCAGATGAGCCGGCTCGTGACGAGCCGTCTCATCAGGATCTGCACTTTTTGCCAGTGATATGACTATTTTTAGACATAATTACCCATTTTGATAAATGAACTTGTCCAAATGTGATTTTCTGATTCATTTATTGGTTTATGAATATCATGGACCAGTCCATGTGAGTTACTTGGTGTTGAATGGGTTAAAGTAAAATTTCGGTTCTGAAAGATGAAATTGGATTGTATGCGAACCAGTGGCATAGCTTGGCAATAGGATGTGTAAGCCCTGATTCTGTAGGGAGTCAAGGTGGCATAGCTTGGCAATAGGATGTGTACGCCCTGATGCTGTAGGGAGTCAAGGTGGCATAGCTTGGCAATAGGATGTGTAAGCCCTGATGCGGTCGGGAGTCAAGGTGGCATAGCTTGGCAATAGGATGTGTACGCCCTGATGCTGTAGGGAGTCAAGGTGGCATAGCTTGGCAATAGGATGTGTACGCCCTGATGCTGTAGGGAGTCAAGGTGGCATAGCTTGGCAATAGGATGTGTAAGCCCTGATGCTGTAGGGAGTCAAGGTGGCATAGCTTGGCAATAGGATGTGTACGCCCTGATGCTGTAGGGGGTCAAGGTGGCATAGCTTGGCAATAGGATGTGTAAGCCCTGATGCTGTAGGGAGTCAAGGTGGCATAGCTTGGCAATAGGATGTGTAAGCCCTGATGCTGTAGGGAGTCAAGGTGGCATAGCTTGGCAATAGGATGTGTAAGCCCTGATGCTGTAGGGAGTCAAGGTGGCATGCTCCGCCGAAAAAATTGAAAGTCTATATCGCTGTATTGTGAGGCATTTAAAGTGACATTACATCGTAAAATGCCAAATAAATGCATTTTTTTTGGCTGCTACAAATTCATCCGAAATAATTTTGAACACTAAATTTCGATACAAAAACATCTGCCGAGGAGATATGTGTTGTAGAGCATTATGGGATAGAAAGGTTTAAGGGGCCCCCTGGAATAATGTGATAATGGAATAACGGATTATCATACTGTATAGGTATGTTGTTGAAAGTCACATTTATGCATTTACTTAGAGAATGGTTTATTGCCATATTTCAATAGTAGGTCATTCAGGTTTTAAAGTAAAATTTCGGTTTTGAACTTTTTTACATTTTAAGTAATATTTTGAAGATCTGCCCGATACAAAGTGTGTTTTACGTTTATTTATCGTCGCTACCGGCTGCCCATATGAGCGACGCCTCCTGAAGAGATTAGTTATTTTAGATTTTGGAGGATAGTGCATGATACAGACAGAGACCCATTCCTCTGGTTCTTTTACGTGCACAGTGTAAAGCACCGACACGAGACCTCGGTTTAATGTCCTATCTGAAAGACTGTTAATTTTATTAGGGTCAGACGGGGGATCGAACCTGCGATCCCTGGATTACCAGTCCAGCGTGTTACCACTGGACTACATATCCGTCTGTGCCAGATACAAAATTCCAACTGGTGGCTTTTATGTGACCATCTGATGTCAAACATCGAAGTTAGACCTTGTAGGGAAGTGTGACCACCTGATGTCAAACATGGAAGTTAGACCTTGTAGGAAGGTGTGACCACCTGATGTCAAACATCGAAGTTAGACCTTGTAGGGAGGTGTGACCATCTGATGTCAAACATGGAAGTTAGACCTTGTAGGGAGGTGTGACCACCTGATGTCAAACATGGAAGTTAGACCTTGTAGGGAGGTGTGACCAACTGATGTCAAACATGGAAGTTAGACCTTGTAGGGAGGTGTGACCAACTGATGTCAAACATGGAAGTTAAACCTTGTATGGAGATGTGACCACCTGATGTCAAACAAGGAAGTTAGACCTTGTAGGGAGGTGTGACCAACTGATGTCAAACATGGAAGTTAGACCTTGTAGGGAGGTGTGACCAACTGATGTCAAACATGGAAGTTAGACCTTGTAGGGAGGTGTGACCAACTGATGTCAAACATCTAAGTTAGACCTTGTAGGGAGGTGTGACCAACTGATGTCAAACATGGAAGTTAGACCTTGTAGGGAGGTGTGACCAACTGATGTCAAACATGGAAGTTAAACCTTGTAGGGAGATGATGAAGGCAGAATATGCTGACTCGGGGTGCTGTATATATTCCAGGGTTCATTCTAGGTCGTATATTTCGGAAGAAATGAGAAAGTGCACGATTGCGGAGAGTCCTCCTGGAGAGTCCCTGTTTGCCTTTTTTTGTACGTTTATTTATCGTCTCTACCGGTTGCCCATATGAGCGACGCCTCCTGAAGAGATTAGTTATTTTAGATTTTTGGAGGATAGCGCATGATACAGACAGAGACCAATTCCAGAATCTCCTCTGGTTCTTTTACGTGCACAGTGTAAAGCACCGACACGAGACCTCGGTTTAACGTCCCATCTGAAAGACTGTTAATTTTAGATAAATAAACGATATTTTAAACGATAAATAAACGTAAAACACACACAGTATTATTTTTCCAACCACAGAAACCACAGGAGACTTTTATCCAATCTGAATCTAGCTGAACCCTTTCCCTCATAGAAGCACCTCTTGACATCATTACCAATACGACATACATTGACAATGTAGTAGCCAAACCACTGTTCATAAACCCTTTTCCTCATAGAAGCACCTCTTGGCACCATTACCAATACGACATACATTGACAATGTAATAGCCAAACCACTGTTCATAAACCCTTTTCCTCATAGAAGCACCTCTTGGCACCATTACCAATACAACATACATTGACAATGTAGTAGCCAAACCAATGTTCATAATAAAGGCCAGAATCTCATGTAGTCCCAGTAATATCTATGGAGGTGGGATAGATATGGTGACTACTTATCCACTGCATGATAGCTAAATGGCTGTCGTTTGTATGGAGATATAATAGTATATTAATCTAAATCTCTATGAAGGAAAGGGCTAAATGGCTGTCGTTTGTATGGAGATATAATAGTATATTAATCTAAATCTCTATGAAGGATAGGGTTAAATGGCTGTCGTTTGTATGGAGATATAATAGTATATTAACCTAAATCTCTATGAAGGAAAGGGTTAAATGGCTGGCGTTTGTATGGAGATATAATAGTATATTAACCTAAATCTCTATGAAGGATAGGGTTAAATGGCTGTCGTTTGTATGGAGATATAATAGTATATTAACCAGAATCTCTATGAAGGAAAGGCTTAAGCCTTGTTAGTAAGTGCATTTGGGCCTCGAATAAATTGGTTATATCGTTCCAACAAGAAATATAGGCATACCGGTCATAACAGTACAATACAATCCGACGATCGGAGATTATATTGGAAATCTATACCGGTAATTATCGGGTATTATATACTGTAGATATAGCTGGATAATGCGTTAATCATGTTGTTGGTGGAATATGGAAGATTCCTATCGACTGACGATACCTCACAAGTCGGCCTCGGCTACATTTATCTCGTTTATAGTCGAACCTGTGTTAGTGGTTGTCTCTAACCTGTGTTAGTGGTCGCCTCTAACCTGTGTTAGTGATCGCATCTAACCTGTGTTAGTGGTTGTCTCTAAGCTGTGTTAGTGATCGCCTCTAACCTGTGTTAGCGGTCGCCTCTAACCTGTGTTAGCGGTCCCCTCTAACCTGTGTTAGTGGTTGTCTCTAACCTGTGTTAGTGGTCGTCTCTAACCTGTGTTAGTGATTGTCTCTAACCTGTGTTAGTGGTCGCCTCTAACCTGTGCTTGTGGTCGCCTCTAACCTGTGTTAGTGGTCGCCTCTAACCTGTGTTAGTGGTCGCCTCTAACATGTGTTAGTGGTCGCCTCTAACCTGTGTTAGTGGTCCCCTCTAACCTGTGTTAGTGGTCGTCTCTAACCTGTGTTAGTGGTCGTCTCTCACCTGTGTTAGTGGTTGTCTCTCACCTGTGTTAGTGGTTGTCTCTCACCTGTGTTAGTGGTTGTCTCTAACCTGTGTTAGTGGTCGCCTCTAACCTGTGTTAGTGGTTGTCTCTCACCTGTGTTAGTGGTTGTCTCTAACCTGTGTTAGTGATCCCCTCTAACCTGTATTAGTGGTCGCCTCTAACCTGTATTAGTGGTCGCCACTAACCTGTGTTAGTGGTCGCCTCTAACCTGTGCTTGTGGTCGCCTCTAACCTGTATTAGTGATCGTCTCTAACCTGTATTAGTGATCATCTCTAACCTGTGTTAGTGATCGCCTCTAACCTGTGTTAGTGATCCCCTCTAACCTGTATTAGTGGTCGCCTCTAACCTGTGTTAGTGGTCGCCTCTAACCTGTGTTAGTGGTCGCCTCTAACCTGTATTAGTGGTCGCCTCTAACCTGTGTTAGTGGTCCCCTCTAACCTGTATTAGTGGTCGCCTCTAACCTGTGTTAGTGGTCGCCTCTAACCTGTATTAGTGGTCGCCTCTAACCTGTGTTAGTGGTCCCCTCTAACCTGTATTAGTGGTCGCCTCTAACCTGTGTTAGTGGTCGCCTCTAACCTGTGTTAGTGGTCGCCTCTAATCTGTGTTAGTGGTTGTCTCTAACCTGTGTTAGTGGTTGTCTCTAACCTGTGTTAGTGGTCGCCTCTAACCTGTGTTAGTGGTCACCTCTAACCTGTATTAGTGATCCCCTCTAACCTGTATTAGTGGTCGCCTCTAACCTGTGTTAGTGGTCGCCTCTAACCTGTGCTTGTGGTCGCCTCTAACCTGTATTAGTGATCCCCTCTAACCTGTGTTAGTGGTCGCCTCTAACCTGTGTTAGTGATCCCCTCTAACCTGTGTTAGTGGTCGCCTCTAACCTGTGTTAGTGGTCGCCTCTAACCTGTGTTAGTGGTCGCCTCTAACCTGTGTTAGTGATCCCCTCTAACCTGTGTTAGTGGTCGCCTCTAACCTGTGTTAGTGGTCGCCTCTAACCTGTGTTAGTGGTCGCCTCTAACCTGTGTTAGTGGTCGCCTCTAACCTGTGTTAGTGGTCGCCTCTAACCTGTGTTAGTGGTCGCCTCTAACCTGTGTTAAGAAGTGTTCTAAGTAAATAATGTTCTACCGTAAATAGTGTTCTACAGTAAATAATGTTCTACAGTAAATAGTGTTCTACAGTAAACTGTGTCCTACAATAAACAGTGTTCTACAGTACATAATGTTCTACAGTAAACAGTGTTCTATAGTAAAGTGTTCTACAGTAAACAGTGTTCTACAGACTACAGTACATAATGTTCTACAGTAAATAATGCTATCCAGCAAATAATGTTCTACAGTAAACACTGTTCTACAGTACATAATGTTCTACAGTAAACAGTGTTCTACAGTAAACTCGATGATTCATTATGACTGGAGTGTAGCTAGGCTCCCAGTGTTCTACAGTAAACTCAATGATTCATTATGACCGGAGTGTATCTAGGCTCCCAGTGTTCTACAGTAAACTCAATGATACATTATGACCGGAGTGTAGCTAGGCTCCCAGTGTTCTACAGTAAACTCAATGATACATTATGACTGGAGTGTAGCTAGGCTCCCAGTGTTCTACAGTAAACTCAATGATACATTATGACCGGAGTGTAGCTAGGCTCCCAGTGTTCTACAGTAAACTCAATGATACATTATGACCGGAGTGTAGCTAGGCTCCCAGTGTTCTACAGTAAACTCAATGATACATTATGACCGGAGTGTAGCTAGGCTCCCAGTGTTCTACAGTAAACTCAATGATACATTATGACCGGAGTGTAGCTAGGCTCCCAGTGTTCTACAGTAAACTCAATGATACATTATGACCGGAGTGTAGCTAGGCTCCCAGTGTTCTACAGTAAACTCAATGATACATTATGACTGGAGTGTAGCTAGGCTCCCAGTGTTCTACAGTAAACTCAATGATACATTATGACTGGAGTGTAGCTAGGCTCCCAGTGTTCTACAGTAAACTCAATGATACATTATGACCGGAGTGTAGCTAGGCTCCCAGTGTTCTACAGTAAATTCAATGATACATTATGACTGGAGTGTAGCTAGGCTCCCAGTGTTCTACAGTAAACAGTGTTCTACAGTAAACTCAATGATACATTATGACCGGAGTGTAGCTAGGCTCCCAGTGTTCTACAGTAAACAGTGTTCTACAGTAAACTCAATGATACATTATGACTGGAGTGTAGCTAGGCTCCCAGTGTTCTACAGTAAACTCAATGATACATTATGACCGGAGTGTAGCTAGGCTCCCAGTGTTCTACAGTAAACTCAATGATACATTATGACTGGAGTGTAGCTAGGCTCCCAGTGTTCTACAGTAAACAGTGTTCTACAGTAAACTCAATGATACATTATGACTGGAGTGTAGCTAGGCTCCCAGTGTTCTACAGTAAACAGTGTTCTACAGTAAACTCAATGATACATTATGACCGGAGTGTAGCTAGGCTCCCAGTGTTCTACAGTAAACTCAATGATTCATTATGACTGGAGTGTAGCTAGGCTCCCAGTGTTCTACAGTAAACGGTGTTCTACAGTAAACTCAATGATACATTATGACCGGAGTGTAGCTAGGCTCCCAGTGTTCTACACGAGACCTCGGAGTGTAGCTAGGCTCCCAGTGTTCTACAGTAAACTCAATGATACATTATGACCGGAGTGTAGCTAGGCTCCCAGTGTTCTACAGTAAACTCAATGATTCATTATGACTGGAGTGTAGCTAGGCTCCCAGTGTTCTACAGTAAACGGTGTTCTAAAGTAAACTCAATGATACATTATGACCGGAGTGTAGCTAGGCTCCCAGTGTTCTACACGAGATCTCGGAGTGTATCTAGGCTCCCAGTGTTCTACACGAGACCTCGGAGTGTAGCTAGGCTCCCATGACTATTACATTGAACAATGATACATTATGACTGGAGTGTATCTAGGCTCCCAGTGTTCTACACGAGACCTCAGAGTATATCTAGGCTCCCAGTGTTCTACACGAGACCTCAGAGTATATCTAGGCTCCCAGTGTTCTACACGAGACCTCAGAGTGTATCTAGGCTCCCAGTGTTCTACACGAGACCTCGGAGTGTAGCTAGGCTCCCAGTGTTCTACACGAGACCTCGGAGTGTATCTAGGCTCCCAGTGTTCTACACGAGACCTCGGAGTGTAGCTAGGCTCCCAGTGTTCTATACGAGACCTCGGAGTGTAGCTAGGCTCCCAGTGTTCTACACGAGACCTCGGAGTGTAGCTAGGCTCCCAGTGTTCTACACGAGACCTCCGAGTGTATCTAGGCTCCCAGGACTATCACATTGAACAATTAGTATCCATCTAGCCTAAGTGGCTGCTAATGATTATATTATGGCAATTAACCTTTCACCCAAGTGCACTATAGAGTGACCAATGAACCTCCTGGACAATTAAAGCAGCATTATATCTAATAAAGGATGTTTTTTGGTAAAATATAAATACTAATGTATGTGTGTTTACAAAAATCGAAACAGTCGCTCAGAAACGATAAAATTCCAATAAATATACACCGTCGTATATGCAAATTGTTTATCAAATTTTGTTTTTCTATTTTGAGGCCCCCCAAAGGGGTAAACCCCCTTTTATTTCCATTTATATACATCACAATCAAGAACATATTTATATGCATTCAATCATACAGAACAATATTCTACATTACAACGAATCTGCCTGTCATCATTATACAGACGGATCTGTAGTCCAGTGGTAACCCGCTGGACTGGTAATCCAGGGATCGCAGGTTCGATCCCCCGTCTGAGGGATCTGTAGTCCAGTGGTAACACGCTGGACTGGTAATCCAGGGACCGCAGGTTCGACCTCCGTCTGAGGGATCTGTAGTCCAGTGGTAGCAAGCTGGACTGGTAATCCAGGGATCGCAGGTTCGACCTCCGCCTGAGGGATCTGTAGTCCAGTGGTAGCACGCTGGACTGGTAATCCAGGGATCGCAGGTTCGACCTCCGTCTGAGGGATCTGTAGTCCAGTGGTAACACGCTCGACTGGTAATCCAGGGATCGCAGGTTCGATCTCCCGTCTGAGGGATCTGTAGTCCAGTGGTAACCCGCTCGACTGGTAATCCAGGGATCGCAGGTTCGATCTCCCGTCTGAGGGATCTGTAGTCCAGTGGTAATATGCTCGACTGGTAATCCAGGGATCGCAGGTTCGATCTCCCGTCTGAGGGATCTGTAGTCCAGTGGTAACACGCTCGACTGGTAATCCAGGGATCGCAGGTTCGATCTCCCGTCTGACCCTAATCCAGTCATCATTATACAGACGGATCTGTAGTCCAGTGGTAACACGCTCGACTGGTTATCCAGCGACCGCAGGTTCGATCTCCGTCTGAGGGATCTGTAGTCCAGTGGTAACACGCTGGACTGGTAATCCAGGGATCGCAGGTTCGATCTCCCGTCTGAGGGATCTGTAGTCCAGTGGTAACACGCTGGACTGGTAATCCAGGGATCGCAGGTTCGATCTCCCGTCTGACCCTAATCCAGTCATCATTATAAAGTATGAGTTTAATCATTTAATCCTTTCAACACCACAGGCCTCTCAATAGGCTTACAAAAAGTGTAGATCCAGATGAGCCGGCTCGTAGCGAGCCATCTCATCAGGATCTGCACATTTTGCCATTACGAGCCGGCTCATCTGAATCTACACTTTTTTGCCAGTAATATTACTATTTTTAGACAAAAATTACCCATTTTGATAAATGAACTGGTCCAAATGTAATTTTCTTATTTATTTATTGGTCTGAAAATATCATGCATCAGTCCATGTCAGTTACTTGAATGGGTTATATATCATGCATCAGTCCATGTCAGTTACTTGAATGGGTTATATATCATGCATCAGTCCATGTCAGTTACTTGAATGGGTTATATATCATGCATCAGTCCATGTCAGTTACTTGAATGGGTTATATATCATGCATCAGTCCATGTCAGTTACTTGAATGGGTTATATATCATGCATCAGTCCATGTCAGTTACTTGAATGGGTTATATATCATGCATCAGTCCATGTCAGTTACTGAATGGGTAAAGGCATTATTTTACAACTTCTTTATATAAACTTTTTAGTGTGTGTGTTTACGTTTATTTATCGTCGCTACCGGTTGCCCATATGAGCGACGCCTCCTGAAGAGATTAGTTATTTTAGATTTTGGAGGATAGTGCATGATACAGACAGAGACCCATTCCAGAATCTCCTCTGGTTCTTTTACGTGCACGGTGTAAAGCACCGACACGAGACCTCGGTTTAACGTCCCATCTGAAAGACTGTTAATTTTATTAGGGTCAGACGGGGGATCGAACCTGCGATCCCTGGATTACCAGTCCAGCGTGTTACCACTGGACTACATATCTGTCTGTAAACTTTTTATGTCAACAAACGTGTTTATTAGTTGAAATACTCAGATTCTTCTTGGAAATATACTAGGAGATTTACATGCTCCATAAATGTTCTTTATTCACCGATTCAGTGTCACTTTAAAACTTAGCGGGAGAGTATAATATGAAACAAATCCAGGAAATTAAAATACATTGCTTTATGGTAAGTATTTGTGTTTGTGCTGACAATATAATTATATGATATGACTCAGCCAAACGTGCAGTTGATGATCCTGTGAGGTTGATGGATCACTGAATGAAATAGTTTGTAAAACTGTATCCGAGGCAAAGTTGAGTTAGTGAATAGGTTTCTGTGCTTGTATGAAATAGTTTGTAAAACTGTATCCGAGGCAAAGTGAAGTTAGTGATTAGGTTTCTGTGTTTGTATGAAATAGTTTGTAATACTGTATCCGAGGCAAAGTTGAGTTAGTGAATAGGTTTCTGTGCTTGTGAAATAGTTTGTAAAACTGTATCCGAGACAAAGTCGAGTTAGTGAATAGGTTTCTGTGCTTGTATGAAATAGTTTGTAAAACTGTATCCGAGACAAAGTCGAGTTAGTAAATAGGTTTCTGTGCTTGTGAAATAGTTTGTAAAACTGTATCCGGGGAAAAGTGAAGTTAGTAAATAGGTTTCTGTGTTTGTATGAAATAGTTTGTAAAACTGTATCCTAGGAAAAGTGAAGTTAGTAAATAGGTTTCTGTTCTTGTATGAAATAGTTTGTAAAACTGTATCCGAGGCCAAATTAAGTTAGTGATTAGTTTCTGTGCTTGCTAACTTGTTTGAGTACACTGTTCTTATAAGCTAGACAAGTTTACACCTAATAATTTTTCCAAGGTTAAATCAAACTGTTTCCTAGACCAAATGAAGTTAGTGAATAGGTTTCTGTGCTTGAATGAAATAGTTTGTAAAACTGTTTCCGAGGCAAAATCAAGTTAGTTATTAGGTTTCTGTGCCTATTAACTTGTTTGAATGATTGTGGCTTATCAGTACGTTCATTAACAGGTAATGCTGAAAATGTTTAAAATGACCCCAAATTTTTGTACTGAAATTTGTGCATGTACATTTTTGTTCTTTGTCCTAAAATTTTGAAGGAAATGAAAAATAATTCTGGAATCACTTGCTTATAACTGCATGCTAGCGGTGAAAATGTAGGTCAAATATATCATGGAATTTCATTAGAAATGTATCGTAAGGACACAATTACGACACACATTCTAGTGAAACAATTGTTTTCAGTTTCAAATAAGAAAAACTGCTACAAATATTTGCTCTATCTGTAGCCTTTATATTACCCAGCATGCAAAGAGTTAACCCATTTCATTCTGGATACATTTAAAGGCTTTTGCAAACAACATACATGCTGATCAGGATCTATGTTGTTTGCTACATAGCCAAGTGTCTTAGCAAGATCATCTGAATATCAAACAGCATTGAGCCTGATCAGACGGAACGTTCCGTGGCAGCTGATCTGGCTCTATGTTCTTTGCAAATACTGTTTGAACAGTATCCAGAATCAAATGGGTTAATGTAGGGAAATGTTTAAAGCTGAGTTCCTATTCAGAACACGTAATTTCAATGTAACCGATTTGTCCCGGGTTTTTCCTGGAAGCAATTTGAATACTACAGTAACTGTTGATCTATCCACACATTCATTTCTATGCTCTTATGATCTGTATCGGAGAGACTGTATTGAGTAAATGCTTCTCTCTAATGTTAGCACTTAACATATTTGCATGTGAATGGTATATTTAATTAAAGTCATGATCGAGATCAACGGGGGGGGGGGGGGGGGGGGGTGTATGCAATATTCTTGGATGAATAGTGCGTAAATCCAAGCATTTTAATGTTCATCAACGGGGGCGGGGATGCAATCATCAACATCAACATTACAGTCTATACACAGAAGTAACAGTATAGGACTATTTGAGTACCGGTAGGTCAGTTTCTGTTGTTGTGTCTGAGATAAACGGGGGGGGGGGGTATGCAATATTCTTGGCATGAATAGTGTGAAAATTCAAGCATTTTAATGTTCATCAACGGGGGCGGGGGGGTATGCAATCATCATCATCATCATCAACATCAACATTACAGTCTATACACAGAAGTAACAGTATATGACATTGTGACATTGCATTATGTTAGATTTGAGAGTACCGGTAGGTCAGGTTTTGTTGTTGTGTCTTTAAGCTATTCAACACAAAGTAACTGACATGGACTGGTCCATGATATTTTTAGAACAATAAATTACATTTGGACCAGTTCATTTATCAAAATGGGTAATTTTTGTCTGAAAATAGGTATAATACTGGCAAAACGTGCAGATCCTGATAGGATGGGATGGCTCGTGCAGATCCTGATAGGACGGCTCGTGCAGATCCTGATAGGACGGCTCGTGCAGATCCTGATAGGATGGCTCGTGCAGATCCTGATTGACGGCTCATCATGAGCCACTCATCGGGATCTACACTTTTTGTATGCCTATTATTTTAGAGGTCTGTTGAAAGAGTTCAAGAAAAAAATGTAGCGTGCATTAGTGATCCACCAATAGGGAAGAAAGGGTCTCAGGTTCGATACTCGGTCAAGGCATGTCCTTGAGCGAGGAACTTCACACACATTTCTTAGTACTGGCTAATCACTTAGATCAGCTAAGCTTGCCCAGGAAAAGGCAGTTCTAGGTTTAACATAAAATGGAACATAAACATGTCAGAAATTTTGTAGGTTCGATCCCCCGTCTGACCCTAATGCACGTAAAAGAACCAGAGGAGTCTCTGGAATGGGTCTCTGTCTGTATCATTGCACTATCCTCCAAAATCTAAAATGACTAATCTCTCATATGGGCAACCGGTAGCGACGATAAGTAAACGTAAAACACCATCATTGTAAACTATTAGTTTAATCATTTTACCCTTTCAACACCACAGGCCTCTCAATAGGCTTACAAAAAGTGTAGATCCAGATGAGCGTCGCTCAGATGGCCAACCGGTAGCGACGATAAATAAACGTACAACACAAACACAGAAATTTTGTGCGAAGTGAGAAAGTATGTGATAATACATACATGTCCTTGAAATAGCGTTATAATACATACATTAACCCTTTCCTTCATAGAGATTTAGGTTAATATACTATTATATCTCCATACAAACGACAGCCATTTAACCCTTTCCTTCATAGAGATTTAGGTTAATATACTATTATATCTCCATACAAACGACAGCCATTTAACCCTTTCCTTCATAGAGATTTAGGTTAATATACTATTATATCTCCATACAAACGACAGCCATTTAACCCTTTCCTTCATAGAGATTTAGGTTAATATACTATTATATCTCCATACAAACGACAGCCATTTAACCCTTTCCTTCATAGAGATTTAGGTTAATATACTATTATATCTCCATACAAACGACAGCCATTTAACCCTTTCCTTCATAGAGATTTAGGTTAATATACTATTATATCTCCATACAAACGACAGCCATTAACCCTTTCCTTCATAGAGATTTAGGTTAATATACTATTATATCTCCATACAAACGACAGCCATTTAACCCTTCCTTCATAGAGATTTAGGTTAATATACTATTATATCTCCAAACGACAGCCATTTAACCTTTCCTTCATAGAGATTTAGGTTAATATACTATTATATCTCCAAACGACAGCCATTTAACCCTTTCCTTCATAGAGATTTAGGTTAATATACTATTATATCTCCATACAAACGACAGCCATTTAACCCTTTCCTTCATAGAGATTTAGGTTAATATACTATTATATCTCCATACAAACTACAGCCATTTAACCCTTTCCTTCATAGAGATTTAGGTTAATATACTATTATATCTCCATACAAACGACAGCCATTTAACCCTTTCCTTCATAGAGATTTAGGTTAATATACTATTATATCTCCATACAAACGACAGCCATTTAACCCTTTCCTTCATAGAGATTTAGGTTAATATACTATTATATCTCCATACAAACGACAGCCATTTAACCCTTTCCTTCATAGAGATTTAGGTTAATATACTATTATATCTCCATACAAACGACAGCCATTTAACCCTTTCCTTCATAGAGATTTAGGTTAATATACTATTATATCTCCATACAAACGACAGCCATTTAACCCTTTCCTTCATAGAGATTTAGGTTAATATACTATTATATCTCCATACAAACGACAGCCATTTAACCCTTTCCTTCATAGAGATTTAGGTTAATATACTATTATATCTCCATACAAACGACAGCCATTTAACCCTTTCCTTCATAGAGATTTAGGTTAATATACTATTATATCTCCATACAAACGACAGCCATTTAACCCTTTCCTTCATAGAGATTTAGGTTAATATACTATTATATCTCCATACAAACGACAGCCATTTAACCCTTTCCTTCATAGAGATTTAGGTTAATATACTATTATATCTCCATACAAACGACAGCCATTTAACCCTTTCCTTCATAGAGATTTAGGTTAATATACTATTATATCTCCATACAAACGACAGCCATTTAACCCTTTCCTTCATAGAGATTTAGGTTAATATACTATTATAACTCCATACAAACGACAGCCAATTAGCTATCATGCAGTGGATAAGTAGTCGCCATATCTATCCCACCTCCATAGATATTACTGGGACTACATGAGATTTAGGTTCATATACTATTATATCTCCATACAAACGACAGCCATTTAGCTATCATGCAGTGGATAAGTAGTCGCCATATCTATACCACCTCCATAGATATTACTGGGACTACATGAGATTTAGGTTCAGTACTTTACAATAGCCAGTGGAGCTTACTGGACAAAATTTGGTATGAGATTTTTTTTAATTAGGAAGAAGTGGGGGATGGGGGGGGGGGGTGACTCACGGTCCCTAGGACGACTATGTCACAGTAACTGTTTAAGTTTTTTTTTTAGGGAGTGAAGTCAGGGCCCCTAGGTGTCTATTTCACTTGTGCTGCCCTCTAGAATGATCTGTGATACATAACTTGATTACTCTTTTAGATATGTGCAAAGTGTGATGCGTGGGGGGGATGCCTCTAATCTTCATGTGTGGGGGATGCCTCTAATCTTCATGTGTGGGGGGATGCCTCTAATCTTCATGTGTGGGGGGATGCCTCTAATCTTCATGTGTGGGGGGATGCCTCTAATCTTCATGTGTGGGGGGGATGCCTCTAATCTTCATGTGTGGGGGATGCCTCTAATCTTCATGCGTGGGGGGGATGCCTCTAATCTTCATGCGTGGGGGGGATGCTTCTAATCTTCATGCGTGGGGGGAGATGCCTGTTGTCTATAATCTTCTGGAATATGAAATGATTTTATTGCCTTGCAGATTTATTTATTAACCAGCATGCAAGGAGAAGTCTGTTTATTTACAAACAAGATAAGCTGATACCTCCAGCTAGCATATGATAAAATGTGGACTGCACAATCTGGATTGGAATGTTAGACTTTCCCTGTGATTATGTTAGAGGTCACCTCTATTAACCCATTCCCACTGAGAAGCAACACTGTACAGGGTAAGAGTTAAGCAGCAGGGTCATCCATGGTGCAGTGGTTATGGTCAGTGACTTCAAATCACTTGCCCCTTGCCACTATAGGTTCGAATCTAAATGGGATATAGCCGTTACCATCATATTCATGCGAGGAAGCTCTTCAGCTGGCGTGCGGAAGGTGGGTGGTTCAGTGGTACCAGCTGGATGCCTGCCCGTGCCCGTAATACTGCTTGGAGGGGCACCCGGTGTCGGTGCCTGCCCATGCCCGTAATACTGCTTGGAGGGGCACCCGGTGTCGGTGCCTACCTGTGCCTAAAATACTGCTTGAAGGGGCACCCAGTGTCGGTGCCTACCTGTGCCTAAAATACTGCTTGAAGGGGCACCCAGTGTCGGTGCCTACCTGTGCCTAAAATACAGCTTGAAGGGGCACCCAGTGTCGGTGCCTACCTGTGCATAAAATACTGCTTGAAAGGGCCCCCCGGTGTCGGTGCCTACCTGTGCTTGAAGGGGCACCCTGTGTCGGTGCCTACCTGTGCTTGAAGGGACACCCGGTGTCGGTTCCTACTTGTGCTTGAAGGGGCACCCGGTGTCGGTTTCTACTTGTGCTTGAAGGGGCACCCGGTGTCGGTTCCTACCTGTGCTTGAAGAGGCCCGGTGTCGGTTCCTACCTGTGCTTGAAGAGGCCCCCGGTGTCGGTTCCTACCTGTGCTTGAAGAGGCCCCGGTGTCGGTTTCTACCTGTGCTTGAAGGGGCACCCGGTATCGGTGCCTACCTGTGCCTAAGGGGCCACCCGGTGTCGGTGCCTATCTGTGCTTGAAGGGGCCCCCCGGTGTCGGTGCCTACCTGTGCTTGAAGGGGCCCCCGGTGTCGGTGCCTACCTGTGCCTAAGGGGCCACCCGGTGTCAGTGCCTACCTGTGCTTGAAGGGGCCCCCCGGGTTTGGTGCCTACCTGTGCTTGAAGGGGCCTCCGGTGTCGGTGCCTACCTGTGCCTAAGGGGCCCTCTCTTGCACCATCAATGGAGGCATATTCATTAGTTTATACAAATTTATTTTAGCTCGATTGCGAAACATGTTCCTACAACTTATATTAAATCATTCTCCAGACCTCATTCCTGATGGAATCCATCGCCACGAGGGAGAAAGAAGAGGCAATGTGGAATTTAAATGCCATGTTGCCTAAGGGCACACTCGTAACGGCTATATAATTGGGTGTGAACTCCGGGCATTTCGTAGCTGAAGCGAACGCTCTACCACTGCACTATCACCACTTCCACACACTCATTATAATTTGAAATAAAAATTCACTAAATTTACGCACACAGCTGTCGCTTTCATTCAAATGTACCCCCATTTAATTTGAATACAGCAGAAATACAAGTAATTATTAACAGTAGTACATGCACACAAGTTGACAACTTGTTTAACATCAGCACATACCAGATGTCTGATTGAATATGGCACTATTGGAAAGTGGAAGTCGTGATAGCGCAGTGGATGTGCGTTCGCTTCAGGTGCGAAAGGTCTGGAGTTCGAGCCCCGCTGGAGCCGTTACGATTGTGCCCTTAGGCAAGGCATTTAAATTCCACGTTGCCTCTTCTCTCTCCCTCGTGGCGATGGATTCCATCAGGAATGAGGTCTCGAGAGTGATTAATATAAGTTGACATAACTTGTTTCGTAATCGAGCTAAAATAAATTTGTATAAACTAATATGGCACTATAGACTGCTGGCTCCAACATTGGAGCCATTGGCGCAAACTTTTTCTGATTGGCGAATTTGCTGGCGCAAACAAAAATTGACCCAGAGGAAACCCTGTTGAAAGTCTCTTAGGGTGAGACTGAGGAGACCATCCACTAAGGTGGAGCGAGGGTCCCTCACTCACAGTCCTTCCGGGTAGACATAAAGATATAAACTCACAATAACAAGCCGTAATCCATTTAAGTTGAAGTCGTGATAGCGCAGTGGATGCCCGTTCGCTTTCAGGTGCGAAAGGTCAGGAGTTTGAGCCCCGCTGGATCCGTTACGATTGTGCCCTTAGGAAAGACATTTAAATTCCTCGTTGCCTCCCGTCTCTCCCTTGTTTCGATGGATTCCATTAGGAATGAGGTCTCGAGAGGGATTAATATAAGTTGTAAGAACTTGTTTCACAATCGAACTAAAATAAATTTGTATATACTAACCCATTCAACACCCAGTGTTTTTTCAATTCAGTAACAACAACAACAACAATAACAACAACAACAACAACAACACTAATAATAGCAATAATAATAAAAATACTAATAAAGTAAAGTTAAATGTATTCTTCATTATATCACCAGTCAAATGGTAAATGTTATTAAACAGAGAAAACCAATTAACCCTTAACCTGCCAATCACTACTAAAGTCTACATACAGTCTACACTACAGTCCAAATTACGTTCTTTGCTATGCTAGTCCAAATTCCATTCTTTGCTGTGCCAGTCCAAATTCCATTCTTTGCTGTACCAGTCCAAATTCCATTCTTTGTTCTGCCAGTCCAAATTCCATTCTTTGCTGTACCAGTCCAAATTACGTTCTTTGCTGTGCTAGTCCAAATTCCATTCTTTTGCTGTGCCAGTCCAAATTCCATTCTTTGCTGTACCAGTCCAAATTATGTTCTTTACTGTACCAGTCCAAATTCCATTCTTTGCTGTGCCAGTCCAAATTCCATTCTTTACTGTACCAGTCCAAATTCCATTCTTTGCTGTGCCAGTCCAAATTCCATTCTTTGCTGTACCAGTCCAAATTACGTTCTTTGCTGTGCCAGTCCAAATTCCATTCTTTGCTGTACCAGTCCAAATTCCATTCTTTGCTGTACCAGTCCAAATGACGTTCTTTGCTGTGCTAGTCCAAATTCCATTCTTTGCTCTGCTAGTCCAAATTCCATTCTTTGCTCTGCTAGTCCAAATTCCATTCTTTGCTGTACCAGTCCAAATTCCATTCTTTACTGTACCAGTCCAAATCCATTCTTTGCTCTGCCAGTCCAAATTCCATTCTTTGCTGTACCAGTCCAAATTCCATTCTTTGCTGTACCAGTCCATATTCCATTATTTGCTGTACCAGTCCAAATTCCATTATTTGCTGTATCAGTCCAAATTCCATTCTTTGCTGTACCAATCCAACTTCCATTCTTTGCTGTACCAATCCAAATTCCATTCTTTGCTGTACCAATCCAAATTCCATTCTTTGCTGTACCAGTCCAAATTCCATTCTTTGCTGTACCAGTCCAAATTCCATTCTTTGCTGTACCAGTCCATATTTTCTTCTTTTCTCTGCCAATCAAGATTTTGTATGTTCCTCAACCAGTCCAGATTTTCTTCCGCAGTGTACCAGTCTAGATTTTATCCTGTGCAATATTCCCCACCAGTTCCTGCTTGACTGACAGTATATTTGTCTGATTGCCAAAATCCATGTTTATTCTTGTCAAAAAGGTAATAAAGTGGATGTTTGATATCTTGTTGGTAAACAATGTTTGTATAATATACATATATATATTTTCATTTTAATGTATGAATGCTTATTTCTGGGTGATATGTGTTATTTCTGGAGCCGTTACGATTGTGCCCTTAGGCAAGGCATTTAAGACGTGATAGCACAGTGGATGCGCGTTCGCTTCAGGTGCGAAAGGTCCGGAGTTCGAGCCCCACTGGAGCCGTTACGATTGTGCCCTTAGGCAAGGCATTTAAATTCCACATGCCTCTTCTCTCTCCCTCGTGGCGATGAATTCTATCAGGAATGGGGTATCGAGAGTGATTAATATAAGTTATAAGAACTTTGTATTAACTATCGGTGTAAACAGAGGTAGTGTTTGATTGAAGAATAACAGATCAGGTCGTTACTGTGAGTATATGCTACAACATAACCTCGAAATACTGTGAATATATGCTACAACATAACCTCGAAATACTGTGAATATATGCTACAACATAACATGGAAACACTGTGAATATATGCTACAACATAACATGGAAACACTGTGAATATATGCTACAACATAACATGGAAACACTGTGAATATATGCTACAACATAACATGGAAACACTGTGAATATATGCTACAACATAACATGGAAACACTGTGAATATATGCTACAACATAACATGGAAACACTGTGAATATATGCTACAACATAACATGGAAACACTGTGAATATATGCTACAACATAACATGGAAACACTGTGAATATATGCTACAACATAACATGGAAACACTGTGAATATATGCTACAACATAACATGGAAACACTGTGAATATATGCTACAACATAACATGGAAACACTGTGAATATATGCTACAACATAACATGGAAACACTGTGAATATATGCTACAACATAACATCGAAACACTGTGAATATATGCTACAACATAACATCGAAACACTGTGAATATATGCTACAACGTAACATCGAAATAGATGTATGTTATTAACTGTGAGCTGTTTCAATTTGTTTTCAATCTATTATCTGGTTTCGTTGTATCCAGTGTTGTTTTTAAGGACAAATTTGGGTCGTTGTTCGGACGGATCTATAGTCCAGTGGTAACACGCTGGACTGGTAATCCAGGGATCGCAGGTTCGCTCCCCCGTCTGACCCTAATAAAATTAACAGTCTTTCAGATGGGACGTTAAACCGAGGTCTCGTGTCGGTGCTTTACACCGTGCACGTAAAAGAACCAGAGGAGACTCTGGAATGGGTCTTTGTCTGTATCATTGCACTATCTTCCAAAATCTAAAATGACTAATCTCTTCAGGAGGAGTTGCTCATATGGGCAACCGGTAGCGGCGATAAATAAACGTAAAAACACACAAAGTTGTTCGGGCCATTCCCCTTCCCAAAAAGTATATATTTTTCCCCATACTCGCCTATAAGACAAATTTGTTTGGCCACCAGATTATGGCCTCAAAGTGGCCTCCCGTCTTATAAGTGAGTGCTTAAATTAAAGAATCTGATTGGTTTAAACCTATTTATTCGACATTATATAACATAATTTACAACAAATAATTATGTACACAATAAATACAAGTGTACAGTTAAACCTGTCTTAAGCAGCCAGCCAAGGGAATCACAGAAAGTGGCTGCTTAACACAGGTGGCTGCTTAATAGAGGTCAAATGTATAATAAAGCAACATATTGGTAATCTGGAAACAGGCTGCTTAATACAGGTTGGCTGCTTAATGGAGGTGACCACTAACACAGGTTTGACTATATTGAAATGAAAGCTAAAAGCTTATTGAATTTCTCTCTACATTCTCTCATAAATGTGTTAACCCTTTCCTTCATAGAGATTTAGGTTAATATACTATTATATCTCCATATAAATAACAAACATTTAGCTATCATGCAGTGGATAAGTAGTCGCCATATCTATCCCACCTCCATAGATATTACTGGAACTACATGAGATTCTGGCCTTTATTATGAACATTGGTATTGGTCAAGAGGTGCTTCTATGAGGGAAAAGGTTTATGAACATTGGTTTGGCTACTACATTGTCGATGTATGTCGTATTGGTAATGGTGTCAAGAGGTGCTTCTATGAGGGAAAGGGTTTATGAACATTGGTTTGGCTACTACATTGTCGATGTATGTCGTATTGGTAATGGCGTCAAGAGGTGCTTCTATGAGGGAAAGGGTTTATGAATATTGGTTTGGCTACTACATTGTCGATGTATGTAATATTGGTAATGGTGTCAAGAGGTGCTTCTATGAGGGAAAGGGTTTATGAACATTGGTTTGGCTACTACATTGTCGATGTATGTCGTATTGGTAATGGCGTCAAGAGGTACTTCTATGAGGGAAAGGGTTTATGAACATTGGTTTGGCTACTACATTGTCGATGTATGTCGTATTGGTAATGGTGTCAAGAGGTCCTTCTATGAGGGAAAGGGTTTATGAACATTGGTTTGGCTACTACATTGTCGATGTATGTCGTGTTGGTAATGGCGTCAAGAGGTGCTTCTATGAGGGAAAGGGTTTATTATGAACATTGGTTTGGCTACTACATTGTCGTATGTCGTATTGGTAATGGCGTCAAGAGGTGCTTCTATGAGGGAAAGGGTTTATGAACATTGGTTTGGCTACTACATTGTCGATGTTTGTCGTATTGGTAATGGCGTCAAGAGGTGCTTCTATGAGGGAAAGGGTTTATGAACATTGGTTTGGCTACTACATTGTCGATGTATGTCGTGTTGGTAATGGCGTCAAGAGGTCATTCTATGAGGGAAAGGGTTTATTATGAACATTGGTTTGGCTACTACATTGTCGTTTATGTCGTATTGGTAATGGCGTCAAGAGGTGCTTCTATGAGGGAAAGAGTTTATGAACATTGGTTTGGCTACTACATTGTCGATGTATGTCGTGTTGGTAATGGCGTCAAGAGGTCATTCTATGAGGGAAAGGGTTTATTATGAACATTGGTTTGGCTACTACATTGTCGTTTATGTCGTATTGGTAATGGCGTCAAGAGGTGCTTCTATGAGGGAAAGGGTTTATGAACATTGGTTTGGCTACTACATTGTCGATGTATGTCGTATTGGTAATGGCGTCAAGAGGTGCTTCTATGAGGGAAAGGGTTTATGAACATTGGTTTGGCTACTACATTGTCAATGTATGTCGTATTGGTAATGGCGTCAAGAGGTGCTTCTATGAGGGAAAGGGTTATGAACATTGGTTTGGCTACTACATTGTCAATGTATGTCGTATTGGTAATGGCGTCAAGAGGTGCTTCTATGAGGGAAAGGGTTTATGAATATTGGTTTGGCTACTACATTGTCAATGTATGTCGTATTGGTAATGGCGTCAAGAGGTGCTTCTATGAGGGAAAGGGTTAAATGGTATCCATAGTTACATTTTAGAAAAGAAAACGCCCCAACACTGAACATTTCTTCAACTTGCACTGGCCAAACATGAGATTTATACTTGTGCCTGGTGTCCATTTTATCAACACATCTTATATGCGAGTGCATGCCAAAATCCACAGATTTCGGGACCAAAGTAGGGGGGGGGGGTCATCTTATAAACAAGTATGGCCAGTATGCATTCCTGATTTCGGGGCCCAAATAGGGGGGATCGTCTTATAGGCGAATATGGCCAGTATGCATTCCCAATTTCGGGGCCCAAGTAGGGGGTCGTCTTATAGGCGAATATGGCCAGTATGCATTCCCAATTTCGGGGTCCAAGTAGGGGATCGTCTTATAGACGAATATGGACAGTATGCATTCCCAATTTCGGGGCCCAAGTAGGGGGTCGTCTTATAGGCGAATATGGCCAGTATGCATTCCCAATTTCGGGGCCCAAGTAGGGGGTCGTCTTATAGACGAATATGGACAGTATGCATTCCCAATTTCGGGGCCCAAGTAGGGGATCGTCTTATAGACGAATATGGACAGTATGCATTCCCAATTTCGGGGCCCAAGTAGGGGGTCGTCTTGTAGGCGAATATGGCCAGTATGCATTCCCAATTTCGGGGCCCAAGTAGGGGTTCGTCTTATAGGTGAGTATAGCCAGTATGCATTCCCAATTTCGGGGCCCAAGTAGGGGTTCGTCTTATAGGTGAGTATGGCCAGTATGCATTCCCAATTTCGGGGCCCAAGTAGGGGGTCGTCTTATAGGCGAATATGGCCAGTATGCATTCCCAATTTCGGGGCCCAATTAGGGGGTCGTCTTATTAACGAATATGGACAGTATGCATTCCCAATTTCGGGGCCGAAATTGTGCTGTTGGTAAGCGTTTTAGACATGGTCTAATCTGCGTTTACTTTGTGCTTGGTGTATGCTCTAATGTGTGTTTATCACATTGGGTTAAACATATTTATTCCACTATTCACAAAACAATACATGTTCTGTACACAAAATCAAAGAATAGGAAAGGATTAACCCTTTCAACCCCACAGGCCTCTAAATAGGCTTATGAAAAGTGTAGATCCAGATGAGCCGGCTCGTGACGAGCCGTCTCATCAGGATCTGCACTTTTTTGCCAGTAATAATTATTACTATTTTTAGATAAAATTACCCATTTTGATAAATGAACTGGTCCAAAGGTAATTTTCTTATTAATTTATTGGTCTGAAAATATCATGGACCAGTCCATGTCAGTTACTTGGGGTTGAATGGGTTAAACCGGAAGCAGAGCTTATATAGTTTCTCTCCTTCTATCACATTGATTCATCATGTCGCACAAAGGATTGATGTGTTCAAACTGAAAGCCATTGTTTTATGAAGTGTTTGAAGACAGCTATTGTTGAAACTATTGGTTGTAGTACAGGAATACCTTCGTAAGAAACTGCCAACCTTTTCATATAAATAGGCTCGCTTCTCACCAATGCGACTCGGGTTCGATCCTCAGACAGGGAAGTATGTGAGATGGTACGATGGTCGCCAGATCGGACAGGTGGGTTTTCTCCGGGTACTCCGGTTTCCTCCCACATATACGTTTTCATCCGTGCCAACGAGAGTGATTAATATAAGTTGTTAAAACTTGCTTATAAAAAAAAATATATAAAAATATAAATAGACACGGTCTGAGCTGGACTCGAATCAGTGATGATAGGTTAGTTTATACAAATTTATTTTAGCTCGATTGCCAACAAGTTCTTTCAACTTATATTAATCACTCTCGAGACCTCATTCCTGATGGAATCCATCGCCATGAAGGAGAGAGAAGAAGCAATGTGGAATTTAAATGCCTTGCCTAAGGGCACAATCGTAACGGCTCCAGCGGGGTTCGAATGTATAAAAATTGTGTTTATATATGTATATATGTATTTGATCCGAATAAAATATGTTTAAACTAAACTCCGGACCTTTCGCACTTGAAGCGAAATAACTGATGATGAAATGATAGGTTACAGTCAGTGACCTTAACCACTCGACCACGGAGGCAGACAATAAGTACCATGAAGTAATATTGTCATCAAATATAGAGTGTTGTTCTATTCTATTTTCAGAATACAGTCGGTGGAGGAACAGTATCTAACAGAGTTGCTTCCCTTTGTGCTAAACACTATCCAGAGTTACTCGTCTTGGTATCATAGGATTATCAGGATATAAATAGATTACGACCTTATTGCTCTGATCCCTAGATCTCTATACAGTTTAAGTTAATTAGAGTTCTTGGCCTTGGTTTAATATCACATTTATCACCAATAATGCACCATTGATTTGGAGATTATTCAAGTTTGACAGGGGAGACTACTCCAGATAACACGATACTACTAAAGGACTTAAAGGGACATTTATCAGCCGGAAACCAGATCGAGAAGATTTTGATGATACGGGTAATCGGAGATAAATTCACAAATCCAAGGGAGATAATTTCATTAAAAAGGAAATGCGGAATTAATGAACAGGAAATTTAAGCAGTTGAAGTGGTATCATTGACTAGTCATAAATAAAGTGATAAAAATTCCCTGTAAGCTGTTTAAACATAACTGCTGATTAATTTGCTGGTTAATCTATGTGAATAAGAGATAAAAATATCCTTGTTACCTCATCTGAATTGATATTATGATCCTGAAATAGGATACAGCTTTTATAGTGCAACATTTCGTTCATGTTAAACCAGATGTAAAATTAGGTGAATTTATGTGGTTATTTGTGATTATGTAACTTGTGTTCATTTGTTGTTGTTGTTAACCAGGAACACTGAAATCTACCCGGTAAGCCATCTGTGATTTAAGAGACTTGTGAGCTATTTTACTAGGAAGAGATAGAGTGTTCCTACATAGTCGTCTGTGATGTAATGATTTGAGTTATGTTTTACTAGGAAGTGTACTGCTACTAACATTCCAGTATAAATAATACATTGCAAACTGTGATATATCCATTTGTGATAAAAGGGGAGACAACTTTTAAAAATAATTTTAAATAAAAGGGAAGTAATTTGAAAAATTCAAAGGAATTTTTAAAGTGAGGAAACTTTTTGTATAGACAGAAGTCTATGAAAGATAGTTGATTAAAAAAGAGCGGGAAAAGTGAAGAGCAGACGACAGATTTTAAATAAAAAATAGAGCGACGAAGCAGAAACAACAACATATAAAAGGGAGATAATTTAGTAACTTGCTGAAATCCTTATTATGCAAGGGAGATAATTGACTAAAAGGAGATTACTCTCATTGGTTTAACATTCCAGGATTATTAATTTATCACGAGAAGAATGGCAATGGGAGTTCTACTGTGTTTTAACTGTTGTATAACGGAACAGCCTCAACCCGTAAGTATATATTACCAGATTGCTTAGATATTAAATTTAGTCTATTTTTGCCATTATTTACCTACCACAATACTGTCCACTTTTTGCCATTATTTGCCTACCACAATACTGTCCACTTTTTGCCATTATTTGCCCACCACAATACTGTCCTATTTTTGCCGTTATTTACCTACCACAATACTGTCCACTTTTTGCCATTATTTGCCTACCACAATACTTTCCACTTTTTGTCATTATTTGCCTACCACAATACTGTCCACTTTTTGTCATTATTTGCCTACCACAATACTGTCCACTTTTTGCCATTATTTGCCTACCACAATACTGTCCACTTTTTGCCATTATTTGCCTACCACAATACTGTCCACTTTTTGCCATTATTTGCCTACCACAATACTGTCCACTTTTTGCCATTATTTGCCTACCACAATACTGTCCACTTTTTGCCATTATTTGCCTACCACAATACTGTCCACTTTTTGCCATTATTTGCCTACCACAATACTGTCCTATTTTTGCCATTATTTGCCTACCACAATACTGTCCACTTTTTGTCATTATTTGCCTACCACAATACTGTCCACTTTTTGCCATTATTTGCCTACCACAATACTGTCCACTTTTTGCCATTATTTGCCTACCACAATACTGTCCACTTTTTGCCATTATTTGCCTACCACAATACTGTCCACTTTTTGTCATTATTTGCCTACCACAATACTGTCCACTTTTTGCCATTATTTACCTACCACAATACTGTCCACTTTTTGCCATTATTTGCCTACCACAATACTGTCCACTTTTTGCCATTATTTGCCTACCACAATACTGTCCACTTTTTGTCATTATTTGCCTACCACAATACTGTCCACTTTTTGCCATTATTTGCCTACCACACTACTGTCCACTTTTTGCCATTATTTGCCTACCACACTACTGTCCACTTTTTGCCATTATTTGCCTACCATACTACTGTCCACTTTTTGCCATTATTTGCCTACCATACTACTGTCCACTTTTTGCCATTATTTGCCTACCATACTACTGTCCACTTTTTGCCATTATTTGCCCACCACAATACTGTCCACTTTTTGCCATTATTTGCCCACCATAATACTGTCCACTTTTTGCCATTATTTGCCCACCATAATACTGTCCACTTTTTGCCATTATTTGCCCACCATAATACTGTCCACTTTTTGCCATTATTTGCCCACCATAATACTGTCCACTTTTTGCCATTATTTGCCCACCATACTACTGTCCACTTTTTGCCATTATTTGCCCACCATACTACTGTTCACTTTTTGCCATTATTTGCCCACCATACTACTGTCCACTTTTTGCCATTATTTGCCTACCATACTACTGTCCACTTTTTGCCATTATTTGCCTACCACAATACTGTCCACTTTTTGCCATTATTTGCCTACCACACTACTGTCCACTTTTTGCCATTATTTGCCTACCACAATACTGTCCACTTTTTGCCATTATTTGCCTACCATACTACTGTCCACTTTTTGCCATTATTTGCCTACCATACTACTGTCCACTTTTTGCCATTATTTGCCTACCATACTACTGTCCACTTTTTGCCATTATTTGCCTACCATACTACTGTCCACTTTTTGCCATTATTTGCCTACCATACTACTGTCCACTTTTTGCCATTATTTGCCTACCATAATACTGTCCACTTTTTGCCATTATTTGCCTACCATACTACTGTCCACTTTTTGCCATTATTTGCCTACCATACTACTGTCCACTTTTTGCCATTATTTGCCTACCATACTACTGTCCACTTTTTGCCATTATTTGCCTACCATACTACTGTCCACTTTTTGCCATTATTTGCCTACCATACTACTGTCCACTTTTTGCCATTATTTGCCTACCATACTACTGTCCACTTTTTGCCATTATTTGCCTACCATACTACTGTCCACTTTTTGCCATTATTTGCCTACCACAATACTGTCCACTTTTTGCCATTATTTGCCTACCATACTACTGTCCACTTTTTGCCATTATTTGCCTACCATACTACTGTCTACCACCCAGGTTGATACTCTGTGTTTTCTGATATTACGTTTGCTGGTTTCATACGGTTATATTCTTGTATCAAACCAGAAAATACTGTATCATAACTAGTTCCTGAGAAAATACCACATGCAGTGCGCACGGTGCTAGTTTGTTTACTTCCCGTAGCGTCTCAAATTTGACAGATAACAGCCTGTAGTGTTTTTGAGGTTAACCGGATCTGGATTTTTAAAGAGAATACCATCTAATTTTACAGTAGAACGGAGATATAAGGGAGATAATAAAAAATAAACACAGTACTTTTTATGTTTATTTGAATCAATATTTAAATTATTGTTTGTGCTTTTGTGTTACAAATATAAACAATGACAGGGGCGTAGCTAGCAATTTTGAATTTGCAGTCCCGACTAATAAATTGAGCAAGGCAGATGCGATTTTGCTAGATGTGTCTGGGGGAAATTTTGAATCTGTGAATGTCATTGGTGAATCACACATATATATATATATATGTAAAATGAACCAAGCAATAAAATATGATTAAACTAAACAGTGGCGGGTTAAGGGGAGGGCTGACTGGGCTGAAGTCAGGGGCCCCCGATATTTAGGGGGCCCCCAAATTAGTATTTTAAATCTGTAATTAACTGAATAAAATTTAATGAATTTTTTTTAAATGACTACTTTATATAAATAGATAGAACTTAGAAGATATCCTGAGCTTTCCAACGATGTATGACTTTAATAATATTTTGTGTTTAGTCGATAAACTAAACCTGGGTTAGATCCTCGGACTGGGATGTATGTGGGATGGAATGGTGATCGTTATATCGGACATGTGGGTTTTCACCACATCCTTCGATTTCCTCCCAACACGAACCATCCTTCGATTTCCTCCCAACACGAACCATCCTTCGATTTCCTCCCAACACGAACCATCCTTCGATTTCCTCCCAACATGAACCATCCTTCGATTTCCTCCCAACACGAACCATCCTTCGATTTCCTCCCAACACGAACCATCCTTCGATTTCCTCCCAACACGAACCATCCTTCGATTTCCTCCCAACACGAACCATCCTTCGATTTCCTCCCAACACGAACCATCCTTCGATTTCCTCCCAACACGAACCATCCTTCGATTTCCTCCCAACACGAACCATCCTTCGATTTCCTCCCACACGAACCATCCTTCGATTTCCTCTTACACGAACCATCCTTCGATTTCCTCCCAACACGAACCATCCTTCGATTTCCTCCCAACACGAACCATCCTTCGATTTCCTCCCAACACGAACCATCCTTCGATTTCCTCCCAACACGAACCATCCTTCGATTTCCTCCCAACACGAACCATCCTTCGATTTCCTCCCAACACGAACATCCTTCGATTTCCTCCCAACACGAACCATCCTTCGATTTCCTCCAACACGAACCATCCTTCGATTTCCTCCCAACTGAACCATCCTTCGATTTCCTCCCATCACGAACCATCCTTCGATTTCCTCTTAACACGAACCATCCTTCGATTTCCTCCCATCACGAACCATCCTTCGATTTCCTCTTAACACGAACCATCCTTCGATTTCCTCTTAACACGAACCATCCTTCGATTTCCTCCATCACGAACCATCCTTTGATTTCCTCTTAACACGAACCATCCTTCGATTTCTTCCCATCACGAACCATCCTTCGATTTCCTCCCAACACGAACCATCCTTCGATTTCCTCCCAACACGAACCATCCTTCGATTTCCTCTTAACACGAATCATCCTTCGATTTCCTCTTAACACGAACCATCCTTCGATTTCCTCCCAACATGAACCATCCTTCGATTTCCTCTTAACACGAACCATCCTTCGATTTCCTCCCAACACGAACCATCCTTCGATTTCCTCCCAACACGAACCATCCTTCGATTTCCTCTTAACACGAATCATCCTTCGATTTCCTCTTAACACGAATTATCCTTCGATTTCCTCCCAACACGAACCATCCTTCGATTTCCTCTTAACACGAATCATCCTTCGATTTCCTCTTAACACGAATCATCCTTCGATTTCCTCTTAACACGAATCATCCTTCGATTTCCTCTTAACACGAATCATCCTTCGATTTCCTCCCAACACGAACCATCCTTCGATTTCCTCTTAACACGAATCATCCTTCGATTTCCTCTTAACACGAACCATCCTTCGATTTCCTCCCATCACGAACCATCCTTCGATTTCCTCCCATCACGAACCATCCTTCGATTTCCTCTTAACACGAACCATCCTTCGATTTCCTCCCAACACGAACCATCCTTCGATTTCCTCCCAACACGAACCATCCTTCGATTTCCTCCCAACATGAACCATCCTTCGATTTCCTCTTAACACGAACCATCCTTCGATTTCCTCCCAACACGAACCATCCTTCGATTTCCTCCCAACACGAACCATCCTTCGATTTCCTCTTAACACGAATCATCCTTCGATTTCCTCTTAACACGAACCATCCTTCGATTTCCTCCCAACACGAACCATCCTTCGATTTCCTCCCAACACGAACCATCCTTCGATTTCCTCCCAACACGAATCATCACACAACTTTCTCACATATCATCATTTTATCACTTGTCCCTGATGGGGAGCGAACCTGGGGCCCTGATTATAGCGGTGAAAGTCGAGTTCTAATTGCGACGTGCTAGACCACTCGACCACGGAGGCTCTTACATGATCTTTGTCCAAATATGGAGGCACTTAACGATTTAATTTGTCTTCTGCATTATAAGACCCGGGACTACTTTCAACAATATAGCATGGTTATTACATGTACTTTTTATTATTTCCTAGAAACGGAGAGCACGGCCGCGGATAGACAGAAGTATGATAGGACAACCCACAAACTTCCGACACACGGCGCATGTCGGGTCAGGAGATGTGAGCCTGACACCAAATAGTTCCTCAAATAATGTAAGTAATGTACATGTATTCTTGCACCAAATAGTTCCTCAAATAATGTTAAGTAATGTATTCTTGCACCAAATAGTTCCTCAAATAAGCTACATATTGTATTCTTGCTCCAAATAGTTCTCAAATAAGTAAGTAATGTATTCTTGCACCAAATAGTTCCTCATATAATGCAAGTAATGTATTATTGCACCAAATAGTTCCTCATATAATGCAAGTAATGTATTCTTGTACCAAATAGTTCTCAAATAAGTAAGTAATGTATTCTTACACCAAATAGTTCCTCAAATAAGCTACATATTGTATTCTTGCACCAAATATTTCCTCAAATAAGTAAGTAATGTATTCTTACGCCAATTAGTTCCTCAAAGAGTGTAAGTAATGTATTCTTGCACCAAATAGTTCCTTATATAATGCAAGTAATGTATTCCTGCACCAAATAGTTCCTCAAATAATGTAAGTAATGTATTCTTGCACCAAATAGTTCTTCAAATAAGCTACATATTGTATTTTTGCACCAAATAGTTCTTCACATAATGTAGGTAATGTATTATTGCACCAAATAGTTCCTCATATAATGCAAGTAATGTATTATTGCACCAAATAGTTCCTCATATAATGCAAGTAATGTATTATTGCACCAAATAGTTCCTCATATAATGCAAGTAATGTATTCTTGTACCAAATAGTTCTCAAATAAGTAAGTAATGTATTCTTACACCAAATAGTTCCTCAAATAAGCTACATATTGTATTCTTGCACCAAATATTTCCTCAAATAAGTAAGTAATGTATTCTTACGCCAATTAGTTCCTCAAAGAGTGTAAGTAATGTATTCTTGCACCAAATAGTTCCTTATATAATGCAAGTAATGTATTCCTGCACCAAATAGTTCCTCAAATAATGTAAGTAATGTATTCTTGCACCAAATAGTTCCTCAAATAAGCTACATATTGTATTTTTGCACCAAATAGTTCTTCACATAATGTAGGTAATGTATTATTGCACCAAATAGTTCCTCATATAATGCAAGTAATGTATTATTGCACCAAATAGTTCCTCATATAATGCAAGTAATGTATTCTTGTACCAAATAGTTCTCAAATAAGTAAGTAATGTATTCTTACACCAAATAGTTCCTCAAATAAGCTACATATTGTATTCTTGCACCAAATATTTCCTCAAATAAGTAAGTAATGTATTCTTACGCCAATTAGTTCCTCAAAGAGTGTAAGTAATGTATTCTTGCACCAAATAGTTCCTTATATAATGCAAGTAATGTATTCCTGCACCAAATAGTTCCTCAAATAATGTAAGTAATGTATTGTTGCACCAAACAATTCCTCAAATAAGGTAAATAATGTATTCTTGCACCAAATAGTTCCTCATAATTATGATGTAAGTAATGTATTCTTGCACAAAATAGTTCTCGAATACGGTATGTTTTCGCACTGTCCGTCTGTCCTAGTCAATATGTCCTGTCCAGGCTGTAACTTCCTCGGCTATGGAGGTATTTCAAAATTGATGTTGCACAAATGTTCGCCATATATATCTGATATATCGTACACAATGTTTGTGTGTCTGACCGGCCAAGTCAATATTTCCAGTTCTGGCATTCATCAATTACCGTGATATTTCTTGTTCAGGCCCGTAGCCACAGTGAGGCACACCGAGGAAGATGCCTCGGTTAAAATTTCCAAAACAAAACAAATATAATTGAAAAATTAAATAAATAAAATGCAAGGAAAATATCCCTTTGCTGTATAAAATGTTGACTGCTAGAAAGATTAAAGGTCAGTATATGATCATACGTCTAAAATCAGAAACCGCAGGAAATCGCTTCTATGCCCCAACAATTTTAAGGGGGAAACCCCGGACCCCCTAGATTGCCTCGGTTGAGATTTGCCTCTTGCTACAGTACTGTTGTTGAATATATGATTTAAGTGTTAAGGCCTACGGAGCAGGGTGTCTATGGTTCGAACCACGGCAGGGGTTCATTCTGATATGACCGGTTGGTGAGCTGCCAGCTAGTTAGCTTATACAAATTTATTTTAGCTCGATTGCGAAACAAGTTCTTTCAACTTATATTAATCACTCTCGAGACCTCATTCCTGATGGAATCCATCGCCATGAAGGAGAGACAAGAGGCAACGTGGAATTTAAATGCCTTGCCTAAGGCACCTTTCGCACCTGAAGCGAACGCGCATCCACTGCGCTATCACGATTTCCTGCCAGCTAGTTAAATAATGGTTACCAATTGCCTATAAACCTGGCCTCAAGTCAAGTCAGGGGACGTGGGCCTGACCTAAATAGTTCCTCAAAGCCACGTGTTATATTTCAGTTATCCAATATGCAGGACCAGATGTTGTCCAAGGGAGCAATACATGACGCCACTTGTCCTGTGTCCATTCATTTAAATGTTATAGATTTACCTGTGCGGAATAATTACTAGGTATGTATGAAATCTACTGTCATAATATACACCGGCTGTCCGATTAGCGCATGGTTAGCGCGCTTGCTTCTCACCAATGCAACCCTGGTTCGATCCTCGGACCGGAAGGAATGCGAGATGGTACAGTGATCGCCAGATTGGACAGGTGGGTTTTCTCCGGGTATTCCGGTTTCCTCCCACACGAATGACCATGTTTACTTTTTCATCCGCGCCAACGAGAGTGATTAATATAAGTTGTTAAAACTTGCTTTGCAATTGTTGTAAAATATATATAGTTTAAACTACGAATAATATACACCTGTGCTTCACACCCCTTTCAGTATTCTCGCAGTCTCGACCACCTGGTATTTCCCATAACAAATCCTTTGGTCAGACATATGTGTGGGGTCCGTAGTCAAGTGGTAGAACGTCGGATGTAGATCTGAAAGGGTCACAGGTTCGATTCTCTGAAGGAGCAGATATGTAGTGTCCTTGAGCAAGGCACCTCAGACACATTGCTTAGTACTGGTTAATCTCTCAGGAAAACATGTCAGACCTCAGCACCTCAGACACATTGCTTAGTACTGGTTAACCGCCCAGGAAAACATGTCAGACCTCAGCACCTCAGACACATTGCTTAGTACTGGTTAACCGCCCAGGAAAACATGTCAGACCTCAGCACCTCAGACACATTGCTTAGTACTGGTTAACCGCCCAGGAAAACATGTCAGACCTCAGCACCTCAGACACATTGCTTAGTACTGGTTAACCGCCCAGGAAAACATGTCAGACCACAGTAGAGAGACTGCAGTAGAGGTCAGACCACAGTAGAGGTCAGAGCACAGTAGAGGTCAGACCACAGTAGAGAGACTGCAGTAGAGGTCAGACCACAGTAGAGGTCAGAGTGCAGTAGAGGTTAGAGTGCATTGGAGGTCAGAGCACAGTAGAGGTCAGACCACAGTAGAGAGACTGCAGTAGAGGTCAGAGTGCAGTAGAGGTCAGACCACAGTAGAGGTCAGAGCACAGTAGGGAGACCTCAGTAGAGGTCAGAGTGCAGTAGAGGTCAGACCACAGTAGAGGTCAGAGCACAGTAAAGAGACCTCAGTAGAGGTCAGAGTGCAGTAGAGGTCAGAGCACAGTAGGGAGACCTCAGTAGAGATCAGACTACAGTAGAAGTCAGAGCACAGTAGAGAGACCTCAGTAGAGGTCAGAGTGCAGTAGAGGTCAGACCGCAGTAGAGAAACTGCATTAGTGATCAGACTGCAGTAGAGCAACCACAGTAGAGATCAGACCACAGTAGAGATCAGACCACAGTAGAGCAACCGCAGTAGAGGTCAGACCGCAATGGAGAAACCTCAGTAGAGGTCAGACTGCAGTAGAGAGACCACAGTAGAGGTCAAACTTCAGTAGAACCATCTCTAATGTTGTATGAACATATTGCTCGACATATGGTTGCCTACTTTGTATGTAGTGAGTAAAATATGATTAAACTTCAGACCACAGAAGCTCGACATTTTTCGATATTAAAGGCACTACAAAAGCTTTTGTACCTCTATCCTAAGATCGCCTCGTGTATATACTCTCCTAGGATAGAGGTACAAGGCTTTTGGTGCTATATGAGGAACATTTCAAGCTTTCTATGTTCAGAACAATGATGGACGTGGAAGTCGTGATAGCGCAGTGGTAGCGCGTTCGCTTCAGGTGCGAAAGGCCCAGAGTGTAGCCCGCTGTTGCCGTTGCGATTGTGCCCTTAGGCAAGGCATTTAAATTCCACATTGCCTCTTCTCTCTTCGTCTTGGCAATGGATTCCCATCAGAAATAAGGTCTCGAGAGCGATTAATATAAGTTGTAAGAACTTGTTTCGCAATCGAGCTAAAATAAATTTGTATAAACTAAGCTAAAAAAGATTTTTAAAATGTTTTTATTTAGTTACATGGTATTCATGTAAGAACTTGTTTTGCAAGCAATTCATTGTAATTTTATTTTTGTTTCTATTTCAGTTTTTCCAATTTTAAAATGTGGGTCATCGACCATTTGTAGATATTCAAGTGCTTTCAAATTCCAACTGCTCGTTTGTACCCTTGCTTCTCTGTGCTGTTTGGTCAAAAACATGATAGAATGAGGTGAGAACGCCAATATTGTTGTCATCGTCTAGTGACCAGATGGAAGAAACAGAATGGTATTGTCAAAAACAATAGGAAATAAGAATGCCAATATTGTTGTCATCGCTTGGTGACCAGCTGGATGAAATGGAACAGATTTGTTTAAAACAGAAAGGATTTGTCTAAAACATGAGGGAATTGTTGTCATCGCTGGTGACCAGCTGGATGAAAGAGAAGGATTTTTATCTAAAACATGAGGGAATAAGAATGCCAATATTGTTGTCATCTTACCTGGTGACCAGCTGAATGAAACAGAACTGTTTTGTCACTACATATGGGTCACTTTGGGGGTAAACCAGGAAATGAAAAAATGGAAGTGGTTTTCCCGTGAACGTGAGTCATCCTGCCCTTCCCCTTTCTGAATCACCACACGTAAAACTACTCGAGCCACTCAAGATTATTTTTAATCTAACCAATAGACGTAAGTTACGTGTGACGACGACACTATAGATTGACGGTTACCTGTATTTGAAATAGCTTCAGACGCTCGAGTCAAGTACTGATGCTGTGTGATAAAATTATCCGGTATATTTAAGAGGAGCCGGCTCAAACAAGTCAGTTGTACGTTTGCTGAGTTACGATGTATAACCTTTTATTTTCATATTCTGCAGAGTCAGTAAGTACCGCAAGGTCAGTAAGTACCGCAGGGTCAGTAAAGTACCGCACGGTCAGTAAGTATCGCAAGGTCAGTAAGTACCGCAGGGTCAGTAAGTACCGCAGGGTCAGTAAGGTACTGCAAGGTCAGTAAAGTACCGCAAGGTCAGTAAGGTACCGCAAGGTCAGTAAGTAACTGCAAGGTCAGTAAGGTACTGCAAGGTCAGTAAGGTACCGCAAGGACAGTAAGGTACTGCATGGTCAGTAAGGTACTGCATGGTCAGTAAGTAACTGCAAGGTCAGTAAGGTACTGCATGGTCAGTAAGTAACTGCAAGGTCAGTAAGGTACTGCATGGTCAGTAAGTAACTGCAAGGTCAGTAAGGTACTGCATGGTCAGTAAGTAACTGCAAGGTCAGTAAGGTACTGCAAGGTAAGGTACTGCAAGGTCAGTAAGGTACTGCAAGGTCAGTAAGGTACTGCAAGGTCAGTAAGGTACTGCAAGGTCAGTAAGGTACCGCAAGGTCAGTAAGGTACTGCAAGGGCAGTAAGGTACCGCACGGTCAGTAAGGTACTGCAAGGGCAGTAAGGTACTGCAAGGTCAGTAAGGTACCGCACGATCAGTAAGTAACCGCAAGGGCAGTAAGGTACCGCAAGGGCAGTAAGGTACCGCACGGTCAGTAAGTAACCGCAAGGGCAGTAAGGTACCGCAAGGGCAGTAAGGTACTGCAATGTCAGTAACGTCTGCAAGGTCAGTAAGGTACTGCAAGGTCATTAAGGTACCGCAAGGGCAGTAAGGTACCGCAAGGGCAGTAAGGTACCGCAAGGGCCCAATCAAGTAAATAAATATACATTATTGAATACCTAGACACGTACATTGAGAAACTTTGATAATGGCAATTAGCATACATGTGTAATCCATGCTACAGTAACGTAGTTGAGCCTGCGTCATTCTATCGTTTATCTGGTAGTGGAAATAGTAGTGTGATTCTGTCGGTATTCAGTGACTAGGATGTATTTTCCACACAATTTTTATTAACGTATGCACCATGCATTTTGTCGAAAATGTCAAGATTGACAGACATACGTTTATTTGGCAAAAACATTCTTAACCTGCTGAATAAATTGGACGGAATGTGCAAATAACATAGATCCAGATCAGCCATGGCGTCATGCTGCCGTGTCTAGTCAGGATCTATGTTGTTTGCTATTCAGACAAGTGTTTTAGCTTCACTATCCGAATAGCAAACAGCATAGATCCTGATCTGTGCCATTCGTCTGATCTGGCTCTATGTTGTTTGTATAAGCGACTTTAGTCGTGATTGGCATTGTAACAATGGAGAGTGAGTGTACTATGGGTGAACGGAATTTTCATCGGTGAGATTCCAAATGTCTGCGTAGGTATGTTAGTTATATTTTTTTGAGGATATTGCAAGGGACAGAAGATGTTCGAATGAAACTACTTTTTATGATGGCTACATATTTTTGTAATTCAGTATTTTTTTAAATAATCTTAACGCCCAATTGTTGTTTTTACATAGAATGTGCTGCACACACATATTCTACGGATTAGATTAATAGATATACGCTGCAGCTGATCAGGATCTATATTATTTGCTATTAAGCCAAGTGTTTTAGCTCCACTATCCGAATAGCAAACGGCGTCTGATCTGGCACTATGCTGTTTGCAAAAGCGACTTTAGTCGTGATTAGCAGAGTATGGGTTAAATATGTGTTTTCTCTGTTGCTTTACACCTTGTTTCCTATCTCATCATTCTGTGTTCTCAGTGTGTTCACATACAGTGTGTGTTTTACGTTTATTTATCGTCGCTACCGGTTGCCCATATGAGCGACGCCTCCTGAAGAGATTAGTTATTATTTTGGAGGATAGTGCAATGATAGACCCATTCCAGAATCTCCTCTGGTTCTTTTACGTGTACGGTGTAAAGCACCGACACGAGACCTCGGTTTAACGTTCCAACTGAAAGACTGTTAATTTTATTAGGGTCAGACGGGGGATCGAACCTGCGATCCCTGGACTACAGATCCGTCTGTTTACTTTTAGTCTTATAGTTCAGATCTATGTTTAGAATGATTTCATATTATCTATTTTTTAATTTTAATGAAATTAATGTTAGCTCGATTGCGAAACAAGTTCTTACAACTTATATATTAATCACTCTGACCTTTGTATTAACTATCCTGTAAATCAGACACGAACGGCACCTGATATACCTGATATACCGGTAACTACTGGTAACTACCGACCCTGTACAAGCCAGCTGGATAGCTTATTGATATGAAACAATTTGGTACCTAATTCAAACCTACAGCAGTGAGGGGCTAAATGTTTAGAATACAACAAACATAACTGCTCAATCACGAAGCCAGGACCCCCCCTTCCCATTACAAAATATGGCTGTTAGTGCAGTGGTTAGTGCTTCTCAGTTAGCGCTTCTCACCAATGCAAGCCGGGTTCGATCCTTGGACCGGGAAGTATGTGAGATGGTACGATGGTCGCCAGATCGGACAGATGGGTTTTCTCCGGGTACTCTGGTTTCCTCCTACACGAATGACCACATGTACGCTTTCATCCGCGCCAACGCGAGTGATTAATGTAAGTTGTTAGAACCCTTATAAATAACGTTTAAAAAATTATGAAATATGTGTTCAACTAAAGATTTTGCCGAGAGTCTCCCGAATTCAACACCCACTCCCATGTCCCAGGATTGGGAGAACAAGTGTAAAATACAGGGATCATTCTAGAGGGCGATGTGGGCGAAATTGTCGCCCTAGGGACACTGACTTCGTCATAAAAAATTAAAAAATATTTTTTGGTTTTTATGATTTTCAAACAAAATGTTGTCTAGTACTGGCCCATTATAAAGCACTCCTTCTATTCAAATGTTGTATTTAATGGTTGTACTGTGCATTTTAACCCTATTTTGCAGATGTACAGTCAAACCTGTCTTAAGCAACCAGTCAAGGGAGTCAGAGAAAGTGGCTGCTTAGCACAGGTGGCTGCTTAGCACAGGTGGCTGCTTAATAGAGGTCAAATGAAAAGTAAAACAACATTTAGGGAACCTTGAAACTGGCTGCTTAATACAGGTTGGCTGCTTAATGGAGGTGACCACTAACACTAAGGAAGCGATCATGCGCTTTCTCACTTCTCCCAAAAATTCTGACCTAGAATGAACCCTGCATTTTGAGACATCACTTAACTTGTTTATATTTGACCATTTATTGACTGTAATTATATTTGGGAGAATTTTGGAATTTTCGGAAACGATTCCATTTATGCATGTAAATTGGATGTTTTCAAGCCCTAAAAGTCTGCTTTATGAATGAGCTTGGCTTATGGTTGAGTATATACAGAATATATGTTAGATTTTTTTGTAAATGTATACAGCTTTTTGCTATAATTCTTGTACAATTTTAATGCGAGACAAACTCTCTGCATAGTAGAAAATGAAAATTTCACGAAGCAAGACTTCGTGAAAAGTTGGCAAATCGTGAATATTTCGTATATCCTGAAAACGTTCCCGAAGTGGATTATCATAGGATCGGTGTTATGTGATATAAATTGTTTGTAAAGCACCGACACGAGACCTCGGTTTAAAGTCCCATCTGAAAGATTGTTAATTTTATTAGGGTCAGACGTGGATCGAACCTGCGATCCCTGGTAATGGATTACCAGTCCAGCGTGTTAACCACTGGACTACAGATACGTGTCTGTATGTGTGGAACGGTAGCAATATGTGGGAAGTGATAAAGATTGTATCAGTTTGTATCCTGTAAAATGTTAAATTTGTATGAATATTTTTTACTGTTTTTAAAAAAAGCACTTTGTTACAATATTGTCGTTGTTTCAGTTTATTTTAGGGAGGTGGTTATTTTATTTTATAATCGGATATTATGGTATTATATGAATCTGTTAACTGTTTGCACGTGAAAATAACCAGTAAAATATGTCAGGCAATATAATTGGATATTGCGTCATAACAACAATTCTAATGAAATTCCAAATCGTGATAGCGTTCGCTTCAGGTACGAAAGGTCCGGAGTTCGAGCCCCACTGGAGTCGTTACGATTGTGCCCTTAGGCAAGGCATTTAAATTCCACGTTGCCTCTTCTCTCTCCCTCGTGGCGATGTATTCCATCAGGAATGAGGTCTCGAGAGTGATTTATATAAGTTGAAATAACTTGTTTCGCAATCGAGCTAAAATAAATTTGTATAAAATAATGAAATTCCATGACATATTTCCAGAGCTTTCAGTTACAAATAAGACCAAATATTGTCGGTTGTCAGCTGCTATTATTATTTGAACTATTTATAACCGTTTGTGAACTATTTATAACCATTAATTTACCCAGCATGCAAAGAGGTCAAAACAGTCAAATTCATTAGAGTTTTCAGTTACAAATAAGAAAAACAACTTAATGAATTGTCGTCTGCTACAATTATTTGAACTATTTATAGCCTTTATTTTACCCAGCATGCAAATAGTTAAACTGCTGTTTCTTTTAAAGTTATATTCGTGTTCAGAAAGACGTAATTTTACTGTATGTGAGCAGAGTTCATTCTAGTGGGCGATATAGTCGCCCTAGGGACCCTGATTTTGCCCCCCTGGGGGCCCCACTTCTCCCTAAAAAAGTGTTGTTTTTTTTTACAATTTACATACAAAACATTATAAAGCACTGCTTCTATTCATACGTTCTATTTAATCGTGATATTGTGTATTTTAAACCCTATTTTACTGAAATGTATTAAATTAACACCATTTAATGACGCAATCGTGCGCTTTCTCACTTCTCCCAGAATGAGCCGCGTGCGAGAATCCAGTGTTTTATGCCAGCTATTTTAATAAAATGTGCTAAAAATGATGTACGCACGCACGCACGTTCAATTCAATGCTTATTATGATTAATTAATTTATGGAGAAACAAACGTTGCTAAGAGACACAAACAAAATACACTAACCTAGTCAGAATAAAATGATATATTTCTATACTCAAGTACAAACTAAACGCAACATTTTAGAATTTGATTTTCTCTGTACATACATGTACTCTAGTGCTGCACTTTAACTGCGGATTATTCCATGAAACTGTGACAAATGGATTATTTTTAGGTGACTATCTTGTGCATAGACTTGTTTAACCCTTACCCTCATAGAAGCACCTCCTGACGCCATTACCAATACATTAACTCTTTCCCTCATAGAAGCACCTCCTGACGCCATTACCAATACATTAACCCTTTCCCTCATAGAAGCACCTCTTGACGCCATTACCAATACATTAACCCTTTCCCTCATAGAAGCACCTCTTGACGCCATTACCAATACATTAACCCTTTCCCTCATAGAAGCACCTCTTGATGCCATTACCAATACATTAACCCTTTCCCTCATAGAAGCACCTCTTGATGCCATTACCAATACGACATACATTGACAATGTAGTAGCCAAACCAATGTTCATAAACCCTTTCCCTCATAGAAGCACCTCTTGATGCCATTACCAATACATTAACCCTTTCCCTCATAGAAGCACCTCTTGATGCCATTACCAATACATAAACCCTTTCCCTCATAGAAGCACTTCATGACGCCATTACCAATACATTAACCCTTTCCCTCATAGAAGCACCTCATGACGCCATTACCAATACATTAACCCATTCCCCCATAGAAGCACCTCATGACGCCATTACCAATACAACATACATTAACCCTTTCCCTCATAGAAGCACCTCTTGACGCCATGACCAATACAACATACATTAACCCTTTCCCTCATAGAAGCACCTCTTGATGCCATTACCAATACAACATACATCGACAATGTAGTAGCCAAACCAATGTTCATAAACCCTTTCCCTCATAGAAGCACTTCATGACGCCATTACCAATACAACATACATTGACAATGTAGTAGCCAAACCAATGTTCATAAACCCTTTCACTCATAGAAGCACCTCTTGACGCCATTACCAATACAACATACATTGACAATGTAGTAGCCAAACCAATGTTCATAAACCCTTTCCCTCATAGAAGCACTTCATGACGCCATTACCAATACGATATACATTAACCCTTTCCCTCATAGAAGCACTTCATGACACCATTACCAATACATTAACCCTTTCCCTCATAGAAGCACCTCTTGATGCCATTACCAATACGACATACATTGATAATGTAGTAGCCAAACCAATGTTCATAAACCCTTTCCCTCATAGAAGCACCTCTTGACACCATTAACAATACGACATACAATGACAATGTAGTAGCCAAACCAATGTTCATAAACCTTTTCCCTCATAGAAGCACTTCATGACGCCATTAACAATACGACATACATTGACAATGTAGTAGCCAAACCAATGTTCATAATTTTGGCCAGAATCTTGTGTAGTCCCAGTAATAGCTATGGAGGTGGGATAGATATGGCGACTACTTATCCACTGCATGATAGCTAAATGGCTGTCGTTTGTATGAAGATATAATAGTATATTAACCTAAATCTCTATGTAGTCCCAGTAATATCTATGGAGGTGGGATAGATATGGCGACTACTTATCCACTGCATGATAGCTAAATGGCTGTCGTTTGTATGGAGATATAATAGTATATTAACCTAAATCTCATATAGTCCCAGTAATATCTATGGAGGTGGGATAGATATGGCGACTACTTATCCACTGCATGATAGCTAAATGGCTGTCGTTTGTATGGAGATATAATAGTATATTAACCTAAATCTCATGTAGTCTCAGTAATATCTATGGAGGTGGGATAGATATGGCGACTACTTATCCACTGCATGATAGCTAAATGGCTGTCGTTTGTATGGAAATATAATAGTATATTAACCTAAATCTCTATGAAGGAAAGGGTTAAATGGCTGTCGTTTGTATGGAGATATAATAGTATATTAACCTAAATCTCTATGAAGGAAAGGGTTAAATGGCTGTCGTTTGTATGGAGACATAATAGTATATTAACCGGAATCTCTATGAAGGAACGGGTTAAATGGCTGTCGTTTGTATGGAGATATAATAGTATATTAACCTAAATCTCTATGAAGGAAAGGGTTAAATGGCTGTCGTTTGTATGGAGATATAATAGTATATTAACCGGAATCTCTATGAAGGAACGGGTTAAATGGCTGTCGTTTGTATGGAGATATAATAGTATATTAACCGGAATCTCTATGAAGGAAAGGGTTAAATGGCTGTCGTTTGTATGGAGATATAATAGTATATTAACCTAAATCTCTATGAAGGAAAGGGTTAAATGGCTGTCGTTTGTATGGAGATATAATAGTATATTAACCGGAATCTCTATGAAGGAAAGGGTTAATGGAATTAAGTATACATCTTTGTCAACATTGATAATTATAAAGTCACAGATATAAAGTGTTGCGTTTCTTTTGCATTTATATCTTCAAGCTAATGTGATAAATAAAAAGGCATGCCATTGGATGGCTATTTTTAACATCCAATCATATTGATCGATACATCTAACTTAGGATATGTCTTGATAGATATGTGGAACATGGATGTTTTGTCTATAACTGGATAACACAGTAAGCATTTATAAACAGTGAATAACAATGTCAAGGCAATTGTATGTTTGAAGATGATTAAGTCTGTGTAATACAGTTCGATATGTACTTTTATGACTGGTTACACATTTTAGATCTGAGCAGAACTGGTTTTCTGATTGGCTGCCTTGTTATTAATGTATTTCCATTTTTCAAATCCTGTGAGTTCTGATTGGTTGCCTTGGAGTACATATCCCAGATTCAACCAATCGTAGCACTTCAGCTTGTGAGTTAAATACAAATCTCAGATTCTGTCATCCGCTCGAGATTTGTGGAAAGTTTTATAATGCTGGGGCCTGGCCGAGATTATAAAACTTTCTCCAATCTCAAACTCGGTTTCAAGCTTCTGATTGATTCAGATGAGTGTAAACATCAGAATCGACCAATCAAATCACTTGAGCTCGAGTTTTGAGATCTGAGAAATATTTATCTAACCTCGGGGCCCTGGAGGTTATGATTGTTTGAATAGACATAGCTTAAGTGATTTGATTGGCCGTGTCTGAAAGATGTATCAACCAACCGCAATGCTTGATAGTGAATTTCTGCTCGTGAGCCTTGCAGTTATATAACATGTTATATATAAATATTCTTGTGTTCCAACTTTCTTGATGGAAGTGTTAATTAAATATAGCTTGTTACTCATTAAGTATATTATATAGACTTTGTTTTTCCTGGCCCCTTTCAACCCTTTCAAAGGGTCTTTGTTTCTGGGAAGGGTTTGAAGTCGCACCAACAGCTTAGGTTATATGGCGACTCTCCAAAGATTTAGCTGTCTGATTAGCGCGCTCGCTTCTCACCAATGCAACACGGACTGGGAAGTATGTGAGATGGTACGATGGTCGCCAGATCGGACAGGTGGGTTTTCTCCGGGTACTCCAGTTTCCTTCCACACGAATGACCACATATACGCTTTCATCCTCGCCAACGAGAGTGATTAATATAAGTTGTTAATGACCACATATACGCTTTCATCCTCGCCAACGAGAGTGATTAATATAAGTTGTTAGCTAAGTGTGCAATCGTGCGGTTTCTGACTTCTCCACAAAACATTCTGACCTTGTGTCCATGGATATCCCCGTAGGTATGAATTATTGTGTGTGTGTTTTACGTTTATTTATCCTTGCTACCGGTTGCCCATATGAGCGACAACTCCTGAAGTCATTTTAGATTTTTGGAGGATAGTGCAATCATACAGAAGAGACCCATCCATACTCACCTATAAGAAGACCCCGTCTACTTTGGTCCTGAAATCTGTGGGTTTTGGCATACACTTGCCTATAAGACGACCCGTCTACTTTGGTCCTGAAATCTGTGGGTTTTGGCATACACTTGCCTATAAGACGACCCGTCTACTTTGGTCCTGAAATCTGTGGGTTTTGGCATACACTCGCCTATAAGACGACCCCGTCTACTTGATCCTGATCAGATGCTGAGTTACGCTGTGGCTGATCTGGATCTATGTTGTTTGCAAATATGATTTTATTTAATGCCTTCCACAAACATGTAAGTGTTTTCTCTCTCGTGACCTTGCTTCTTTCTGCAGGAAATGACCCTATTTCCGGACACCCCTATTCCCAGACACCCCCTGATCATACTATTCCCAGACACCACCTGATCACACTATTCCCAGACACCACCTGATCACACTATTCCCGGACACCACCTGATCACACTATTCCCAGACACCACCTGATCACACCGGACACCACCTGATCACACTATTCCCAGACACCACCTGATCACACTATTCCCAGACACCACCTGATCACACTATTCCTGGCCACCATCTGATCACACTATTCCCGGACACCACCTGATCACACTATTCCTGGACACCACCTGATCACACTATTCCTGGACACCCCCTGATCACACTATTCCCGGACACCCCCTGATCACACTATACCCGGACACCATCTGATCACACTATTCCTGGACACCACCTGATCACACCGGACACCACCTGATCACACTATTCCTGGACACCACCTGATCACACTATTCCTGGACACCACCTGATCACACTATTCCCAGACACCATCTGATCACACTATTCCCAGACACCACCTGATCACACTATTCCCGGACACCACCTGATCACACTATTCCCAGACACCACCTGATCACACTATTACCAGACACCATCTGATCACACTATTCCCAGACACCACCTGATCACACCGGACACCACCTGATCACACTATTCCTGGACACCACCTGATCACACTATTCCTGGACACCACCTGATCACACTATTCCTGGACACCACCTGATCACACTATTCCCAGACACCACCTGATCACACTATTCCCAGACACCACCTGATCACACTATTCCTGGACACCACCTGATCACACTATTCCTGGACACCACCTGATCACACTATTCCTGGACACCACCTGATCACACTATTCCCAGACACCACCTGATCACACTATTCCCAGACACCACTGATCACACTATTCCCAGACACCACCTGATCACACTATTCCCGGACACCACCTGATCACACTATTCCCGGACACCCTGATCACACCGGACACCACCTGATCACACTATTCCCGGACACCACCTGATCACACCTGATCACACTATCCTGGACACCACCTGATCACACTATTCCTGGACACCACCTGATCACACTATTCCCGGACACCACCTGATCACACTATTCCCAGACACCACCTGATCACACTATTCCCGGACACCATCTGATCACACTATTCCTGGACACCACCTGATCACACTATTCCCGGACACCACCTGATCACACTATTCCCGGACACCATCTGATCACACTATTCCCGGACACCACCTGATCACACCAGACATCACCTGATCACACTATTCCCGGACACCACCTGATCACACTATTCCGGACACCACCTGATCACACTATTCCCAGACACCACCTGATCACACTATTCCTGGACACCACCTGATCACACTATTCCCGGACACCACCTGATCACACTATTCCCGGACACCACCTGATCACACTATTCCCGGACACCACCTGATCACACTATTCCCGGACACCACCTGATCACCCGGACACCACCTGATCACACTATTCCCAGACACCCCTAATCACACTATTCCTGGACACCACCTGATCACACTATTCCCAGACACCCCCTAAAACTATTCCTGGACACCCCCTGATCACACTATTCCTGGACACCACCTGATCACACTGGACACCACCTGATCACACTATTCCTGGACACCCCCTGATCACACTATTCCTGGACACCCCCTGATCACACTATTCCTGGACACCACCTGATCACACTATTCCTGGACACCATCTGATCACACTATTCCCGGACACCATCTGTTTTTGAATTTCTTTGCAAATGACGTCATCGCTGTCAGTAGCAGGTACATGTACTTGGATTATATGGTAGATGTTAAAATTGACAAACATGAAAATGAGCAAAAACAGATCAATATTCACCTTTTATTTAGAAAATATGAAGGATGATTATGGATATTTGGAGTATTTTTTCCGATAAAGGGGTGGGGTAATTTTACATAAATCTTCTGATTTAGATTATTCAAGTAAGCATCTTGCATCAGTAAATTACTCACCACTTACGGTGGCAGTTTATGATTTCTTGTTTATCAACACATGTTTACCTCTCTGGGTCAACACTGATCCAATGGAAAGAATGATAGGTGGCGTTATTTTACCTCATTCTGAAAAATTGTGGATGCCTCGGTATGTTACGACAAGCGGTATGTTACGAAACGACTATAAATGTCTTATTCACGTGTACCCTAAAATCCCTTACACAGAGATATATGCAAAGAAATATTTGTTTATTTTTGTAACATGAGAAATCTAATGCTGTGACAATACAGGAAAACACATTTATGGTACATGAAATTTGATTGGTGTCCAAAGCTTAGGTCCTGTTTTTACGCCATGTTGAATTCACGTGAGTGAAATTGTTTTATTTATAAAATATATTATGCAATCTGAGTATAGTGAAGCACATTAAATGCAAGAATGATCCGTGGCCCAGTGGTTAAGGCGTCCGCTTACGGAGCGGGAGGTCGAAGGTTCGAATCTCGTCAGGGGTTCGTTCTGATATGGCCGGTTGGTGAGCCGCCAGCTAGTTAAATAATGGTTACCGATTGCCTACCAGCCTGGCGTCTGGCATACAAGCATAGGATTCGGGAAGTACTGATGTTCGTAAAAAGAGGTGTCTCATAAGTCAGAAATGGCTGGCTCTTTAAATAGGGGTGACACTATAATAAACAAACACTTTACTTTTACTTTTATATAGTAATATTATTTCATCTGCTGTAAAAGAGACTGACTAGAAGTTATTTACATTCAAACCTTAGTTGACCGAATACTGGTATGTTCATGATAACTCTGGTGTTTCTGGTTGCTTAGTTAGACTAAATTCTACTGCGGGCGCGATTGAGTACATGGTTGTTGCATTGTTTGTTGATATTCATTGAGTTACATGGTTGTCGCATTGTTTGTGTGATATTCATTGAGTTACATGGTTGTTGCATTGTTTGTATGATATTCATTGAGTTACATGGTTGTTGCATTGTTTGTATGATATTCATTGAGTTACATGGTTGTTGCATTGTTTGTATGATATTCATTGAGTTACATGGTTGTTGCATTGTTTGTATGATTGATATTCATTGAGTTACATGGTTGTTGCATTGTTTGTATATGTGATATTCATTGAGTTACATGGTTGTTGCATTGTTTGTGTGATGTGATATTCATTGAGTTACATGGTTGTTGCATTGTTTGTATGATATTCATTGAGTTACATGGTTGTTGCATTGTGATATTCATTGAGTTACATGGTTGTTGCATTGTTGTATGATATTCATTGAGTTACATGGTTGTTGCATTGTTTGTATGATATTCATTGAGTTACATGGTTGTTGCATTGTTTGTGTGATGTGATATCATTGAGTTACATGGTTGTTGCATTGTTTGTATGATATTCATTGAGTTACATGGTTGTTGCATTGTTTGTATGATATTCATTGAGTTACATGGTTGTTGCATTGTTTGTATGTGATATTCATTGAGTTACATGGTTGTTGCATTGTTTGTATGTGATATTCATTGAGTTACATGGTTGTTGCATTGTTTGTATGTGATATTCATTGAGTTACATGGTTGTTGCATTGTTTGTATGATATTCATTGAGTTACATGGTTGTTGCATTGTTTGTATGATTGATATTCATTGAGTTACATGGTTGTTGCATTGTTTGTATGTGATATTCATTGAGTTACATGGTTGTTGCATTGTTTGTATGATATTCATTGAGTTACATGGTTGTTGCATTGTTTGTATGATATTCATTGAGTTACATGGTTGTTGCATTGTTTGTATGATATTCATTGAGTTACATGGTTGTTGCATTGTTTGTATGTGATATTCATTGAGTTACATGGTTGTTGCATTGTTTGTATGTGATATTCATTGAGTTACATGGTTGTTGCATTGTTTGTATGTGATATTCATTGAGTTACATGGTTGTTGCATTGTTTGTATGATATATTCATTGAGTTACATGGTTGTTGCATTGTTTGTATGTTGATATTCATTGAGTTACATGGTTGTTGCATTGTTTGTATGTGATATTCATTGAGTTACATGGTTGTTGCATTGTTTGTATGATATTCATTGAGTTACATGGTTGTTGCATTGTTTGTATGATATTCATTGAGTTACATGGTTGTTGCATTGTTTGTATGATATTCATTGAGTTACATGGTTGTTGCATTGTTTGTATGTGATATTCATTGAGTTACATGGTTGTTGCATTGTTTGTGTGATGTGATATTCATTGAGTTACATGGTTGTTGCATTGTTTGTATGTGATATTCATTGAGTTACATGGTTGTTGCATTGTTTGTATGTGATATTCATTGAGTTACATGGTTGTTGCATTGTTTGTATGTGATATTCATTGAGTTACATGGTTGTTGCATTGTTTGTATGTGATATTCATTGAGTTACATGGTTGTTGCATTGTTTGTATGTGATATTCATTGAGTTACATGGTTGTTGCATTGTTTGTATGTGATATTCATTGAGTTACATGGTTGTTGCATTGTTTGTATGATATTCATTGAGTTACATGGTTGTTGCATTGTTTGTATATATTCATTGAGTTACATGGTTGTTGCATTGTTTGTATGTGATATTCATTGAGTTACATGGTTGTTGCATTGTTTGTATGATATTCATTGAGTTACATGGTTGTTGCATTGTTTGTATGATATTCATTGAGTTACATGGTTGTTGCATTGTTTGTGTGATGTGATATTCATTGAGTTACATGGTTGTTGCATTGTTTGTATGATATTCATTGAGTTACATGGTTGTTGCATTGTTTGTATGATATTCATTGAGTTACATGGTTGTTGCATTGTTTGTATGATATTCATTGAGTTACATGGTTGTTGCATTGTTTGTATGATATTCATTGAGTTACATGGTTGTTGCATTGTTTGTATGTGATATTCATTGAGTTACATGGTTGTTGCATTGTTTGTATGATATTCATTGAGTTACATGGTTGTTGCATTGTTTGTATGTGATATTCATTGAGTTACATGGTTGTTGCATTGTTTGTATGTGATATTCATTGAGTTACATGGTTGTTGCATTGTTTGTATGTGATATTCATTGAGTTACATGGTTGTTGCATTGTTTGTATGTGATATTCATTGAGTTACATGGTTGTTGCATTGTTTGTGTGATGTGATATTCATTGAGTTACATGGTTGTTGCATTGTTTGTATGATATTCATTGAGTTACATGGTTGTTGCATTGTTTGTATGATATTCATTGAGTTACATGGTTGTTGCATTGTTTGTATGATATTCATTGAGTTACATGGTTGTTGCATTGTTTGTATGTGATATTCATTGAGTTACATGGTTGTTGCATTGTTTGTATTGATATTCATTGAGTTACATGGTTGTTGCATTGTTTGTATGGTTGCATTGTTGTATGATATTCATTGAGTTACATGGTTGTTGCATTGTTTGTATGATATTCATTGAGTTACATGGTTGTTGCATTGTTTGTATGATATTCATTGAGTTACATGGTTGTTGCATTGTTTGTATGTGATATTCATTGAGTTACATGGTTGTTGCATTGTTTGTATGTGATATTCATTGAGTTACATGGTTGTTGCATTGTTTGTATGTGATATTCATTGAGTTACATGGTTGTTGCATTGTTTGTATGTGATATTCATTGAGTTACATGGTTGTTGCATTGTTTGTGTGATATTCATTGAGTTACATGGTTGTTGCATTGTTTGTATGTGATATTCATTGAGTTACATGGTTGTTGCATTGTTTGTGTGATGTGATATCATTGAGTTACATGGTTGTGCATTGTTGTATGATATTCATTGAGTTACATGGTTGTTGCATTGTTTGTATGATATTCATTGAGTTACATGGTTGTTGCATTGTTTGTATGTGATATTCATTGAGTTACATGGTTGTTGCATTGTTTGTATGATATTCATTGAGTTACATGGTTGTTGCATTGTTTGTATGTGATATTCATTGAGTTACATGGTTGTTGCATTGTTTGTATGTGATATTCATTGAGTTACATGGTTGTTGCATTGTTTGTATGTGATATTCATTGAGTTACATGGTTGTTGCATTGTTTGTATGTGATATTCATTGAGTTACATGGTTGTTGCATTGTTTGTATGTGATATTCATTGAGTTACATGGTTGTTGCATTGTTTGTATGTGATATTCATTGAGTTACATGGTTGTTGCATTGTTTGTATGTGATATTCATTGAGTTACATGGTTGTTGCATTGTTTTTATGATATTCATTGAGTTACATGGTTGTTGCATTGTTTTGTGATATTCATTGAGTTACATGGTTGTCGCATTGTTCATATGATCTTTGAACAGGATAGTTTATAGAAATATATTTTAGCTCGATTGTGAAACAAGTTCTTAACAGTTATATTAATCACTCTCAAGACATCATTCCTGATGGAATCCATTGCCACGAGGGAGAGAAAAAGCAATGTGGAATTTAAATGCCTTGCCTAAGGGCACAATCGTAATGGTTCGAGTGGGGCGCAAACTCTGGACCTTTCGCAACTGAAGCGAACGCCCTACCAGAGCGCTAACATGACTTCCATTTGAACAGGTTAAATAGTAAAGTTTAAACTTTATTTATTTTACAACGATTGCAAAGCAAGGTTTAACAACTTATATTAACCACTGTCGTTGGTGCGGATGAAATCGTAAATGTGGTGATTCGTGTGGGAGGAAACCAGAGTACCAGGAGAAAACCCACCTGTCCGATCTGGCGATCACCGTACCATCTCACATTCTTCCCTGTCTGAGGATCGAACCTGGGTTGCATTGGTGAGAAGCGAGCACGCTAACCACTGCGCTAATCGGGACAGCCTACAGATAGTAAACAAAGGACGTAAATGCAAAAATATAATTAAACACGTTTGAAGATATTTTCCACTACTGTCTTTTTGCTTCCATATTGTCATTGGCCTCACTTTCATTTTGACTGGTTCCAGGTTCTGCCTGCTGGTTCCTGGTTTCATGACTGGAATTCTCAGAACTGGTTCCCTCACAGGATTTATTTTCCTGACTGCTTTTTAAGAATTCACATTTTCTTTCATGCCTCATTAGACTGGTTCTATACTGGAATGCTTTTCCACATGCACAAACTTCCTGTTTTGATGCATTGTGGGTTGTCATGTGACACTGAAGACTTAGTAGATTGTGGAATGACTTTGCACATTTTTTACAGTAAAAATGATCAACAGAATGGTTGCTATCGGTATGTTTCCGGAGTTTTGACAGAGAGTTAAACACTTCTTGACAATGATTACAAATATGACAACTTTCATCATTATTTTCATCATCATTTTCATCATTAGCATTATCTCCTGCATCTGCTTCCATATACGTCTGGTTCTCCTCACTGGTACCAGTCTGTTGATTGTAAATCTGGTTCCCATCATTGATGATTGACTGGTGCCCGTCAATCGTATCAGGCTGATCCATGTAAATCTGGTTCCCATCATTCTTAATTGACTGGTGCTCATCACTGGTACCCGGCTGATCCATGTAAATCTGGTTTCCATCATCAATGACTGACTGGTTCCCTGTCTCTGTGTCAAATTTGACTGGTTCACTATATTCCGAAGCTGAAATGTTATCTCCATGTTGTGGTATGGGTATTTTTCTACTTTCTAGTTCCATAGTTGAACTATCGACCTGCAAGAGACAGAATAATTATAAAATGGATCTTCATAAGTTACTTTCCCTGAATACTCCTAAAGGTAGATTGGTTCTCTTAACCCATTCAACACCAAGTAACTGACATAGACTGGTCCATGACATTTTTAGACCAATTAAATGAATCAGAAAATCACATTTGGACAAGTTCATTTATCAAAATGGGTAAATTATTTTCTAAAAATTGTAATATTACTTGCAAAAAGTGCAGATCCTGATGAGACAGCTCATCATGAGCCGGCTCATCTGGATCTACACTTTTTTGTAAGCCTATTTAGAGGTCTGTGGTGTTGAAAGGGTTAATTGGTTTCCTCTGTTTTGATCGTTGTTTCCTTTGCACAACATGCTATCAACTATCATCCGTTTTCTCATCTTATAATTATTTTAATTATTAAATCTCGACATATATTCTACAGTTTATAAAAACTGGTTATCAATTAATGAACATGATTTTGATATAATTACGTTTATCCTACCGCAACATCTGGTTAGGAAACAACAGTAAAAACAAAGGATTCCAACTAAAAAGAACAATGTACATCTCGGGATTATTTATCTGTCAAGGGAGGTAATAAAAAATCAATAATGTACCTCATTATTTCCTGCTCTTCGATTAGCACTATGGTTAGCACGCTCGCTTCTCACCAATGTAACCTGGGTTCGATCCTCGGATAGGGAAGTATGCAAGATGGCACGGTGGTCGCCAGTCTATGGCATTAATATGGAACCAGGCTATGGCATTAATATGGAACCAGGCTATGGCATTAATATGGAACCAGGCTATGGCATCAACATGGAACCAGGCTATGGCAATAACCTGGAACCAGAATATGGCATCAACATGGAACCAGGCTATGCATATGATTTGTTTAAAAATTTCAAATATAGACATACTGCACAGATTATTGAAATTTCGTTCATTAATTTTTATTATTATTAATTTTTATTATTATTATAAATTTAAATTTTGTTTTATAAATCATAAGATCATTCCGGATTTCACCAATGCAACCCGGGTTCGATCCTCGGACCGGGAAGTATGTGAGATGGTATGGTGGTCGCCAGATCGGACAGGTGGGTTTTCTCCGGGTTCTCCGGTTTCCTCAACACGAATGACCACATATACGCTTTTATCCGCACCAATGAGAGTGATTAATATAAGTTGTTAAAACTAATCGTTGTAAAATAAATAAACTTTATAAGATCATTCGTGCCACAGTTTCTATTGACTTCAACTTTTAATTTAGCCCTATTTTATAGCCTATATAATATTATATATACATGCATATAGTTGCACAATAATAATACAACATAACAAAAGCTAATGGGTTGGGCAACAAGTTCTAACAATATTACATAACGCCCGTCCCTTCAAATTCACTACAAGGTTATTAGTACAGAATGCAAGTGTACCGTACTGTACCGTACTGATTTCATACCTTGTTGCCTTCAAGTTCACTACAAGGTTATTAGTAAAGAATGCAAGCGTAACGTACTGTACCGTACTGATTTCATACCTTGTTCCTTCAAGTTCACTACAAGGTTATTAGTAAGAAGCAAGCGTACGTACTGTCCGTACTGTACCGTACTGATTTCATACCTTGTTGCCTTCAAGTTCACTACAAGGTTATTAGTACAGAAATTTCATACCTTGTTGCCTTAGTTCACTACAAGGTTATTAGTAAAGAAAGCAAGCGTACCGTACTGTACCGTACTGTACCGTACTGATTTCATACCTTGTTGCCTTCAAGTTCACTACAAGGTTATTAGTACAGAATGCAAGCGTAACGTACTGTGCCGTACTGTACCGTACTGATGTCATACCTTGTTCCCTTCAAGTTCACTACAATGTTATTAGTACAGAATGCAAGCGTAACGTACTGTGCCGTACTGTACCATACTGATGTCATACCTTGTTGCCTTCAAGTTCACTACAAGGTTATTAGTACAGAATGCAAGTGTAACGTACTGTGCCGTACTGTACCGTACTGATTTCATACCTTGTTACCTTCAAGTTCACTACAAGGTTATTAGTACAGAATGCAAGCGTAACGTACTGTGCCGTACTGTACCGTACTGATTTCATACCTTGTTGCCTTCAAGTTCACTACAAGGTTATTAGTACAGAATGCAAGCGTAACGTACTGTGCCGTACTGTACCGTACTGATTTCATACCTTGTTACCTTCAAGTTCACTACAAGGTTATTAGTACAGAATGCAAGCGTAACGTACTGTGCCGTACTGTACCGTACTGATTTCATACCTTGTTGCCTTCAAGTTCACTACAAGGTTATTAGTACAGAATGCAAGCATAACGTACTGTGCCATACTGTACCGTACTGATTTCATACCTTGTTGCCTTCAAGTTCACTACAAGGTTATTAGTAAAGAAAGCAAGCGTAACGTACTGTGCCGTACTGTACCGTACTGATTTCATACCTTGTTGCCTTCAAGTTCACTACAAGGTTATTAGTAAAGAAAGCAAGCGTAACGTACTGTACCGTACTGTACCGTACTGATGTCATACCTTGTTGCCTTCAAGTTCACTACAATGTTATTAGTAAAGAAAGCAAGCGTAACGTACTGTAACGTACTGTAACGTACTGTGCCGTACTGTACCGTACTGATTTCATACCTTGTTGCCTTCAAGTTCACTACAATGTTATTAGTAAAGAAAGCAAGCGTAACGTACTGTAACGTACTGTATCGTACTGTATCGTACTGTGCTGTATCGCACTGTGCTGTATCGCACTGTGCTGTATCGTACTGTGCTGTATCGTACTGTGCTGTATCGTACTGTATCGTACTGTAACGTACTGTGCTGTATCGTACTGTATCGTACTGTATCGTACTGTATCGTGCTGTAACGTACTGTAACGTACTGTATCGTACTGTATCGTACTGTAACGTACTGTATCGTACTGTATCGTACTGTATCGTACTGTGCTGTATCGTACTGTACCGTACTGTATCATACTGTGCTGTATCGTACTGTATCGTACTGTATCGTACTGTGCTGTATCGTACTGTACCGTACTGTATCGTACTGTGCTGTATCGTACTGTATCGTACTGTGCTGTATCGTACTGTTAACGTACTGTTTGTTTGTATCGTACTGTAACGTACTGTATCGTACTGTATCGTACTGTATCGTACTGTGCTGTATCGTACTGTATCGTACTGTGCTGTACCGTACTGTATCGTACTGTATCGTACTGCATCATACTGTATCGTACTGTAACGTACTGTAACGTACTGTAACGTACTGTATCGTACTGTAACGTACTGTATCGTACTGTAACGTACTGTAACGTACTGTAACGTACTGTATCGTACTGTATCGTACTGTAACATACTGTAACGTACTGTATCGTACTGTATCATACTGTAACGTACTGTACCATACTGTATCGTACTGTATCGTACTGTAACGTACTGTAACGTACTGTACCATACTGTACCGTACTGTATCGTACTGTAACGTACTGTACCGTACTGTATTGTACTGTATCGTACTGTATCGTACTGTATCGTACTGTACCGTACTGTACCGTACTGTACCGTACTGTAACGTACTGTAATGTACTGTGCCGTACTGTGCTGTATCGTACTGTATCGTACTGTGCTGTATCGTGCTGTATCATACTGTATCGTACTGTATCATACTGTATCGTACTGTACCATACTGTATCGTACTGTATCGTACTGTAACGTACTGTACCGTACTGTAACGTACTGTATCGTGCTGTATCATACTGTAACGTACTGTAATGTACTGTGCCGTACTGTGCTGTATCGTACTGTAGCGTATTGTATCGTACTGTATCGTACTGTGCTGTATCGTGCTGTATCGTACTGTATCGTACTGTATCGTACTGTACCGTACTGTATCGTACTGTATTGTACTGTATCGTACTGTATCGTACTGTAACGTACTGTAACGTACTGTATCGTACTGTATCGTACTGTAACGTACTGTATCGTACTGTAACGTACTGTATCGTACTGTAACGTACTGTATCGTACTGTATCGTACTGTGCTGTATCGTACTGTACCGTACTGTATCGTACTGTGCTGTATCGTACTGTATCGTACTGTGCTGTATCGTACTGTAACGTATTGTATCATACTGTAACGTACTGTAACGTACTGTAACGTACTGTAACGTACTGTATCGTACTGTGCTGTATCGTGCTGTATCGTACTGTATCGTACTGTACCGTACTGTATCGTACTGTATCGTACTGTAACGTACTGTATCGTACTGTATCGTACTGTGCTGTATCGTACTGTGCTGTATCGTACTGTATCGTACTGTATCGTACTGTGCTGTATCGTACTGTATCGTACTGTATTGTGCTGTATCATGCTGTATCGTACTGTATCGTGCTGTATCGTACTGTAACGTACTGTACCGTACTGTGCTGTATCGTACTGTATCGTACTGTAACGTACTGTATCTTACTGTAACGTACTGTATCGTACTGTGCTGTATCGTACTGTATCGTACTGTATCGTACTGTATCGTGCTGTATCGGGCTGTATCGTACTATATCATACTGTATCGTACTGTATCGTGCTGTATCGTGCTGTATCGTATTGTATCGTACTGTAACGTGCTGTATCATGCTGTATCGTGCTGTATCGTGCTGTACCGTGCTGTACCATGCTGTATCGTGCTGTATCGTGCTGTATCATACTGTATCGTACTGTATCGTACTGTAACGTACTGTATTGTACTGTATCGTACTGTATCGTACTGCATCGTACTGTATCGTGCTGTATCGTGCTGTATCGTACTGTATCGTACTGTACCGTATCGTACTGTATCGTACTGTATCATACTGTACCGTACTGTACCATACCGTACTGTATCGTACTGTATCGTACCGTACTGTATCGTGCTGTACCGTACCATACCGTACTGTATTGTACTGTACCGTACTGTACCGTACTGTATCGTACTGTATCGTACTGTATCGTGCTGTATCGTGCTGTATCGTACTGTATCGTACCGTACCATATCGTACTGTATCGTACTGTATCGTACTGTACCGTACCGTACTGTATCGTACTGTATCGTGCTGTATCGTACTGTATCGTACTGTATCGTGCTGTACCGTACCGTACTGTATCGTACTGTACCGTACTGCATAGTACTGTAACGTACTGTATCGTACTGTATCGTACTGTAACGTACTGTATCGTACTGTATCATACCGTACTGTATCGTACTGTAACGTACTGTATCGTACTGTATCGTACTGTACCGTAACGTAATGTATCGTACTGTATCGTACTGTACCGTACCGTACTGTATCATACTGTATCGTACTGTACCGTACTGTATCGTACTGTAACGTACTGTAATGTACTGTATCGTACTGTATCGTACTGTATCATACTGTATCGTACTGTACCGTAACGTACTGTATCGTACTGTACCGTAACGTACTGTATCGTACTGTACCATACCGTATCGTACTGTACCGTACTGTACCGTACTGTATCGTACTGTATCGTACTGTATCGGGCTGTATCGTACTGTACCGTACTGTACCGTGCTGTATCGTGCTGTATCGTACTGTATCGTACTGTACCGTACCGTACTGTACCGTACCGTACTGTACTGTACCGTACTGTATCGTACTGTATCGTACTGTGCCGTACTGTGCCGTACTGTACCGTACTGTATCGTGCTGTATCATACTGTATCGTACTGTACCGTACTGTATCGTACTGTATCGTACTGTATCATACCGTATCGTACTGTAACGTACTGTATCGTACTGTAACGTACTGTATTGTAACGTACTGTATCATACTGTAACGTACTGTATCGTACTGTACCGTACCGTACCGTATCGTACTGTACCGTAACGTACTGTATCGTACTGTAACGTACTGTATCGTACTGTACCGTAACGTACTGTATCGTACTGTAACGTACTGTATCGTACTGTACCGTACTGTATCGTACTGTACCGTACTGTATCGTACTGTACCATACTGTATCGTACTGTATCGTACTGTACCGTAACGTACTGTATCATACTGTATCGTACTGTACCGTAACGTGCTGTATCGTACTGTATCATACTGTAACATACTGTATCTTACTGTAACGTACTTTATCGTACTGTATCGTACTGTATCGTACTGTATCGTACTGTATCGTACTGTACCGTAACGTACTGTACCGTACTGTATCGTACTGTATCATACTGTATCGTACTGTAACGTACTGTATCGTACTGTATCATACTGTAACGTACTGTATCGTGCTGTACCGCACTGATTTCATACCTTGTTGCCTTCAAGTTCACTACAAGGTTATTAGTAAAGAAAGCAAGCGTAACGTACTGTAACGTACTGTACCGTACTGATGTCATACCTTGTTGCCTTCAAGTTCACTACAAGGTTATTAGTAAAGAAAGAAAGCGTAACGTACTGTACCGTACTGTGCCGTACTGTACCGTACTGATGTCATACCTTGTTGCCTTCAAGTTCACTACAAGGTTATTAGTAAAGAAAGCAAGCGTAACGTACTGTAACGCACTGTATCGTACTGTACCATACTGTGCTGTATCGTACTGTATCGTACTGTACCATACTGTACCGCACTGATTTAATACCTTGTGTATATTCTTCTCATGCCTCATTAGGTTGGACCGGTACGGGGATTTGTACTGACACAGGGCGCAGGCGTACTGCACGGATATGGAAGGAGCTCCTTCCATGTTGATCCGATGAACACTTCTCTCATGACGAGTCACGTTCGCTTTAAATTTCGACATGTAGCTGCATAGACTACATTTGATGAGGTTCTTTGGTAGAGGTATATCTGTAAATGTACAAATACAAGTGTTGATTATCTTGCTATTAAGCGAGCCTTTTACCGATCACTGAATGCAGAAACCAGGTGGCTGCTAATACGAGGTGTACTACAGATTGATTATCAGTGGGGGGGGGAGGAGTTGGAACTGGCTGCAGAAACCAGGTGGCTGCTAATACGAGGTGTACTACAGATTGATTATCAGTGGGGGGAGGAGGGAAACTGGCTGCAGAAACCAGGTGGCTGCTAATACGAGGTGTACTACAGATTGATTATCAGTGGGGGGGGGGGAGGAGTTGGAACTGGCTGCAGAAACCAGGTGGCTGCTAATACGAGGTGTACTACAGATTGGTTTTCATTAGGGGGGAGTTGGAACTGGCTGCAGAAACCAGGTGGCTGCTAATACGAGGTGTACTACAGATTGATTATCAGTGGGGGGGGGGAGTTGGAACTGGCTGTTGACACCAGGTGACAGCTGTTTCCAGGTGAATGTTAGCACAGGTTTGACTGTAAAACCCATCAGAATACACACCAGCATCGGCTGTCTGTTTGTCTTCCGTTTCAACTTCTGACTTCAGTGACTGCTTCACTGATCTTGATCTTTTGGTGACTTGACGGCATGGTGGCGACTGCTCCACGGCAGAACTGAAACATAGATCAGCGCAATAAAAGAAAATAATAAATAGTGATTTTACAAGCCGGATGTGTTCTCCATTTTATTTATTTAGTTTGACTGTAAAATTAATCCTTTGTCTGCTGAGTAAATAAAATCACATTTGCCAGCAACATATTTCCAGATCAGCCATGGTGAAATGCCACCTCTGATCAGGATCTATGTTGTTTGCTATTCAGCCAAGTGCTTTAACTCCACTATCCGAATAGCAAACACTATAGAGCCTGATCAGACGGAACACTGTGCCATCTGATCTGGCTATATTCTGTTTGCAAAAAGTGATGTTATCTGCCGCTAGCGCACAAAGGGTTAAGACATAACCATGTCACCAATACTTGAAAGAGGTAACCATACAAGCAGGTTGTTTTCTCCTCAATCCTAACTGTATGTACATATTATATATACTCGACTATGTTTATTCAAAGCAATAAGTATTGTTTAGACTAAAATAATATATTCTAATATACCTGTGGAAGTCGTGATAGCGCAGTGGATGCACGTTCGCTTCAGGTGCGAAAGGTCCGGAGTTAGAGCCCCGCTGGAGCCGTTACGATTGTGCCCTGGAAGGCATTTAAATTCCACGTTGCCTCTTCTCAATCCCTCGTGGCGATGGATTCCATCAGGAATGAGGTCTCGAGAGCGATTAATATAAGTTGTAATAACTTGTTTCGCAATCGAGCTAAATTTTTGTATAAATTAAAACTAATATACCTGTGGTGTTTATCTTCACCATTTGCATCATGCAGTTTCCTCTTCATACCGGAACCAGTTACAGCGGCGCAGCCTGATGAGGATGGTTCAAGGTCACATGGTGGACTAGGCGAGGGCGGCCCTTTCCAGTCAGAATCTGAAAGATTACAAGATTTGGGCTGTCCGATTAGCGCAGTAGTTAGCGCGCTCGCTTCTCACCAATGTAACCCGGGTTTGAATCTCGGACCGGGAAGTATGTGAGATGGTACGGTGGTCGCCAGATGGGACAGGTGGGTTTTCTCCGGGTACTCCGGTTTCCTCCCACATAAATGACCACATATACGCTTTCATCTGCGCAAACGAGAGTGATTAATATAAGTTGTTTAAACTTGCTTCGCAATCGTTGTAAAATAAATAAATAAAGTTTAAACTTGAAAGATTACAAAACAATTTATTTTTCATTCAAAACATATTTAGCTATTTAACCCAGTCATGTGACCTCCACAGTGATTCAATTCATGAAACTGGGTCATCAGATGATACCCAAACATTGGGATTGTTTGATTATTGTAAATTCTGTTAATAAATTAATAAAATTCACTGTTAAAAAATATTTGTGTTTACAGTCAGTACAAATATCAGTGTTAGTGGTCACCTCTATTAAGCAGCCAACCTGTATTAACCCATTCAACACCAAGTAACTCACATGGACTGGTCCATGATATTCATAAACCAATAAATGAATCAGAAAATCACATTTGGACAAGTTCATTTATCAAAATGGGTAATTATGTCTAGAAATAGTCATATCACAGGCAAAAAGTGCAGATCCTGATGAGACGGCTCGTCACGAGCCGGCTCATCTGGATCTACACTTTTTGTAAGCCTATTTAGAGGTCTGTGGTGTTGAAAGGGTTAAGCAGCCATTTTCCAGATTCCCAATATGCTGTTTTATTATACATTTGACCTCTATTAAGCAGCCACCTATGCTAAGCAGCCACTTTCTATGATTCCCTTGGTTGGCTGCTTAAGACAGGTTTGACTGTAACAGTGAAAGATAGAATTTTATTTCACCGAGTGATCACAAAATGGCGTTAGTCAGTGTCTAGGGTAAACTTTCAACATGATTGTTATCATATGCACCACACATTTTCATGTAATTTGTCAAATAGACGGACATACTCAGGGTTCATTCTAGAGGGTGATTTGGGCGAAATAGTCGCCCTGTCTTCGCACCCCTGGGGCCCAATTTTGTCCAATAAATACACTGGCCCATTATAAAGCACTCCTAGTAACATGTTATATTTAATGATCATACTGCACACATACTTGATGCATACCGTGCATTTTAACAACATTTTGTTGAAATGTATTAAATAACACCATTTTCTCACTTCTCCCAAAAATTTTGACCTAAAATGATCCCTGCATACATAATTTATTTAGCAAATACATCATCATAAGTATGACTGCCAGTTTACTCAGGGCGAATAGATTTTACTAAGGCCAAAAAAATACAAAACTGTGTTTACGTTTTTTTAATGAAATTTTGAGAGAAATGTTTTTATTTTTCACATTTTGAGAGAAATTATTTTATTTTTCACATTTTTCAGTGAAAAAATAATAATAATTTTTTTTTTCCTAACAACAAAATTTGTTTGCGCATGAAACAATAAACACAGGA
>CM026387.1:49828519-49846340 GCA_014843695.1 Archivesica marissinica
ACATCCAGAAGACGGCACTACACAACCTCAAGGATGTCGAGGCCTATGTTGCCCACAGAACCTGCAACTGTGAAATTGACTTGTGCGTGAATTGTCTCCTGGGAATAGAGTATCTGCCCTCAGTAGAACCAGCCCAGTGGAGAGACAAGGGTGATCAGCTGTATATGCCTCAGGAACATGCTGCATATGTCCCCAGGCTGGTATACCAAGGCCAACAAAAAGACTTACCACAGAGTCAGGCCCCCTGCTTCAATGACCCACTGACTCGGCACCAGTTGAGCTACCTGAATGGTGGGGGTGGTAGTGGCAAAACCACACGAGCGATCGAATCGTTCCGCACCAGAGACCCCATGGTGTTCACCCCGACCCACCGTCTGGCCAAAGAGATGCGAGCCAGAGGGGTCAAGGCTCAGACCTACCATAGCTTCTTCCGCTGGAGTGGCCAGACTGACTGGACCCCAGAAAGGATGGGCCAAAAGTACATACCCCGCGTGATCATCTGGGACGAGGTTTGCACTGTTCCAAAGCCAATCCTGGAAGTGTTCCTAGACTGGTTAGACCAGAGAGGGGTCCACATCATCTGCTGTGGTGACCAGGGTCAGCCACCACCAATTGCAGGCGAGATGCCACATGACTGGCTGCGACATGCTGCCCACTACTATGAAGAGGTTGAGGTTGACCACAGAGCGAAAGACCCGGCCCTCAAAGCCCTCAAATGGGAGATCCGCCTCCGGCCGGATCGTGTGCAGTGCTCAGCCATGAGAAAGGCCCTACCCACCTGCCTCGGATGGGACAGATTCATTGCAGTATGGAAGCCAGGCGACCGTATCTTGACCTCGAGACAGAAGGTGCTCAACCTCGCACAAGAGCTGCTATTCCATTACCATAAGGAGCACTTCCCTGACGAGCCGGTGCCCCTCCTCTATCGCCCAAAAGACACCCGAAGACAAAACATTATGGTGACCATCCCAGGGCCTGGTAGGCCAAAGCAGGAAGAGCTCGTCCTCAATGACATCGTTGAGGTGCCTGTCCACTATGCCCAAGAAGTTATGGACGGCAAGTGGGGACAAGACTGGGCTCTCGGCTATGCCATGACAGTCCACTCGAGCCAGGGGCTCACAATCCGCGATCCGCAAAGTCTGGATTATCGACGACTATCTCCAATGGTCGAACCTCGCATACCTCGCCGTCAGCCGCGTGGAGTACATGCACCAGCTCGAACGAGTAGTCTGCCCACCGGAAGAGGGTTCCGATGTGGCAGAGCCACTCACTGAGCAGCAGCTCCGCAAAGTCATCCAGAGAAAGCTTGTGGCATACAAGCGCCATGATCAGGCCAAAGGTCTCCAATCTCAAGGTCGATCACATCCTCGCACTCAAAGACGGCCAGCAGAACCGCTGCGCGGCATGCAACATCGAGCTCCTCTGGGTATACCAACCCAAAGATACCCAGCAGTTCAGTGTCGACCGGCTGGACAACACCCGAGGCCATACCCGTGACAATATCCGGCTGACGTGCCTGGAATGCAACAGAAAAAGGGGTTACGCGGTCCTCAACGCTTAAGAACCCCATCAGGTGGCAGAACGGTATCAGGAGGCACCACAAGCAGCTCTTCCCGGACAAACCCCTGCTGAGGGCCATCCAGCAGATAGTAGAGCACGGGCTCTTCAGGCTTGGTAACCGAGCGACCAAGCCGGTATACCCGGAGGGACCACACAGGGTCGGTCGCACGACGACGGCCACCCTCTAGTTTGCCGGGTTGATAGAGGTAGCGAACGCCAACACCAGAGGGGAGCTTATGCTCCGACGAGCCAACGGGACGGTGCGACGAAGCTGCGACCACGGATGAGGGCTTTTGTGCCACACTCTTGGCCTTGATCGCATTAGAAGGCTTCTTGCCGGTCAATCTGGTCACTTTGCCGTTCAAAGCCGCAACCACGGCAGGCAGCCGAGCCACCCATTCAGCCGATCGTTCTCCAGACGGAAGTCTCATCTCTTGGGCGTATTGGTGCCCAAAGAGCCGCTCTGCCAGTGTGCGATTGAAACGCTCCACAATCCCTTGGTCTCGATGGATATCTACACGGCCACGCCTGACAGAGACACCGTGTTTGGCCAGCAGTTGGTTCACCGCACCCATGAACTTGCGCCCCGGATCGACCTGAAGCAACTTTGGCCATTTCAGGGGGCTCCGCCTGTAAATCCTTTCAAGGGCGGCTGAGACCTCCTTCGTGGCCAGGGGCTCTGCCTCTTTGTACCGGGAGGCCACGTCAATGATGGTGAGGGCGTACTTGAACGTTTTGCGACCCGCCCTGTCGTGAGGCAGAAATAGGAGGTCGGCCTGGTGGACGCCGTTTGGCACCGGTACGTCGAACTTGGGTCGCGGTATGTGTCGTGGGGCGGGGAGGTAGATCTGCCAGATGGCCTGCTTCTTCAGCCAACCCCGTGTCACATCTTCGGAGACCTTAGCGGCTGCGGCGAGGTTTTTTATGGCTGCGAGCCCCTTCCAGTAACCGCGGGGACTGTAGTATAGCGAGCTAAGATTACTGTCGGTCATGGTATAAGCTAAGCTTGTGACATGGCTGTTTCGCTATCCAGCGCGCGAATGTATTCTAATAATCCTATGAGTCTCCAACATGCCCTGCGTGTCATCGGATCTAGCAACCCCGTTGTAGCTCTAAGGTCAGTTGGGCCTGATAGGACCCTGGTAGCGAATTTCTGCACAGCAGCGTGATCGGTACGCCACGACTCCAGGAATCGCCGCGCCGTGTTTATCATAGTATCACCAAGGGGGCCAGGATGTTTGTTTCGCTTGGCACAGTACCCGACCTCAAGCATTGCAAAGTACAGCTCCTCTGGTAAACCCATATCTATATAGAAAGGAAACAAAATCTCAAGCGCGACAATTACTTGGCGAGTTTGTATGCCACGAGGACTGTCGCGGTCATCCCCAGGACGGCGAAGACAATCTCACGATCTTTCTGGTCATCGCTAGGTGTATAGAAGTCTGAGAGCCGGGGCTGTCGTTCCGACACCAGCGGCGCGACATGTGGAAATACCTGCGCGTACTCACGGATCGCCGTGTCGACGTCCCGGAAAGATTGCACGGCATGACCCTGACGGCGGAGTTCTTCGTTAATCCAATCAAGGCGCTCAGCCCGTTTGTTGGACCATGCTGACTGCGCGGCCTGGAGCTGTTCTACAGCTGTGTCGTGCCGTTTGCGCTCCTCGTCAACACCCGAGCTTCGCAGCTTCGAGAATAGGTAGTTGCTACCGCTGAAGGCCAGCGCGTTGACCAGGGCGCCCCCAACTAGCATTGCGATCGAGGCCATCGTTGTTATACATACGTCTACTTCATGATATCTGCAGGTATGATCCCATGTTTAATTAGCATATCTTTCGTGGCCATGGCCAGGCCCACACCAAGAACTACCATGCCGACGTCATAACCATTGAAGTCCAGCTTGGGGGTAGCTGCTTTGAAGGCCATCTTACCCAGGCGTGCATAGCCCACAGCCAGGCCAGATACCACAACCGAATGATACGCCGCATTGGCCAACATTTTTCCGTCAGTAGACATTGTTTTTCTTCGCGCGACTATTGCATATAGAATGGGTCAAGCGAAGTCTTTAAATGACTCGCTGTCGGAACGACAATGTTAGCTCGGGCGGGCATAGGTGTATGCGCCTCCCGCCTACTGTTCACAACAACCCATAAGGCATATGCAAGACCGCCAACGATCCACGGGGTCCAGAGCTCGCTACACTGGTACCAGTGTTCCGTCGCGGTTTCCACCGCTGACACATGCTGCGGGGCGACAACCGTTTGTTCTCCAGCGTTGCCCTGTTCCACCGGGGCGACGGCAACTGAGGGTTTGTGATTCTCGAGTTTCGATGTTTGCAACGTGGCTTTGGCATCTCTGAGCTCGGCACGTATTTGATCTTCCTTGGCCTTCCGAGCCGCAGCCCCTGCCCGTCCTGCCGCTTGTTTTATAGGATCCTTCCGTCGTGCTGTTTGCAGCTTCGTAGGCGTCGTCTCTGGTGTCAGAACTACAGGATCTGTCACTCTCTCCGGTGTAGACATCGTTAGCTATGGTAAGCGGACATACGTGTCCAAATTGGCAATGCTTCGCAGTGGTTAACGCCGCGGTGAGCGGTGCAAGGTACATGCCATACCTGTGGTATAGCTTGCACGTGGCTGTGCTTAACGCGTGGCTGACGAACGGATCAGCTTCGAGGTCGGCAACTAGTCTCGGTTGATTTTCTGGTTGTATGGGTAGAAACATACTTGCTACTGCTGCGTAGAACTGAAGGGCTGCGGCCCCTAAGGTTTTTGTCATCGCGGCCCCGAGCTTTGCTTCATAGCGAGCATAGAGCCTCTCGATGTCATTGTCTGCCATATTGTCAACCTGGTCGGCTGTGAGCTGTCGCCCTAGATATTGTTTAGTCTGCCCCCCTGCTGCTAGTGCTGCAAGTCGTTGATGCTTGTCGTCTTGACGGGCTCTCTCGTCTCCCGGCGTCTCGGCAGTCGGGACCGCTGTTTCCGTCGTCCCATCAATCGGGGCCGCGGCATCCATCAACTGATCAAGAAGTTCGTCGCAGTTCATTTTTCTGAGTGCTATCCGTACTCGCCTCTTAAGTCTAACATACTGCCACACGCACCACCCCAGTGTGGCGGAAATTATGATCTGGTTGATCAGCAGAATTGCTTCCCACATGCTAAGCTGTGAATAGCACTTTATAAGCAGCTGGTTGGTCCGTCTTTAACAGCAGCGTGCTGTGTTTTGTTCCTGCAAGCGTCTGCCGTACCGTGGCCCGCTCTTCATACGTGGGAATGACGTCATTCTCTCGAAGGCACTCTTCGAAGGAGTCACGATCTTTGCAGTGAAAGACCGCGGCCCAGCGTGTTTGCTCGCGGAGATCCTTCAAAACTGAGTTGTATTTCTGGGTCAACACCCAGACGCTTTGCAGCGCATGCCGTCCGCTGAAGGCCAGCTCTGACAGCATGTCCTTCTTTTTGGTCATAGCTGTCTTGGCCGAGCAGTCGTCAATCACGTACAGGGTGGGCTCACCCTGGAACATGGTGTAGAAGACCCGCAGCCAGGTATGTAACTTTTCACAGGGGTCTAGTATGTAGACCTCGGGGTCCCTCCAGATCCAAGGGCGGCTCTGGTAAGTTGCGTTATGCGCAATCGTGGGGCAGAGGCTCACTATGTGCCGAAAGATCCCGCGATAGGGGCCCTCGAGCAAGTCCAGTATGAATACAGTTTTACCGCAACCAGTCTGACCGCATATGATGGCCGAGTGGGGGTCGCGGGGTAGCAGATCAGTAGAGCGCACTGACGAATCGACCATCTTCGATGTTGAGCTGTGCATCTGTAATGATGTACAGATACACGTTCAATGCGCCATCGGCGTCTGCTTCTTTGGCAATCTGGATTGTTACACCCTCTCTGGCATTCTCCACTCTGCGCCCACTGCCATGGAGTTGGTCATCATCGCTGGTCCGCAAATCGAGCCACAATGCGTATTTCGAAGTTAGGAACTCTGCCAGAGAGACGTCCGCGAGCTGTAGGTCTTTGGCGACCGCAGCAACCTCTGGGGCGCGCTTAGAGCCGCATGCAAACTGCTTTTTGGCTTCATCCCACTGCTGGTAGGCGCGCATGCCGTGGCTGTACAGCTGGTTGGGGACACCCTCAATTGTCACCTCAACCTTGGTAATTTTGGGATTGTAGAAGCTTTCGGTTTCTCTAGCCCCGGCCTCCTCGAACAGCATCAGGATTCCCTTCATCGAGCGGGCCGGGACGTTGATATTAATGTTCCACAGGGTGTCGTTTTTGTTTTTCGTTATTTTGCGATGACGAAGAACTCTGTCATAAAGGATTGCAAGCCGCCCGGTATACTGCTCTCTAATCCTTCGTGCGAGGTCGGGCAGCGTGACCATGTCGTACTCCAGTGAAATGTTTTCCACCGCATACGTCGAGTTCACGTCTGTAGCGATGAGAACACGGCTATAGTCGTTGAACGTTAGTTCGTATTCCAGGCGGTCTGCCAGTGCGCTTTGATAGAATGGCATGTGGCTCTCCAGCAGCTCAAAGTCGAGTGGGATGTGGTAGCGGTTACCGTATGTCGCAGAAATTGCGTTGTGCGCGGAATCGTTATCTGCCTTGTTACCAGCATCGATTCTAAGTCTGGTTACGTTCCGATTGTTGCTAGTGTCAATGCCCTGATAGACCGCATTTTCGCGCTCTTGTGCAGTCTTCCAGAGATCTTGGTAACAGTAGTAGACATCGGAGTCATCGATAGACATAATCTCATTACCACTGATTTTGATAGTCGTTTTCTTGACTATGGCGCGGCCCAGGTTCTGGACGACGGTTCGATTTACGTCTGTCGACGTCAGTGAGATGGTGAAAGCGAGGCGAACGGTCCCTGGCACAATCACGTCGTTAGCTCCAAGGTTGGGGAAGCGGACCAAGAGCTGCTGGTTCTGGTCAATCTTCGAGGGGTTGTTCGTAATGACCACGCTCTGTCTTATGCCCTTTGCCCCGAGGGGCTCCCGCAGCCTGCGGTATGGATTAAGTTTGCGTCCGTATTGAGTTGAAGCCATTACTATATTGAACCCAAATGTGGTAGCCTTCAATACGATGGCAGACATTGATATGGATGATTTCGTACACGACGATGATGTAGAAGATGATGTAGACGACACCTATGATACCGGTATGTTGCCTGGCGGGACGCAGGCGTACGAAAATGTCACTCCTGGAGGGGCCATCGGGCCTCTTAGTCAGGAACTGCTTGGATCCGCCATAGATGCCTACTACGGCGAACTGGCAGAAAAAGGCATGGTCCCGTCGGTTGGCCATGACTACTCCAAGTTTGAATTGAATCGGTACGGTAGATTGCACCTGAAATCCGCCTCTAACATCGAGATTGTCAATGCCCGCACCGGCGAGCCACTCTCATTAAATACCATTGCCGGGAAGCGAGGTGGCGGCCAAATCATCAGAGACGAGCTTGGATTCACGGATTGGGTGCGAGGTAAAACAATTATATCCGCCCGGGCAGTAGAGCCCTCCATGCAGCTACCACTGAGCTAGGTGGAGCAGCAGACAAAATAGAAACAGTTGAACTCAACGAGATCCCGCAAGTCGCCACCGATGCTATTCGCACAGTGGAGACGACGTTCACCGATAATCAGATAGAAGACATACTCAGCACAATGGATGATCCGCCGTTAAACCTTCGTGCAGACGGTCCGGGGCGAGCTAACCAACAACCTCGCCAGACTAACGGAGCTCGATAAACATATAGCGCTAGAAAACAGAAAACTAGAAGAGGCTGAACCGGAAGATAGGGAGCGGATCACTGAGCGCCTGCGGGGGTTGCAGGATGAAAGAGCAGCCCGCTTGGAGGCCGCCTCTGCCGCTGCAGCGGTTCCCGCTAAGGAGGGCATCAAGGAGTGGGCTAAAAAGGTGTTGAAATATTTTGGTAGGGCACTGGCAAAACTCGCCGGAAAGGCTGCGGCAGCGCTTCCTGGCATTATCGGTGGCATTGCCTCCGGGCTCCTCACCTTCTTGAGCAAGACGGCGGGGTGGCTCTCAGAAAATATATGGGCACTGGTCGTTGCCGTCGGCGGGCTACTGTATGTTGCAGCCTGGCGCGGCCTAGGTTAGTACATTACTAGGGTAATAGCCAAAGAATTGCCAACCCTGAGATGACGCCAACCATAATGAGCGCATTTATCTCATCTTCATGCTGTTCTTTATCAGTCGTTCCCGTGGGAACCGCTGCCGGTGGGCCTGGTTCCGGCTCGGCAATCTTTTGATGAAGCGGACCGGCGGAGAAGCTCCCGTGAGTTGTTGGTATGACAGCCACCCCGTTGACATCGTCATTGCGACCTAAGGACAGGTTGGAGCTAGCTATCACGATTTCATTGTTGTATCCGGCCTGATGACCGATTCGCAGCAACATGTCGCTCGGTGCCATGTAGAGGCTGTGGCCGAAGACGAAATCTACCTGACTCTTCGCATACTGAAGAACGTCTTGGTACCGCACGATTGCCGATGGGATGTCCACCGGGGAGTTTATGGCGTCCTCGACATTCGCTAGAAACTGCTTCTGTGCGTCAAATGCCGTGCCAACTCCCACGATGCAGGACCTCGTCTGTGACTGGGCTCCCATGAGAGCCCAGACATAGGTCCGGATTGAATCATTCAGGCGGGAAACACCGGCCCGGGTGAACCCGTTCGACTTATCTAACACAAATGTGCTCCAGGCGCCGTCTACGCCCGGATCCTGCAGAATATGATCAATATGAGCTTTCACCGGAGGAGCGTAATATGCTTTAGCTAGGAAAGGCGTATGAAACTCACCGGGGACCTCAGGACCGAAGGTCGCCGACGACCGATCTAAATTACCGACATTGACCGATAATATTTGTGCGTGGTCTGCCATGCTCGTCCGCGCCCTCGTGCTGTGACTTAGGGTGTAGACATCACCGAGCCCGTTGCTGTTCTGGTAGCTCTTCTGCCGCCAGTCGGTCATCGGACTCACGTCAAACTCTGCGCATATCCGCTCATAGGCCCGTCTGTCGGACGTATTTGAGAAGGGATCGAAATTATTATCCTGCGGTAGCGAGACTCGTAATTCGTCTAAAATCCTCCTAATAGTATAGTAGACGTGGAAGATATAGACCGATTGCATCAGCGGTTCGTTTTGGGCACCTACACCGTTCAGATGGTCTTCGAACGACACACCGCAACCGGTCGTGGCACACCACATGGCGAAGTTGAGCTGATTCTGCCAAAACTGCATCGGTGTGTTGTTCCAAGCCTGCGCCACGGTGTCCGTCTTGACAGGAGGTAGCCTGTATTTTCGCCAGATATTCGTAACCTCAGTGTAGAAGACCTCGTTCGGGCCGACCGTGATCATCAGGGTGGTTAGGTTCACGGCCTCAAGCTGGCGTTTATATACACCGCCGGTTTTATAAGTAACCGAAGGATTATAGCCGAAAGTTCTATTTAAGGTATTAGCCATATTTTATTATAACTATGTTTCAAACAATCACCGATGTTCAAAGGGGTGAGGCCACAAGCCTCCAACAATATATTGATAACCGTGGCGGGGATCTACGCGTTGGCCTTAGATCAATAACACTTACGGTCGGTTGGTATAATACGATCATAAACGAAGGATTTGGGTACCTAAAAGAGGGTACTATAGTCGCGGTAAAATTATCACCGGGTTTATGGAATTTCGAGGATTTACAAACATTTATAGATACAGAATTTACCGACTTCGCGAGTATCAGCATTTGTAAATCTAATGGAATCGCAACCCTAAATGTCAAACGCGAAAAAATAACTATGACACCTGGTATGTGTGACATACTAGGTATATTTAAAACGTATAACGCTAATAAAGGTTGGTTGGAACCCGGTATATACGTCGGCGAAAAACCGGTAAGTTTTGCCTTAACTAAAACTATTCGAGTGCACTTAGAACACTTAAATACGTCGTATAACGTATGTGATGGAGCTCCGAGTACACTCCTTAAGATAATAGACGCGGGAAATGCTTTCTTCGGGGAACCCGTTGTTATAGATTATCCTAATCCAGAATTCAAACATTTGGAACGCGGTTGTATTAACGAATTGGATATTACTATCAGAGATGATAACGGAAGAAAGTTAGACAATCACGAATTTCCGATCTCCGTAGTACTCGAAGTAAAATGAGTATTTACGGGCCGGGTAGTCATAAAGAATATATTAAAGGTAACGGTAAATTAAATGATCTAGAAAAACGATTAAATAAATTTATAGCCATAACGTCGTCAACTATATTAGATAAATCCGAATCGGCTAAATTAAATAGTATAGAAAAACAATTAAACGGATTAGTTGCCGTAACGTCGACTATATTAAATAAACCCGATTCGGATACTCGTAAATTAAATGCTCTAGAAAAACACTTAGACGGATTAATTGCCGTAACGTCAACTATATTAAATAAACCTAAAAAAGAAAGTATTACTATATGGGCCGAGGAAAGGGATCCTTTACGCGATGTATTGGGATGGGCATTCGGTAATAGCGCTAATAATAAATATTCCGGATACCCTATGACTATAGCGGGTAGAATTTTACGCATGTCTATTTCTTCCATAAAAACTGGTAGCGGAGGTGATGGTTTAGATACGATTACGGTACATCCCGTAATTAACGGAATTACACAAAAAGAAAGTATTACAAAAATTAAGGACGTTCGATCGGCGTATATAGTTTTTGCTAATCCTATTGAAGTGATGGCAGGTAATGTTATAAACTTTGTAACGACTTCGGCTAGACCGTTAGACGCTATTAGTGTTGTAGCTATAATAGTTGAACTAGATTTATAATATGAAAGAGTAAAAAAAAAGATGGCGTTATACCCAACTATACCTATAACGGAAGAGATTAATGTAGATCCCTCGATTTTTAGAATGGGGAGAATCGTAGAGATTCAAACCTTACTACATAACGAACGTAATAATCGGGTAACTATATCTAAAAAATATAAACGATTAGCGAATATCGTCGAAGGAGCCAATACAATATTCGCTACGGGTTCTATAGTTAGCGGAGTCGGAAGCGTTACTATAACAACGACGATCGTAGGAACTCCGATAGCTATAGGATTGGGTGTAGCTGCCGCGGCTAGCGGACTTTTATGCATGGTAGGAAGAAAAGTCATACGCCATCTAGAAAATAAAAGTAAAAAACACGATTGTATAGCGATTGCCGCCCAATCTAAGAAAAACAGTATCGATCTCATAATAAGCGAAGCTATTCGGGATAACGTAATATCCGACCCCGAATTTAAAATAGTATGCGAAGAATGGGATCGATACCAATCCTTAAAAGAGGATATCCGAACTAAATGTAGAGCATCTCCCGATGTATTATCGAAGGCCAACATCGATAAATTAATCGCTGACGGTAGATCGGACGAGAGAAAAAAAGTGTTAAAACAACTAAGCGCGTAGTGTGTTTATGTATGTGGGGAGGTCCTATCGAACGTGAAAGTCCTCCCAATTACACGCCTCGAGCAATCCCTAGTGCTCCAGAATATTAAACATTTTCGACTTAAGGGGAAAAAAAGGGTTCTTAAATAATATCTCTTATATTAGAAATATTATTTAAGAATCTTTTTTTTTTGCGTTGATTACGTTATTTTTTTACATTATTTTTTACATTATTTTTTACGAGGAAGTAGATGCAAGTTACTTTTACGGAACATAATTAAATGAACCTTACAATAAAATAGATAACAACTTTTACCACAAACTTGGTTAGTACCAACCTTCACCCATTTACACCGACCATCCATTATAATATCTATAAATATTAACTCTAATTAAAAGTCTTGAAACTTATTTGTCGGGGTCGAAGAGTGTCGTAAGAAATGAGTAAAATGTGTTGACATTTCCGAGGGTATATTCTTCGATAACAATTTTAGGTCGATATTTTAACCCCCCAATTTCGATTATTTCCCGCACCATTTGACTATAGCGCTCGATTTTTCGACACAAGTTTACCACTCACTCCGTTAACTCACTTCCCCCTTTAAATGGACCATTTGACTAGACTAGGGCTTTCCATTTTGTAGTACGGATTTACCACCCACTTTGTTACTCACCTACCCTGCTGAGTAAAATGTGTCGAAGAATGTTGACATAATATTCCAATTAGTTGGGTATATTCCTCGTCGTTTTGGTTATAATATAATAACAAATTTAGGTCGATATTTTAACACCCCAAATTCGATTATTTGGGAATTAGAACGAGTTGGAGAGCTTTATTTTAATAAAAAAGGGTCCCATCAAAAATGTTACTCACCCCCCTGCTGCTACAGGTATTTTTTTTAGGCCTAAACAATTGAACACATCGTATGTACTCACTACTAAAGCAAAAACGCTTGAAATCCTCGTGCACTTCCCCCTTACTCAGAAGGAACTGCTGTCCAAGTTCAGAACCAATAGTCACGTTTCCTGAACTACTGCATTCAGCGCCGCACCAAGTCACTAGGACACTTTCCTCCCCAGCATAGGCAAGTTGATCAACCTATAATTGTATAAAAGCTTGCACGATGTATCAAAGCTCCGTCTCCGTGGTCGAATGGTTAAGGTCTCTGACTTGTATATCATTGTAACTTATCATCACTGATGGTCACGGGTTCGAGCCCCGCTCAGATCGTGTCTCTTTATATGAAACAGTTGGCAGTTTCTTACGGAGGTTGGTGCACCCAAGTATTGGTTAACTGCTGGAGCCTGCCCAGGAAACGTGTTGTTAGGTAAACTGCCTGCCGCTAAAATGGGAAACCGGTTAAATTAATGTATTCTTAACTTACAAGAGACTTACAAGCGCCTATATTCATGACTTACAATTGACTGTCTTCTTAACATACACATGACTTACAAGCACCTATATATATGACTTACAAGCACCTATATACATGACTTACAAATGACTGTGTTCTTAACATATATATGACTTACAAGCACCTATATTCATGACTTACAATTGACTGTCTTCTTAACATACACATGACTTACAAGCACCTATATATATGACTTACAAACACCTATATTCATGACTTACAAGCATATATATTCATGACTTACAAATGACTGTGTTCTTAACATACACATGACTTACAAGCATCTGTATCTGGTTTTTAATGATGTCTTTAAACATAGACTTGTACATGACTGACTCCCTCATCTTCATTACATCCTCCTTGTCCCTCATGGTACCAGCCTAAAATGTATCCATGGTAATTGATCTATATACAAATTTATGTTAGTTTGATTGCGTGCGAAACAAGTTCCTACAACTTATATAAATCACTCTCGAGACCTTATTCCTGATGGAATCCATCGCCACGAGGGAGAGAAAAGAGGCAACGTGGAATTTAAATGTATTACCTAAGGGCACAATCGTAACAGCTCCAGTTGGGTTCGAACTCTGGGTCTTTCGCACCTGAAGCGACGAAACTACCACTGCACTTTCGCGGCTTCCACTGGTAGTTGGTACGTGTCACAAAGGTAAACAAACACGTCAGTTATTAGGAAGCCTTTTTCCAAACTCGGTATAAAAAATGACAAGACATACATACCGGTAGTATATTTAACAAAAACATGGTTATGGTTAGTTTATGGTTAGTTTATGGTTAGTTTAGGGTTAGTTTAAGGCTAGGGTTATGGTTAGTTTATGGTTAGTTTAGGGTTAGTTTAAGGCTAGGGTTATAGTCCTACCTTGAATCTGAATGGCTGGAAACACGAGATGGATTATGTCCAGGTAAGGGTCACTTAGTGTATACTATGTGTGGAGGCACGAATTTAGCGGATTAACCAACGATAGCGAAGGACAATATGAGAATTAACCAGACTAGCAGTCAATTAGTTTATACAAATTTAATTTAGCTTGATTGCGAAACAAGTTCTTATACCTTATACTAATCACTCTCGAGACCTCATTCCTGATGGAATCCATCGCCACGAGGGAGAGAGAAGAGGCATATCATAGCAGTCAATTAAGAAATAATATTTTTCTTTCAGTTATTTATTGGCGTATAAAACATGGTTTGGAATTCTGAAGCGTAGGAATTAACTAGGCCGAAAACAGGTGGGGAACGACGAAAACAGGTGGGGAACGACGAAAACAGGTGGGGAACAACGAAAACAGGTGGGGAACAACGAAAACAGGTGGGGAACAACGAAAACAGGTGGGGAACAACGAAAACAGGTGGGGAACAATGAAACAGGTGGGAACAATGAAAACAGGTGGGGAACAATGAAAACAGGTGGGGAACAACAAAAACCAATGAAAACAGGTGGGGAAACACTGGAAAAAGGTGGGGAACAACAAAAACATGTGGGGAACAATGAAACAGGTGGGGAACAACGAAAACAGGTGGGGAACAATGAAAACAGGTGGGGAACAATGATGGAACAACAGGTGGGGAACAACGAAAACGGGTGGGGAACGACGAAAACGGGTGGGGAATGACGAAAACAGGTGGGGAACAACGAAAACATGTGGGGAATGAAAACAGGGTGATTAACGATACAGTTCTCACTCGTTAATAAATTAAATAAAATGTGTGTATTATTGATGTTGACAAGTAACTGAAGCTGAAGTTTTTATAAAATTTGATTTAGTTGTTAGGTATTCCATTAAGTTTGCACAAAAAATGGATAGTATTATATATATCCACGATATACTGACTGTAAATAATATAGATTGGAATGGTCATTACAGTGAGACATGCCAATGTGAGCTTCGATTGAGTACGGAAGATGGTATGCCTTGATACAACACGCTGGGGTCTTAGTCTTCCTTCCTGCAACCCATACATGCCCCCACACACCCATACTCCCACCACCCCATCAGATTCTGTCATTAGTAGGATTGTCTAACGACCCATACATGCCCCCACACACCCATACTCCCTCCACCCCATCAGATTCTGTCATTAGTAGGATTGTCTAACGACCCATACACGCCCCAATACTCCCTCCACCCCATCAGATTCTGTCATTAGTAGGATTGTCTAACGACCCATACACGCCCCCACAAATGCCTTGCCTAAGGGCACAATGGTAACAGGTTCAGCGGGGCTTGAACTCCGGACCTTTTGCACCTGAAGCGAACGCGATGCGACTGCGCTATCACGACTTTTTTGAAAGAGAGATTTTGAATTTGTATGCCCGACTAATACATTGAGCACCAGATGATGTGGTTCTGCTAGAGGGGTCTGGAACACCCGACATTGAGCACCAGATGATGTGGTTCTGCTAGAGGGGTCTGGAACACCCGACATTGAGCACCAAATGATGTGGTTCTGCTAGAGGGGTCTGGAACATTATAAATACTAGAACTTCAATGGTGCACTCCGACACATTTAACTTTACGTCTTGGATGTTCAAATTTCGATAGTTATCAGAGATATGAATTTGACTTTTATGTTGTGCAGAATGAATGTGACAACCCAACTCTTTGTCATATCCCCTCACATTCATCATCATCATATATCATCATCATATATCATCATCATCATCTATCATCATCACCATCATCATCATCTATAGTGATTGCGTCACTCTGCATAGAGTATACTCGCAATGTCGTTAAAAAGTCAACATGTGCAACAGTCAGGGTAGGCGTTTCTCAAAATTAAAATTTCCATATTTACAAGTAGTTCTTAAAAACGGATAAAAGAGTCCATGTGTGTTTAGTGGAGATAGCAATTGGCCAGTACCAATTGGAAACGCCCCAAGGTGGTCTGGTCAATAGCGTTCTGTGGTAGCTTGTTCCAGAGTACTATGGATGCAGGAAAGAAGCTGTTCTGGTATATGTTTGTACGGGCTCTGATTTGGCAGTAGCGTTGGTTGTGGCCTTGGTTGGTCCTGGCTGGCTAAAGGTGGGTTTGGATTGATGTCAACTAGGTTGTGGAGGGTCTTTAATAGCATGGTTAGACGTGTGTTTTCGTGGCGTTGTTGTAAGGTGGTCCATGCCAGGTCGTTCATCATGTTTGTTACACTGCTGGTTGTGGAGTAGTCGTTCTTGACAAACCTAGCAGCTCTCCGCTTGATGACACCAATTACTGTGATCGTTAACGCTTGGGGTTAACGCTTGGGGTTAATGCTTGGGGTTAATGCTTGGAGTTAATGCTTGGGGTTAATGCTTGGGGTTAACGCTTGGGGTTAATGCTTGGGGTTAACGCTTGGAGTTAACGCTTGGAGTTAACGCTTGGAGTTAATGCTTGGAGTTAACGCTTGGGGTTAACGCTTGGAGTTAATGCTTGGGGTTAACGCTTGGAGTTAACGCTTGGGGTTAATGCTTGGGGTTAACGCTTGGGGTTAATGCTTGGGGTTAATGCTTGGAGTTAACGCTTGGAGTTAACGCTTGGAGTTAATGCTTGGGGTTAACGCTTGGAGTTAATGCTTGGGGTTAACGCTTGGAGTGTCACTTGGCTGATGGACTGTATCTCCATTGGTGAATACTGAGGAGAACTGGTCGTTCAAGATGTCAGCTTTCTGTTTGGCATCACAATGTCAGGCCATCCTTCTTCAGGGAGGACACACCAAGGCTATCCTTTTTCCTTGACTTGATGTAATTCCAGAAGAATTGGGGTTTGTATGGTCCTCTTTCAGCTTGTCCGATATATGATTGTCATATGTTGATTGGCAGGCTCGCTGGGCTTTCCGCTTGATGTTCTAGTACTTTGCCCAGTGTTCATGAGAGTTGGACTTCTTAACTTGTTTAAACCAGTGCCTCTTCAATCTGGTGGCACGACGTATGCTCTTGTTGATCCATGGTTGGTTGAATCGTTGGGGGCTCTGGCGTGATGGGACCTCATCATATTGGCAGCCATCTCTGAATAGATCCCAGATGACGTTGATGTCAGGGTTGGTTTGCATGGTGGCGATCATTGAGTCGGATAAGGCTTTATACTTCATCTTGATGTTTTCCACGTTGGCCTATCCACATATGTATAGTGTACGCTTGATGGGCTTGCGATGTGTAACACACATGTTGGGGTCTACAAATAAGGCATGGTGGTCGTTAATGCCAGGGATAGCGGCACATCTGTTGACAAGCTTGGGTCGGTTTGTGAGGAAAAGATCAAGGATGTGTTGCCACGTGTAGGGAAGTCGACTACCTGTGTAAGGCCCAGGTCATGTTCTAGTAGTAAGAACTGTTCATTGATGGATTTCCTATACTGATGTCCACAAGCTGTATTGTTTGACCAGTTAATGTCTGGGAGATTGAAGTCACCAGCAATCCAAATTGTGGCATTCTTGTATTTATTGCAGACTTGAGCAATGGCATTGTATAAGTTGGTTGAGTAGATTTGAGTAGATTTCATCATTGTTGGTTGGTCGGTATGCGGAGCCTATCATTAGTGTTTCATTGTTGATGCAGTCAATCTTCTGAAATAGGATGTCGCACAGGGTGTCAATTTCAACAGGTTCACTGATGATGTCGTTCTTGATGAGGATAAGGTTCACTCCATAGCCGTCTGCTCTGTCTTTTCAGTGGATGGTGGCAGCATCATATATAGATGGGCTCAGCCATGTTTCACAAGCACAGAATGATAATGTCACATTTTACAGAGTCGAGGAAGTTCCAGAAGCTTCCTCTTTTCTTGGAACCAGAAATGCTTTATGCGTTGAGGCTCGTATGTTGCTGGTACGTAGCTTGTGTTTCCCTTTCTTCTTGGGACTAGAACAGGAGGGAGGAAATAATGGAAACTGGTCTTCACTTGAAGAACTGTTCGTGCTAAGTTTCGATATGCTATGTTACAGCTGGATCTGTGATATCACTACTGTTGAACGAGCGTGGACTTGTCAGTTTGCTGGTGCGGTTTTGGCTTGCGTCACCTTCGTGCGTGTAGACCGACTCAGAGGCTGGTGGAGAAGTTTGGAATGCCGCTAGCCTGGGTGCCAGTCTGTCGATTTTTCATTTTTTAACTTCTGGCAAAATGACCAGAAACTCGATACGGCCCAATTAATAGTCTTGGTGTTAAAATATATTTATTTGACTGACCAGGCAAAATATATCGCCTGTTCCCAGGCTAGAATGCCGCATGTAAAACATGTAAAAGACATATCATTACCGGCTTTTGTGAATGGTAGACAAACATCATCATTCATCTGGTAGACAAACATCATCATTCATCTGGTAGACAAACATCATCATTCATCTGGTAGACAAACATCATCATTCATCTGGTAGACAAACATCATCATTCATCTGGTAGACAAACATCATCA
>CM026387.1:49847340-49895441 GCA_014843695.1 Archivesica marissinica
ATATAGAGCATATAGTGACATTCGTGTTGCATATAGAGCATAGAGTGACATTCGTATTGCATATAGAGCATAGAGTGACATTCGTGTTGCATATAGAGCATAGACTGATATATAGAGCATAGAGTGACATTCATGTTGCATATAGAGCATATAGTGACATTCGTGTTGCATATAGAGCATAGAGTGACATTCGTATTGCATATAGAGCATAGAGTGACATTCGTGTTGCATATAGAGCATAGACTGATATATAGAGCATAGAGTGACATTCATGTTGCATATAGAGCATATAGTGACATTCGTGTTGCATATAGAGCATAGAGTGACATTCGTATTGCATATAGAGCATAGAGTGACATTCGTGTTGCATATATAGCATAGACTGACATATAGAGCATAGAGTGACATTCGTGTTGCATATAGAGTATAGACTGACATATAGAGCATAGAGTGACATTCGTGTTGCATATATAGCATAGACTGACATATAGAGCATAGAGTGACATTCGTGTTGCATATATAGCATAGACTGACATATAGAGCATAGAGTGACATTCGTGTTGCATATAGAGTATATAGTGATATATAGAGCATAGAGTGGCATTCCTGTTGCATATAGAGCATAGAGTGACATTCGTGTTGCATATAGAGTATAGACTGACATATAGAGCATAGAGTGACATTCGTGTTGCATATAGAGTATAGACTGACATATAGAGCATAGAGTGACATTCGTGTTTCATATAGAGCATAGACTGACATATAGAGCATAGAGTGACATTCGTGTTGCATATAGAGCATAGACTGACATATAGAGCATAGAGTGACATTCGTGTTGCATATATAGCCTAGACTGACATATAGAGCATAGAGTGACATTCGTGTTGCATATAGAGTATATAGTGATATATAGAGCATAGAGTGGCATTCCTGTTGCATATAGAGCATAGAGTGACATTCGGGTTGCATATAGAGTATAGACTGACATATAGAGCATAGAGTGACATTCGTGTTGCATATAGAGTATATAGTGATATATAGAGCATAGAGTGGCATTCGTGTTGCATATAGAGCATAGAGTGACATTCGGGTTGCATATAGAGTATAGACTGATATATAGAGCATAGAGTGACATTCGTGTTGCATATAGAGTATATAGTGATATATAGAGCATAGAGTGGCATTCATGTTGCATATAGAGCATAGAGTGACATTCGGGTTGCACATAGAGTATAGACTGACATATAGAGTATATAGTGTCATTCGTGTTGCATATAGAGCATAGAATGGCATTCTTGTTGCATATAGAGTATAGAGTTATATATAGAGCATAGAGTGACATTCGTGTTGCATATAGAGCATAGAGTGACATTCGTGTTGCATATAGAGAATAGAGTGATATATAGAGCATAGAGTGACATTCGTGTTGCATATAGAGTATATAGTGATATATAGAGCATAGAGTGACATTCGTGTTGCATATAGAGTATATAGTGATATATAGAGCATAGAATGGCATTCTTGTTGCATATAGAGTATAGAGTTATATATAGAGCATAGAGTGACATTCGTGTTGCATATAGAGCATAGAGTGACATTCGTGTTGCATATAGAGAATAGAGTGATATATAGAGCATAGAGTGACATTCGTGTTGCATATAGAGCATATATTGATATATAGAGCATAGAGTGACATTCGAGTTGCATATAGAGTATAGACTGATATATAGAGCATAGAGTGACATTCGGGTTGCATATAGAGCATAGAGTGACATTCGGGTTGCATATAGAGTATATAGTGATATATAGAGCATAGAGTGACATTCGTGTTGCATATAGAGTATATAGTGATATATAGAGCATAGAGTGACATTCGTGTTGCATATAGAGTATAGAGTGACATATAGAGCATAGAGTGACATTCGTGTTGCATATAGAGTATATAGTGACATATAGAGCATAGAGTGACATTCGTGTTGCATATAGAGTATATAGTGACATATAGAGCATAGAGTGACATTCCTTTTTTCATATAGAGTATAGAGTGACATATAGAGCATAGAGTGACATTCCTGTTGCATATAGAGCATATAGTGACATTCGTGTTGCATATAGAGCATAGAGTGACATTCGTATTGCATATAGAGCATAGAGTGACATTCGTGTTGCATATAGAGCATAGACTGATATATAGAGCATAGAGTGACATTCATGTTGCATATAGAGCATATAGTGACATTCGTGTTGCATATAGAGCATAGAGTGACATTCGTATTGCATATAGAGCATAGAGTGACATTCGTGTTGCATATAGAGCATAGACTGACATATAGAGCATAGAGTGACATTCGTGTTGCATATAGAGAATAGAGTGACATATAGAGCATAGAGTGACATTCGTGTTGCATATATAGCATAGACTGACATATAGAGCATAGAGTGACATTCGTGTTGCATATAGAGTATAGAGTGACATATAGAGCATAGAGTGACATTCGTGTTTCATATAGAGTATAGACTGACATATAGAGCATAGAGTGACATTCGTGTTGCATATATAGCATAGACTGACATATAGAGCATAGAGTGACATTCGTGTTGCATATATAGCATAGACTGACATATAGAGCATAGAGTGACATTCGTGTTGCATATAGAGTATATAGTGATATATAGAGCATAGAGTGGCATTCCTGTTGCATATAGAGCATAGAGTGACATTCGGGTTGCATATAGAGTATAGACTGACATATAGAGCATAGAGTGACATTCGTGTTGCATATAGAGTATATAGTGATATATAGAGCATAGAGTGGCATTCGTGTTGCATATAGAGCATAGAGAGATATATAGAGCATAGAGTGACATTCGTGTTGCATATAGAGTATATAGTGATATATAGAGCATAGAGTGACATTCGGGTTGCATATAGAGTATAGAGTGACATATAGAGCATAGAGTGACATTCGTGTTGCATATATAGTATAGACTGATATATAGAGCATAGAGTGACATTCGTGTTGCACATAGACCATAGAGTGACATTCGTGTTGCATATAGAGTATAGACTGACATATAGAGCATATAGTGACATTCGTATTGCATATAGAGCATAGAGTGATATTCATGTTGCATATAGAGTATATACTGACATATAGAGCATAGAGTGACATTCGTGTTGCATATAGAGCATAGAGTGACATCCGTGTTGCATATATAGTATAGAGTGATATATAGAGCATAGAGTGACATTCGTGTTGCATATAGAGCATAGAGTGACATTCGTGTTGCATATAGAGTATAGATTGACATATAGAGCATAGAGTGACATTCCTGTTGCATATAGAGTATAGACTGACATATAGAGCATATAGTGACATTCGTGTTGCCTATAGAGCATAGAGTAACATTCGTGTTGCATATAGAGTATAGACTGACATATAGAGCATAGAGTGACATTCGTGTTGCATATAGAGCATAGAGTGACATTCGTGTTGCATATAGAGTATAGACTGACATATAGAGCATAGAGTGACATTCGTGTTGCATATAGAGTATATAGTGATATATAGAGCATAGAGTGACATTCGTGTTGCATATAGAGTATATAGTGATATATAGAGCATAGAGTGACATTCGGGTTGCATATAGAGTATAGAGTGACATTCGTGTTGCATATAGAGTATAGAGTGACGTTCGTGTTGCATATAGAGTATATAGTGACATATAGAGCATAGAGTGACATTCGGGTTGCATATAGAGAATATAGTGACATATAGAGCATAGAGTGACATCCGTGTTGCATATAGAGCATAGACTGACATATAGAGCATAGAGTGACATTCGGGTTGCATATAGAGTATAGAGTGACATATAGAGCATAGCGTGACATTCCGGTTGCATATAGAGTATAGATGACATATAGAGCATAGAGTGACATTCGTGTTGCATATAGAGCATATAGTGACATTCCGGTTGCATATAGAGTATAGATGACATATAGAGCATAGAGTGACATTCGTGTTGCATATAGAGCATAGAGTGACATTCGTGTTGCATATAAAGTATAGACTGACATATAGAGCATAGAGTGACATTCGTGTTGCATATAACGTATATAGTGATATATAGAGCATAGAGTGACATTCGTGTTGCATATAGAGTATAGAGTGATATATAGAGCATAAAGTGACATTCGTGTTGCATATAGAGCATATAGTGACATTCGGGTTGCATATAGAGTATAGACTGACATATAGAGCATAGCGTGACATTCCGGTTGCATATAGAGTATAGATGACATATAGAGCATAGAGTGACATTCGTGTTGCATATAGAGCATATAGTGACATTCGGGTTGCATATAGAGTATAGATGACATATAGAGCATAGAGTGACATTCGTGTTGCATATAGAGCATAGAGTGACATTCGTGTTGCATATAAAGTATAGACTGACATATAGAGCATAGAGTGACATTCGTGTTGCATATAACGTATATAGTGATATATAGAGCATAGAGTGACATTCGTGTTGCATATAGAGCATATAGTGACATTCGGGTTGCATATAGAGTATAGAGTGACGTTCCTGTTGCATATAGAGTATAGAGTGACGTTCGTGTTGCATATAGAGTATAGAGTGATATATAGAGCATAGAGTGACGTTCGTGTTGCATATAGAGCATAGAGTGACGTTCGTGTTGCATATATAGCATAGAGTGACATTCGTGTTGCATATATAGTATAGAGTGATATATAGAGCATATAGTGACGTTCGTGTTGCATATAGAGTATAGAGTGATATATAGAGCATAAAGTGACATTCGTGTTGCATATAGAGCATATAGTGACATTCGGGTTGCATATAGAGTATAGAGTGACGTTCCTGTTGCATATAGAGTATAGAGTGACGTTCGTGTTGCATATAGAGTATAGAGTGATATATAGAGCATAGAGTGACGTTCGTGTTGCATATAGAGCATAGAGTGACGTTCGTGTTGCATATATAGCATAGAGTGACATTCGTGTTGCATATATAGTATAGAGTGATATATAGAGCATATAGTGACGTTCGTGTTGCATATAGAGTATAGAGTGATATATAAGCATAAAGTGACATTCGTGTTGCATATAGAGCATATAGTGACATTCGGGTTGCATATAGAGTATAGAGTGATATATAGAGCATATAGTGACGTTCGTGTTGCATATAGAGTATAGAGTGATATATAGAGCATAGAGTGACGTTCGTGTTGCATATAGAGCATAGAGTGACGTTCGTGTTGCATATATAGCATAGAGTGACATTCGTGTTGCATATATAGCATAGAGTGACATTCGTGTTGCATATATAGCATAGAGTGACATTCATGTTGCATATAGAGCATATAGTGACATTCGTGTTGCATATATAGCATAGAGTGACATTCATGTTGCATATAGAGCATATAGTGACATTCGTGTTGCATATAGAGCATAGAGTGACGTTCGTGTTGCATATAGAGCATAGAGTGACGTTCGTGTTGCATATAGAGCATAGAGTGACATTCGTGTTGCATATAGAGCATAGAGTGACATTCATGTTGCATATAGAGCATATATTGACATTCGTGTTGCATATAGAGCATAGGGTGACGTTCGTGTTGCATATAGAGCATATAGTGACATTCGTGTTGCATATAGAGTATAGACTGACATATAAAGCATAGAGTGACATTCGTGTTGCATATAGAGCATAGAGTGACATTCATGTTGCATATAGAGCATATAGTGACATTCGTGTTGCATATAGAGCATAGATTGACGTTCGTGTTGCATATAGAGCATAGAGTGACGTTCGTGTTGCATATAGAGCATAGAGTGACATTCGTGTTGTATATAGAGCATGGAGTGACATTCGAATTCATGTATATAGCGTTGTTAATATTATCTTGAACTTAACTTTGTAATGCGACATATCAAGTACGACAATGGTTACGACACATGTCGTACGACACTTATTTTAGATACATATGACATTCTTATATAGGCAGTACTTAAAAATGGTACTACGCATGTACACAATACGTGCACCGTGTACATATATTGCTATATGAAGAACACTTTAGTACTTCCAGTAGCCGGGTGTCACCATCTACGATATGGGATACTCACCATCTACGATATGGGATACTCACCATCTACGATATGGGATACTCACCATCTACGATATGGGATACTGATATCGTGAGAGAATTCCGTCCAATTTCAACTCACTTTTAGGTCATATTTCTACAAATAACTATACGTGATAACGAGATCTCGCGTCATTTTGCCGGCTGTTGCAGCTTTTTGCAGCTAGTCTCTGCGCGTCCCGAGTATCGATCGCCAGAGTACAAGGCTTCGAGGCCGATCGATGAGAAGGTCGCTATAAAACATACAAGCTACAGTCAACTTCAACATCACATAGCCAATTCAATTCAAAGTGTATTCATCGTATTAAACAAAATCACTTTGTGTTTGTCAATAACAGTTTAGTTTAATAATATATTATTGCTTTTATGCGTGTGTGCGTGCGTGCATGGCACTCACGCGTGCGTGCGTATATATATATGCATTCAGATTTCATACAATACAAGGTGAGCAAATGGGTCGGGCCACAAGTTATTTCAACATTAGCATTTGCCCCTCCCCCAAAGAAGTATATTTGAACGATACAATGCTTAATCGGCGAATTTAATATGTGTGTGTGGTTTACGTTTATTTATCGGCGCTACCGGTTGCCCATATGAACGAGGCCTCTTGAAGAGATTAGTCATTTTAGATTTTTGGAGAATAGTGCAATGATACAGACAGAGACCCATTCCAGAGTCTCGTCTGGTTCTTTTACGTGCACGGTGTAAAGCTCCGACATGAGACCTCTATTAATGTCCATCTGATACAAGACTGTTAATTTTATTAGGGTCAGACGGGTGATCGAACCTGCGTTCCCTGGATTACCAATCCAGCGTGTTAACCACTGGACTACAGATCCGTCTGTGGCGAATTAATAATCCAAAAGGCGTTTAGAAACTTTAGATATGCTAATAAATCGCTACATACGTGTAACGTCCATACCATCTGCTGGTCATAATAAACGTTTATATGAAAACGATTCACAAATTGTCTTTATCACATGAACAACAGTCTGTAAAGATATATTCCTGCTCAAACTGAGTGTAACAATTTTAAAAAGAGTTGCTATCATAGTTTAGTTTATACAAATTAATTTAGCTCGATTGCGAAACAAGTTCTTTCAACTTATATTAATCACTCTGGAGACCTCATTCCTGATGGAATCCATCGCCATGAAGGAGAGAGAAGAGGCATATGGACTTTAAATGCCTTGCCTAAGGGTACACTCGTTGCTATCATACATTTGTTACAAAATCTGTATTACATAAGTCTTGCTGTAATGAAATCCATCCGTTTTAACATTTTTAATATACATGTACTTGAACTTTGATTTGATAATATTGTATTGCTGTAATCATGTATGTAACAGTTACCACCAAATTACAAATATATAATTAGCAAATGGGGTGGGCCACAAGTTCTAATATCATTAGTTGAACACTGTTGAAACATATTAAAGCGCCATTACATCGCAAAAAGCAAATAAAATGCATTTTTCGCGTATAAATTGCATTGCTACTACAAATTATTCCGAACTCTTTCGAACAATAAACATTGAATCAATAAACAGCGTTTTTGTGGTCTACAAACTTTCAAAATTGAAAGTAGGATTTCATATATAAACGATAAATCTGTACCATGTATCATGCTATTCAGGATACACGCGTTGTATTACGCATGGGTGTCGACCGTATTTACATTATTTTGTTATGTAAACAAACCGCGTATACGACGCTTGTTTATTAGTTAAAATACTCAGTTTTTGAGGCAAATATTTGGGGGGGAAATATACCATATAATAGGAAATTACATTCTGCAGAGATTAGCAATTTCATTGATGTAGTGTCGCTTTAATCTTAGTTTGACTCAAGTTAGTCTTTGTTCATTCGGCTCTCATCGTAGCTCCATTTCTGCGTAACAAATCATAACAGCAATGAAATGAATGTGTGTACATCACATATAGCATGTTTTATTTGTATGGCTGTCCGATTATCGCAGTGGTTAGCGCGCTCGCTTCTCGCCAATGCATCTCGGGTTCGATCCTCGGACCGGGACGTATGTGAGATGGTACGGTGGTCGCCAGATCGGACAGGTGGGTTTTCTCCCCGGGTAATCCGGTTTCGTCCCACACGAATGACCACATATACGGTTTCTACGCTGGGGTCCTTGTCGCTACCGGATCAGGCTAGAAACCGCATCTCGCCGTTTTCGTCGAGGATCAGGCTAAAAACAACCACAAGGTATCCGCAGTCTACAGCAACGAGCATTGCTGTCTCGCCGAGTAGGTAAGCTAAGTTAAGGCTACTCATACTGAGTCACACGGCTTATTCTGTTCCGATAGCGAGGCTGGCGAAGTCCTTGGTCCATATTCCTGCTGTGAGCTGTGCTAGGCTGGCGAAGTCCTTGTCCCATTTTCCTGCTGTGAGCTGTACCTAGGTCACGACGTGCACGTTGTGGAAGAGAACCCTGGACGTGAAACACATGGAATGGAATCGAGTTTGTGTCCATGTTTGTTTGTAAACACCTACAGTTATTCAAGTCACGTGATTCGATTTCTTGTGTTATACGTGTGTTAAACTCAGAATGGGGTTCAATGTCAGCTAACGTAAAGTTGCTATCCCAAATGCTTTGTAATGTACCGCCAAACGTTAGATAACCGCACATGAGTAGACTGGTTGCGCCATCGCAGTTAAGCACGTTGAACCTTATTTATTTTATAACTATTGCGAAGCTTATAACTTATATTAATCACTCTCGTTGGCGCAGATGAAAGCGTATATGTGGTCATTCGTTTGGGAGAAAACCGGAGTACCCAGAGAAAACCCACATGTCCGATATGGCGACCACAGTACCGTCTCACATTCTTGCCGGTCCGAGGATCGAACCCGGTTTGCATTGGTCAGAAGCGAGCGCGCTAACTTGAATCCCATAAAGACAGTGTTAGGTAAACTGCCCGCCGCTCATATGGGCAACCGGTAGCGACGTTAAATAAACTTAAATTATATATACCCCAATACAGCTTAGTTCATGGTAAAAGACGGTGTACGAATCAGCCCTCGACATATATATATATATATATATATACCAGTCCTAGTAGATGTATGTCTTAGTAGTTGGTTATAGATTCGAAAGAAGGAAATGTGACTTATTCACTTTTTGAATTACATGCTGCATCCGTTATGACGAATTTCGTCGGACCGGACAAAATACTTCGACATAACCGAAGTTCGACTTTTAACGAAATTCGATATAAACGGATCCAGTTATATGTAAAATGATAGTGTCAGAAAAGGGACTTTGATCCGTCTTAGAGATAACCGGATAATTCGACATAACCGACGTTGACATAACGGATGTAGACTGTAGTCACTTTTGAAATTATTTAGTTGATTAATCGGAGAATGTTTCTGACTAATCGTGTTTTTCGCCATTAAAGGAAAATGTTATGGTACACTGTTGTTAATGACAATTCAATATGTGTTTTACATTTGTAAGCTTTATAATAGACATGTATACTGGAAATACAAACAGAGGGAGAAGAACTATATAAGTTTTCTTTCGTTCTAATCCCTTTCGGTACACTGCTGTTAAATTATATGTAAAATGTTCATTTCTTGATTACATGTACAAATATTGAAATAAATACTGTTTGAATTGAAGTGATAATAGGTGATAAAATGTCACATTGTCAACACCATATATTTCACTTACGAGTACAGCAAAGTTGGGGAGAGTGTAGTATTCCAATAATGAAATCGAAACAAATCACATTTAAATACATACGTTTATAATTCACACGTGCACATGGTAGTGTGTGTTTTACGTTTATTTATCGTCGTTACCGGTTGCCCATATGAGCGACGCCTCCTGAAGAGATTAGTCATTTTAGATTTTTGGAGGATAGTGCAATGATACAGACAGAGACCCATTCCAGAATCTCCTCTGGTTCGTTTACGTACACGGTGCAAAGCACCGACACGAGACCTCGGTTTAAAGTCCCATCTGAAAGACTGTTAATTTTATTAGGGTCAGACGGGGGATCGAACCTGTGACCCCTGCATTACCAGTCCAGCGTCTTACCACTGGACTACAGATTCGTCTGTGTATAAAGGGTCGTTCTGGTTACGGCAACAGTGCAAGCAATATTCCATTGTTTTACGAGAACAATGCTCTGCCAATATTATTGAAACCGGCAAGACGAAATGACGGTGATGGCATAGAACACACATTAACGAAACACAGAGCATAATATCACCATAGTTGCAAATTGTTGTACAACAACACCAGCTTGGAAATGACCCAAACTAGAGCATGTTCTACTGCTGCTAACGATACCGTAGAACAGATCCGTATCAAGAGGCCAAGAACACCACAACCAGCACAAGATCTGTGCTTTGTAAGGCACCTCACACACATTGCTTAGTACTGGTTAATCGCTTAGGTCGGCTAAGCCTGCCCAGGAAAACATGTCTAAGTCCCCGCGAGGGGGTTGACATTAAAGGAACATACATACATGTATACATGTGACAGCTCCACGACCGTCTCCATCACAACAGACTGACCTCAGTTATAGTCAGAAAATAAGTATATATAATATCACCGGTTTATTATACACTCACATTTCGGCTTTGTAGGTTATCTATGCGTGCACACATTATATTTAGATGACATGTACACCGAGAGTTATTTATATACGCGGATAATTTGAAATAAACAACTGAAGCCAGTTAGTAAACATGGATTATCGGGTATGTTAGAGGTCGTATATTGAAAAACCTTTGTACATCGGTTCTTGGAATGATACTCGAAACGACCGTTGTGCAAAAGATAGAAAAAACAAACAATCTATTTGCACGAATAAATTATTGTCATATAATTATATATAGAAATGTATTATATAAATACATTTATTTATTTATATATATGACACATTGTTAACCATGTAAGATTATGATTTTTATGTATTATGTATAATCGTCTATTATTTTCGCGCCTAAATTATCAGTTCTCTGTTTGCACGGGAACAAAATATATGTTGTCACTACCGAGTGCAGGTGGTCAGTTATGTAAGATATATGCACTGGTAATATAATTCTACAAACCGTGTTCTTCCAATCATTATCCAACGCAGGTGTTAAAAAGTTGCTGTGCGACTATGGCTTTGTCTGTGTTTTTGAAGAACAACGCGTTTCAATCCTTACTTCATCTGTGTTATCAGACAACGCATAATTGGTTCATTCATGCAGCATAACTCTTCTCTCGAAGCTTAGAGTAACAAAATAGTTAAACTTCAGATTTACTTGGATGTCTTAGCAAGTACCATGCGGTTTTATAGATCTAGATAACGTGGATCTGCCCATCTTTTCAAGACTACAAACTGGGTACTATTTGTGCAATATAATGCCTATACGTGAACAATATTGTACTTACTGCAATACCAAAGCCACTGAAGATGAATACCACTTTGTATGTTCAAGCTATGCCCATGCTACATTAACATTCAGCAAACATACTTAAGGCTTTCTATTACAGAATGCCTTCTGTATATATATGTATCTAGAACTATTAAAACATCTGATAAAAAATTATATTTCATTTAGCAAATTATATGACAAAAGCTTTGTTCTGACATAATTCCTCTATTAATATCTATAGAGATAGTTGTGGTGAATAATGGATCAGACGTTTGCCACTGGCTGGTAAATATGTAGCAGACGACATTCAAATAATGCCATCGGATAAAACGTAGCTGGAAAATTGCAGCATATATTCATGTTCTTTTTGTGCTTTATAAACGTCACGTATCTATGGCAACGAAATATTGCGAAAAAAGAAATTAAGCTTGCCTTATTGTGTCGTCGATGATACTGATAGGGAATTTAAAAGTTCGGATAATAACGTGACAGGAGACGTCGATAGTTCGGATAATAACGTGACAGGAGACGTTGAGAGTTCGGATAATAACGTGACAGGAGACATCGAGAGTTCAATATTTTTATTTACTCGTTACCCATAGTGCACATCACAATTATAACTTCGCGGTACAAAGAACATATACTATTTGTTCCCAGTTGTCGTTATTTATTCATTATAGGCGGACTTTTAGCTCTCTTCAAAATGAATACGGGTTTAATTGATTGCACTTTTTATTTCTGCTTAACTAAATCGTTTTGACGATGAGTCAATCTGACATGAGAGCGATGCCATGAGTGTCTGCCTCCGGGCATGCTAACAGGTAATTGGTAAATATTTGTCTCGTGCATATGTAATTAATGTTGCTAAATAACACTTAATACTGGTTAATAATGTACGCAAACAGTTGCTGTTCGGAATTCTACTACAATAGTACTATTATATTCGTTGGCTATTATTGTTCATGTGGATTATTTTGACTGACATGCTGTTCGTAAATAACATTGGTAGGACTGTTAATGTAAGTAAAGTGGATAGCGATTTCCCTGTAAAATCAATAGACGCTTTCCACAAATAAAATGACAGGGCTAATAACGTCATGGAAAACTTGTTTATCGTTATTAACCTCACTTGTTACATTAACGAATGCATCTACCTGAAAATGCTGTAGACTTGTTCAGCATCATTTTACCTGGAAGCGTATTAGAAATGATATTTATAGGTTTAACCATAGTAACTGACAGTATACCACCTATGTTACATAGTTAGAAATACACGTTCTGTTTACAATATCGACAACGCTAGCTGAGGCTACTACGTATTGCTTGTAGTACAATATCGTGGACAGTTATCAGGACTTATTGATGTGGGAGAGAGAATCGTGGCCTTTACTAGGCCTTGTTTCATTGTGCATGGATTAATTACTGTGGAAAACGAGGACTTATCACATATACGTGGACTAGTATGTTACAGGGGTATAGTTTATACTAACTTTCTATTTTTCTACTGACGTCAGACGTTAGATCTATGCCAACTATTGCGCAACATCATTACATTTGAATGTTGAAAGTGCATACAGCGATAAATAATTATTGTTACTACGAAATCAGCTAACCGGGTGGGACTTTTATTTAACGTAAGTTTAATACACGGAATGACTGATCGAATGACTGATCGAATGACTGATCGATGCGGACTATTTTATTGTTGCATTTCAATGTGTGATGATTGGGTTTATTTAACCTCGCATCCGGCGAACCATATGGGCGAGCGTTCAATGTGTCATTACATATATAATATATATATATATATATACTAGTATATACTATACTATAAAGTATACTAGAGGACATAGAAAACGCACACCTACATTATATATATATATGATTATTATTACATGAAAACGAAATACGAAGGATTCCATCAAAGATATATCACATTTTTGTTACAAAACACAAACTAAACAACTAAAACTAATCCAAAATGTTTAAAACTATGTATTTATATAGTTATTGTTTTTCATGTAAAACACACTGATCCGAAGTGTGCGTTTTCTATGTCCTCTAGTATTATAATAACATATGAATAGTACGACATATACTTGCAATGCTGCTCGAAGGGCACACACGGTCTTCCTCCACCATTAATAGCCATATAACCGAAGCTGTTAATACGTCTTTTTAGACCCCCAAAACAAACCCGGGTTGCATTGGTGAGAAGCGAGCGTGCTACTAACCATTGGGCCAATCCGGCGGACAACCAGTATACATTGTATATATACGGACACCATAAAAACTGTGCACTTTTATATTAAGCGTTACTTTTTCGTTACAAATTTTAGAATTATGGATATTACCACAGGCACCAGACATGGTCATATAGTAAGTAACATATAATATATATAAAAAAAAATGTTTTGTGTCTGGTGCCTGTGGATATTACTGGATCATGAGTGAAGAAAATAAGCCTTCACACATTGCACTAATTTACCCAATAGTTCGCACATTTTGATAGCAAATGTGCCTATATATCTTTTCCAAAAGGACAGTTTCATGTTGGTGTCAGTATATATTAACTCTTTCGCCGCCAGGTGTCGCATAAAAGCGACTTTGTAAAAAAGTAGAGAACCCGATCGGACAGAACAGAACATGCCGTTTGATCAGGCTATATGCTGATTGCTCTTCAGACAGTGGAGCTGAAGCACCTGTCCGAATAGCAAACAACATAGATCCTAATCAGACGCGGCGTTACGCCGCGGCTGATCTGGATCTATGTTGTTTGCACATGCTCTGAATTTATTCGGAGCTGAAAGAGTTAACAACTATATCAGTGATACATGTATATACTTTGTGTGTTTTACGTTTATTTATCATCGCTACCGGTTGCCCATGTGAGCGACGCCTCCTGAAGAGATTAGTCATTTTAGATTGTTGGAGGATAGTGCAATGATACAGACAGAGACCCATTCCAGAGTCTCCTCTGGTTCTTTTACGTGCACGGTGTACAGCACCGACACGAGACCTCGGTTTAAAGTCCCATCTGAAAGACTGTTAATTTTATTAGGGTCAGACGGGGGATCGAACCTGTGACCCCTGCATTACCAGTCCAGCGTGTTACCACTGGACTACAGATCCGACTGTAGGATACATATACGGCGAATAAGCAGCTGTTTTATATGTAATTGTACATATGTTGCTCTATTTGCTTTTAGATATTTGTGCAGTCCACGTTTTCTTCATGAAATAGGAATTGTCCATTACAAGAGACTGGCTCAATGAGAATGAAAATGCAATCCCGTAAAGACTTAGCCATGATACATGACCCCAAGCCCGTGACCCGGATAGACTTTGGTGACCACTATCCGGAGGGCGGGTGGGGGTGGACTATAGTCGGCGCCACTACGCTCGTGTACATATTGTGTCACGGAATACACTTCGCCTTTGGAACCCTGCTGATAAAAATCAAGGACATTTCTGGAAAAACATTTGATACAAGCGTTGACATTATAGATGCAGGTAAGTTTTGTAATAGTGTATGTGATATATAATGAATACAGTTAAACCTGTGTCTGTGATCCCCTTTCTTATGCAGGTACCTGTGCTATGCTATTCACCTGTAATTATCCACCACGGACTGTAACAGTGTATGTGATATATACCCACATACGTGAATGGTCCATTAGAATATTTACCATTTCATTTAGCTGTTGAGAATGCTTAAAGTTTGTAAAATGTTCGACTAAACTATGTGAAGTTTTTTAGTGTCTGCATATAAAATGCTGTGTTGTGTTTACAAATTGAGTGATGATACTGACAGTACATATTATTTGATGTATGTCGGACCTGCTACACAATTTAGGCATTCCAAAAAGCTAAATGGCAACTATGCTAATGGAACACTCACTAATTCATTCAATGATTGTACTAGTGCAGGCAATATGCCCCCATTAACCACCACTCAATGACTGTAATAGTGTAGGAGATATCCCCCAGTAACCACCACTCAATGATTGTATTAGTGCAGGCAATATGCCCCCATTAACCATCACTCAATGATTGTATTAGTGCAGGCAATATGCCCCAGTAACCACCACTCAATGATTGTATTAGTGCAGGCAATATGCCCCCATTAACCACCACTCAATGAGTGTACTAGTGCAGGTAATATGCCCCAGTAACCACCACTCAATGATTGTATTAGTGCAGGCAATATGCCCCCATTAACCACCACTCAATGAGTGTACTAGTGCAGGCAATATGCCCCCATTAACCATCACTCATTGATTGTATTAGTGCAGGCAATATGTCCACAGTAACCATCACTCAATGACTGTATTAGTGCAGGCAATATGCCCCCAATAACCATCACTCATTGATTGTATTAGTGCAAGCAATATGCCCCCAGTAACCACCACTCATTGATTGTATTAGTGCAGGCAATATGCCCCCATTAACCACCACTCAATGACTGTATTAGTGCAGGCAATATGCCCCCATTAACCACCACTCAATGATTGTACTAGTGCAGGCAATATGCCCCCATTAACCACTACCCATTGATTGTATTAGTGCAGGCAATATGCCCCCATTAACCATCACTCAATGACTGTATTAGAGCAGGCAATATGCCCCCATTAACCATCACTCAATGATTGAACTTGTTCAGGCAATATGCCCCCATTAACCACCACTAAATGATTGTACTAGTGCAGGCAATATGCCCCCATTAACCACTACCCATTGATTGTATTAGTGCAGGAAATATGCCCCCAGTAACCATCACTCAATGACTGTATTAGAGCAGGTAATATGCCCCCATTAACCATCACTCAATGACTGTATTAGAGCAGGCAATATGCCCCCATTAACCATCACTCAATGACTGTATTAGAGCAGGAAATATGCCCCCATTAACCATCACTCAATGACTGAACTAGTGCAGGCAAGATGCCCCCAGTAACCATCACTCAATGATTGTATTAGAGCAGGCAATATGCCCCCATTAACCACCACTCAATGACTGTATTAGAGCATGCAATATGTCCCCATTAACCACCACTCAATGAATGTATTAGAGCAGGCAATATGCCCCCAGTAACCACCACTCAATGATTGAACTAGTGCAGGCAATATGCCCCCATTAACCATCACTCAATGACTGTATTAGAGCAGGCAATATGCCCCCATTAACCACCACTCAATGATTGTATTAGTGCAGGCAATATGCCCCCAGTATACACCATTCAATGATTGTATTAGAGCAGGCAATATGCCCCCATTAACCATCACTCAATGACTGTATTAGAGCAGGCAATATGCTCCCATTAACCATCACTCAATGACTGTATTAGAGCAGGCAATATGCCCCCATTAACCATCACTCAATGACTGTATTAGAGCAGGCAATATGCCCCCATTAACCATCACTCAATGACTGTATTAGAGCAGGAAATATGCCCCCATTAACCATCACTCAACGACTGAACTAGTGCAGGCAATATGCCCCCAGTAACCATCACTCAATGATTGTATTAGAGCAGGCAATATGCCCCCATTAACCACCACTCAATGACTGTATTAGAGCATGCAATATGTCCCCATTAACCACCACTCAATGACTGTATTAGAGCAGGCAATATGCCCCCAGTAACCATCACTCAATGATTGAACTAGTGCAGGCAATATGCCCCCATTAACCATCACTCAATGACTGTATTAGAGCAGGCAATATGCCCCCATTAACCACCACTCAATGATTGTATTAGTGCAGGCAATATGCCCCCAGTATACACCATTCAATGATTGTATTAGAGCAGGCAATATGCCCCCATTAACCATCACTCAATGACTGTATTAGAGCAGGCAATATGCCCCCATTAACCTTCACTCAATGACTGTATTAGAGCAGGCACTATGCCCCCATTAACCATCACTCAATGACTGTATTAGAGCAGGCAATATGCCTCCATTAACCATCACTCAAGGACTGTATTAGTGCAGGCAATATGCCCCCAGTAACCATCACTCATTGATTGTATTAGTGTAGGCAATATGCCCCCAGTAACCACCACTCATTGATTGTATTAGTGCAGGCAATATGCCCCCATTAACCACCACTCAATGACTGTATTAGTGCAGGCAATATGCCCCCATTAACCACCACTCAATGATTGTACTAGTGCAGGCAATATGCCCCCATTAACCACCACTCATTGATTGTATTAGTGCAGGCAATATGCCCCCATTAACCACCACTCAATGACTGTATTAGTGCAGGCAATATGCCCCCATTAACCACCACTCAATGATTGTACTAGTGCAGGCAATATGCCCCCATTAACCACCACTCATTGATTGTATTAGTGCAGGCAATATGCCCCCATTAACCATCACTCAATGACTATATTAGAGCAGGTAATATGCCCCCATTAACCACCACTCAATGATTGTATTAGTGCAGGCAATATACCCCCATTAACCATCGCTCAATGACTGAACTAGTGCAGGAAATATGCCCCCAGTAACCATCACTCAATGACTGCATTAGAGCAGGTAATATGCCCACATTAACCATCACTCAATGACTGTATTAGAGCAGGCAATATGCCCCCATTAACCATCACTCAATGACTGTATTAGAGCAGGCAATATGCCCCCATTAACCATCACTCAATGACTGTATTAGAGCAGGCAATATGCCCCCATTAACCATCACTTAATGACTGTATTAGTGCAGGCAATATGCCCCCATTAACCATCACTCAATGACTGTATTAGTGCAGGCAATATGCCCCCATTAACCATCACTCAATGACTGAACTAGTGCAGGAAATATGCCCCCAGTAACCATCACTCAATGACTGTATTAGAGCAGGCAATATGCTCCCATTAACCATCACTAAATGACTGTATTAGAGCAGGCAATATGCCCCCATTAACCACCACTCAATGACTGTATTAGAGCAGGCAATATGCCCCCATTAACCATCACTCAATGACTGTATTAGAGCAGGAAATATGCCCCCATTAACCATCACTCAATGACTGAACTAGTGCAGGCAATATGCCCCCAGTAACCATCACTCAATGATTGTATTAGAGCAGGCAATATGCCCCCATTAACCACCACTCAATGACTGTATTAGAGCATGCAATATGTCCCCATTAACCACCACTCAATGACTGTATTAGAGCAGGCAATATGCCCCCAGTAACCATCACTCAATGATTGAATTAGTGCAGGCAATATGCCCCCATTAACCATCACTCAATGACTGTATTAGAGCAGGCAATATGCCCCCATTAACCACCACTCAATGATTGTATTAGTGCAGGCAATATGCCCCCAGTATACACCATTCAATGATTGTATTAGAGCAGGCAATATGCCCCCATTAACTATCACTCAATGACTGTATTAGAGCAGGCAATATGCCCCCATTAACCTTCACTCAATGACTGTATTAGAGCAGGGACTATGCCCCCATTAACCATCACTCAATGACTGTATTAGAGCAGGCAATATGCCTCCATTAACCACCACTCATTGATTGTATTAGTGCAGGCAATATGCCCCCATTAACCACCACTCAATGACTGTATTAGTGCAGGCAATATGCCCCCATTAACCACCACTCAATGATTGTACTAGTGCAGGCAATATGCCCCATTAACCACCACTCATTGATTGTATTAGTGCAGGCAATATGCCCCCATTAACCACCACTCAATGACTGTACTAGTGCAGGCAATATGCCCCCATTAACCACCACTCATTGATTGTATTAGTGCAGGCAATATGCCCCCATTAACCATCACTCAATGACTATATTAGAGCAGGTAATATGCCCCCATTAACCACCACTCAATGATTGTATTAGTGCAGGCAATATACCCCCATTAACCATCGCTCAATGACTGAACTAGTGCAGGAAATATGCCCCCAGTAACCATCACTCAATGACTGCATTAGAGCAGGTAATATGCCCACATTAACCATCACTCAATGACTGTATTAGAGCAGGCAATATGCCCCCATTAACCATCACTCAATGACTGTATTAGAGCAGGCAATATGCCCCCATTAACCATCACTCAATGACTGTATTAGAGCAGGAAATATGCCCCCATTAACCATCACTCAATGACTGAACTAGTGCAGGCAATATGCCCCCAGTAACCATCACTCAATGATTGTATTAGAGCAGGCAATATGCCCCCATTAACCACCACTCAATGACTGTATTAGAGCATGCAATATGTTCCCATTAACCACCACTCAATGACTGTATTAGAGCAGGCAATATGCCCCCAGTAACCATCACTCAATGATTGAACTAGTGCAGGTAATATGCCCCCATTAACCACCACTCAATGATTGTATTAGAGCAGGCAATATGCCCCCATTAACCATCACTCAATGACTGTATTAGAGCAGGCAATATGCCCCATTAACCACCACTCAATGAGTGTACTAGTGCAGGCAATATGCCCCCAGTAACCACTACCCATTGATTGTATTAGTGCAGGCAATATGCCCCCATTAACCATCACTCAATGACTGTATTAGAGCAGGCAATATGCCCCCATTAACCATCACTCAATGACTGTATTAGAGCAGGCAATATGCCCCCATTAACCATCACTTAATGACTGTATTAGTGCAGGCAATATGCCCCCATTAACCATCACTCAATGACTGTATTAGTGCAGGCAATATGCCCCCATTAACCATCAATCAATGACTGAACTAGTGCAGGAAATATGCCCCCAGTAACCATCACTCAATGACTGTATTAGAGCAGGCAATATGCCCACATTAACCATCACTCAATGACTGTATTAGAGCAGGCAATATGCCCCCATTAACCATCACTCAATGACTGTATTAGAGCAGGTAATATGCCCCCAGTAACTACCACTCATTGATTGTATTAGTGCAGGCAATATGCCCCCATTAACCACCACTCAATGACTGTATTAGTGCAGGCAATATGCCCCCATTAACCACCACTCAATGATTGTACTAGTGCAGGCAATATGCCCCCATTAACCACTACCCATTGATTGTATTAGTGCAGGCAATATGCCCCCATTAACCATCACTCATTGACTGTATTAGAGCAGGCAATATGCCCCCATTAACCATCACTCAATGATTGAACTTGTGCAGGCAATATGCCCCCATTAACCACCACTCAATGATTGTATTAGAGCAGGCAATATGCCCCCATTAACCATCACTCAATGATTGAACTAGTGCAGGCAATATGCCCCCATTAACCATCACTCAATGACTGTATTAGTGCAGGCAATATACCCCCATTAACCATTGCTCAATGACTGAACTAGTGCAGGAAATATGCCCCCAGTAATCATCACTCAATGACTGTATTAGAGCAGGTAATATGCCCCCATTAACCATCACTCAATGACTGTATTAGAGCAGGCAATATGCTCCCATTAACCATCACTCAATGACTGTATTAGAGCAGGGAATATGCCCCCATTAACCATCACTCAATGACTGTATTAGAGCAGGAAATATGCCCCCATTAACCATCACTCAATGGGTGAACTAGTGCAGGCAATATGCCCCCAGTAACCATCACTCAACGATTGTATTAGAGCAGGCAATATGCCCCCATTAACCATCACTCAATGATTGTATTAGAGCAGGCAATATGCCCCCATTAACCACCACTCAATGACTGTATTAGAGCATGCAATATGTTCCCATTAACCACCACTCAATGACTATATTAGAGCACGCAATATGCCCCCAGTAACCATCACTCAATGATTGAACTAGTGCAGGCAATATGCCCCCATTAACCACCACTCAATGAATGTATTAGAGCAGGCAATATGCCCCCATTAACCATCACTCAATGACTGTATTAGAGCAGGCAATATGCCCCCATTAACCACCACTCAATGATTGTATTAGTGCAGGCAATATGCCCCCAGTATACACCACTCAATGATTGTATTAGAGCAGGCAATATGCCCCCAGTAACCATCACTCAATGATTGTATTAGTGCAGGCACTATGCCCCCATTAACCATCACTCAATGACTGTATTAGAGCAGGCAATATGCCCCTATTAACCACCACCCATTGATTGTATTAGAGCAGGCAATATGCCCCATTAACCACCACTCAATGAGTGTACTAGTGCAGGCAATATGCCCCCATTAACCACTACCCATTGATTGTATTAGTGCAGACAATATGCCCCCATTAACCATCACTCAATGACTGTATTAGAGCAGGCAATATGCCCCCATTAACCATCACTCAATGACTGTATTAGTGCAGGCAATATGCCCCCATTAACCATCACTCAATGACTGTATTAGTGCAGGCAATATGCCCCCATTAACCATCACTCAATGACTGAACTAGTGCAGGAAATATGCCCCCAGTAACCATCACTCAATGACTGTATTAGAGCAGGCAATATGCCCACATTAACCCTCACTCAATGACTGTATTAGAGCAGGCAATATGCCCCCATTAACCATCACTCAATGACTGTATTAGAGCAGGCAATATGCCTCCAGTAACTACCACTCATTGATTGTATTAGTGCAGGCAATATGCCCCCATTAACCACCACTCAATGACTGTATTAGTGCAGGCAATATGCCCCCATTAACCACCACTCAATGATTGTACTAGTGCAGGCAATATGCCCCCATTAACCACTACCCATTGATTGTATTAGTGCAGGCAATATGCCCCCATTAACCATCACTCATTGACTGTATTAGAGCAGGCAATATGCCCCCATTAACCATCACTCAATGATTGAACTTGTGCAGGCAATATGCCCCCATTAACCACCACTCAATGATTGTATTAGAGCAGGCATATGCCCCCATTAACCATCACTCAATGATTGAACTAGTACAGGCAATATGCCCCCATTAACCATCACTCAATGACTGTATTAGAGCAGGTAATATACCCCCATTAACCATCACTCAATGACTGTATTAGAGCAGGCAATATGCTCCCATTAACCATCACTCAATGACTGTATTAGAGCAGGGAATATGCCCCCATTAACCATCACTCAATGACTGTATTAGAGCAGGAAATATGACCCCATTAACCATCACTCAATGGGTGAACTAGTGCAGGCAATATGCCCCCAGTAACCGTCACTCAACGATTGTATTAGAGCAGGAAATATGCCCCCATTAACCACCACTCAATGACTGTATTAGAGCAGGCAATATGTCCCCATTAACCACCACTCAATGACTGTATTAGAGCAGGCAATATGCCCCCAGTAACCATCACTCAATGATTGAACTAGTGCAGGCAATATGCCCCCATTAACCATCACTCAATGACTGTATTAGAGCAGGCAATATGCCCCCATTAACCACCACTCAATGATTGTATCAGTGCAGGCAATATGCCCCCAGTATACACCATTCAATGATTGTATTAGAGCAGGCAATATGCCCCCATTAACCATCACTCAATGACTGTATTAGAGCAGGCAATATGCCCCCGTTAACCTTCACTCAATGACTGTATTAGAGCAGGCAATATGCCCCCATTAACCATCACGCAACGACTGTATTAGAGCAGGCACTATGCCCCCATTAACCACCACTCAATGACTGTATTAGAGCAGGCAATATGCCTCCATTAACCATCACTCAATGACTGTATTAGTGCAGGCAATATGCCCCCAGTAACCATCACTCATTGATTGTATTAGTGTAGGCAATATGCCCCCAGTAACCACCACTCATTGATTGTATTAGTACAGGCAATATGCCGCCATTAACCACCACTCATTGACTGTATTAGTGCAGGCAATATGCCCCCATTTACCACCACTCAATGAATGTACTAGTGCAGGCAATATGCCCCCATTAACCACTACCCATTGATTGTATTAGTGCAGGCAATATGCCCCCATTAATCATCACTCAATGACTGCATTAGAGCAGGCAATATGCCCCCATTAACCATCACTCAATGACTGTATTAGAGCAGGCAATATGCCCCCATTAACCATCACTCAATGACTGTATTAGAGCAGGAAATATACCCCCATTAACCATCACTCAATGACTGAACTAGTGCAGGCAATATGCCCCCAGTAACCATCACTCAATGATTGTATTAGAGCAGGCAATATGCCCCCTTTAACCACCACTCAATGACTGTATTAGAGCATGCAATATGTCCCCATTAACCATCACTCAATGACTGTATTAGAGAAGGCAATATGCCCCCAATAACCATCACTCAATGATTGAACTAGTGCAGGCAATATGCCCCCATTAACCATCACTCAATGACTGTATTAGAGCAGGCAATATGCCCCCATTAACCACCACTCAATGATTGTATTAGTGCAGGCAATATGCCCACAGTATACACCACTCAATGATTGTATTAGAGCAGGCAATATGCCCCCATTAACCATCACTCAATGACTGTATTAGAGCAGGCAATATGCCCCCATTAACCATCACTCAATGACTGTATTAGAGCAGGCAATATGCCCCCATTAATCATCACTCAATGACTGTATTAGAGCAGGCACTATGCCCCCATTAACCATCACTCAATGACTGTATTAGAGCAGGCAATATGCCTCCATTAACCATCACTCAATGACTGTATTAGAGCAGGCAATATGCCCCCATTAACCATCACTCAATGACTGTATTAGAGCAGGCAATATGCCCCCATTAACCTTCACTCAATGACTGTATTAGAGCAGTCAATATGCCCCCATTAACCATCACTCAATGACTGTATTAGTGCAGGCAATATGCCCCCAGAAACCACCACTCATTGATTGTATTAGAGCAGGCAATATGCCACCAGTAACCACCACTCATTGATTGTATTAGTACAGGCAATATGCCCCCCAGTAACCACCACTCAATGACTGTAATAGTGCAAGCAATATCCCCCAGTAACCATCATTCAATGACTGTAATAGTGTAGGAGATATCCCCCAGTAACCGCCACTCAATGACTGTAATAGTGTAGGATATATCCCCCGTAACCACCAATGAATGACTGTAATAGTGTAGGATATCCCCCAGTAACCACCACTCAATGACTGTAATAGTGCAGGCAATATGCCCCAGTAACCATCACTCAATGACTGTATTAGAGCAGGCAATATCCCCCAGTAACCATCACTCAATGACTGTAATAGTGCAGACAATATCCCCCCGTAACCACCACTCAATGACTGTAATAGTGTAGGATATATGTCCCACAGTAACCACCACTCAATGACTGTAATAATTTAGGAGATATCCCCCAGTAACCACCACTCAATGACTGTAACAGTGTAGGCGATATCCCCCAGTAACCACCACTCAATGACTGTAATAGTATAGGATATATCCCCCAGTAATCACCACTCAATGACTGTAATAGTGTAGGATATATCCCCCAGTAACCACCACTCAATGACTGTAATAGCATAGGATATATCCCCCAGTAACCATCACTCAATGACTGTAATAGTGTAGGAGATATCCCCCAGTAACCATCATTAAATGACTGTAATAGTGGAGGAGATATCCCCCAGTAACCACCACTCAATGACTGTAATAGTGCAGGCAATATCCCCCCGTAACCACCGCTCAATGACTGTAATAGTATAGGAGATATGCCTCCATTAACCACCACTCATTGATTGTATTAGTACAGGCAATATGTCCCCAGTAACCATCACTCAATGACTGTATTAGTGCAGGCAATATGCCCCAAGTAACCATCACTCATTGATTGTATTAGTGCAGGCAATATGTCCCCAGTAACCACCACTCATTGATTGTATTAGTGCAGGCAATATGCCCCCATTAACCACCACTCAATGACTGTATTAGTACAGGCAATATGCCCCCATTAACCACCACCCATTGATTGTATTAGAGCAGGCAATATGCCCCCATTAACCACCACTCAATGAGTGTACTAGTGCAGGCAATATGCCCCCATTAACCACTACCCATTGATTGTATTAGTGCAGGCAATATGCCCCCATTAACCATCACTCAATGACTGTATTAGAGCAGGCAATATGCCCCCATTAACCATCACACAATGACTGTATTAGAGCAGGAAATATGCCCCCATTAACCATCGATCAATGACTGAACTAGTGCAGGCAATATGCCCCCAGTAACCATCACTCAATGATTGTATTAGAGCAGGCAATATGCCCGCATTAACCACTACTCAATGATTGTATTAGTGCATGCAATATGCCCCCATTAACCACCACTCAATGACTGTATTAGAGCAGGCAATATGCCCACAGTAACCATCACTCAATGATTGAATTAGTGCAGGCAATATGCTCCCATCAACCATCATTCAATGACTGTATTAGAGCAGGATATCCCCCATTAACCACCACTCAATGATTGTATTAGTGAGGATATCCCCCATTAACCACCACTCAATGACTGTATTAGAGAGGATATCCCCATTAACCATCACTCAATGACTGTTAGAGCAGGCAATATGCCCCCATTAACCACCACTCAATGACTGTATTAGTGCAGGCAATATGCCCCCATTAACCACCACTCAATGACTGTATTAGAGCAGGATATACCCCATAACCACACTCAATGACTGATAGGCAATATGCCCCCATTAACCATCACTCAATGACTGTATTAGTGCAGGCAATATGCCCCCATTAACCACCACTCAATGACTGTATTAGAGCAGGCAATATGCCCCCATTAACCACCACTCAATGACTGTATTAGAGCAGGCAATATGCCCCCATTAACCATCACTCAATGACTAATAGTGAGGAATCCCCCATAACCACCACTCAATGACTAATAGGAGGATATCCCCCATAACCACCACTCAATGACTAATAGGAGGAATATCCCCCATAACCACCACTCAATGACTAATAGTGTAGGATATCCCCCAGTAACCACCACTCAATGACTGTAATAGTGTAGGATATCCCCCATAACCACACTCAATGACTAATAGGAGGATATCCCCAACCACAACAAAATATCCCCTAACACCACTCATGACTGTATTAGTGCAGACAATATGCCCCAGTAACCACCACTCAATGATTGTATTAGTGCAGGATATATCCCAGTAACCACCACTCAATGACTGTAATAGTGTAGGAGATATCCCCCAGTAACCACCACTCAATGACTGTAATAGTGTAGGATATATCCCCAGTAACCACCACTCAATGACTGTAATAGTGTAGGATATATCCCCCAGTAACCACCACTCAATGACTGTAATAGTGCAGGAAATATCCCCCAGTAACCACCACTCAATGACTGTAATAGAGAGGATATATCCCCAAACCCAACCCCATAACCACCACACAATGACTGTAATAGTGTAGGATATATCCCCCAGTAACCATCACTCAATGACTAATAGTATAGGAGATATCCCCCAGTAACCACCACTCAATGACTGTAATAGTGTAGGAGATATCCCCCAGTAACCACCACTCAATGACTGTAATAGTGTAGGCAATATCCCCCAGTAACCACCACTCAATGACTGTAATAGTGTAGGAGATATCCCCCAGTAACCACCACTCAATGACTGTAATAGTGTAGGAGATATCCCCCAGTAACCACCACTCAATGACTGTAATAGTGTAGGCGATATCCCCCAGTAACCACCACTCAATGACTGTAATAGTATAGGAGATATCCCCCAGTAACCACCACTCAATGACTGTAATAGTATAGGATAATCCCCAGTAACCACCACTCAATGACTGTAATAGTATAGGAATATCCCCCAGTAACCACCACTCAATGACTGTAATAGTGTAGGAGATATCCCCCAGTAACCATCACTCAATGACTGTAATAGTGTAGGAAATATCCCCCAGTAACCACCACTCAATGACTGTAATAGTGTAGATATATCCCCAGTAACCACCACTCAATGACTGTAATAGTGTAGGATATATCCCCCAGTAACCACCACTCAATGACTGTAATAGTGTAGGAATATCCCCCAGTAACCACCACTCAATGACTGTAATAGTGTAGGCGATATCCCCCAGTAACCACCACTCAATGACTGTAATAGTATAGGAGTTATATCCCCCTAGTAACCACCACTCAATGACTGTAATAGTATAGGATATATCCCCCAGTAACCACCACTCAATGACTGTAATAGTATGCGATATATCCCCCAGTAACCACCACTCAATGACTGTAATAGCATAGGATATATCCCCCAGTAACCATCACTCAATGACTGTAATAGTTCAGGAGATATCCCCCAGTATCAATCATTCAATGACTGTAATAGTGGAGGAGATATCCCCCAGTAACCACCACTCAATGACTGTAATAGTATAGGATATATCCCCCAGTAACCGCCACTCAATGACTAATAGTATAGGATATATCCCCCAGTAACCACCACTCAATGACTGTAATAGTATAGGAGATATCCCCCAGTAACCACCACTCAATGACAGTAATAGTATAGGATAAATCCCCCAGTAACCACCGCTCAATGACTGTAATATTATAGGATATATCCCCCAGTAACCACCATTCAATGACTGTAATAGTGTAGGTGATATACCCCAGTAACCACCACTCTATGACTGTAATAGTGTAGGATATATCCTCCAGTAACCACCACTCAATGACTGTAATAGTGTAGGATATATCCCCCAGTAACCACCACTCAATGACTGTAATAGTGTAGGATATATTCCCCAGTAACCACCACTCAATAACTGTAATATTGTAGGATATATCCCCCAGTAACCACCGCTCAATGTCTGTAATAGTGTAGGAGATATCCCCCAGTAACCACCACTCAATGACTGTAATAGTATAGGATATATCCCCCAGTAACCATCACTCAATGACTGTAATAGTGTAGGAGATATCCCCCAGTAACAATCATTCAATGACTGTAATAGTGGAGGAGATATCCCCCAGTAACCACCACTCAATGACTAATAGTGCTGGCAATATCCCCCCGTAACCACCACTCAATGACTGTAATAGTATAGGATATATCCCCCAGTAACCACCACTCAATGACTGTAATAGTGTAGGAGATATCCCCCAGTAACCATCACTCAATGACTGTAATAGTGTAGGAAATCCCCAGTAACCACACTCAATGCTAATAGTAGAGATATCCCCCAGTAACCACCACTCAATGACTGTAATAGTGTAGGAGATATCCCCCAGTAACCACCACTCAATGACTGTAATAGTGCAGGATATCCCCCAGTAACCACCACTCAATGACTGTAATAGTGTAGGATATATCCCCCAGTAACCACCACTCAATGACTGTAATAGTGTAGGAGATATCCCCCAGTAACCATCACTCAATGACTGTAATAGTGTAGGAGATATCCCCCAGTAACCACCACTCAATGACTGTAATAGTTAGGAATATCCCCCATAACCACCACTCAATGACTATATAATAGTGCAGGCAATATCCCCCCGTAACCACCACTCATGACTGTAATAGTATAGGATATATCCCCCAGTAACCACCACTCAATGACTAATAGTTTAGGAGATATCCCCCACCAACGTAACCACCACTCAATGACTGTAATAGTGTAGGAGATATCCCCCGTAACCACCACTCAATGACTGTAATAGTGCAGGATATGTCCCCCGTAACCACCACTCAATGACTGTAATAGTGTAGGATATATCCCCCAGTAACCACCACTCAATGACTGTAATAGTGTAGGAGATATCCCCCAGTAACCACCACTCAATGACTGTAATAGTGTAGGATATATCCCCCAGTAACCACCACTCAATGACTGTAATAGTATAGGATATATCCCCCAGTAACCACCACTCAATGACTGTAATAGTATAGGAGTATATCCCCCAGTAACCACCACTCAATGACTGTAATAGTATAGGATATATCCCCCAGTAACCACCGCTCAATGACTGTAATAGTATAGGATATATCCCCCAGTAACCACCACTCAATGACTGTAATAGTATAGGATATATCCCCCAGTAACCACACTCAATGACTGTATAGTAGGAGATATCCCCAGTACACCAATGACTGTAATAGTGTAGGATATATCCCCCAGTAACCACCACTCAATGACTGTAATAGTGTAGGATATATCCCCCAGTAACCACCACTCAATGACTGTAATATTGTAGGATATATCCCCCAGTAACCACCACTCAATGACTGTAATAGCGTAGGATATAATCCCCAGTAAACACCACTCAATAACTGTAATATTGTAGGATATATCCCCCAGTAACCACCGCTCAATGACTGTAATAGTGTAGGAGATATCCCCCAGTAACCACCACTCAATGACTGTAATAGTATAGGATATATCTCCCAGTAACCGCCACTCAATGACTGTAATAGTGTAGGAGATATCCCCCAGTAACCACCACTCAATGACTGTAATAGTATAGGAGATATCCCCCAGTAACCACCACTCAATGACTGTAATAGTATAGGATATATCCCCAGTAACCACTGCCCAATGACTGTAATAGTGTAGGAGATATCCCCCAGTAACCACCACTCAATGACTGTAATAGTATAGGATATATCCCCCAGTAACCATCACTCAATGACTGTTATAGTGTAGAAGATATCACCCAGTAACCACCACTCAATGACTGTAATAGTGCAGGCAATATCACCCCGAAACCACAGACTGTAATAGTGTAGGATATATGTCCCCCAGTAACCACCACTCAATGACTGTAATAGTTTAGGAGATATCCCACAGTAACCACCACTCAATGACTATAATAGTGTAGGAGATATCCCCCGTAACCACCACTCAGTGACTGTAATAGTGCAGGCAATATGTCCCCAGTAACCACCACTCAATGATTGTAATAGTATAGGATATATCCCCCAGTAACCGCCACTCAATGTCTGTAATAGTGTAGGAGATATCCCCCAGTAACCACCACTCGATGACTAATAGTATAGGATATATCTCCCCGTAACCGCCACTCAATGACTGTAATAGTATAGGATATATCCCCAAGTAACCACCACTCAATGACTGTACTAGTATAGGAGATATCCCCCAGTAACCACCACTCAATGACGGTAATAGTATAGGATATATCCCCCAGTAACCACCGCTCAATGACTGTAATAGTATAGGATATATCCCCCAGTAACCACCACTCAATGACTGTTATAGTGTAGGAGATATACCCCAGTAACCACCACTCAATGACTTTAATAGTGTAGGATATATCCCCCTGTATTCACCACTCAATGACTGTAATAGTGTAGGATATATCCCCCAGTAACCACCACTCAATGACTGTAATATTGTAGGATATATCCCACAGTAACCACCACTCAATGACTGTAATAGTGTAGGATATAATCCCCAGTAACCACCACTCAATAACTGTAATATTGTAGGATATATCCCCCAGTAACCACCGCTCAATGACTGTAATCGTGTAGAAGATATCCCCCAGTAACCACCACTCAATGACTGTAATAGTATAGGATATATCTCCCAGTAACCGCCACTCAATGTCTGTAATAGTGTAGGAGATATCCCCCAGTAACCACCACTCAATGACTGTAATAATATAGGATATATCCCCCAGTAACCACCGCTCAATGACTGTAATAGTATATGATATATCCCCCAGTAACCACCACTCAATGACTGTAATAGTGTAGGAGATATCCCCCAGTAACCACCACTCAATGACTGTAATAGTGAAGGAGATATCCCCCAGTAATCACCACTCAATGACTGTAATAGTGTAGGCAGTATACCCCATTAACCACCGCTCAATGGCTGTAATAGTGTAGGCAATATCCCCCGGTAACCACCACACAATGACTGTAATAATGTAGGAGATATCCCAAAGTAACCACCACTCAATGACTGTAATAGTGTAGGAGATATCCCCCAGTAACCACCACTCAAATGCTATAATAGTGTAGGATATCCCCCAGTAACCACCACTCAATGACTGTAATAGAGTAGGATATCCCCCAGTAACCACCACTCAATGACTGTAATAGTGTAGGATATCCCCCAGTAACCACCACTCAATGACTGTAATAGTTTAGGATATATCCCCCAGTAACCACCACTCAATGACTATAATAGTGTAGGATATCCCCCAGTAACCACCACTCAATGACTGTAATGGTGTAGGATATCCCCCAGTAACCATCACTCAATGACTGTAATAGTGTAGGATATATCCCCCAGTAACCACCACTCAATGACTGTACTAGTGTAGGATATCCCCAGTAACCACCACTCAATGATTGTACTAGTGTAGGATATCCCCCAGTAACCACCACTCAATGACTGGAATAGTGTAGGATATCCCCTAGTAACCACCACTCAATGACTGTAATATTGTAGGATATCCCCCAGTAACCACCACTCAATGACTGTAATAGTGTAGGATATCCCCAGTAACCACCACTCAATGGCTGTACTAGTGTAGGAGATATCCCCCAGTAACCACCACTCAATGACTGTAATAGTGTAGGATATATCCCCCAGTAACCGCCATTCAATGACTGTAATAGTGTACGAGATATTCTCCAGTATAACAATAGTGTAGGCAATATATCCCCCAGTAACCACCACTCAATGACTGTAGTAGTGTAGGATATATCCCCCGTAACCACCACTCAATGGCTGTAATAGTGTAGGATATATCCCCCAGTAACCATCACTCAATGACTGTAATATTGTAGGATATCCCCCAGTAACCACCATTCAAAGACTAATAGTGTAGGCAATATGTCCCCCAGTAACCACCACTCAATGACTGTAATAGTGTAGGATATATCCCCCGTAACCACCACTCAATGACTATAATAGTGTAGGCAATATGTCCCCCAGTAACCAACACTCAATGGCTGTAATAGTGTAGGATATATCCCCCAGTAACCGCCACTCAATGACTATAATATTGTAGTATATATCCCCCAGTGACCACCACTCAATGACTGTAATAGTGTAGGAGATATCCCCCAGTAACCACCACTCTATGACTGTAATAGTGTAGGATATATCCCCCAGTAACCAACACTCAATGGCTGTAATAGTGTAGGATATATCCCCCAGTAACCGCCACTCAATGACTATAATAGTGTAGGAGATATCCCCCGTAACTACCACTCAGTGACTGTAATAGTGCAGACAATATGTCCCCAGTAACCAACACTCAATGATTGTAATAGTATAGGATATATCCCCCAGTAACCGCCACTCAATGACTGTAATAGTGTAGGAGATATCCCCCAGTAACCAACACTCAATGACTGTAATAGTATAGGATATATCCCCCAGTAACCGCCATTCAATGACTGTAATAGTATAGGATATATCCCCCAGTAACCACCACTCAATGACTGTACTAGTATAGGAGATATCCGCCAGTAACCACCACTCAATGTCTGTAATAGTAGAGGATATATCCCCCAGTAACCACCGCTCAATGACTGTAATAGTATAGGATATATCCACCAGTAACCACCACTCAATGACTGTTATAGTCTAGGAGATATACCCCAGTAACCACCGCACAATGACTGTAATAGTGTAGGATATATCCCCCAGTAACCATCACTCAATGACTGTAATAGTGTAGGATATATCCCCCAGTAACCACCACTCAATGACTGTAATATTGTAGGATATATCCCCCAGTAACCACCCTCAATGACTGTAATAATGTAGGATATAATCCCCAGTAACCACCACTCAATAACTGTAATATTTTAGGATATATCCCCCAGTAACCACCGCTCAATGACTGTAATAGTGTAGGAGATATCCCCCAGTAACCACCACTCAGTGACTGTAATAGGATAGGATATATCTCCCAGTAACCGCCACTCAATGACTGTAATGGTGTAGGAGATATCCCCCAGTAACCACCACTCAATGACTGTAATAGTATAGGAGATATCCCCCAGTAACCACCACTCAATGACTGTAATAGTATAGGATATATCCCCCAGTAACCACCGCTCAATGACTGTAATAGTGTAGGAGATATCCCCCAGTAACCACCACTCAATGACTGTAATAGTATAGGATATATCCCCCAGTAACCATCACTCAATGACTATAATAGTGTAGAAGATATTCCCCAGTAACCATCACTCAATGACTATAATAATGTAGGAGATATCCCCCGTAACCACCACTCAGTGACTGTAATAGTGCAGGCAATATGTCCCCAGTAACCACCACTCAATGATTGTAATAGTATAGGATATATCCCCCAGTAACCGCCACTCAATGACTGTAATAGTGTAGGAGATATCCCCCAGTAACCACCACTCGATGACTAATAGTATAGGATATATCCCCCAGTAACCGCCACTCAATGACTAATAGTATAGGATATATCCCCCAGTAACCACCACTCAATGACTGTACTAGTATAGGAGATATCCCCCAGTAACCACCACTCCATGACGGTAATAGTATAGGATATATCACCCAGTAACCACCGCTCAATGACTGTAATAGTATAGGATATATCCCCCAGTAACCACCACTCAATGACTGTTATAGTTTAGGAGATATACCTCAGTAACCACCACTCAATGACTGTAATAGTGTAGGATATATCCCCACTCTATGACTATAATAGTGTAGGATATCCCCCAGTAACCACCACTCAATGACTATAATAGTGTAGGATATATCCCCCAGTAACCACCGCTCAATGACTAATAGTATAGGATATATCCCCCAGTAACCACCACTCAATGACTGTTATAGTGTAGGAGATATACCCTTGTAACCACCACTCAATGACTTTAATAGTGTAGCATATATCCCCCTGTAATCACCACTCAATGACTAATAGTGTAGGATATATCCCCCAGTAACCACCACTCAATGACTGTAATATTGTAGGATATATCCCACAGTAACCACCACTCAATGACTGTAATAGTGTAGGATATAATCCCCAGTAACCACCACTCAATAACTGTAATATTGTAGGATATATCCCCCAGTAACCACCGCTCAATGACTGTAATCGTGTAGGAGATATCCCACAGTAACCACCGCTCAATGACTGTAATAGTATAGGATATATCCACCAGTAACCACCACTCAATGACCGTTATAGTCTAGGAGATATACCCCAGTAACCACCGCACAATGACTGTAATAGTGTAGGATATATCCCCCAGTAACCATCACTCAATGACTGTAATAGTGTAGGATATATCCCCCAGTAACCACCACTCAATGACTGTAATATTGTAGGATATATCCCCCAGTAACCACCACTCAATGACTGTAATAATGTAGGATATAATACCCAGTAACCACCACTCAATAACTGTAATATTTTAGGATATATCCCCCAGTAACCACCGCTCAATGACTGTAATAGTGTAGGAGATATCCCCCAGTAACCACCACTCAGTGACTGTAATAGTATAGGATATATCTCCCAGTAACCGCCACTCAATGACTGTAATGGTGTAGGAGATATCCCCCAGTAACCACCACTCAATGACTGTAATAGTATAGGAGATATCCCCCAGTAACCACCACTCAATGACTGTAATAGTATAGGATATATCCCCCAGTAACCACCGCTCAATGACTGTAATAGTGTAGGAGATATCCCCCAGTAACCACCACTCAATGACTGTAATAGTATAGGATATATCCCCCAGTAACCATCACTCAATGACTATAATAGTGTAGAAGATATCCCCCAGTAACCACCACTCAATGACTGTAATAGTGCAGGCAATATCCCCCGTAACCACAGACTATAATAGTGTAGGAAATATGTCCCCCAGTAACCACCACTCAATGACTAATAGTTTAGGAGATATCCCCCAGTAACCACCACTCAATGACTGTAATAGTGCAGGCAATATGTCCCCAGTAACCACCACTCAATGATTGTAATAGTATAGGATATATCCCCCAGTAACCACCACTCGATGACTAATATAATAGGATATATCCCCCAGTAACCGCCACTCAATGACTGTAATAGTATAGGATATATTCCTCAGTAACCACCACTCAATGACTGTACTAGTATAAGAGATATCCCCCAGTAACCACCACTCAATGACGGTAATAATATAGGATATATCTCCCAGTAACCACCGCTCAATGACTGTAATAGTATAGGATATATCCCCCAGTAACCACCACTCAATGACTGTTATAGTGTAGGAGATATACCCCAGTAACCACCACTCAATGACTGTAATAGTGTAGGATATATCTAATAGTGTAGGATATCCCCCAGTAACCACCACTCAATGACTGTAATAGTGTAGGATATATCCCCCAGTAACCACCACTCAATGACTGTAATAGTGTAGGATATATCCCCCAGTAACCACCACTCAATGACTGTAATAGTGTAGAGATATACCCCGTAACCACCACTCAATGACTGTAATAGTGTAGGATATATCCCCCAGTAACCACCACTCAATGACTAATAGTGTAGGATATATCCCCAGTAACCACCACTCAATGACTGTAATAGTGTAGGATATATCCCCCAGTAACCACCACTCAATGACTGTAATAGTGTAGGAGATATCCCCCAGTAACAACCACTCAATACTAATAGTGAGGAGATATCCCCCAGTAACCACCACTCAATGACTAATAGTGTAGGCAATATCCCCCAGTAACCACCACTCAATGACTGTAATAGTATAGGATATATCCCCCAGTAACCACCACTCAATGACTGTAATAGTATAGGATATATCCCCCAGTAACCACCACTCAATGACTGTAATAGTGTAGGAGATATCCCCCAGTAACCATCACTCAATGACTGTAATAGTGTAGGAGATATCCCCCAGTAACCACCACTCAATGACTGTAATAGTGCAGGCAATATCCCCCAGTAACCACCACTCAATGACTGTAATAGTGTAGGATATATCCCAGTAACCACCACTCAATGACTGTAATAGTTTAGGATATATCCCCCAGTAACCACCCTCAATGACTAATAGTGTAGAGATATCCCCTAACCACCACTCAATGACTGTAATAGTATAGGATATATCCCCCAGTAACCACCACTCAATGACTATAATGTGTAGGAGATATCCCCCAGTAACCACCACTCAATGACTGTAATAGTATAGGAGATATCCCCCAGTAACCACCACTCAATGACTGTAATAGTATAGGATATATCCCCCAGTAACCACCGCTCAATGACTGTAATAGTGTAGGAGATATCCCCCAGTAACCACCACTCAATGACTGTAATAGTATAGGATATATCCCCCAGTAACCATCACTCAATGACTATAATAGTGTAGAAGATATCCCCCAGTAACCACCACTCAATGACTGTAATAGTGCAGGCAATATCCCCCGTAACCACAGACTATAATAGTGTAGGAAATATGTCCCCCAGTAACCACCACTCAATGACTAATAGTTTAGGAGATATCCCCCAGTAACCACCACTCAATGACTGTAATAGTGCAGGCAATATGTCCCCAGTAACCACCACTCAATGATTGTAATAGTATAGGATATATCCCCCAGTAACCACCACTCGATGACTAATATAATAGGATATATCCCCCAGTAACCGCCACTCAATGACTGTAATAGTATAGGATATATTCCTCAGTAACCACCACTCAATGACTGTACTAGTATAAGAGATATCCCCCAGTAACCACCACTCAATGACGGTAATAATATAGGATATATCTCCCAGTAACCACCGCTCAATGACTGTAATAGTATAGGATATATCCCCCAGTAACCACCACTCAATGACTGTTATAGTGTAGGAGATATACCCCAGTAACCATCACTCAATGACTTTAATAGTGTAGGATATATCCCCCTGTAATCACCACTCAATGACTGTAATAGTGTAGGATATAATCCCCAGTAACCACCACTCAATAACTGAAATATTGTAGGATATATCCCCAGTAACCACCGCTCAATGACTGTAATCGTGTAGGAGATATCCCCCAGTAACCACCACTCAATGACTAATAGTATAGGATATATCTCCCAATAACCGCCACTCAATGACTGTAATAGTGTAGGAGATATCCCCCACTCAATGACTGTAATAATATAGGAGATATTCCCCAGTAACCACCACTCAATGACTGTAATAGTATAGGATATCTCCCCCAGTAACCACCGCTCAATGACTGTAATAGTGTAGGAGATATCCCCCAGTAACCACCACTCAATGACTGTAATAGTGTAGGAGATATCCCCCAGTAATCACCACTCAATGACTGTAATAGTGTAGGCAATATACCCCAGTAACCACCACTCAATGACTGTAATAGTGTAGAAGATATCCCTCAGTAACCACCACTCAATGACTGTAATAGTGTAGGCAATATACCCCAGTAACCACCGCTCAATGACTGTAAGAGTGTAGGCAATATCCCCGGTAACCACCACAAAATGACTGTAATAGTGTAGGAGATATCCCCCAGTAACCACCACTCAATGACTGTAATAGTATAGGATATATCTCCCAGTAACCGCCACTCAATGACTAATAGTGTAGGAGATATCCCCCAGTAACCACCACTCAATGACTGTAATAGTATAGGAGATATCCCCCAGTAACCACCACTCAATGACTGTAATAGTATAGGATATATCCCCCAGTAACCACCGCTCAATGAATGTAATAGTGTAGGAGATATCCCCCAGTAACCACCACTCAATGACTGTAATAGTATAGGATATATCCCCCAGTAACCATCACTCAATGACTATAATAGTGTAGAAGATATCCCCCAGTAACCACCACTCAATGACTGTAATAGTGCAGGCAATATCCCCGGTAACCACAGACTGTAATAGTGTAGGATATATGTCCCCCAGTAACCACCACTCAATGACTAATAGTTTAGGAGATATCCCCCAGTAACCACCACTCAATGACTATAATAGTGTAGGAGATATCCCCCGTAACCACCACACAGTGACTGTAATAGTGCAGGCAATATGTCCCCAGTAACCACCACTCAATGATTGTAATAGTATAGGATATATCCCCCAGTAACCGCCACTCAATGACTGTAATAGTGTAGGAGATATCCCCCAGTAACCACCACTCGATGACTAATAGTATAGGATATATCCCCCAGTAACCGCCACTCAATGACTGTAATAGTATAGGATATATCCCCCAGTAACCACCACTCAATGACTGTACTAGTATAGGAGATATCCCCCAGTAACCACCACTCCATGACGGTAATAGTATAGGATATATCACCCAGTAACCACCGCTCAATGACTGTAATAGTATAGGATATATCCCCCAGTAACCACCACTCAATGACTGTTATAGTTTAGGAGATATACCTCAGTAACCACCACTCAATGACTGTAATAGTGTAGGATATATACCCACTCAATGACTATAATAGTGTAGGATATCCCCCAGTAACCACCACTCAATGACTGTAATAGTATAGGATATATCCCCCAGTAACCACCGCTCAATGACTAATAGTATAGGATATATCCCCCAGTAACCACCACTCAATGACTGTTATAGTGTAGGAGATATACCCTTGTAACCACCACTCAATGACTTTAATAGTGTAGGATATATCCCCCTGTAATCACCACTCAATGACTAATAGTGTAGGATATATCCCCCAGTAACCACCACTCAATGACTGTAATAGTGTAGGATATATCCCACAGTAACCACCACTCAATGACTGTAATAGTGTAGGATATAATCCCCAGTAACCACCACTCAATAACTGTAATATTGTAGGATATATCCCCCAGTAACCACCGCTCAATGACTGTAATCGTGTAGGAGATATCCCACAGTAACCACCACTCAATGACTGTAATAGTATAGGATATATCTCCCAGTAACCGCCACTCAATGACTAATAGTGTAGGAGATATCCCCCAGTAACCACCACACAATGACTAATACTATAGGAGATATCCCCCAGTAACCACCACTCAATGACTGTAATAGTACAGGATATATCCCCCAGTAACCACCGCTCAATGACTGTAATAGTATAGGATATTATATCCCCCAGTAACCACCACTCAATGACTGTAATAGTGTACGAGATATCCCCCAGTAACCACCACTCAATGACTGTAATAGTGTAGGAGATTTCCCCCAGTAATCACCACTCAATGACTGTAATAGTGTAGGCAATATACCACAGTAACCACCACTCAATGACTGTAATAGTGTAGGAGATATCCCCCAGTAACCACCACTCAATGACTAATAGTGTAGGCAATATACCCCAGTAACCACCGCTCAATGACTAATAGTGTAGGCAATATCCCCCGGTAACCACCATACAATGACTGTAATAGTGTAGGAGATATCCCCCAGTAACCACCACTCAATGACTGTAATAGTGTAGGAGATATCCCCCAGTAACCACCACTCAATGGCTATAATAGTATAGGATATCCCCCAGTAACCACCACTCAATGACTGTACTAGTGTAGGATATCCCCCAGTGACCATCACTCAATGACTGTAATAGAGTAGGATATCCCCCAGTAACCACCACTCAATGACTAATAGTGTAGGATATCCCCCAGTAACCACCACTCAATGACTGTGATAGTGTAGGATATATCCCCCAGTAACCACCACTCAATGACTATAATAGTGTAGGATATCCCCCAGTAACCACCACTCAATGACTGTAATGGTGTAGGATATCCCCCAGTAACCACCACTCAATGACTGTAATAGTGTAGGATATCCCCCAGTAACCACCACTCAATGACTGTACTAGTGTAGGATATCCCCCAGTAACCACCACTCAATGACAGTACTAGTGTAGCATATCCCCCAGTAACCACCACTCAATGACTGTAATAGTGTAGGATATCCCCAGTAGCCACCACTCAATGGCTGTACTAGTGTAGGAGATATCCCCCAGTAACCTCCACTCAATGACTGTAATAGTGTAGGAGATATCCTCCAGTATAACAATAGTGTAGGCAATATATCCCCCAGTAACCACCACTCAATGACTGTAGTAGTGTAGGATATATCCCCCGTAACCACCACTCAATGGCTGTAATAGTGTAGGATATATCCCCCAGTAACCATCACTCAATGACTGTAATATTGTAGGATATCCCCCAGTAACCACCATTCAACGACTGTAATAGTGTAGGCAATATGTCCCCCAGTAACCACCACTCAATGACTGTAATAGTGTAGGATATATCCCCCGTAACCACCACTCAATGACTATAATAGTGTAGGCAATATGTCCCCCAGTAACCACCACTCAATGACTGTAATAGTGTAGGATATATCCCACGTAACCACCACTCAATGACTATAATAGTGTAGGCAATATGTCCCCCAGTAACCACCACTCAATGACTATAATAGTGTAGGATATATCCCCAAGTAACCACCACTCAATGACTGTAATATTGTAGGATATATCCCCCAGTAACCACCACTCAATGACTGTAGTAGTGTAGAATATATCCCCCAGTAACCACCACTCAATGACTAATAGTATAGGAGATATCCCCCAGTATCCACCACTCAATGACTGTAATAGTGTAGGATATCCCCAGTAACCACCACTCAATGACTGTACAAGTGTAGGATATCCCCCAGTAACCACCACTCAATGACTGTAATAGTGTAGGAGATATCCCCCAGTAACCACCACTCAATGACTGTAATAGTGTAGGATATATCCCCCACTCAATGACTATAATAGTGTAGGATATTCCCCAGTAACCACCACTCAATGACTGTAATAGTATAGGATATATCCCCCAGTAACCACCGCTCAATGACTAATAGTATAGGATATATCCCCCAGTAACCACCACTCAATGACTGTTATAGTGTAGGAGATATTCCCTTGTAACCACCACTCAATGACTTTAATAGTGTAGGATATATCCCCCTGTAATCACCACTCAATGACCAATAGTGTAGGATATATCCCCCAGTAACCACCACTCAATGACTGTAATATTGTAGGATATATCCCACAGTAATCACCACTCAATGACTGTAATAGTGTAGGATATAATCCCCAGTAACCACCACTCAATAACTGTAATATTGTAGGATATATCCCACAGTAACCACCGCTCAATGACTGTAATCGTGTAGGAGATATCCCCCAGTAACCACCACTCAATGACTGTAATAGTATAGGATATATCTCCCAGTAACCGCCACTCAATGACTGTAATAGTGTAGGAGATATCCCCCAGTAACCACCACACAATGACTGTAATAATATAGGAGATATCCCCCAGTAACCACCACTCAATGACTGTAATAGTATAGGATATATCCCCCAGTAACCACCGCTCAATGACTGTAATAGTATAGGATATATCCCCCAGTAACCACCACTCAATGACTGTAATAGTGTATGAGATATCCCCCAGTAACCACCACTCAATGACTGTAATAGTGTAGGAGATATCCCCCAGTAACCACCACTCAATGACTAATAGTGTAGGAGATATCCCCCAGTAACCACCACTCAATGACTAATAGTGTAGGCAATATACCCCAGTAACCACCGCTCAATGACTGTAATAGTGTAGGCAATATCCCCCGGTAACCACCACACAATGACTGTAATAGTGTAGGAGATATCCCCCAGTAACCACCACTCAATGACTGTAATAGTGTAGGAGATATCCCCCAGTAACCACCACTCAATGGCTATAATAGTGTAGGATATCCCCCAGTAACCACCACTCAATGACTGTACTAGTGTAGGATATCCCCCAGTGACCATCACTCAATGACTGTAATAGAGTAGGATATCCCCCAGTAACCACCACTCAATGACTGTAATGGTGTAGGATATCCCCCAGTAACCACCACTCAATGACTGTAATAGTGTAGGATATCCCCCAGTAACCAACACTCAATGACTGTACTAGTGTAGGATATCCCCCAGTAACCACCACTCAATGACTGTACTAGTGTAGGATATCCCCCAGTAACCACCACTCAATGACTGTAATAGTGTAGGATATATCCCCCAGTAACCACCACTCAATGACTAATAGTATAGGAGATATCCCCCAGTAACCACCACTCAATGACTAATAGAATAGAATATATCCCCCAGTAACCACCACTCAATGACTGTAATAGTGTAGGAGATATCCCCCAGTAACCACCACTCAATGACTAATAGTATAGGAGATACCCCCAGTAACCACCACTCAATGACTGTAATAGTGTAGGATATATCCCCCAGTAACCACCACTCAATGACTGTAATAGTGTAGGATATATCCCCCAGTAACCACCACTCAATGACTAATAGTATAGGAGATATCCCCCAGTAACCACCACTGAATGACTAATAGAATAGAATATATCCCCCAGTAACCACCACTCAATGACTGTAATAGTGTAGGAGATATCCCCCAGTAACCACCACTCAATGACTAATAGTATAGGCGATATCCCCCAGTATCCACCACTCAATGACTGTAATAGTGTAGGATATATCCCCCAGTAACCGCCACTCAATGACTGTAATAGTGTAGGATATATCCCCCAGTAACCACCACTCAATGACTAATAGTATAGGAGATATCCCCCAGTAACCACCACTCAATGACTGTAGTAGTAGGATATATCCCCCAGTAACCACCACTCAATGACTGTAATAGTGTTGGAGATATCCCCCAGTAACCACCACTCAATGACTAATAGTATAGGAGATATCCCCCAGTAACCACCACTCAATGATTAATAGTATAGGAGATATCCCCCAGTAACCACCACTCAATGACTAATAGTGTAGGATATCCCCAGTAACCACCACTCAATGACTGTACAAGTGTAGGATATCCCCCAGTAACCATCACTCAATGACTGTAATAGTGTAGGAGATATCCCCCAGTAACCACCACTCAATGACTGTAATAGTGTAGGATATATCCCCCACTCAATGACTATAATAGTGTAGGATATCCCCCAGTAACCACCACTCAATGACTGTAATGGTGTAGGATATCCCCCAGTAACCACCACTCAATGACTGTGATAGTGTAGGATATCCCCCAGTAACTACCACTCAATGACTACTAGTGTAGAATATCCCCCAGTAACCACCACTCAATGACTGTACTAGTGTAGGATATCCCCCAGTAACCACCACTCAATGACTAATATTTTAGGATATCTCACAGTAACCACCACTCAATGACTAATAGTGTAGGATATCCCCAGTAACCACCACTCAATGGCTGTACTAGTATAGGATATATCCCCCAGTAACCGCCACTCAATGACTGTAATAGTGTAGGATATATCCCCCAGTAACCACCACTCAATGACTGTAATAGTATAGGAGATATCCCCCAGTAACCACCACTGAATGACTAATAGTATAGGATATATCCCCCAGTAACCACCACTCAATGACTGTAATAGTGTAGGAGATATCCCCCAGTAACCACCACTCAATGACTAATAGTATAGGAGATATCCCCCAGTATCCACCACTCAATGACTAATAGTGTAGGATATCCCCAGTAACCACCACTCAATGACTAATATTGTAGGATATCTCACAGTAACCACCACTCAATGACTAATAGTGTAGGATATCCCCAGTAACCACCACTCAATGGCTGTACTAGTATAGGATATATCCCCCAGTAACCGCCACTCAATGACTGTAATAGTGTAGGATATATCCCCCAGTAACCACCACTCAATGACTGTAATAGTATAGGAGATATCCCCCAGTAACCACCACTGAATGACTGTAATAGTATAGGATATATCCCCCAGTAACCACCACTCAATGACTGTAATAGTGTAGGAGATATCCCCCAGTAACCACCACTCAATGACTAATAGTATAGGAGATATCCCCCAGTAACCACCACTCAATGACTAATAGTATAGGAGATATCCCCCAGTATCCACCACTCAATGACTAATAGTGTAGGATATCCCCAGTAACCACCACTCAATGACTGTACAAGTGTAGGATATCCCCCAGTAACCATCACTCAATGACTGTAATAGTGTAGGAGATATCCCCCAGTAACCACCACTCAATGACTGTAATAGTGTAGGATATATCCCCCACTCAATGACTATAATAGTGTAGGATATCCCCCAGTAACCACCACTCAATGACTGTAATGGTGTAGGATATCCCCCAGTAACCACCACTCAATGACTGTAATAGTGTAGGATATCCCCCAGTAACTACCACTCAATGACTACTAGTGTAGGATATCCCCCAGTAACCACCACTCAATGACTAATAGTGTAGGATATCCCCCAGTAACCACCACTCAATGACTAATAGTGTAGGAGATATCCCCCAGTAACCACCACTCAATGACTGTACAAGTGTAGGATATCCCCCAGTAACCATCACTCAATGACTGTAATAGTGTAGGAGATATCCCCCAGTAACCACCACTCAATGACTAATAGTGTAGGATATCCCCAGTAACCACCACTCAATGGCTGTACTAGTATAGGAGATATCCCCCAGTAACCACCACTCAATGACTGTACAAGTGTAGGATATCCCCCAGTAACCATCACTCAATGACTGTAATAGTGTAGGAGATATCCCCCAGTAACCACCACTCAATGACTGTAATAGTGTAGGATATATCCCCCACTCAATGACTATAATAGTGTAGGATATCCCCCAGTAACCACCACTCAATGACTGTAATGGTGTAGGATATCCCCAGTAACCACCACTCAATGACTGTAATAGTGTAGGATATCCCCCAGTAACCACCACTCAATGACTAATATTGTAGGATATCCCACAGTAACCACCACTCAATGACTAATAGTGTAGGATATCCCCAGTAACCACCACTCAATGGCTGTACTAGTATAGGAGATATCCCCCAGTAACCACCACTCAATGACTGTAATAGTGTAGGAGATATCCCCCAGTAACCACCACTCAATGACTAATAGTATAGGAGATATCCCCCAGTAACCACCACTCAATGACTAATACTATAGGATATATCCCCCAGTAACAACCGCTCAATGACTAATAGTATAGGATATATCCCCCAGTAACCACCACTCAATGACTGTAATAGTGTAGGAGATATCCCCCAGTAACCACCACTCAATGACTGTAATAGTGTAGGATATATCCCCCAGTAACCACCACTCAATGACTAATAGTGTTGGATATATCCCCCAGTAACCACCACTCAATGACTGTAATAGTGTAGGATATATCCCCTAGTAACCACCACTCAATAACTGTAATAGTGTAGGATATATCCCCCAGTAACCACCGCTCAATGACTAATAGTGTAGGAGATATCCCCCCAGTAACCACCACTCAATGACTGTAATAGTATAGGATATATCCCCCAGTAACCGCTACTCAATGTCTGTAATAGTATAGGATATATCCCCCAGTAACCACCGCTCAATGACTAATAGTATAGGATATATCCCCCAGTAACCACCACTCAATGACTAATGGTGTAGGATATCCCCCAGTAACCATCACTCAATGACTAATAGTGTAGGCAATATACCCCAGTAACCACCACTCAATGACTGTAATAGAGTAGGAGATATCCCCCAGTAACCACCACTCAATGACTAATAGTGTAGGCAATATACCCCAGTAACCACCGCTCAATGACTATAATAGTGTAGGCAATATCCCCCAGTAACCGCCACTCAATGACTAATAGTGTAGGAGATATCCCCCAGTAACCACCACTCAATGACTAATAGTGTAGGAGATATCCCCCAGTAACCACCACTCAATGGCTATAATAGTGTAGGAGATATCTCCCAGTAACCACCACTCTATGACTGTCATAGTGTAGGATATCCCCCAGTAACCACCACTCAATGACTGTACTAATGTAGGATATCCCCCAGTAACCACCACTCAATGACTGTACTAGTGTAGGATATCCCCCAGTAACCACCACTCAATGTCTGTAATAGTGTAGGCAATATACCCCAGTAACCACCGCTCAATGACTAATAGTGTAGGCAATATCCCCCAGTAACCACCACTCAATGAATGTAATAGTGTAGGAGATATCCCCCAGTAACCGCCACTCAATGACTAATAGTGTAGGAGATATCCCCCAGTAACCACCACTCAATGACTGTAATAGTGTAGGAGATATCCCCCAGTAACCACCACTCAATGGCTATAATAGTGTAGGAGATATCTCCCAGTAACCACCACTCAACGACTGTCATAGTGTAGGATATCACCCAGTAACCACCACTCAATAACTGTACTAGTGTAGGATATCCCCCAGTAACCACCACTCAAAGACTAATAGTGTAGGCAATATCCCCAGTAACCACAACTCAATGACTGTAATAGTGTAGGATATATCCCCCAGTAACCACCACTCAATGACTAATAGTGTAGGATATACCCCCCAGTAACCACCACTCAATGAATGTAATAGTGTAGGATATATCCCCTAGTAACCACCACTCAATAACTGTAATAGTGTAGGATATATCCCCCAGTAACCACCGCTCAATGACTAATAGTGTAGGAGATATCCCCCAGTAACCACCACTCAATGACTGTAATAGTATAGGATATATCCCCCAGTAACCGCTACTCAATGACTGTAATAGCATAGGATATATCCCCCAGTAACCACCACTCAATGACTAATAGTATAGGATATATCCCCCAGTAACCACCACTCAATGACTAATGGTGTAGGATATCCCCCAGTAACCATCACTCAATGACTAATAGTGTAGGCAATATACCCCAGTAAACACCACTCAATGACTGTAATAGAGTAGGAGATATCCCCCAGTAACCACCACTCAATGACTAATAGTGTAGGCAATATACCCCAGTAACCACCGCTCAATGACTATAATAGTGTAGGCAATATCCCCCAGTAACCGCCACTCAATGACTAATAGTGTAGGAGTTATCCCCCAGTAACCGCCACTCAATGACTAATAGTGTAGGAGATATCCCCCAGTAACCACCACTCAATGACTAATAGTGTAGGAGATATCCCCCAGTAACCACCACTCAATGGCTATAATAGTGTAGGAGATATCTCCCAGTAACCACCACTCAATGACTGTACTAGTGTAGGATATCCCCCAGTAACCACCACTCAATGACTGTAATAGAGTAGGATATCCCCCAGTAACCATCACTCAATGACTAATAGTGTAGGAGATATCCCCCAGTAACCACCACTCAATGACTGTCATAGTGTAGGATATCCCCCAGTAACCACCACTCAATGACTGTACTAGTGTAGGATATCCCCAGTAACCACCACTCAATGACTAATAGTGTAGGCAATATCCCCCGTAACCACCACTCAATGACTAATAGTGTAGGCAATATACCCCAGTAACCACCGCTCAATGACTAATAGTGTAGGCAATATCCCCCAGTAACCACCACTCAATGAATGTAATAGTGTAGGAG
>CM026387.1:49896441-50044829 GCA_014843695.1 Archivesica marissinica
GATACTGAAACATTGTGGTACTGGGTGATACTGAAACATTGTGGTACTAGTTGATACTGAAACATTGTGGTACTGGGTGATACTGAAACATTGTGGTACTGGTTGATACTGAAACATTGTGGTACTAGTTGATACTGAAACATTGTGGTACTGGGTGATACTGAAACATTGTGGTACTGGGTGATACTGAAACATTGTGATACTGGGTGATACTGAAACATTGTGGTACTAGTTGATACTGAAACATTGTGGTACTAGTTGATACTGAAACATTGTGGTACTAGTTGATACTGAAACATTGTGGTACTAGTTGATACTGAAACATTGTGGTACTGGGTGATACTGAAACATTGTGGTACTGGGTGATACTGAAACATTGTGGTACTGGGTGATACTGAAACATTGTGGTACTAGTGATACTGAAACATTGTGGTACTAGTTGATACTGAAACATTGTGGTACTGGTGATACTGAAACATTGTGGTACTGGGTGATACTGAAACATTGTGGTACTGGGTGATACTGAAACATTGTGGTACTAGTTGATACTGAAACATTGTGGTACTAGTTGATACTGAAACATTGTGGTACTGGGTGATACTGAAACATTGTGGTACTAGTTGATACTGAAACATTGTGGTACTGGGTGATACTGAAACATTGTGGTACTGGTTGATACTGAAACATTGTGGACTGGGTGATACTGAAACATTGTGGTACTGGGTGATACTGAAACATTGTGGTACTGGGTGATACTGAAACATTGTGGTACTAGTTGATACTGAAACATTGTGGTACTGGGTGATACTGAAACATTGTGGTACTGGGTGATACTGAAACATTGTGGTACTGGGTGATACTGAAACATTGTGGTACTGGATGATACTGAAACATTGTGGTACTGGGTGATACTGAAACATTGTGGTACTAGTTGATACTGAAACATTGTGGTACTAGTTGATACTGAAACATTGTGGTACTGGGTGATACTGAAACATTGTGGTACTAGTTGATACTGAAACATTGTGGTACTGGGTGATACTGAAACATTGTGGTACTGGTTGATACTGAAACATTGTGGTACTGGGTGATATTGAAACATTGTGGTACTGGGTGATACTGAAACATTGTGGTACTGGGTGATACTGAAACATTGTGGTACTAGTTGATACTGAAACATTGTGGTACTGGGTGATACTGAAACATTGTGGTACTGGGTGATACTGAAACATTGTGGTACTGGGTGATACTGAAACATTGTGGTACTGGATGATACTGAAACATTGTGGTACTAGTTGATACTGAAACATTGTGGTACTGGGTGATACTGAAACATTGTGGTACTGGGTGATACTGAAACATTGTGGTACTGGGTGATACTGAAACATTGTGGTACTGGGTGATACTGAAACATTGTGGTACTGGGTGATACTGAAACATTGTGGTACTGGGTGATACTGAAACATTGTGGTACTGGGTGATACTGAAACATTGTGGTACTGGGTGATACTGAAACATTGTGGTACTGGTTGATACTGAAACATTGTGGTACTGGGTGATACTGAAACATTGTGGTACTGGGTGATACTGAAACATTGTGGTACTGGGTGATACTGAAACATTGTGGTACTAGTTGATACTGAAACATTGTGGTACTGGGTGATACTGAAACATTGTGGTACTGGGTGATACTGAAACATTGTGGTACTGGTGATACTGAAACATTGTGGTACTGGTGATACTGAAACATTGTGGTACTAGTTGATACTGAAACATTGTGGTACTAGTTGATACTGAAACATTGTGGTACTGGGTGATACTGAAACAGTGTGGTACTGGGTGATACTGAAACATTGTGGTACTGGGTGATACTGAAACATTGTGGTACTGGGTGATACTGAAACATTGTGGTACTGGGTGATACTGAAACATTGTGGTACTAGTTGATACTGAAACAGTGTGGTACTGGGTGATACTGAAACATTGTGGTACTGGGTGATACTGAAACATTGTGGTACTGGGTGATACTGAAACATTGTGGTACTGGGTGATACTGAAACATTGTGGTACTAGTTGATACTGAAACATTGTGGTACTGGGTGATACTGAAACATTGTGGTACTGGGTGATACTGAAACATTGTGGTACTAGTTGATACTGAAACATTGTGGTACTGGGTGATACTGAAACATTGTGGTACTGGGTGATACTGAAACATTGTGGTACTGGGTGATACTGAAACATTGTGGTACTAGTTGATACTGAAACATTGTGGTACTGGGTGATACTGAAACATTGTGGTACTGGGTGATACTGAAACATTGTGGTACTGGGTGATACTGAAACATTGTGGTACTGGGTGATACTGAAACATTGTGGTACTGGGTGATACTGAAACATTGTGGTACTGGGTGATACTGAAACATTGTGGTACTGGTTGATACTGAAACATTGTGGTACTGGGTGATACTGAAACATTGTGGTACTGGGTGATACTGAAACATTGTGGTACTGGGTGATACTGAAACATTGTGGTACTGGGTGATACTGAAACATTGTGGTACTGGGTGATACTGAAACATTGTGGTACTGGGTGATACTGAAACATTGTGGTACTGGGTGATACTGAAACATTGTGGTACTGGGTGATACTGAAACATTGTGGTACTGGGTGATACTGAAACAGTGTGGTACTGGGTGATACTGAAACATGATCTCTATAAAGGACTATTAGTATAATCCGAAGTCATCTATTTAAGCTTAAACTTTATTTATTTTATAACGATTGCGAAGCAAATTTTAACAACTTATATTAAGGAAAACGGAGTACCCGGAGAAAACCCACCTTCCGATCTGGTGACCACCGTACCATCTAGCATCCTCCCCTGTCCGAAGCCATCTATTAATGAGAGGAACAGCAGGTAGTGCATCCTCCCTGGGCATAAACACTTTGCGAGGTCCGTTCCAGAAGTTCACAGGGAGTGGTTTGTGTTAGCGTATTTGTTTACCGACTTGTATATAAGATTTACCTGACTGGATTTGATAGCTAAACTCTGCAACATCTCAATTATAGAAATCCCCATATGTCGCCTATGCATCACCCACTCGCTTCTTTTTAAACCATCTACGATACCCCTATCCCCTAATAACAAACGTGTACACGATATCCTTATGCAAGTCCCTTAAATTCGCATTGCTTCTCTTCGATACATTCCATCAGGAATGAGGTCTCAAGGGCGATAAAGCTAATTGTGTAAGAACTTGTTTCTCTATCTTGTGTCTAAATGTGCATAAACTAAAGGAACTCAACCTCCTCAGATTAACTGTATAGTATTAACGTCATATGATGTTGTTTTCAAGAGTATTGATCTGCTAGTTTCTTATTGTTCCTTAAAAGCGCGACTGTATCGTCTGCCCATAATCCGAACGATATTGATCTTGGCGCCAAAGCCTCCATGCATATACGTGGTAGTACGTCATCATTGTCCTCCAATCTCATCTCTAATGTCGTGTGTAAGACGAGAGGTACAATAACTACAAAATCAAATTTCAGTTTTCTTTCTGCGGCGTCTCTGACGGGATCTACTGACTATGTGTATCTTCTAATCAGGGCGAGCCTTTGCTCCAAGAACATACTTTATATAGTGCTAAATCGCTTATATCCGTATACATGTGTATTGTCTTTAAAGCGACACTACATCAATGAAAATGAAAATTTCTGCAGAATGTAATTTCCTATTATATTCAAATATTTGCCTCAAAAACTGAGTATTTCAACTAAGAAACAAACGTCGTATACGCGGTTTGTTTATATAACAAACCAATGTAAATAGGGTCGACATTAATGCGTAATACAACGCGTGTATCCTGAATAACACGATACATGGTACAGATTTATCGTTATATCAAATCCTACTTTCAATTTGAATGTATGTCGACCACAAAAACATTGATTCAATGTTAGTGTTCGAAAGTATTCGGAAGAATGTGTAGTAGCAATGCATTTATACGTGAACAATGCATTTAATTTGCTTTTTGCGATGTAATGTCGCTTTAAGGGTACTTGATTATTTGAGTGTCGTTCTGTTAGCAATTTACCCATAGGGGTAACTACTCCATGTCAGCAGCTAGATATTGACGTTACCCATAGGGGTAACTACTCCATGTCAGCAGCTAGATATTGACGTTACCCATAGGGGTAACTACTCCATGTCAGCAGCTAGATATTGACGTTACCTGGGTAACTACTCCATGTAAGCAGCTAGATATTGACGTTACCCATAGGGTTAACTACTCCATGTCAGCAGCTATATATTGACGTTACCCATAGGGGTAACTACTCCATGTCAGCAGCTAGATATTGACGTTACCCATAGGGGTAACTACTCCATGCCAGCAGCTATATATTGACGTTACCTGGGTAACTACTCCATGTCAGCAGCTAGATATTGACGTTACCCAATGGGTAACTACTCCATGTCAGCAGCTAGATATTGATGTTACCCATATGGGTAACTACTCCATGTCAGCAGCTATATATTGACGTTACCCATATGGGTAACTACTCCATATCAGCAGCTAGATATTGACGTTACCCATATGGGTAACTGCTCCATGTCAGCAGCTAGATATTGACGTTACCCATAGGGGTAACTACTCCATGTCAGCAGCTAGGTATTGACGTTACCCATAGCGGTAACTACTCCATGTCAGCAGCTAGATATTGGTACGTATCCTGAACAATAGACTATATCTTTCTGAACAATGGACTTTCTTTCCACTGAACACGAGACTATCTGCCGGGCTCTCGTTCCACTAAGCATGAGACTATTCCCCTGACTGACGTTCCACTAAGCATGAGACTATTCCCCTGACTGACGTTCCACTAATATGAGACTATTCCCCGAACTGACGTTCCACTGAACATGAGACTATTCCCCTGACTGACGTTCCACTAAGCATGAGACTATTCCCCGGACTGACGTTCCACTGAACATGAGACTATTCCCCGGTCTGACGTTCCACTGAACATGAGACTATTCCCCGGACTGACGTTCCACTAAACATGAGACTATATCCCCGGCCTGACGTTCCACTAAGCATGAGACTATTCCCCGGACTGACCTTCCACTAAACATGAGACTATATCCCGGAATCTCGTCCCGCTAAACATGAGACGTTTGACTCTAAACAGTATATACTACAGTTGTTTACTATAGATACTCGGTTGTAGAACTTGTAGTGTTGTTAATAATAATAGTTTAATCATACTTGAGACAATAATAACAGAGCAGATCGCTTAGACTTGATGAATCCAGAACCACCGTTCATACTTCCTATTAATGCAAAACCAATAGTACAGTTTAAACCATTTATTATAGATAGTTCATACTAAAGGAAACCATTCATACAGTTGATAATTCATACCGGAGAAAACCATTTATACAGTTGATAGTTCATACTGGTGAAAACCATTTATACAGTTGATAGTTCATACTGGAGAAAACCATTTATACAGTTGATAGTTCATACTGGTGAAAACCATTTATACAGTTGATAGTTCATACTGGTGAAAACCATTTATACAGTTGATAGTTCATACTGGTGAAAACCATTTATATAGTTGATAGTTCATACTGGTGAAAACCATTTATACAGTTGATAGTTCATACTGGTGAAAACCATTTATATAGTTGATAGTTCATACTGGTGAAAACCATTTATACAGTTGATAGTTCATACTGGTGAAAACCATTTATATAGTTGATAGTTCATACTGGTGAAAACCATTTATACAATGCATGATATAACAATAGTAACTGCACTAAGTATAGTCCTGTACCTTCTAATATGTGCAACGGTAGCGAAAATAATAATAATAATGATTACAATAGTAATAATAATAATAATAATAATAATAATAATAATAATAATAATAACAATAGTAATAATAATAATAATAACAATAATAATAATAATAATAATAATAATAATAATAATAATAATAATAATAACAATAGTAATAATAATAATATTATAACAATAGTAATAATAATAATAATAATAATAATAATAATAATAATAATAACAATAGTAATAATAATAATAATAACAATAGTAATAATAATAATAACAATAGTAATAATAATGAATATTCTATATTTTATGAAATTAGATTGTAAAAGTTAGAAATAGCACACTGTACAGCTTATGTACAATACGACCTTCATATATGATGATGGATGATATCGGCGATGTTGGTGGTGATGATGGGTGGTATCGGCGATGTTGGTGGTGATGATGGGTGGTATCGGCGATGTTGGTGGTGATGATGGGTGGTATCGGTGATGTTGGTGATGATGATGGGTGGTATCGGCGATGTTGGTGGTGATGATGGGTGGTATCGGCGATGTTGGTGGTGATGATGGGTGGTATCGGCGATGTTGGTGGTGATGATGGGTGGTATCGGCGATGTTGGTGGTGATGATGGGTGGTATCGGCGATGTTGGTGGTGATGATGGGTGGTATCGGCGATGTTGGTGGTGATGATGGTGGTATCGGCGATGTTGGTGGTGATGATGGGTGGTATCGGTGATGTTGGTGATGATGATGGGTGGTATCGGCGATGTTGGTGTGATGATGGGTGGTATCGGCGATGTTGGTGGTGATGATGGGTGGTATCGGCGATGTTGGTGGTGATGATGGGTGGTATCGGCGATGTTGGTGGTGATGATGGGTGGTATCGGTGATGATGGATGGTATCGGCGATGTTGGTGATGATGATGGGTGGTATCGGCGATGTTGGTGGTGATGATGGGTGGTATCGGCGATGTTGGTGGTGATGATGGGTGGTATCGGTGATGTTGGTGATGATGATGGGTGGTATCGGCGATGTTGGTGGTGATGATGGGTGGTATCGGCGATGTTGGTGGTGATGAGGTGGTATCGGCGATGTTGGTGGTGATGATGGGTGGTATCGGCGATGTTGGTGGTGATGATGGGTGGTATCGGCGATGTTGGTGGTGATGATGGGTGGTATCGGCGATGTTGGTGGTGATGATGGGTGGTATCGGCGATGTTGGTGGTGATGATGGGTGGTATCGGCGATGTTGGTGGTGATGATGGGTGGTATCGGCGATGTTGGTGGTGATGATGGGTGGTATCGGCGATGTTGGTGGTGATGATGGGTGGTATCGGTGATGTTGGTGATGATGATGGGTGGTATCGGCGATGTTGGTGGTGATGATGGGTGGTATCGGCGATGTGGTGGTGATGATGGGTGGTATCGGCGATGTTGGTGGTGATGATGGTGGTATCGGCGATGTTGATGATGATGATGGTGATATCGGCGATGTTGTGGTGATGATGGGTGGTATCGGCGATGTTGGTGGTGATGATGGATGGTATCGGCGATGTTGGTGGTGATGATGGGTGGTATCAGCGATGTTGGTGGTGATGATGGGTGGTATCGGCGATGTTGGTGGTGATGATGGGTGGTATCGGTGATGATGGATGGTATCGGCGATGTTGGTGATGATGATGGGTGGTATCGGCGATGTTGGTGATGATGATGGGTGATATCGGCGATGTTGGTGGTGATGATGGGTGGTATCGGCGATGTTGATAATCACGATCAAATAGTATACTTAAATATATAGGAAGGAGCTTGTAGTACTGTATGTATGTTGCTGGTACTGTATGTATGTTCCTGGGTACTATATGTATGTTCCTGGTACTGTATGCATGTTCGTGGTACTGTATGTATGTTCCTGGTACTGTATGTATGTTCCTGGTACTGTATGCATGTTCGTGGTACTGTATGTATGGTCCTGGTACTGTATGCATGTTCCTGGTACTGTATACATGTTCCTGGTACTGTATGTATGTTCCTGGTACTGTATGTATGTTCCTGGTACTGTATGCATGTTCGTGGTACTGTATGTATGTTCCTGGTACTGTATGTATGTTCCTGGTACTGTATGCAGGTTCCCTGTACTGTATGTATGTTCCAGGTACTGTATGTATGTTCCTGGTACTGTATGTATGGTCCTGGTACTGTATGTATGTTCCTGGTACTGTATGTATGTTCCTGGGTACTATATGTATGTTCCTGGTACTGTATGCATGTTCCTGGTACTGTATGTATGTTCCTGGTACTGTATGTATGTTCGTGGTACAGTATGCATGTTCCTGGTACTGTATGTATGTTCCTGGTACTGTATGTATGTTCCTGGTACTGTATGTATGTTCCTGGTACTGTATGAATGTTCCCTGTACTGTATGTATGTTCCAGGTACTGTATGTATGTTCCTGGTACTGTATGTATGTTCCTGGTACTGTATGTATGTTCCTGGTACTGTATGTATGTTCCTGGTACTGTATGTATGTTCCTGGTACTGTATGTATGTTCCTGGTACTGTATGTATGTTCCAGGTACTGTATGTATGTTCCAGGTACTGTATGTATGTTCCAGGTACTGTATGTATGTTCCTGGTACTATATGTATGTTCCAGGTACTGTATGTATGTTCCTGGTACTGTATGTATGTTCCTGGTACTGTATGTATGTTCCTGGGTACTGTATGTATGTTCCTGGTACTGTATGTATGTTCCTGGTACTGTATGTATGTTCCTGGTACTGTATGTATGTTCCTGGTACTGTATGTATGTTCCAGGTACTGTATGTATGTATGTTCCTGGTACTGTATGTATGTTCCTGGTACTGTATGTATGTTCCTGGTACTGTATGTATGTTCCTGGGTACTGTATGTATGTTCCTGGTACTGTATGTATGTTCCTGGTACTGTATGTATGTTCCTGGTACTGTATGTATGTTCCTGGTACTGTATGTATGTTCCTGGTACTGTATGTATGTTCCTGGTATTGTATGTATGTTCCTGGTACTGTATGTATGTTCATGGGTACTGTATGTATGTTGCTGGTACTGTATGTATGTTGCTGGTACTGTATGTATGTTCCTGGTACTGTATGTATGTTCCTGGTATTGTATGTATGTTCCTGGTACTGTATGTATGTTCCTGGTACTGTATGTATGTTCCTCGTACTGTATGTATGTTCCTGGTATTGTATGTATGTTGCTGGTACTGTATGTATGTTCCTCGTACTGTATGTATGTTCCTGGTATTGTATGTATGTTGCTGGTACTGTATGTATGTTCCAGGTACTGTATGTATGTTGCTGGTACTGTATGTATGTTCCTGGTACTGTATGCATGTTCCCTGTACTGTATGTATGTTCCAGGTACTGTATGTATGTTCCTGGTACTGTATGTATGTTCCTGGTACTGTATGTATGTTCCTGGTACTGTATGTATGTTGCTGGTACTATATGTATGTTCCTGGTACTGTATGTATGTTCCTGGTACTGTATGTATGTTCCTGGTACTGCATGTATGTTCCTGGTACTGTATGTATGTTCCTGGTACTGTATGTATGTTCCTGGTACTATATGTATGTTCGTGGTACTGTATGTATGTTCCTGGTACTGTATGTATGTTGCTGGTATTGTATGTATGTTCCTGGTACTGTATGTATGTTCTTGGTACTGTATGTATGTTCCTGGTACTGTATGTATGTTCCTGGTACTGTATTTATGTTCCTGGTACTGTATGCATGTTCCTGGTACTGTATGTATGTTCCAGGTACTGTATGTATGTTCGTGGTACTGTATGTATGTTCGTGGTACTGTATGTATGTTCCAGGTACTGTATGTATGTTCCTGGTACTGTATGTATGTTGCTCGTACTGTATGTATGTTCATGGTACTGTATGTATGTTACTGGTACTGTATTTTTGTTCCTGGTACTGTATGCATGTTCCCTGTACTGTATGTATGTTCCAGGTACTGTATGTATGTTCGTGGTACTGTATGTATGTTCGTGGTACTGTATGTATGTTCCTGGAACTGTATGTATGTATGTTCCTGGTACTGTATGTATGTTCCTGGTACTGTATGTTTGTTCCAGGTACTGTATGTATGTTCCAGGTACTGTATGTATGTTCCTGGTACTGTATGTATGTTCCAGGTACTGTATGTATGTTCCAGGTACTGTATGTATGTTCCAGGTACTGTATGTATGTTCCAGGTACTGTATGTATGTATGTTCCTGGTACTGTATGTATGTATGTTCCTGGTACTGTATGTATGTTCCAGGTACTGTATGTATGTTCCTGGTACTGTATGTATGTATGTTCCTGGTACTGTATGTATGTATGTTCCTGGTACTGTATGTATGTATGTTCCAGGTACTGTATGTATGTTCCTGGTACTGTATGTATGTATGTTCCTGGTACTGTATGTATGTATGTTCCTGGTAATGTATGTATGTTCCTGGTACTGTATGTATGTATGTTCCAGGTACTGTATGTATGTTCCAGGTACTGTATGTATGTTCCTGGTACTGTATGTATGTATGTTCCAGGTACTGTATGTATGTTCCTGGTACTGTATGTATGTTCCAGGTACTGTATGTATGTTCCTGGTACTGTATGTATGTTCATGGTACTGTATTTATGTTCCCTGTACTGTATGTATGTTCCTGGTACTGTATGTATGTTCCAGGTACTGTATGTATGTTCCTGGTACTGTATGTATGTTCCAGGTACTGTATGTATGTTCCTGATACTGTATGTATGTTCCTGGTACTGTATGTATGTTCCTGGTACTGTATGTATGTTCCTGGTACTGTATGTATGTTCCTGGTACTGTATGTATGTTCCTGGTACTGTATGCATGTTCGTGGTACTGTATGTATGTTCCTGGTACTGTATGTATGTTCCTGGTACTGTATGTATGTTCCAGGTATTGTATGTATGTTCCTGGTACTATATGTATGTTCCAGGTACTGTATGTATGTTTCTGGTACTGTATGTATGTTCCTGGTACTGTATGCATGTTCCTGGTACTGTATGTATGTTCCTGGGTACTGTATGTTCTGTTCCTGGGTACTGTATGTATGTTCCAAGTACTGTATGTATGTTCCTGGGTACTGTATGTATGTTCCAGGTACTGTATGTATGTTCCAGGTACTGTATGTATGTTCCAGGTACTGTATGTATGTTCCAGGTACTGTATGTATGTTCCAGGTACTGTATGTATGTTCGTGGTACTGTATGTATGTTCCTGGGTACTGCATGTATGTTCCTGGGTACTGCATGTATGTTCCTGGTACTGTATGTATGTTCCTGGGTACTGTATGTATGTTCCAGGTACTTTATGTATGTTCCTGGTACTGTATGTATGTTCCTGGTACTGTATGTATGTTCCTGGTACTGTATGTATGTTCCAGGTACTGTATGTATGTTCCTGGTACTGTATGTATGTTCCTGGTACTGTATGTATGTTCCTGGTACTGTATGTATGTTCCTGGTACTGTATTTATGTTCCTGGTACTGTATGTATGTTCCTGGTACTGTATGTATGTTCCTGGTACTGTATGTATGTTCCTGGTACAGTATTTATGTTCCTGGTACTGTATGTATGTCCATGGTACTGTATTTATGTTCCTGGTACTGTATTTATGTTCCTGGTACTGTATTTATTTTCCTGGTACTGTATGTATGTTCCTGGTACTGTATGTATGTTCCTGGTAATGTATGTATGTTCCTGGTACTGTATGTATGTTCCTGGTACTGTATGTATGTTCCTGGTACTGTATGTATGTTCCTGGTACTGTATGTATGTTCCTGGTACTGTATGTATGTTCCTGGTACTGTATGTATGTTCCTGGTACTGTATGTATGTATGTTCCTGGTACTATATGTATGTTCCAGGTACTGTATGTATGTTCCAGGTACTGTATGTATGTTCCAGGTACTGTATGTATGTTCCAGGTACTGTATGTATGTTCCAGGTACTGTATGTATGTTCCAGGTACTGTATGTATGTTCCAGGTACTGTATGTATGTTCCAGGTACTGTATGTATGTTCCAGGTACTGTATGTATGTTCCAGGTACTGTATGTATGTTCCTGGTACTGTATGTTCTGTTCCTGGGTACTGTATGTATGTTCCTGGTACTGTATGTATGTTCCTGGTACTGTATGTATGTTCCTGGTACTATATGTATGTTCCAGGTACTGTATGTATGTTCCTGGTACTGTATGTATGTTCCTGGTACTGTATGTATGTTCCTGGTACTATATGTATGTTCCAGGTACTGTATGTATGTTCCAGGTACTGTATGTATGTTCCAGGTACTGTATGTATGTTCCTGGTACTATATGTATGTTCCAGGTACTGTATGTATGTTCCTGGTACTGTATGTATGTTCCTGGTACTGTATGTATGTTCCTGGGTATTGTATGTATGTTCCAGGTACTGTATGTATGTTCCTGGTACTGTATGTATGTTCCTGGTACTGTATGTATGTTCCTGGTACTGTATGTATGTTCCTGGTACTGTATGTATGTTCCTGGTACTGTATGTATGTTCCTGGTACTGTATGTATGTTCCTTGTACTGTATGTATGTTCCTGGGTACTGTATGTATGTTCATGGTACTGTATGTATGTTCCTGGTACTGTATGTATGTTCCTGGTACTGTATGTATGTTCCTGGTACTGTATGTATGTTCCTGGTACTGTATGTATGTTCCTGGTATTGTATGTATGTTCCTGGTACTGTATGTATGTTCATGGGTACTGTATGTATGTTGCTGGTACTGTATGTATGTTGCTGGTACTGTATGTATGTTCCTCGTACTGTATGTATGTTCCTGGTATTGTATGTATGTTGCTGGTACTGTATGTATGTTCCTGGTACTGTATGTATGTTCCTCGTACTGTATGTATGTTCCTGGTATTGTATGTATGTTGCTGGTACTGTATGTATGTTCCTCGTACTGTATGTATGTTCCTGGTATTGTATGTATGTTGCTGGTACTGTATGTATGTTCCAGGTACTGTATGTATGTTGCTGGGTACTGTATGCATGTTCCCTGTACTGTATGTATGTTCCAGGTACTGTATGTATGTTCCAGGTACTGTATGTATGTTCCTGGGTACTGTATGCATGTTCCCTGTACTGTATGTATGTTCCAGGTACTGTATGTATGTTCCTGGTACTGTATGTATGTTCCTGGTACTGTATGTATGTTCCTGGTACTGTATGTATGTTGCTGGTACTATATGTATGTTCCTGGTACTGTATGTATGTTCCTGGTACTGTATGTATGTTCCTGGTACTGCATGTATGTTCCTGGTACTGTATGTATGTTCCTGTTACTGTATGTATGTTCCTGGTACTATATGTATGTTCGTGGTACTGTATGTATGTTCCTGGTACTGTATGTATGTTGCTGGTATTGTATGTATGTTCCTGGTACTGTATGTATGTTCTTGGTACTGTATGTATGTTCCTGGTACTGTATGTATGTTCCTGGTACTGTATTTATGATCCTGGTACTGTATGCATGTTCCTGGTACTGTATGTATGTTCCAGGTACTGTATGTATGTTCGTGGTACTGTATGTATGTTCGTGGTACTGTATGTATGTTCCAGGTACTGTATGTATGTTCCTGGTACTGTATGTATGTTGCTCGTACTGTATGTATGTTCATGGTACTGTATGTATGTTACTGGTACTGTATTTTTGTTCCTGGTACTGTATGCATGTTCCCTGTACTGTATGTATGTTCCAGGTACTGTATGTATGTTCGTGGTACTGTATGTATGTTCGTGGTACTGTATGTATGTTCCTGGAACTGTATGTATGTATGTTCCTGGTACTGTATGTATGTTCCTGGTACTGTATGTTTGTTCCAGGTACTGTATGTATGTTCCAGGTACTGTATGTATGTTCCTGGTACTGTATGTATGTTCCAGGTACTGTATGTATGTTCCAGGTACTGTATGTATGTTCCAGGTACTGTATGTATGTTCCAGGTACTGTATGTATGTTCCTGGTACTGTATGTATGTTCCTGGTACTGTATGTATGTTCCTGGTACTGTATGTATGTTCCTGGTACTGTATGTATGTTCCTGGTACTGTATGTATGTTCCTGGTACTGTATGTATGTTCCAGGTACTGTATGTATGTTGCTGGTACTGTATGTATGTTCCTGGTACTGTATGTATGTTCCTGGTACTGTATGTATGTTCCTGGTACTGTATGTATGTTCCTGGTACTGTATGTTTTGTTCCTGGGTACTGTATGTATGTTCCTGGGTACTGTATGTATGTTCCTGGTACTGCATGTATGTTCCTGGTACTGTATGCATGTTCCTGGGTACTGTATGTATGTTCCAGGTACTGTATGTATGTTCCAGGTACTGTATGTATGTTCCTGGTACTGTATGTATGTTCCTGGTACTGTATGTATGTTGCTGGTACTGTATGTATGTTCCAGGTACTGTATGCATGTTCCTGGTACTGTATGTATGTTCCAGGTACTGTATGTATGTTCCAGGTACTGTATGTATGTTGCTGGTACTGTATGTATGTTCCTGGGTACTGTATGTATGTTGCTGGTACTGTATGTATGTTCCAGGTACTGTATGTATGTTCGTGGTACTGTATGTATGTTCCAGGTACTGTATGTATGTTCGTGGTACTGTATGTATGTTCCTGGTACTGTATGTATGTTGCTGGTACTGTATGTATGTTCCTGGTACTGTATGTATGTTCCTGGTACTGTATGTATGTTCCTGGTACTGTATGTATGTTGCTGGTACTGTATGTATGTTCCAGGTACTGTATGTATGTTCGTGGTACTGTATGTATGTTCCAGGTACTGTATGTATGTTCCTGGTACTGTATGTATGTTGCTGGTACTGTATGTATGTTGCTGGTACTGTATGTATGTTCCTGGTACTGTATGTATGTTCCTGGTACTGTATGTATGTTGCTGGTACTGTATGTATGTTCCTGGTACTGTATGTATGTTCCTGGTACTGTATGTATGTTCCTGGTACTGTATGTATGTTCCTGGTACTGTATGTATGTTCCTGGTACTGTATGTATGTTGCTGGTACTGTATGCATGTTCCTGGTACTGTATGTATGTTCCTGGTACTGTATGTATGTTCCTGGTACTGTATGTATGTTGCTGGTACTGTATGTATGTTCCTGGTACTGTATGTATGTTCCTGGTACTGTATGTATGTTCCTGGTACTTTATGTATGTTGCTGGTACTGTTTGTATGTTCCTGGTACTGTATGTATGTTCCTGGTACTGTATGTATGTTGCTGGTACTGTATGTATGTTCCTGGTACTGTATGTATGTTCCTGGTACTGTATGTATGTTGCTGGTACTGTATGTATGTTCCTGGTACTGTATGCATGTTCCTGGTACTGTATGTATGTTCCCTGTACTGTATGTATGTTCCCTGTACTGTATGTATGTTCCTGGTACTGTATGTATGTTCCCTGTACTGTATGTATGTTCCAGGTACTGTATGTATGTTCCTGGTACTGTATGTATGTTGCTGGTACTGTATGTATGTTCCTGGTACTGTATGTATGTTCCTGGTACTGTATGTATGTTCCTGGTACTGTATGTATGTTCCTGGTACTGTATGTATGTTCCTGGTACTGTATGTATGTTCCTGGTACTGTATGTATGTTCCTGGTACTGTATGTATGTTCCCTGTACTGTATGTATGTTCCTGGTACTGTATGTATGTTCCTGGTACTGTATGTATGTTCCCTGTACTGTATGTATGTTCCCTGTACTGTATGTATGTTCCTGGTACTGTATGTATGTTGCTGGTACTGTATGTATGTTCCTGGTACTGTATGTATGTTGCTGGTACTGTATGTATGTTCCTGGTACTGTATGTATGTTCCTGGTACTGTATGTATGTTGCTGGTACTGTATGTATGTTCCTGGTACTGTATGTATGTTTCTGGTACTGTATGTATGTTCCTGGGTACTGTATGCATGTTCCTGGTACTGTATGTATGTTCCCTGTACTGTATGTATGTTCCCTGTACTGTATGTATGTTCCTGGTACTGTATGTATGTTCCCTGTACTGTATGTATGTTCCCTGTACTGTATGTATGTTCCTGGTACTGTATGTATGTTGCTGGTACTGTATGTATGTTCCTGGTACTGTATGTATGTTGCTGGTACTGTATGTATGTTCCTGGTACTGTATGTATGTTCCTGGTACTGTATGTATGTTGCTGGTACTGTATGTATGTTCCTGGTACTGTATGTATGTTTCTGGTACTGTATGTATGTTTCTGGTACTGTATGTATGTTCCTGGTACTGTATGTATGTTGCTGGTACTGTATGTATGTTCCTGGTACTGTATGTATGTTCCTGGTACTGTATGTATGTTCCAGGTACTGTATGTATGTTCGTGGTACTGTATGTATGTTTCTGGTACTGTATGTATGTTCCTGGGTACTGTATGTATGTTCCAGGTACTGTATGTATGTTCCTCGTACTGTATGTATGTTCCTGGTACTGTATGTATGTTCCTGGTTGTTGTTGTTTGTTACTGTATGTATGTTCCTGGTACTATATGTATGTTCGTGGTACTGTATGTATGTTCCTGGTACTGTATGTATGTTGCTGGTATTGTATGTATGTTCCTGGTACTGTATGTATGTTCTTCGTACTGTATGTATGTTCCTGGTACTGTATGTATGTTCCTGGTACTGTATTTATGTTCCTGGTACTGTATGCATGTTCCTGGTACTGTATGTATGTTCCAGGTACTGTATGTATGTTCGTGGTACTGTATGTATGTTCGTGGTACTGTATGTATGTTCCAGGTACTGTATGTATGTTCCTGGTACTGTATGTATGTTGCTCGTACTGTATGTATGTTCATGGTACTGTATGTATGTTACTGGTACTGTATTTTTGTTCCTGGTACTGTATGCATGTTCCCTGTACTGTATGTATGTTCCAGGTACTGTATGTATGTTCGTGGTACTGTATGTATGTTCGTGGTACTGTATGTATGTTCCTGGAACTGTATGTATGTATGTTCCTGGTACTGTATGTATGTTCCTGGTACTGTATGTTTGTTCCAGGTACTGTATGTATGTTCCAGGTACTGTATGTATGTTCCTGGTACTGTATGTATGTTCCAGGTACTGTATGTATGTTCCAGGTACTGTATGTATGTTCCAGGTACTGTATGTATGTTCCAGGTACTGTATGTATGTTCCTGGTACTGTATGTATGTTCCTGGTACTGTATGTATGTTCCTGGTACTGTATGTATGTTCCTGGTACTGTATGTATGTTCCTGGTACTGTATGTATGTTCCTGGTTGTTGTTGTTAGGTACTGTATGTATGTTGCTGGTACTGTATGTATGTTCCTGGTACTGTATGTATGTTCCTGGTACTGTATGTATGTTCCTGGTACTGTATGTATGTTCCTGGTACTGTATGTTTTGTTCCTGGGTACTGTATGTATGTTCCTGGGTACTGTATGTATGTTCCTGGTACTGCATGTATGTTCCTGGTACTGTATGCATGTTCCTGGGTACTGTATGTATGTTCCAGGTACTGTATGTATGTTCCAGGTACTGTATGTATGTTCCTGGTACTGTATGTATGTTCCTGGTACTGTATGTATGTTGCTGGTACTGTATGTATGTTCCAGGTACTGTATGCATGTTCCTGGTACTGTATGTATGTTCCAGGTACTGTATGTATGTTCCAGGTACTGTATGTATGTTGCTGGTACTGTATGTATGTTCCTGGGTACTGTATGTATGTTGCTGGTACTGTATGTATGTTCCAGGTACTGTATGTATGTTCGTGGTACTGTATGTATGTTCCAGGTACTGTATGTATGTTCGTGGTACTGTATGTATGTTCCTGGTACTGTATGTATGTTGCTGGTACTGTATGTATGTTCCTGGTACTGTATGTATGTTCCTGGTACTGTATGTATGTTCCTGGTACTGTATGTATGTTGCTGGTACTGTATGTATGTTCCAGGTACTGTATGTATGTTCGTGGTACTGTATGTATGTTCCAGGTACTGTATGTATGTTCCTGGTACTGTATGTATGTTGCTGGTACTGTATGTATGTTGCTGGTACTGTATGTATGTTCCTGGTACTGTATGTATGTTCCTGGTACTGTATGTATGTTGCTGGTACTGTATGTATGTTCCTGGTACTGTATGTATGTTCCTGGTACTGTATGTATGTTCCTGGTACTGTATGTATGTTCCTGGTACTGTATGTATGTTCCTGGTACTGTATGTATGTTGCTGGTACTGTATGCATGTTCCTGGTACTGTATGTATGTTCCTGGTACTGTATGTATGTTCCTGGTACTGTATGTATGTTGCTGGTACTGTATGTATGTTCCTGGTACTGTATGTATGTTCCTGGTACTGTATGTATGTTCCTGGTACTTTATGTATGTTGCTGGTACTGTTTGTATGTTCCTGGTACTGTATGTATGTTCCTGGTACTGTATGTATGTTGCTGGTACTGTATGTATGTTCCTGGTACTGTATGTATGTTCCTGGTACTGTATGTATGTTGCTGGTACTGTATGTATGTTCCTGGTACTGTATGCATGTTCCTGGTACTGTATGTATGTTCCCTGTACTGTATGTATGTTCCCTGTACTGTATTTTGTTTGGTATGTTGTGTTCCCTGTACTGTATGTATGTTCCTGGTACTGTATGTATGTTCCTGGTACTGTATGTATGTTCCTGGTACTGTATGTATGTTCCTGGTACTGTATGTATGTTCCTGGTACTGTATGTATGTTGCTGGTACTGTATGTATGTTCCTGGTACTGTATGTATGTTCCTGGTACTGTATGTATGTTCCTGGGTACTGTATGTATGTTCCTGGTACTGTATGTATGTTCCTTGTACTGTATGTATGTTCCTTGTACTGTATGTATGTTCCTGGTACTGTATGTATGTTCCTTGTACTGTATGTATGTTCCCTGTACTGTATGTATGTTCCTGGTACTGTATGTATGTTGCTGGTACTGTATGTATGTTCCTGGTACTGTATGTATGTTGCTGGTACTGTATGTATGTTCCTGGTACTGTATGTATGTTCCTGGTACTGTATGTATGTTGCTGGTACTGTATGTATGTTCCTGGTACTGTATGTATGTTTCTGGTACTGTATGTATGTTCCTGGGTACTGTATGTATGTTCCTGGTACTGTATGTATGTTCCCTGTACTGTATGTATGTTCCCTGTACTGTATGTATGTTCCTGGTACTGTATGTATGTTCCCTGTACTGTATGTATGTTCCCTGTACTGTATGTATGTTCCTGGTACTGTATGTATGTTGCTGGTACTGTATGTATGTTCCTGGTACTGTATGTATGTTGCTGGTACTGTATGTATGTTCCTGGTACTGTATGTATGTTCCTGGTACTGTATGTATGTTGCTGGTACTGTATGTATGTTCCTGGTACTGTATGTATGTTTCTGGTACTGTATGTATGTTTCTGGTACTGTATGTATGTTCCTGGTACTGTATGTATGTTGCTGGTACTGTATGTATGTTCCTGGTACTGTATGTATGTTCCTGGTACTGTATGTATGTTCCAGGTACTGTATGTATGTTCGTGGTACTGTATGTATGTTTCTGGTACTGTATGTATGTTCCTGGGTACTGTATGTATGTTCCAGGTACTGTATGTATGTTCCTCGTACTGTATGTATGTTCCTGGTACTGTATTCATGTTCCATTTATGTCTAACCCTTTGCGAGGACCTAGACATGTTATTCTGATCAGGTTTAGCCCACCTAAGCGGCTAACCAGTCCTAAGCAATGTGTGTGAGGAGCCTTGCTCAATGAAAATACAGACTTGCCCTGACCGAGTGTCGAACCAGGAACCCGGAACCCGAAACCTTCGATTCGAAATCCTACGCTCTACCACTGGACCACTATATGCCACAGACATAATAGCATACATCCTTCATCCTCTACTGATCCTTTGAAATGTGTACTTCATACGAATGTGTTGACTAACAGGAATGCTGATGATGCATCTTCTGCCAACCTGAATGATAATTATGAGTGTCAGCCATCTAAAACGATAATCCTGTTTCGCCATTGTTATGTGTTGTTCTTTCATAAATAGATTACTGTATTCCACTTGTCACTGTTTATTTTCAATAGTTTAAGTAACCATATAATCAGATATTGGTTTATTATGTTATATAATCGTTCTAAATTTGAGCTCATTAACCCTCGCCGCTAGGAACGAGTATTATTGTTCGTCTGTGCGTCTATACGTGCGTGCGCGCGCGCGTGCGTGCGTCTATGCGTGCGTGCGTGCGTGCGTGCGTACGTGCGTGCGTCTATGCATGCGTGTGTGCGTGCGTGCGTTTAAAGCTTGTTAATGGATACAATTTGGATTAAACATTGTGGATCTATAGGGGGTTGGTTCGATTGTGGGAGATAACAAAGCAAGATAGACATATAGTTTCTATAGACCATCTACAGGAAGCCTCATATGACCTTTCAAATAAGCCACACCACGTGACCTTGTGGTTTCCCTATCATTTCAAGTTTTGTGTGTTACATTAGAATAGCTCAGAACATAGATCTTAACAATAGGCCTACTTGGCACAAAATTGTGTGTGCGAATTATCTGTGCATATAAAGATGACCTCATGACTGTTAGTGTGTGCTTGGTCATGTAATATGGTTCGATTGATCGTCAGTTCTATGCTAGAACAGACCGATCTGTAGTACAGTCGTCATCACGTTGAACTGGTAATCCATGGATCGCAGTTTCCAAATCCGACGCTCTACCACTGGACCACGGACGCCACATTCACATACAAAGCACACATCTTGTGCTGGTTGGGGTGTTCTTGGCCTCTTGATACGGATCTGTTCTACGGTATCGTTAGCAGCAGTAGAACATGTTCTAGTGTGGGTCATTTCCAGGCTGGTGTTGTTGTACAACAATTTGCAACTATGGTGATATTATGCTCTGTGTTTCGTTAATGTGTGTTCTATGCCATCACCGTCATTTCGTCGTGCCGGTTTCAATATGATTGGCAGAGCATTGTTCTCGCAAAACAATGGAATATTTCTTGCAATGTTGCCGTAACCAGAACGACCCTGTATACACAGACGAATATGTAGTCCAGTGGTAAGACGCTGGACTGGTAATCCGGGGATCACAGGTTCGATCCCCCGGCTGACCCTAAGAAAATCAACAGGCTTTCAGATGGGACTATAAACCGAGGTCTCGTGTCGGTACTTTATATCATGCACGTAAAAGAACCAGATGAGGCTCGGGAATTGTTCTATATATATATCATTGCACAATCCTCCAAAAATCTAAAATGATCAATCTCTTCAGTAGGTGTCGCTCATATGGGCAACCGGTAGCGACGAGAAATAAACGTAAAACACACACACACACACACACACGTGCGCGCACACATACACGCACCTCTACGCTAGACTTAGATCGTTTCGCAAGCAATTTCGCTATTCAGATTCGAATTGTTTCGGGAACGGTTTCTATGAATGGGTTTCCATATTGATTTAAATGTTAAAATCGAATTGAATTCAGATTCGTTATTGTTATAAGTACCATGCAGTATATCGTAAAACCAAGTACGATTATGATATCGTTTGGAAAATATTTTACCCTTGTCCCGTGTATCTCGGTCTGCGCCGAGACTATGTTTCATGTATTCGACTATACAGTCAAACCTGTCTTAAGCAGCCAGCCAAGGGAATCTCAGAAAGAGGCTGCTTAGCACAGGTGGCTGCTTAATAGAGGTCAAATGTATAATAAAACAACATATTGGGATTATGGAAGCTGGTTGCTTAATACAGGTTGGCTGCTTAATAGAGGTGACCACTAACACAGGTTTGACTGTATGTACGTAATACAGTCAAAGAGATTTGAAAACAGTGTTGTACTTGAATGAATAAACGATCGTAAGTCTTGATCATTGCAAACAGAGTTTGAGTTTTGTATGTGGTTCCGCTAAGACATGTTAGATATGTCCGAGTGCTACCGTCTAGTTGTTGTTGTTTTATGCGTACAAAGTACCGTTCTCAGGTTGTTTTAATCACGCTTATCTCGTGTTAAATTAGACAGTACATGTATTTTAAATATTTAACGTTCATTTTGAATGTGTTTTGAATGTCATATCATACTCTTCAGAAATGGAGGAAATAAAGATGATATATATCGTCGCCCACGCAACCTCGTTCGCAACTTCCGGAAATATAATAATCAGATTATATATTGTAGGATATAATGCTACGTCCGACACAACAAGTGTATATGGTTCTCTTGCACGTACCCGATACACCTTTTAATAGTATTATATGGCTGGGGACGAGATTCCAACGCATGACCCTTGGATGCACAGTCCAACGTCCACTGAACCACTTACCTGCCACATACGCTATCTAAGCTGTCTGATCAATTATAATAGTTCCTTTATTTTTATTATTCGTTTGAATCTATTCACTCTTTTTTCACAGTTTACTTTCCGATAATTTCATAATGTTTACATGTTATTACGAAGCTCGATCTCTTTTTGTCAATGGACATACCTTTTTCAAAAATATATCCTTCATAAAAAAATTGTTTTTCTAAAATATTCATTGTTTGGTGGAAATAACTATTCTAAACTATTATAAAAATAGAGTACAACCAAATCATGAATGTACTATTGATCTTAGTTAAATATGAGCAGTATATGAGTATATTATTGATTACAGTCATCTATGTTAATACAGTCACACCTGTGTTAGCGGTCACAGACCTGTGTTAGCGGTCACAAACCTGTGTTAGCTGTCACAAACCTGTGTTAGTGGTCACAAACCTGTGTTAGTGGTCACAAACCTGTGTTAGTGGTCACAAACCTGTGTTAGTGGTCACAAACCTGTGTTAGTGGTCACAAACCTGTGTTAGTGGTCACAGACCTGTGTTAGTGGTCACAAACCTGTGTTAGTGGTCACAAACCTGTGTTAGTGGTCACACACCTGTGTTATTGGTCACAAACCTGTGTTAGTGGTCACACACCTGTGTTAGTGGTCACACACCTGTGTTAGTGGTCACACCTGTGTTAGTGGTCACAAACCTGTGTTAGTGGTCACACCTGTGTTAGTGGTCACAAACCTGTGTTAGTGGTCACACCTGTGTTAGTGGTCACAAACCTGTGTTAGCGGATACAAACCTGTGTTAGTGGGCACAAACCTGTGTTAGCGGTCACAAACCTGTGTTAGCGGTCACAAACCTGTGTTAGTGGGCACAGACATGTGTTAGTGGTCAGTGTCAGCGGTCACAAACCTGTGTTAGTGGGCACAGACATGTGTTAGTGGTCAGTGTTTGCGGTCATAAACCTGTGTTAGCGGTCACAAACCTGTGTTAGTGGTCACAGACCTGTGTTAGTGGTCACAAACCTGTGTTAGTGGTCACAGACCTGTGTTAGTGGTCACAAACCTGTGTTAGCGGTCACAAACCTGTGTTAGTGGTCACAAACCTGTGTTAGTGGTCAGTGTTAGCGGTCACAAACCTGTGTTAGCGGTCACAAACCTGTGTTAGTGGTCACACCTGTGTTAGTGGTCACAAACCTGTGTTAGTGGTCACACCTGTGTTAGTGGTCACAAACCTGTGTTAGCGGATACAAACCTGTGTTAGTGGGCACAAACCTGTGTTAGCGGTCACAAACCTGTGTTAGCGGTCACAAACCTGTGTTAGTGGGCACAGACATGTGTTAGTGGTCAGTGTCAGCGGTCACAAACCTGTGTTAGTGGGCACAGACATGTGTTAGTGGTCAGTGTTAGCGGTCATAAACCTGTGTTAGTGGTCACAAACCTGTGTTAGTGGTCACAGACCTGTGTTAGTGGTCACAAACCTGTGTTAGTGGTCACAGACCTGTGTTAGTGGTCACAAACCTGTGTTAGCGGTCACAAACCTGTGTTAGTGGTCACAAACCTGTGTTAGTGGTCAGTGTTAGCGGTCACAAACCTGTGTTAGCGGTCACAAACCTGTGTTAGTGGTCACCTCTATTGAGTACCCATTATTCAGTTATCCAATATGTTGTTTTATTGTACATATGTATTCTATTAAACAGCCACATATGCTAATCAGTCACTATATACGCTCCCTGTGGCTGGCTGCTTAAGACAGGTTTGCCTAAATGCTAAAATAACTTTGTATTCTACGTTGAATGTGGACTCTATTTTTAAACACTTTTAATCAACGTATCAGTGGGTCCGGTTTTGTAGGCCTCATCTGACTTGTTGATGCTTCTTTCACAACTATTACGTAATACAATGTATTGAATTTTCTAGTAAGCAATTTGTTGCGTGTGGAGAAACGTTCTATAGGAGAAGTCATTGCAGATTCTCAAGAACGTTGATTCTAAGTTGGCTTTTATCAAGTGTGCACAAAACACTGCGTAAAACAAACATCTCATACGACTCGAGTTGAAATAATAAATTAAGAGGACTTGTAGCCCAACCCATTTAGTTTATACAAATTTATTTTAGCTCGATTGCGAAACAAGTTCTTATAACTTATACTAATCACTCTCGAGACCTCATTCCTGATGGAATCCATCGCCACGAGGGAGAGAGAAGAGGCATGTGGAATTTAAATGTCTTGCCTAAGGACACAATCGTAACGGCTCCAGCGGGGCTCGAACTCCAGGCCTTTCGCACGTGAAGCGAACGCGCTACCACTGAGCTATCACGACTTCACGACTTCCTATACGACAACCCATTTGCTGATTATGTATCGGTTATACGATTGTTAATGTTATATACATGTATCTAATCCAGGGATCGCAGGTTCGATCCCCCATCTGACCCTAATAAAATTAACAGTCTTTCAGATGGGACGTTAAACCGAGGTCTCGTGTCGGTGCTTTACACCGTGCACGTAAAAGAACCAGAGGAGATTCTGGAATGGGTCTCTGTCTGTATCATGCACTATCCTCCAAACTAATCTCTTCAGGAGGCGTCGCTCATATGGACAACCGGTAGCGACGATAAATAAACGTAAAACACACACACATACATGTATATAGAGCAATAGACTATTATCAAATCAAATAAATTAAGGTAAATGTGTACACAATTTAAGCGTAATCATAACACGTGTATATTTGAATATCTCTTTCACCGCCAATGTCGCATAAAAGCGACTTTGTAAAAAAGTAGATAACCCGATCAGACAGAACAGAACATGCCGTCTGATCAGGCTATATGCTGATTGCTCTTCAGACAGTGGAGCTGAAGCACCTGTCCGAATAGCAAACAACATAGATCCTGATCAGACGCGGCGTTACGCCGCGGCTGATCTGGATCTATATTGTTTGCACATGCTCTGAATTTATTCGGCGCTGAAAGAGATATACAAATACATAGCATTTATATAGCGCAACAATTAAATATTATTCTATTGCGCTTCACAATTACAGATGCAATTTTAAACATGTAATATATGGAAATATAAATAAAAATATGTATATATAACTAGGATTCTAGTAAGACCTACACTTGTAAAAATATATTATTTCACGCATAAATTGAACTGAATAACAGCGAGTTACGGTATATATTTACCATTGTATCTCACCATTTGCACCTGTGCATATTTATCTGTAGCTGATCTTATTTAAATCATCTCTAAGCAACAGCAACATGCGCTTAGCATAACATCCAACAATAAACTAAATGCCAATTCCGGACGTATTATAGCTCTCCTATACTGGAGGATAGTAAAGAATCTATCTATCTGTTAACCGTTATATGGAATATTTCTTTCACTTCTATCAGTGTGTAGACCTCAAATATTCTCCAATGCTGGAGGACAATAAAGAATCTATCTATCTGTTAACCGTTATATGGAATATTTCTTTCACTTCTATCAGTGTGTAGACCTCAAATATTCTCCTATACTGGAGGATAGTAAAGAATCTATCTATCTATCCGTTATATGGAATATTTCTTTCACTTCTATCAGTATGTAGACCTCAAACATTCTCCTATACTGGAGGACAATAAAGAATATATCTATCTAACCGTTATATGGAATATTTCTTTCACTTCTATCAGTGTGTAGACCTCAAACATTCTCCTATACTGGAGGACAATAAAGAATCTATCTATCTAACCGTTATATGGAATATTTCTTTCACTTCTATCAGTGTGTAGACCTCAAACATAGTATGGTTATGTTTGCTATATTTTCACATGGACCTCTGGCTTACTGAATTTGAAAAATAAACTATCTATCTGTCTAATATATATATATATCCGTCCGTCCGTCCATCCATCCAACCTACCCACCTACCTATCTATCTATCTACCTACCTACCTAAAAACCCACCCACACACCCACCTACCTACCTATATACCTACCTACCTACATACCTACCTACCTACCTACCTACATATCTACCTACCTACCTACCTACCTACCTACCTACCTACTTACCTACCTACCTATCTATATATCTATCCGTCCGTCCATCCACCTTCCTACACACCTACCTACCTATCTATCTATATATATGTTCGTCCGTCCGTTCACCTACCTACCATAATACACCCACCCAAAATCCCACCCACCCACCACCTACCCACCTACCTACCTATACCTACCTACCTACCTACCTATCTATCTATATATATGTTCGTCCGTCCGTTCACCTACCTACCTACCATAATACACCCACCCAAAATCCCACCCAAAACCCCTACCTACCTAATACCTACCTACCTACTACCTACCTCTATCTATCTATCTATCTATCTATCTATCTATCTATCTATCTATCTATCTATCTATCTATCTATCTATCTATCTATCTATCTATCTATCTAGCTATCTATCTATCTATCTATCTATCTATCTATCTATCTATCTATCTATCTATCTATCTATCTATCTATCTATCTATCTATCTATCTATCTATCTATCTATTAATTACTGACTGAAAATGACTTGAAACTGTTTCGGAAGAATTTGCTCTACTCTATTGCTGTAACAATATTATTTATTCGTTCTTGTGGCTGACCGATTAGCGCAGTGTTAGCGCGCTCGCTTCTTACCAATGCAATTCGGACTCGATCCTCGGATGGTCGCCAGATCGGACAGGTGGGTTTTCTCCGGGTACTCCGGTTTCTTCCCACACGAATGACCACAGTTACCCTTTCATTTGCGCCAACGCGAGTGATTAATTATAAGTTGTTAAAACTTGCTTCGCAATCGTTGTAAAATTAATATGCTTTTATTCCTCTTTAGTTGATATTCACAAACAAATTGTCCACAGAAACCTTTCATAAGCAGCATAGATTTCATGTTAGTATCCCATTAAGGTGGTAGATTTAGGGCCTCTGTGCCCGCTTGTATTAGGGGAGGGAACTGTAAGTTACTATTCTATTCTGCACACGTTTCTTTAGTTTAGAACTGCCATTATTGACTAGTTATGAGCCTGCTAAAAACTATGTATGAGACCAAGAATGACTGCAGTTCAGAGAAATACAACTATTCAGACAGAGAAAAGCATTTTGTCCCAGGCAGACACTGGTTAATTGTGGGGCAGAGAGCGATTAGTATTGGGGCAGCGAATGTTACTTTTGTGGCAAATAATGGCAAGATTTGTGTCAAAGAATGGTTACTTTTGTGGAAAAGAATGGTTAGTTTTGTGGCAAATAATGGCCAGGTTTGTGTCAGAGAATGACTAGGTTTGTGTCAAAGAATGGCTAGGTTTGTGTCAAAAAATGGCTATGTTTGTGTCAAAGAATGGCTAGGTTTGTATCAAAGAATGGCTAGGTTTGTGTCAAAGAATGGCTGTTTTGGCAAATAATGGCTAGTTTTGTGGCAAATAATGGCTATGTTTGTGGCAAATAATGGCTATGTTTGTGGCAAATAATGGCTATGTTTGTGGCAAATAATGGCTAGTTTTGTGGCAAATAATGGCTATGTTTGTGGCAAATAATGGCGAGGTTTGTGGCAAATAATGGCTAGTTTTGTGTTAAAGGGTGGTTAGTTTTGTGGCAAATAATGCTAGGTTTGTGTCGAAGAATGGCTAGGTTTGTGTCAACTAATGGCTAGTTTTGAGGCGGAATGTGGATGACAATGTTTAGGCAGAGCATCTTGTACATGCATATTATACACGGTTTCTTGTATGTAGTTAACCCAAGCTGGTACACGCTGTATTCTGTATTATATATAACAGTATATTACCAGCATAGTTCGATCCCCCGTCTAACCCTAATACAATTAACAGTCATTCAGATGGAATTTTAAACCTAGGTCTCATGTCGGTGCTTTACACTGTGCACGTAAAAGAACCAGATGAGATTCTGGAATGGCTCTCTGTCTGTATCATTGCACTATCATCCAAAATTCTAAAATGAATAATCTCTTCAGGAGGCGTCGCTCATATGGGCAACCTGTTACTACGATAAATAAACGTAAAAACACAAATTTACAAGCATAACACCAGTCTGACCGTGAGTCCAACAGTCGACGGCTACATGTATTTGTATATATCCCAAGCAAACAACTACATATGAAATACACAGACGGATCTGTAGTCCAGTGGTAACACGCTGGACTGATAGTCCAGGGATCGCAGGTTCGATCCCCCGTCTGACCCTAATAAAATTAACAGTCTTTCAGATGGGACGTTAAACCGAGGTCTCGTGTCGGTGCTTTACACGGTGCACGTAAAAGTACCAGAGGAGACTCTGGAATGGGTCTCTGTCTGTATCATTGTACTATCCTCCGAAAATCTAAAATGACTAATCTCTTCAGGAGGCGTCGCTCATATCGACAACCGGTAGCCACGATAAATAAACGTAAAACAACTACATATGAAATATTTCTTATATTCATACTGTTCTACTCTCAGTATCTGCAATGAAATGTCGTTCGTGCGTTCGTTTTATTTAACAATTTACAGTTTTACTATAGTTTTCATTAGGTGTCCGATTAGCGCAGTGGTTAGCGCGCTTGCTTCTCACCAATGCAACCTGGGTTCGATCTTCTGACTGGGAGGTATGTGAGATGGTACGGTGGTCGCCAGATCGGACTGTTTTCTCCAGGTTCTCCGGTTTCCTCCCAAACGAATGACCACATTTACGCTTGCATCCGCACCAACGAGAGTGATAATAAGTTGTTAAAACTTGCTTCGCAATGCTTCGCAATCGTTGTGAAATAAATAAAGTTTTTAAAAACAATGTCGTCCGTTCGTTCGTTTTATTTAACAATTTACAGTTTAACTTTTTTACTATCTTTTTCATTAACTATCCAACATTCCCACTTGATGATCCGTCACGTGTAGAGCAGCGAGCAACAGACGATAATTTGGAAATTTCTCAACTATTTCTCTAGTACACCAAACATAATTATTGATGTCAAAACAAGTTGTGTTCTCACAGAAATGAAGCTATACAGACAAATGCATGGGTTTTATAGTTATGTTTGGAGTACCTCTGTTATAAGCCACCTCAGTTAACCATTAAAATGCTGACTAAAATGGAAGGAATGCGCAAACAACATAGATCCCGATCAGCCGCATCGCGTCTGATCAGGATCTATGTTGCTTGTTATTCAGCCAAGTATATTAGCCCCATTATCCGAATAGCAAACAACATAGAGCCTGATCAGACGGCACACATTGGGGGGGGGTCGGTATCGAAGGAGAAATGTTTTCATGTGCTGTTTTGACTTGATGAATTTAATTTAAAGCGACACTTCAGTGAAAACGCAAATTTCTACAGAATGTAATTTCCTAGTATATGGTCTATTTCCCTCCCCCCCCCCCCACCCAATATTAGTCTCATAAACTGAGTATTTCAAATAATACACAAACGTCGTATACGCGGTCTGTTGACATAACAACATAATGTAAATAGTGTCGACATACATGCAGAATACAACGCGTGTATCTTGAATAACTCGATTTATGGTACAGATTTACAGTTTTATCTCAGTATCAAGTGTTAAGTATGACCCCAATAACAAACAAACGTCAATTCAGGAGCATGGGTGACAGTTATATGAAATCCTACTTTCACTTTTGAAAGTGTGTATTCCACAAAAACACTGTTTATTGATTCAATGTTAGTGTTCGAATGTATTCAGAATAAGTTGTAGTAGCAATGCATGTATACGTTAACAAATGCATTTTTTGAATTTTTGCGATGTAATGTCGCTTTAAACATAATTGCCTCAAACGAGAGCGGTTTGGAAATAGCAACAATACAATACAATATGTTTCATAGCAAAATCGGCAATAGAAATAGCAATGTAAAAACCGTTGATATAATTAATAGGCACAACATAGGTCATAGAGTGTGCAGACAAACGAAAGAAACTTGGAGAAATTATACAAAGTTGGGACCTGAACCCACAAGTACATAGCACTGAAACGACATACACTTGGAGAAATGATACAACGTTGGGACCTGAACCCACAAGTACATCGCACTGGTCTGATTACGAACGACATGTGTTGCTCTATCCCGCCTCGTGCCACTCTAGTTTATTTCATTTTAAGCGTTTTTTTATCGTCTCTCCATTATTACAGCATTTTTCATTAAACCATTGTTTTACATTATTTCAGTGTGGATTGGCAGCATCGGGTTCAGTATCTCGATGGTATTCTCCCCTATCATTACAACAGTATGCCGACGGAAAAGTCCCCGACTGTACGCCGTGATCGGCGGGCTGGTCGTGTCGCTCGGAAGTTTGTTTATGTCCTTCTCTACGCATCTAGAACACCTGTTCATCAGTTACTGTCTGGTTCTATCTGTGGGTATGTATACGAAAGTATGTTTCACCGAAACATGTCCATCTGTAACATTAAACATATTTTTATTCTCCACTGATCAATAATTCCATGAGCAAGTAATCCAAAAGTAATGTATCTGTATGCATCCAGTGTAACTCTCTGCTAACTATTCCTATATCATATACAACACATATGTATCTGTATGCATCCAGTGTAACTCTCTGCTAACTATTCCTATATCATATACAACACATATGTATCTGTATGCATCCAGTGTAACTCTCTGCTAACTATTCCTATGTCATATACAACACATATGATGTATTTACAACAATTGTTATGTCCATAGATAATCATTCCTCTCGTATTTACAACAATTGCTTTGTCCATAGATAATCATTCCTCTCGTATTTACAACAATTGCTTTGTCCATAGATAATCATTCCTCTCGTATTTACAACAATTGCTATGTCCATAGATAACCATTCCTCTCGTATTTACAACAATTGCTATGTCCATAGATAATCATTCCTCTCGTATTTACAACATTTGCTATGTCCATAGATAATCATTCCTCTCGTATTTAGAATAATTGCTATGTCCATAGATAACCATTCCTCTCGTATTTACAACAATTGCTATGTCCATAGATAACCATTCCTCTCGTATTTAGAATAATTGCTATGTCCATAGATAACCATTCCTCTCGTATTTACAACAATTGCTATGTCCATAGATAATCATTCCTCTCGTATTTACAACAATTGTTATGTCCATAGATAACCAATCCTCTCTCGTATTTACAATAATTGCTATGTCCATAGATAAGCATTCCTCTCGTATTTACAACAATTGCTATGTCCATAGATAACCATTCCTCTCTCGTATTTACAACAATTGCTATGTCCATAGATAACCATTCCTCTCTCGTATTTAGAACAATTGCTATGTCCATAGATAACCATTCCTCTCATATTTAGAACAATTGCTTTGTCCATAGATAACCATTCCTCTCTCGTATTTAGAACAATTGCTATGTCCATAGATAACCATTCCTCTCTCGTATTTAGAACAATTGCTATGTCCATAGATAACCATTCCTCTCTCGTATTTAGAACAATTGCTATGTCCATAGATAACCATTCCTCTCTCGTATTTAGAACAATTGCTATGTCCATAGATAACCATTCCTCTCTCGTATTTAGAACAATTGCTATGTCCATAGATAACCATTCCTCTCGTATTTAGAACAATTGCTATGTCCATAGATAACCATTCCTCTCTCGTATTTAGAACAATTGCTATGTCCATAGATAACCATTCCTCTCTCGTATTTAGAACAATTGCTATGTCCATAGATAACCATTCCTCTCTCGTATTTAGAACAATTGCTATGTCCATAGATAACCATTCCTCTCTCGTATTTAGAACAATTGCTATGTCCATAGATAACCATTCCTCTCTCGTATTTAGAACAATTGCTATGTCCATAGATAACCATTCCTCTCTCGTATTTAGAACAATTGCTATGTCCATAGATAACCATTCCTCTCTCGTATTTAGAACAATTGCTATGTCCATAGATAACCATTCCTCTCTCGTATTTAGAACAATTGCTATGTCCATATATAACCTTTCCTCTCTCGTATTTAGAACAATTGCTATGTCCATAGATAACCATTCCTCTCTCGTATTTAGAACAATTGCTATGTCCATAGATAACCATTCCTCTCTCGTATTTAGAACAATTGCTATGTCCATAGATAACCATTCCTCTCTCGTATTTAGAACAATTGCTATGTCCATAGATAACCATTCCTCTCTCGTATTTAGAACAATTGCTATGTCCATAGATAACCATTCCTCTCTCGTATTTAGAATAATTGCTATGTCCATAGATAACCATTCCTCTCGTATTTAGAACAATTGCTATGTCCATGGATAACCATTCCTCTCGTATTTACAACAATGTTCTGTCCATAGATAAGCATACCTCTCTGGTGTGTATATAATTGTTCTGTCCATAGATAAGCATACCTCTCTGGTGTGTATATAATTGTTCTGTCCATAGATAAGCATACCTCTCTGGTATGTATATAATTGTTCTGTCCATAGATAAGCATACCTCTCTGGTGTGTATATAATTGTTCTGTCCATAGATAAGCATACCTCTCTGGTATGTATATAATTGTTCTGTCCATAGATAAGCATACCTCTCTGGTGTGTATATAATTGTTCTGTCCATAGATAAGCATACCTCTCTGGTATGTATATAATTGTTCTGTCCATAGATAAGCATACCTCTCTGGTGTGTATATAATTGTTCTGTCCATAGATAAGCATACCTCTCTGGTATGTATATAATTGTTCTGTCCATAGATAAGCATACCTCTCGTATTTAGAACAATTGTTCTGTTTTCTGTCTAATGATTCTTAGTGTAAGCAATATATATATACATATACACAATCACTATCATACAAGTATTACATACATACACAAAGGGGTTGAACCACAAGTCATAACAGTTGTTCTGTCCATATATAGCCAAACATCTCGAAATATGTTCATTCTGTTGGTAAGTTTACTCATAATGGCGTGATCTACAGATCACCATATATCTGCCATCTAGAACAATTACTATGTGCCCGCTAAACTGAACTGTGCATGCATGTGGACAAGCCTCATGACAAACTCGTCTGCACTCCTTGTGTGCGTCAGTTCATTCAAAAAGAGGTAACTCGTCATTATATGTGTTACACTCAATCACAATGTGTATTACATATACGGTAAGTGTCACGTGACGTACATTTCAGGTTCTGGCATCACCGTCAACACCGCCAATATCATGATCGGCCGCTACTTCCGGTCCCGAAGAGAGTTTGCAGAAATGATCATGCTAGCCGGGACAGGTGGTGGCGCTGCTCTGTTGTCATTTATCATTGACGAACTAGTGAAGTATGACATTCCTATAATGGTGCCTTTGGTACATAAAACGACTAGATTATTAAAGCGACATTACATCGCAAAAAAGCATATAAAATGCATTTTTCATGTAAAAATGCATTGCTACAACAAAGTCTGCTCAATACATTCGAACACTATAACAGTGAATCAATAAACAGTGTTTTTGTCGTCTACAAACTTCAAAAGTGAAAGTAGGATTTCATATAACGGTCACGGTCCACGCTCCTGAATTGACATTTCTTTGTCATTGGAGTCAAAACTAAGCGCGCGATACTTTCGTTTAGAGATAATTTAGCTAAGATTAGTCTACAAATAAATATGCATGTGAGATATCACGGTAAATATGTAGCATAACTCGTGTTATTCAGGATAAACGCTTTGTATTACGCATACATGTCGACCATATTTACATTATTGCGTTATGTCAACAAACCGCACATGCGACGTTTCTTTATTTGTTGAAATACTCAATTTTTGAGGCAAATATTTATAAAAACATTATACCATATAATAGGAAATTACATTCTGCAGACATTTGCGTTTTCATCGATGTAGTGTCGCTTTAAATGTGAAAACCACTGCTCACTGACATAATTAGTTGTTCTAACATATGGAATACATGCATACTAAGAACTCACAGTATGCTATGAGATTTGTACCTGAATAGCTGGAGCATGGACTGTGTGCTTTGCGTTTATTTAACGATTGCGAAGCAAGTTCTATCAACTTATATTAATAATTCTCGTTGTCGCGGATGAAAGCGTATATGTGGTCATTCGTGTGGGAGGAAACCGGAGTACCCAGAGAAACCCCACCTGTGCGATCTGGCGACCACCATACCATCGCACATACTTACACGTCCGATGATCGAACCCGGGTTGCATTGGTGAGAAGCGTGTGAGACGAGCCTACAGCCTTAAACTGAAACAAGTGTTTATGTTGCAGGAAGATATCCTGGACCCAGGCCATGCAGTCAGTCGCCGGATTGTCGGCAATCACGATGATTGCCGGCGCCATGTACCGGTCTGCATCACTCTATCATCCACGTAGAAACGTCATTCTTCATATCAAAAACCAAAAGAAGTGCCGCCGTGAGAGAGACCAGGTAATAACAGAGTGAACACAACTAAATCGCAACGAACAATCTAATATGTGTAATGTATACATGTATATGATATAAGCCAAAAACGATCCAGTATGTAAAATATTGAACTGTGTTATATATATATATAATCAGGGGGCCCGCGCTGGTAGTCGCCAGAGTAGCCATTGGCTAAACTATATATATAATTATATTTATATAAATGTATACATTCATTACAATGTACAGTCTACATCCGCTATGTCAAAGTCGGTTATGTCGAATTATCCGGTTATCTCGAAGTCGGATCAAAGTCCAGTTTCAGAAACTATCATTTTACATATAACTGTCTACGTTTATATCGAATTTGGTTAAGTCAAACTTCGGTTATGTCGAAGTATTTTGTTCGGTCCGTCGAAATTCGACATAACGGATGTAGAGTGTATATACAAAGATTTATTCCAGTTCCAATAGTGTACGTACATATAGCACAGCAAAGCATCGTGGGCGAGCTGTAAGGACGTAAATTACAATATGTGTCGAAAAATGTATACATTGTAGTATTTTTGATGGCTGCTGGGTTTTTAAGCTTTATTTATTTTACAACATTTGCGAAACAACTTATATTAATCATTCTCGTTGGCGCGGATGAAAGCGTAAATGTGGTCATTCGTGTGGGAGTAAACCGAAGAACCCGGAGAAAACCCACCTGTGCGATCTGGCGACCACCGTACCATCTCACATACTTCCCGGTCCGAGAATCGAACCCGGGTTGCATTGGTGCATTAAAAGCTATGTTGAGTGGAATAAGTAATTAAGGCATATGCAGGGGATCCATTGACTGGCGTCCAGGCGTATATAGTACGTCCAAACATTCGTGCGAGACATGACAGTTCCGCAATAACATTTACGAAACATGTGTAATGCATGTTCCACACATTAAATATATATTGTTATTTTATTTTATTTTTCAAAGGAGAAACCGTCCTATTTTGACTTCGCAGCATTGAAGATGAGGTCACTACAAGGTGTAATGGTGATAGTAGCAGTCATAGGGCTCGGAATGCATACTCCCTACATCCTCTTGGTATGCTAATAAACCAATAGTTTAGTTTATACAAATTTAGATTAGCTCGATTGCGAAACAAGTTCTTACAACTTATACTAGAGGTCATAGAAAACACACACCTCGGATAAGTGTGTGTTTTACATGAAAAACAATAACTATATAAATACATAGTTTTAAACATTTTGGAATATATTTAGTTGTTCAGTTTGTGTTTTGTAATAAAGATGTGATATATCTTTGATGGAATCCTTCGTATTTCGTGTTAATGTAATAATAATCATATGATGTATGTGTGCGTTTTCTATGTCCTCTAGTATATATTAATCACTCTCGAGACCTCATTCCTGGTGGAATCCATCACCACGAGGGAGAGAGAAGAGGTAACGTAACATGGAATTTACGAACTCCGGGCCTTTCGCACCTGAAGCTAACGCACTACCAATGTGCTATCACGACTTCCACAACCATTATTTTCTCTTGAACCTCAAAACTTGCCATGAAATATAATAGACTGTCGTGATGTGGGGCATCCAACATAATCGACCGGTGATAATAATCACAGTACACCCGGGCGAGCCGCCTGAGACAATCCTCCATGTTTACTATCATAGCAAGAGTAAATATATATTGACCTGTCCATTTTCATAGTTCATGCTAATCTTCATACGGCATAGTCTATTGTTGAAAACAACTGTTGATTTCAAATACATTTCATCCACTCAGTTCCTCGTATATTAACAATAACATATAATATAGCTTCCCGCGTATAGCCCTTTATTACAAGTGGAAGTCATGATAGCGCAGTGGATGCACGTTCGCTTCAGGTGCGAAAGATCCGGAGTTCGAGCCCCGCTGGAGCCGTTACGATTGTGCCCTTAGGCAAGGCATTTAAATTAAATTCCACATTGCCTCTTCTCTCTCCCTCGTGGCGATGGATTCCATCAGGAATGAGGTCTCGAGAGTGATTAATATAAGTTGTAAGAACTTGTTTCGCAATCGAACTAAATTAAATTTGTATAAAAAAGCCCTTTATCCAAGCCGTTATCCCCAATGGTATGGTCATGTTGCATATCAGCAGTGGTTACCGGAAAGTGGCTCCTTTTGTTGTGGAGTATAGAGTACCTATAGTCATGTAACAACAGTATCAATAAGGTTTACCAGATATATGTGTGTTTTACGTTTATTTATCGTCGCTACCGGTTGCCCATATGAGCGCCGCCTCCTGAAGAGATTAGTCATTTTAGATGTTGGAGGATAGTGCAATGATACAGACAGAGACCCATTCTAGAGTCTCAACTGGTTCTTTTACGTGCACGGTGTACAGCACTGACACGAGACCTCGGTTTAACGTCCCATCTAAAAGACTGTTAATTTTATTATGGTCAGACGGGGGATCGAATCTGCGATCCCTGGATTACCAGTCCAGGGCCAGATATATCTGTATTATAATTGAAATAAATAGGAAGCGAAGACAAGTGAATCCACACCACCTACATATCGTCTGCATTATTTGCCTTCCTCCAGTCACAGTGAGTCACGCGGACCTCTTGTATTTGTTTCTTATTAGCGTTCATATATTGATTATCGATTAAGAGCCTCGATGTCTAACAGGTTCCTGACGGGTGACGTGTTCACATTAGATGTAATTGATACAATGTTCTATATTAATAGGCCGTTAGTGAAAATGTTTCTGAATTTGTTTGTATGGTAGGTCGGTGGTTCTATCCGGGTCTACAATACTGCTCGGAGTGACATCCGGGTCTTCCCCCACCCACCCACCCCCAATCACTGCATATTCGCTATGTGACCTAAGGTGTTGGTGTGACGTAAACACGTAAAACCAACAAATGGTGCATCTACTGATTGCATTATAATGATTGTGTTGACCTCTGTCCACCATCCGTCCATCCGTCTGTCTTTAAATAAAACCTGAAATGGTGTTCATAGAATCCTCGAAGCCTGACATGTTGAAATCACTGATATGGTACTATAACTTATAAGACTATGTACAATTATTCATGTGCCCAAAGCTGAGTGGATGAATATACCATTGTTCGACAGTTCATTGTTCAACTGTTCATTGTTATATACATATATACCATTGTTCGACAGTTCATTGTTCAACTGTTCATTGTTATATACATATATACCATTGTTCGACAGCTCATTGTTATATACATATATACCATTGTTCGACAGTTCATTGTTATATACATATATACCATTGTTCGACAGTTCATTGTTATATACATATATACCATTGTTCGACAGTTCATTGTTATTTACATATATACCATTGTTCGACAGTTCATTGTTATATATATATATATACCATTGTTCGACAGTTCATTGTTATATACATATATACAATTGTTCAACTGTTCATTGTTATATACATATATACCACTATTCGACAGTTCATTGTTATATACATATATACCATTGTTCGACAGTTCATTGTTATATACATATATACCATTGTTCGACAGATCATTGTTATATACATATATACCATTGTTCGACAGTTCATTGTTATATACATATATACCATTGTTCGATAGTTCATTGTTATATACATATATACCATTGTTCGACAGTTCATTGTTATATACATATATACCATTGTTCGACAGTTCATTGTTACATACATATATACCCTTGTTCGACAGTTCATTGTTATATACATATATACCATTGTTCGACAGTTCATTGTTATATACATGTATACCATTGTTCGACAGTTCATTGTTATATACATATATACCATTGTTCGACAGTTCATTGTTATATATATATTGACCTGTCCATTTTCATAGTTCATGCTAATCTTCATACGGCATAGTCTATTGTTGAAAACAACTGTTGATTTCAAATACATTTCATCCACTCAGTTCCTCGTATATTAACAATAACATATAATATAGCTTCCCGCGTATAGCCCTGTATTACAAGTGGAAGTCATGATAGCGCAGTGGATGCACGTTCGCTTCAGGTGCGAAAGATCCGGAGTTCGAGCCCCGCTGGAGCCGTTACGATTGTGCCCTTAGTTCTATATACATATCTATCATTGTTCTATATACATATATACCATTGTTCTATATACATATATACCATTGTTCTATATACATATATACAGTCACCTCTATTACATTTACATTCACCTATCTCTATGACATTTACAGTCACCTACCTCTATGACATTTACATTCACCTACCTATATGACATTTACATTCACCTATCTCTATGACATTTACAGTCACCTACCTCTATGACATTTACATTCACCTACCTATATGACATTTACATTCACCTACCTCTATGACATTTACATGCACCTATCTCTATGACATTTACATTCACCTACCTCTATGACATTTACATTAACCTATCTCTATGACATATATATTCACCTACCTCTATGACATTTACAGTCACCTACCTCTATGACATTTACAGTCACCTACCTATATGACATTTACATTCACCTACCTCTATGACATTTACAGTCACCTACCTCTATGACATTTACATGCACTATCTCTATGACATTTACATTCACCTACCTCTATGACATTTACATTAACCTATCTCTATGACATATATATTCACCTACCTCTATGACATTTACAGTCACCTACCTCTATGACATTTACAGTCACCTACCTCTATGACATTTACAGTGACCTACCTCTATGACATTTACATTCACCTATCTCTATAACATTTACATTCACCTACCACTATTACATTTACATTCTCCTATCTCTATAACATTTACATTCACCTACCTCTATGACATTTACATTCACCTATCTCTATAACATTTACATTCACCTACCACTATTACATTTACATTCACCTACCTCTATGATATTTACAGTCACCTATCTCTATAACATTTACATTCACCTACCACTATTACATTTACATTCACCTATCTCTATAACATTTACATTCACCTACCTATATGATATTTACATTCACCTATCTCTATTAGATTTACATTCACCTATCTCTATAACATTTACATTCACCTATCTCTATGACATTTACATTCACCTATCTCTATAACATTTACATTCACCTATCTCTATAACATTTACATTCACCTATCTCCATGACATTTACATTCACCTACCACTATTACATTTACATTCACCTATCTCTATAACATTTACATTCACCTATCTCTATAACATTTACATTCACCTACCTCTATTACATTTACATTCACCTAGCTCTATTACATTTACATTCACCTATCTCTATAACATTTACATTCACCTATCTCTATGACATTTACATTCACCTATCTCTATAACATTTACATTCACCTATCACTATAACATTTACATTCACCTATCTCTATAACATTTACATTCACCTACCACTATTACATTTACATTCACCTATCTCTATAACATTTACATTCACCTATCTCTATTAACATTTACATTCACCTATCTCTATGACATTTACATTCACCTATCTCTATGACATTTACATTCACCTACCTCTATGACATTTACATTCACCTATCTCTATTACATTTACATTCACCTACCTCTATAACATTTACATTCACCTATCTCTATAACATTTACATTCACCTATCTCTATGACATTTACATTCACCTATCTCTATAACATTTACATTCACCTATCTCTATGACATTTACATTCACCTACCACTATTACATTTACATTCACCTATCTCTATAACATTTACATTCACCTACCACTATTACATTTACATTCACCTATCTCTATAACATTTACATTCACCTATCTCTATAACATTTACATTCACCTATCTCTATAACATTTACATTCACCTATCTCTATAACATTTACATTCACCTATCTCTATGACATTTACATTCACCTACCACTATTACATTTACATTCACCTATCTCTATAACATTTACATTCACCTACCACTATTACATTTACATTCACCTATCTCTATAACATTTACATTCACCTATCTCTATAACATTTACATTCACCTATCTCTATAACATTTACATTCACCTATCTCTATAACATTTACATTCACCTATCTCTATAACATTTACATTCACCTATCTCTATGACATTTACATTCACCTACCTCTATGACATTTACATTCACCTATCTCTATGACATTTACATTCACCTACCTCTATGACATTTACATTCACCTACCTCTATGACATTTACATTCACCTACCACTATTACATTTACATTCACCTATCTCTATGACATTTACATTCACCTACCTCTATAACATTTACATTCACCTACCTCTATGACATTTACATTCACCTATCTCTATAACATTTACATTCACCTATCTCTATGACATTTACATTCACCTACCACTATTACATTTACATTCACCTATCTCTATAACATTTACATTCACCTACCTCTATTACATTTACATTCACCTATCTCTATGACATTTACATTCACCTACCTCTATGACATTTACATTCACCTATCTCTATTACATTTACATTCACCTACCACTATAACATTTACATTCACCTATCTCTATAACATTTACATTCACCTATCTCTATAACATTTACATTCACCTATCTCTATGACATTTACATTCACCTACCACTATTACATTTACATTCACCTTTCTCTATGACATTTACATTCACCTACCTCTATGACATTTACATTCACCTATCTCTATTACATTTACATTCATCTACCTCTATGACATTTACATTCACCTATCTCTATGACATTTACATTCACCTATCTCTATGACATTTACATTCACCTACCTCTATGACATTTACATTCACCTACCTCTATAACATTTACATTCACCTACCACTATTACATTTACATTCACCTATCTCTATAACATTTACATTCACCTATCTCTATGACATTTACATTCACCTACCACTATTACATTTACATTCACCTATCTCTATAACATTTACATTCACCTACCACTATTACATTTACATTCACCTATCTCTATAACATTTACATTCATATATCTCTATAACATTTACATTCACCTAACTCTATAAAATTTACATTCACCTATCTCTATAATATTTACATTCACCTATCTCTATGACATTTACATTCACCTACCACTATTACATTTACATTCACCTATCTCTATAACATTTACATTCACCTATCTCTATTACATTTACATTCACCTATCTCTATACATTACATTCACCTATCTCTATAACATTTACATTCACCTATCTCTATAACATTTACATTCACCTATCTCTATAACATTTACATTCACCTATCTCTATAACATTTACATTCACCTATCTCTATAACATTTACATTCACCTATCTCTATGACATTTACATTCACCTACCACTATTACATTTACATTCACCTATCTCTATAACATTTACATTCACCTACCTCTATTACATTTACATTCACCTACTCTATAACATTTACATTCACCTATCTCTATAACATTTACATTCACCTATCTCTATAACATTTACATTCACCTATCTCTATAACATTTACATTCACCTATCACTATAACATTTACATTCACCTATCTCTATGACATTTACATTCACCTACCTCTATGACATTTACATTCACCTATCTCTATTACATTTACATTCACCTACCACTATGACATTTACATTCACCTACCTCTATGACATTTACATTCACCTACCACTATTACATTTACATTCACCTACCTCTATGACATTTAAATTCACCTACCTCTATCACATTTACATTCACCTACCTCTATGACATTTACATTCACCTATCTCTATGACATTTACATTCACCTACCCTATACATTTACATTCACCTATCTCTATGACATTTACATTCACCTACCTCTATTACATTTACATTCACCTATCTCTATGACATTTACATTCACCTATCTCTATAACATTTACATTCACCTATCTCTATTACATTTACATTCACCTACCACTATAACATTTACATTCACCTATCTCTATGACATTTACATTCACCTATCTCTATAACATTTACATTCACCTATCTCTATGACATTTACATTCACCTACCACTATTACATTTACATTCACCTATCTCTATGACATTTACATTCACCTACCTCTATGACATTTACATTCACCTATCTCTATTACATTTACATTCACCTACCTCTATGACATTTACATTCACCTATCTCTATGACATTTACATTCACCTATCTCTATGACATTTACATTCACCTACCTCTATGACATTTACATTCACCTACCTCTATAACATTTACATTCACCTACCACTATTACATTTACATTCACTTCTCTCTATAACATTTACATTCACCTATCTCTATGACATTTACATTCACCTACCACTATTACATTTACATTCACCTATCTCTATAACATTTACATTCACCTACCACTATTACATTTACATTCACCTATCTCTATAACATTTACATTCATATATCTCTATAACATTTACATTCACCTAACTCTATAAAACTTACATTCACCTATCTCTATAATATTTACATTCACCTATCTCTATGACATGTACATTCACCTACCACTATTACATTTACATTCACCTATCTCTATAACATTTACATTCACCTACCACTATTACATTTACATTCACCTATCTCTATAACATTTACATTCACCTATCTCTATAACATTTACATTCACCTATCTCTATAACATTTACATTCACCTACCACTATTACATTTACATTCACCTATCTCTATGACATTTACATTCACCTACCTCTATGACATTTACATTTACCTACCACTATTACATTTACATTCACCTACCTCTATGACATTTAAATTCACCTACCTCTATCACATTTACATTCACCTACCTCTATGACATTTACATTCACCTACCTCTATGACATTTTCATTCACCTACCACTATGACATTTACAGTCACCTACCTCTATGACATTTACATTCACCTACCTCTATTACATTTACATTCACCTATCTCTATTACATTTACATTCACCTACCTCTATGACATTTACATTCACCTATCTCTATGACATTTACATTCACCTACCTCTATTACATTTACATTCACCTACCTCTATGACATTTACATTCACCTACCACTATTACATTTACATTCACCTATCTCTATAACATTTACATTCATATATCTCTATAACATTTACATTCACCTATCTCTATAAAATTTACATTCACCTATCTCTATAATATTTACATTCACCTATCTCTATGACATGTACATTCACCTACCACTATTACATTTACATTCACCTATCTCTATAACATTTACATTCACCTACCACTATTACATTTACATTCACCTATCTCTATAACATTTACATTCACCTATCTCTATAACATTTACATTCACCTATCTCTATAACATTTACATTCACCTATCTCTATAACATTTACATTCACCTATCTCTATAACATTTACATTCACCTACCTCTATGACATTTACATTCACCTATCTCTATTACATTTACATTCACCTACCTCTATGACATTTACATTCACCTATCTCTATGACATTTACATTCACCTATCTCTATGACATTTACATTCACCTATCTCTATGACATTTACATTCACCTACCTCTATAACATTTACATTCACCTACCACTATTACATTTACATTCACCTATCTCTATAACATTTACATTCACCTATCTCTATGACATTTACATTCACCTACCACTATTACATTTACATTCACCTATCTCTATAACATTTACATTCACCTACCACTATTACATTTACATTCACCTATCTCTATAACATTTACATTCACCTATCTCTATAACATTTACATTCACCTACTCTATAACATTTACATTCACCTATCTCTATAACATTTACATTCACCTATCTCTATGACATTTACATTCACCTACCACTATTACATTTACATTCACCTATCTCTATAACATTTACATTCACCTACCTCTATAACATTTACATTCACCTATCTCTATGACATTTACATTCACCTATCTCTATTACATTTACATTCACCTACCTCTATGACATTTACATTCACCTATCTCTATGACATTTACATTCACCTATCTCTATGACATTTACATTCACCTACCTCTATGACATTTACATTCACCTACCTCTATAACATTTACATTCACCTACCACTATTACATTTACATTCACCTATCTCTATAACATTTACATTCACCTATCTCTATGACATTTACATTCACCTACCACTATTACATTTACATTCACCTATCTCTATGACATTTACATTCACCTACCTCTATGACATTTACATTCACCTATCTCTATTACATTTACATTCACCTACCTCTATGACATTTACATTCACCTATCTCTATGACATTTACATTCACCTATCTCTATGACATTTACATTCACCTACCTCTATGACATTTACATTCACCTACCTCTATAACATTTACATTCACCTACCACTATTACATTTACATTCACTTATCTCTATAACATTTACATTCACCTATCTCTATGACATTTACATTCACCTACCACTATTACATTTACATTCACCTATCTCTATAACATTTACATTCACCTACCACTATTACATTTACATTCACCTATCTCTATAACATTTACATTCATATATCTCTATAACATTTACATTCACCTAACTCTATAAAACTTACATTCACCTATCTCTATAATATTTACATTCACCTATCTCTATGACATTTACATTCACCTACCACTATTACATTTACATTCACCTATCTCTATAACATTTACATTCACCTACCACTATTACATTTACATTCACCTATCTCTATAACATTTACATTCACCTATCTCTATAACATTTACATTCACCTATCTCTATTACATTTACATTCACCTATCTCTATAACATTTACATTCACCTATCTCTATAACATTTACATTCACCTATCTCTATTACATTTACATTCACCTATCTCTATGACATTTACATTCACCTACCACTATTACATTTACATTCACCTATCTCTATAACATTTACATTCACCTATCTCTATAACATTTACATTCACCTATCTCTATAACATTTACATTCACCTATCTCTATAACATTTACATTCACCTATCTCTATGACATTTACATTCACCTACCACTATTACATTTACATTCACCTATCTCTATAACATTTACATTCACCTACCACTATTACATTTACATTCACCTATCTCTATAACATTTACATTCACCTATCTCTATAACATTTACATTCACCTCTCTATAACATTTACATTCACCTATCTCTATAACATTTACATTCACCTATCTCTATAACATTTACATTCACCTACCTCTATGACATTTACATTCACCTATCTCTATTACATTTACATTCACCTACCTCTATGACATTTACATTCACCTATCTCTATGACATTTACATTCACCTATCTCTATGACATTTACATTCACCTATCTCTATGACATTTACATTCACCTACCTCTATAACATTTACATTCACCTACCACTATTACATTTACATTCACTTCTCTCTATAACATTTACATTCACCTATCTCTATGACATTTACATTCACCTACCACTATTACATTTACATTCACCTATCTCTATGACATTTACATTCACCTACCTCTATGACATTTACATTCACCTATCTCTATGACATTTACATTCACCTACCTATATGACATTTACATTTACCTACCACTATTACATTTACATTCACCTACCTCTATGACATTTAAATTCACCTACCTCTATCACATTTACATTCACCTACCTCTATGACATTTACATTCACCTACCTCTATGACATTTTCATTCACCTACCACTATGACATTTACAGTCACCTACCTCTATGACATTTACATTCACCTACCTCTATTACATTTACATTCACCTATCTCTATTACATTTACATTCACCTACCTCTATGACATTTACATTCACCTACCTCTATGACATTTACATTCACCTACCTCTATTACATTTACATTCACCTACCTCTATGACATTTACATTCACCTACCACTATTACATTTACATTCACCTATCTCTATAACATTTACATTCATATATCTCTATAACATTTACATTCACCTATCTCTATAAAATTTACATTCACCTATCTCTATAATATTTACATTCACCTATCTCTATGACATGTACATTCACCTACCACTATTACATTTACATTCACCTATCTCTATAACATTTACATTCACCTACCACTATTACATTTACATTCACCTATCTCTATAACATTTACATTCACCTATCTCTATAACATTTACATTCACCTATCTCTATAACATTTACATTCACCTATCTCTATAACATTTACATTCACCTATCTCTATAACATTTACATTCACCTATCTCTATGACATTTACATTCACCTACCACTATTACATTTACATTCACCTATCTCTATGACATTTACATTCACCTACCTCTATCACATTTACATTCACCTACCTATATGACATTTACATTTACCTACCACTATTACATTTACATTCACCTACCTCTATGACATTTACATTCACCTACCTATATGACATTTACATTTACCTACCACTATTACATTTACATTCACCTACCTCTATGACATTTACATTCACCTACCTCTATCACATTTACATTCACCTACCTCTATGACATTTACATTCACCTACCTCTATGACATTTACATTCACCTACCACTATGACATTTACATTCACCTACCTCTATGACATTTACATTCACCTACCTCTATTACATTTACATTCACCTATCTCTATTACATTTACATTCACCTACCTCTATGACATTTACATTCACCTACCTCTATGACATTTACATTCACCTACCTCTATGACATTTACATTCACCTACCTCTATGACATTTACATTCACCTACCTCTATGACATTTACATTCACCTACCTCTATTACATTTACATTCACCTACCTCTATGACATTTACATTCACCTACCTCTATGACATTTACATTCACCTACCTCTATGACATTTACATTCACCTACCTCTATGACATTTACATTCACCTACCTCTATGACATTTACATTCACCTACCTCTATGACATTTACATTCACCTACCTCTATGACATTTACATTCACCTACCTCTATTACATTTACATTCACCTACCTCTATGACATTTACATTCACCTACCTCTATGACATTTACATTCACCTATCTCTATTACATTTACATTCACCTACCTCTATGACATTTACATTCACCTACCTCTATGACATTTACATTCACCTACCTCTATGACATTTACATTCACCTACCTCTATGACATTTACATTCACCTACCTCTATGACATTTACATTCACCTACCTCTATTACATTTACATTCACCTGCCTCTATGACATTTACATTCACCTACCTCTATTACATTTACATTCACCTACCTCTATGACATTTACATTCACCTACCTCTATGACATTTACATTCACCTACCTCTATGACATTTACATTCACCTACCTCTATGACATTTGCATTCACCTACCTATATTACATTTACATTCACCTACCTCTATGACATTTACATTCACCTACCTCTATGACATTTACATTCACCTACCTCTATTACATTTACATTCACCTACCTCTATGACATTTACATTCACATACCTCTATTACATTTACATTCACCTACCTCTATGACATTTACATTCACCTACCTCTATGACATTTACATTCACATACCTATATCAGGGTTTATATTTAGTTATTTAAGTTTATTTAAGAGTTTGTATATAAGCTTATATATAAACAACCATAAACTATATCCACACTCTGAAAATAGAACAATGATTCACAGCTTAACATGTGTACGTGTTGCTCTTGCATTGTGGATATGTACTCACTTTAATGTAGCAAAATATGTTAAACAACCCTTCAACATTCTACCTTATAATAATATACTCGTAATAGTATAAACGTTTTAACAATATAATATTATTCTTATGCATATTTTGTATTCAGCTTCAAACAGCTAGACAACAGGGAATTGATGACGATTCTCTTGTGCTACTCAACGTGTTCCTTGGGCTGGGTTACCTACTTGGGTGCTTCATATTCGGCTACATTGTGATTCGCAACAGCAATGAATGCTCCATCAGCAGACGACATCTCACACAATCATGCGCACTCGCCAGCGGAGCAAGCACCCTGCTGTTCATCATGGCACGTGACTTCCACTCGTTCGCCTTGTATGCGTGGATGTACGGGATCTCGTCAGGTGGTTATTACTACACAGTGAAAATGTACACGTACGGGCTCGTCAAAGAGCGGATAATGGAACGTGGTTGGGGGTTCGTCAATGCTGCTCAATTCTTGTCCTTCCTTCTTGGGCCCCCTCTTGCGAGTAAGTCATTTTGCTGTGTTATATTAGTCATGCACATATATACTAGGAGCCTGTTTTTATATATTAACTATCTCAGTCGTTTAGTTGTCATTATTTAATTGTATCATCAATACCACATACACTGTAGTCGTCAAACAAACGGAAATTAAAGCGACACTATATCGTATGGAATAAAAAATATTATAAAATTAGAATTTGTACATTTTCCCATTATAAATTAAATAATTATTTTCAGTCATTAAACAGTGTGTTTTTGCAACATACCATATTTAAAGTGAATGTGGGACTTTCCTGAATCGGTTCGCCCGGCGTACATTCGGAACGCATCGCCCTCTATAGGCAACCAGAACAAACATCTAAGACAGCTGTTTCAACATCCACGGTTGCGTCACGCATGCGCATTAAGCAATGTTTACATACGTATGTTGATAAACAATTCGTGTATACGGCGGTGCTCTGTTTACTTGATTTTATTTTTCGTTTATGTTAATATTTCGATTTTTTAAACACAGTCATTGTAAATAGCTGGCAATGTTTACCAAAAAAATATAATTTATTCCGATATAGTTTCGCTTTAACCCATTCAACGCCATGTAACTGACATGGACTGGTGAACTATATTTTTAGACCAATAAATTAATAAGAACATTACATTTGGACAAGTTCATTTATCAAAATGGGTAATTTTGTCTAAAAATAGTAATATTACTGGCAAAAAGTTCAGATTCTGATGAGACGGCTCGTCATGAGCCGGCTCATGTGGACCTACACTTTTTATTAGCCTATTTAGAGGCATGTGGTGTTGAATGGGTTAAGCATTCCCAGTAACATCTATGCTGGGAATGACTGTTGGGTAGATATGTTGACTGCTTATCAATTACTACAAGTAAATGCATTCTAGCGATCAGCTATTATTCATAATATAACATTTTATCCTTTTTTTTCATGAACATGTACATCACACAATATTCTAAGCAGTCAATGGCATTCGCTTTAAAAGTATTCTTTCTTTACAATGTGCAAGTAACTTAACTGTTTCATTTACATTTTAAAAACTTTGACATTTGACCATTTTAATGATGCTCCTACCATAATTATGAGATATACTACAGCATTTCCTACAGCTTTCTGGCAGGCGACTAATACTAGGTTATTGGTGATCATATATATGGAGATACAATAGCATATAAGCCTCCTCAGCATCCGTGGTCGAGTGGTTACGGTCACTGACGTGTATACCACTGTAACCTATCATCACTGATGAACACGGGTTCGAGCCCCGCTCAGACCGTGTCTCTTTATATGAAATATTTACTATATTTATTTGTTAATTCACTGTTCGTCTATATCATGCATAGATTATGCTCGTGGTCCTTTTAGCCTAAAGGAATTGAAAAATAAAAACTTTATAATGTGGTACATATGAAGAGACGAGAAAATACATTTATATATATATATATATATATATATATATATATATATATATTGAAACAGTTTGCAGTTTCTTACGGAGGTTGGTGCACCAAGTACTGGTTAACCGCTGGAGCTGTCCAGGAAAGGTGTTGTTAGGTAAACTGCCCGTCGCTCAAATGGGTAACTTGTAGCGACGATAAATAAACTTAAATAAAAACATTATAAGCCTCAGTCTGTATTGTGAAATGGTTAATGGTTTATTTTAAGTGAATACAAAATGCAGACACCATGGATGAATTGATTATGAGTTATATATGATATTAAATATATTGTAATGTGATCACGGACGGATCTTTAGTCCGGTTGTAACACGTTGATCTGGTAATCCAGTGATCGCAGGTTCGATCCCCCGTCTGACCGTAAGAAAATTAACAGTCTTTCAAATGGGACTTTAAACCGAGGTATAATGTCGGTGCTTTACACCGTGCACATAAAGGATCCAGAGGAGACTCTGGAATGTGTCTCTGTCTGTATCATTGCAATATCCTCCAAAAATCTAAAATTACTACACTTAATCTCTTCAGGTGGCGTCGCTCATATGGGCAACCGGTAGCGACGATAAATAAACGCAAAGCACACGTAATGTGGTCATATGCTGTCCCTCATGTGTCTATGTTTGATTAAGTTTGGGAAAGCATTTTTGTTCCAGCTTAGTAGCAGAGCTGTTTTACAATTACTAAGCTGAGTATTGGAGTGGAATTCAAAATAGCAGCATGATAAAATACTAACACTAAACAATTCATTTAAATTTTTCAAAATAGCTTCCAATAAATACACACATCATTATAGGAAGACGACATAATACACAAGTCTAGCAAACTTGTTATATATGCAGTGGATATGTCCGTTTTCTCTAGATTACAAACAAACCCTTGCTATCAAAAACGGCGAAATTAAATCCAGTGTGTGCTCTTCTTTTTATATTGACCAATTAGGTTATAAATGGATTGCAGCATTATTTCTAATTTTAGTCCGGAAAACCAGTGTTATTTCTAATTTTAGTCCGGAAAACAAGTGCTACTTCTAATTTTAGTTCGGAAAACCAGTGTTATTTCTAATTTTAATTTTAGTCCGAAAAACCATTGTTATTTCTAATTTTAGTCCGGAAAATAGTCCGGAAAACCAGTGTTATTTCTAATTTTAGTCCGGAAAACCATTGTTATTTCTAATTTTAATTTTAGTCCGGAAAACCAATATTATTTCTAATTTTAATTTTAGTCCGGAAAACCAGTGTTATTTCTAATTTTAGTCCGGAAAACAAGTACTACTTCTAATTTTAGTTCGGAAAACCAGTGTTATTTCGACATCAAGTCAATCAGCCAATGAACAATTGAATAACTACATGTAGTTTACAATTACGTATGTTAACTGTTCATTGAATTTCTATTGCATAATTATTATCTTATATCTGATCAAGAACATTTAGAAACATATGCCTTTTAAATGTGTTTTCTTGTTGTGTTTTTAGTATATCTCAACGAGTCTTACAACAATGACGTTGCTTGTTACGTGTTCTCTGGAATAGTGATGATAGTTGGCGGGCTAATGTTCTATTTTATGCCACTCTTCGAACGACACTCTTCCAACCAGGATATTGTCCAAAGATACCAGAGCGCATGCTCCAAGAACACAACGGAAGCGGCAGCATTGCTTGACCTTGACCTTACAAACGCAATGGTAACGAAACCATTGAACAACGTACAATTCATTGTGTCTCCGTCAAGGATGAAACATAACCAGGGTGGCAAAGACGCCAGTAAGATACAAATGCAGTGCTTTATACAACACAGAGACAAAGAAAAACCCAAACAAATTGTGCTTTCAAGAATAACTGAAGAGAAAGAAGGGCTTCGTTTGGATTTTAACGAAATTTCATACGTAAGTAATTCGAACTCAAAATCATGTTCAGATGGAAGTGCGAGAAGAAAAAGTGTTTCCGACAGAGAATTATCAATGCCTCTCTGTGAGAATCATTGTGCGGATATTCCGTCGGAAAGCTTTGCTTCCCATCATACGGAAAAATCGTATAAGGGTTCGCATGTATCTCGTGCAGAGAGCAAATTCCGTCGTAGCTCGGACAACGTGAAACTGGAGTTCTTTGACCCTCCAAGTCAGGAGAAAGAATCTACAGCAACTGTTTCCTACGACAGTGATCTTTATATCAATCTATGTGAAGCTCAAGTGTAGATACAACTTAACTGTGTGATTGAATACCGAAGTGTAACATGTAAGTGACAGTATCACGTTACATTAGCAGCGTGACGCAACAGTATCACGTTACATTAGCAGCGTGACACAACATTATCACGTTACATTAGCAGCGTGACACAACAGTATCACGTTATATTAGCAGCGTGACACAACATGATCACGTTACATTAGCAGCGTGACACAACAGTATCACGTTACATTAGCAGCGTGACACAACATGATCACGTTACATTAGCAGCATGACACAACCACGTGATATATGATTCCCAAACATAAATTGCATCCATGTTGTACATACTGTAGGTGTACATACTGTAGGCGTACATACTGTAGGCGTATATACTGTAGGTGTACATACTGTAGGTGTACATACTGTAGGTGTACATACTGTAAGGTGTACATACTGTAGGTGTACACAATGTAGGTGTACACACTGTAGGCGTACATATTGTAGGTGTACATACTGTAAGGTGTACATACTGTAGGTGTACATACTGTAGGCGTACATACTGTAAGGTGTACATACTGTAGGTGTACATACTGTAGGTGTACATACTGTAGGCGTACATACTGTAGGTGTACATACTGTAAGGTGTACATACTGTAGGTGTACATACTGTAGGTGTACATACTGTAGGCGTACATACTGTAGGTGTACATACTGTAGGTATACATACTGTAGGTGTACACACTGTAAGGTGTACACATTGTAAGGTGTACACACTGTAGGCGTACATACTGTAGGTGTACACACTGTAAGGTGTACATATTGTAGGCGTACATACTGTAGGTGTACATACTGTAAGGTGTACATACTGTAGGTGTACATACTGTAAGGTGTACATACTGTAGGTGTACACTCTGTAAGGTGTACATATTGTAGGCGTACATACTGTAGGCGTACATACTGTAGGTGTACACACTGTAAGGTGTACATATTGTAGGCGTACATACTGTAGGTGTACATACTGTAAGGTGTACATACTGTAGGTGTACATACTGTAAGGTGTACATACTGTAGGTGTACACTCTGTAAGGTGTACATATTGTAGGCGTACATACTGTAGGCGTACATACTGTAGGTGTACACACTGTAAGGTGTACATATTGTAGGCGTACATACTGTAGGTGTACATACTGTAAGGTGTACATACTGTAGGTGTACATACTGTAAGGTGTACATACTGTAGGTGTACACTCTGTAAGGTGTACATACTGTAGGCGTACATACTGTAGGCGTACATACTGTAGTTGTACATACTGTAATTGAACATGAGAGAGAGAGTTCAAATGAGATCAAGGTGAGTGTAGGTGCTTTATTCCATGCTACAGACTTTGTTCATTGTGTTTTGCATATAAGTCGTGCTATATGAAAACCAACACAATATTGACTTTATATAAGGTTGGGGAAACGAGAATGTTATTCATATGTTGGTGTTATTTTCGCAAATACTTATTATCCACATAATGCGTTTCTTCATCAAATAGCTACATTTTTAGGGATAAATCACAAGAGAATTGTTACCATTTGTTTTGCAAATGTTGGCGGTATTGCGTGTTTCCAATGAAGCCGAGAAACCATTGTAAACAAATTTAGTGAATGAAGTACGGCAGTGAAATCTGGAAAATTATTCTCGTTCTAAATGGAGTTCACGAGAATATCCCATGATGGGTGAACATGTATGAGGTTAACATTCAGTTAACCTGGCCTCATTCACTTTGTACTTTTCAGATTAATAATAACAGATAATTTATTTTAGGAGAGAACTCATTTAGCAAAACATAAACTACAATGAGGCCCTCAATATATACATGTATACAGCTATGACTATGACCAGACCACACCACACCACACCACACACCACACCACACCACACCACACCACACCACGCCACACACACCACACCACACCCCACCACACACGCCACACCACACCACAACACACCACACCACAACACAACACAACACACCACAACACAACACAACACACCACACAACACCACACACAACAACACAACACAACACACCACAACACAACACACACACCCACCACACCACACCACAACACACCACACCACACCACAACACAACACACCACAACACAACACAACACACCACACCACACCACAACACACCACACAACACCACACCACAACACAACACAACACACCACAACACAACACAACACACCACACCACACACACACACACACACACACTTCAGTCTCTGGCTTGTAAACGGGGGTTTGTACTCGCCGTCATTTCATTAATCCCATCACGTTATATACATGGCATATAAATTATTAATATATAGTACGTATAGTACTACTATAACCAGCCACGTGACACAAAAATTGTTTGTGTCCTAGGCTCTTATAACACTTGGTGATTTTATATAAAGGTAAACAAGGAAATAAAACAATCGTGCTGAAACATCCACGAGAAACAAAAATTAACCAGCTTACTGATATGTCACTGTGGTCATTCTAGCAACAAAGACTTGTTTAGTTGATGGAAATCGGTCAAATAACACCACCTAACACCATTATTTCATCTTATATAGCCGGAAATACATTTTGTAGAATTCACTGTGGGTGATAAAATTGTTGCGTTTATTTTTTGCTAATCGTTTTACTCTGTGGATGTTTCAGCATGATTGTTTTATGTTTTATTTCCTTGTTTGACGTTATATAAAATCACTACTATAAGACGATGGGGCACAACAAATAATTGTAATTGAGGCTTGTGCCTGTGACTAGGGCTGTATCATTACAACATAGAATCTATGTCATAGATATATTTAATGGTGCTTGAGATGAGGGTCATGACATTATCATAACACGTTATTTATTATTGTTTATGTATCTATAGATTTGGAATGACCATAGCTGAATCTAATACATGTACTTTGAATGTATAAACTAATAATAATAAGATTTTATTTTACGAGAGAAATCATTTAAAGTTAATCTACCATGCAGGCCCTCAACGTATATACAAATTAAATGATAGAACTGTAAGTGAACACTGCATATTGGATTATATAGTAATAGTAAAGCTGAATAGTAGAGATACTATATATAATATGTTATGGAATATGATGATATATTTACAGACGGATCTGTAGTCCAGTGGTAACACGCTGGACTGGTAATTTAGGGATCGCAGGTTCGATCCCCCGTCTGACCCTAATACAATTAGTCTTTCAGATGGCACTTTAGACCGAGGTCTCGTGTCGGTGCGTTACATCGTGCACGTAAAAGAACCAGAGGAGACCCTGGAATGGTTCTCTGTCTGTATCATTGCACTATCCTCCAAAAATCTAAAATGACTAATCTCTTCAGGAGGCGTCGCTCATATGGGCAACCGGTAGCGACGATAAATAAGCGTAAAGCACACGATGATATATGAAACTAGTGGGTTCCATATGCTCACACCAACATGTTCTGTTTAAACATTTGACCTACTATAAGAGACGCGTTCTTTCGTGTTACTACTGTTTGTCCAGATTCGATAAATACCGCTTGTAAATATTGTTTCGTAAGCCCTTGTCGTAGCCTAGATGAATATACCCCAGTATTCCTCTCATTCTGTTCAACGTTTGCTGTGTGTCTATACTACATGCTTGCATGTTAGCATATTCATAATGTTATCCGTGTATATATAACAGCAGAGTCTTAGTCATACATGTACTGTACTTTATTTTATAAGATATTCAGCTAAAGATTAAACAAAGAAATGTGGCTTTCATGTTTCCTCTCATTGTGTTAATATTATATATTTTGATACTTTTCATGCTGTTGATAACGAGTGTTGAATAACACAGCAACATTCTTCATGCTGTATGATATAGAACAAACTTCATGTCGGACATCGTCAAATAAAAGTGTAATTATTCTTCCGTGTTTATTGTTTTTGATTTATTTTGAGAGAGCTAGTCTAGTGAATATCAGCATACGGTCAGACTGGTCAGTCTACAGTAATAGTTCATTGAATACTTGTGTTGCTTTTCATTACAAATTTCGTACGAAAATCGATCGAGAGTTGGTACCGCCATGAGGCTAGCTGGTTAGAGAATTGTACGGATATGTCACGTGTTCGATCTCTCGTGGTACCATGACGCTAGATGGTTAATGAATTGTACGGATATGTCAGGTGTTCGATCTCTCGTGGTACCCCATGAGGCTAGCTGGTTAGCAAAGTATACGGATATGTCACGTGTTCGATCTCTTGTAGTATCATGACGCTAGCTGGTTAGAGAATTGTACGGATATGTCACGTATCGATCTCTCGTGGTACCATGAGGCTAACTGGTTAGAGAATTGTACGGATATGTCACGTGTTCGATCTATCGTGGTACCATGAGGCTACCTGGTTAGAGAATTGTACGGATATGTCACGTGTTCGATCTCTCGTAGTACCTACCATGATACTAGCTGGTTAGAGAATTGTACGAATATGTCACGTGTTTTTCGCGATATCCAACTCTCAATGAAAGTGGTGCGGCAAACCACACAAAGCTGCTGGGCACTACAAGGTAACTACTCAATTCATTAAACTAGCCTCCACGGAACTGACCCCGGGCCTATCCAAACTGTAAAAACTATATATATATTATGCTGCGTGATGACGTAATTCGTCGGACAGGGGTCTAATGGAGTTTTCACACAGACGTCAATACCGAGTATGGGCACCATTTGCCTCTCTCACTGCAATGCACCGCCGTCGCATCGAACGGAAGAGTGTCTGAATCTCTTGCTGGTCAATATTTGTCCACTCCTGACGCAAAACATCCCTCAGTTTGTTTAACGTTACCGGCTGACGCGGCGGTCTAACGTATCCCACAACTGTTCTATGGGGACAAGTCTGGTGACAAAGCAGGCCACGGCAGGGTTTCAATATTGTTCTGCTCCAATAATGTGGTGGAAATCCGAGCAGTATGACACCTGGCGTTGTCCTGTTGGAACAGTGTGACGTTTCTGTTGGCATTAAAGATCGGCACAACAACTGGCGCAAGGATCTCATCACAGTACCGCTGGGCGTTTAGGTTCCCGTCCACCACTAACAGTTCAGTGCGACTGCCGAAGGTGATACCGCCCCACGCCATAACGCTTCCGCCCCCGAACAGATCGACCTGACGTACACATGCGTCGGCGTAACGTTCACCGCGTCTGCGATATACCCGCTCTCTGCCATCCGCTCGACGCAAACAGAACCGCGATTCATCGCTAAACATCACCGAATTCCACTGTAACCGAGTCCAGCGAGCACGTTCCGTCGTCCATTCCCGCCGTACGTCACGGTGACGTGTCAGGATGGGTCCAACGTATGGCCGATAGGCACGAATGCCACGTTCACCGAGCCGGTTCCTGACTGTTTGTGCACTGATGCGATTGTTGGTCATCCAAGGAGTAATGGCAGCTGTGTGCGTAGCAGGTAGGAACCGGTCACGTAAATGTGACGTCCGAATGTGACGGTCCTGTTCACGCGTCGTCACACGTGGTCGACCAGATATTGGACGGTCGTCCACCGATCCATGTGTTCGATAACGTCGAAGTAGACGTGTTATCGTGATCCGCGTAACCCCCGAGTCGATTTGCGACGTCACGCTGACGTAAACCGCCGTCAATCATGCCAATGGCACGCATTCTCTGATTGCGGTTTAGCCTAGGCATTTTGTTAGAGGTAACAATGGGTATGTAAGGTGTTTTTCCTCGATGATAATGCAATACCAGTACAATAAACCGGTTTTCCGATTTGTACATGTGTAGGAAGTTGTCTTTGTTGAGGAGCACGTGCAAATCGGAAATTCGGCGTTCCAGGATTATCGGGTGTTTATTTACCTGTGTTTATGGTTGGCTGACGTTGCAATAAGATACCCGGTACTGATACGTAATAATATATTAAACCTTTCTATGGTTTTATCCGTTTTACGTCATATTTAGTTTGGTATCGTTTCTTTTTTGACTCCGTATATATGAAAAGAGATATCCCTGGCGACTGATGTTCAACTTTCCATTTATATAGCACTATCTCTAACATCGGTATCATGTAGCATCGTGGAACATATCATCGATGCAAATGGAATATCAGGGTATGTACAGATAATAAGAACTGTACATAGGAAGCGCAAATACTGCTGGTATGTCCGCGGCTGTATGTATGTATGTTCCATTAATGCCAAACCCCTTGCGGGGACGTAGACATGTTTTCCTGGGCAAGCTTAGCCGACCTAAGTGGTTAACCAGTACTAAGCAATGTGATTGCGAAACAAGCTTTTAACAACTTATATTAATCACTCTCGTTGGCGCAGATGAGAGCGTATCTGTGGTCATCCTTGTGGGATGAAAGCGACGTCACACATCGACACGTATTATATGATCCTACCAGGTGACCAACACGACGTCACACATCGACACGCATTATAATATTATGATCCTACCAGATGGCCGACACGACGTCACACATCGACACGTATTATATGATCCTACCAGGTGGCCAACATGTCACACATAAACACGTATTATATGATCCTACCAGATGGCCGACATGACGGCACACATAAACACGTATTATATGATCTACCAGATGGCCGACACGACGGCACACATAAACACGTATTATATGATCCTACCAGATGGACGGCACACATAAACACGTATTATATGATCCTACCAGATGGTCGGCACGACGGCACACATCGACACGCATTATAATATTATGATCCTGCCAGATGGCCGACACGACATCACACATCGACACGTATTATATGATCCTACCAGATGGTCGACACGATGGCACACATAAACACGTATTATATGATCCTACCAGATGGCCGGCACACATAAACACGCATTATATGATCCTACCAGATGGCCGACATGACGGCACACATAAACACGTATTATATGATCCTACCAGATGGCCGACACGACGGCACACATAAACACGCATTATATGATCCTACCAGATGGCCGACACGACGGCACACATAAACACGCATTATATGATCCTACCAGATGACCAACACGTCACACATCGACACGTATTATATGATCCTACCAGATGACCAACACGACGGCACACATAAACACGTATTATATGATCCTACCAGGTGACCAACACGACGTCACACATCGACACGCATTATAATAGTATGATCCTACCAGATGGCCGACACGACGTCACACATCGACACGCATTATATGATCCTACCAGATGGCCGACACGACGGCACACATAAACACGTATTATATTATCCTACCAGATGGCCGACACGACGGCACACATAAACACGTATTATATGATCCTACCAGATGGTCGACACGACGGCACACATAAACACGTATTATATGAGCCTACCAGATGGCCAACATGACGTCACACATCAACACGTATTATATGAGCCTACCAGATGGCCAACATGACGTCACACATCGACACGTATTATATGATCCTACCAGATGGTCGACACGACGTCACACATCGACACGTAATATATGATCCTACCAGATGGCCGACACGACGGCACACATAAACACGTATTATATGATCCTACCAGATGGTCGACACGACGGCACACATAAACACGTATTATATGAGCCTACCAGATGGCCAACATGACGTCACACATCAACACGTATTATATGAGCCTACCAGATGGCCAACATGACGTCACACATCGACACGTATTATATGATCCTACCAGATGGTCGACACGACGTCACACATCGACACGTAATATATGATCCTACCAGGTGACCAACATGACGTCACACATTGACACATATTATATGATCCTACCAGATGGTCGACATGACGTCACACATTGACACGTATTATATGATCCTACCAGATGGCCGACACGACGGCACACATAAACACGTATTATATGAGCCTACCAGATGACCAACACGATGTCACACATCGACACGTATTATATGATCCTACCAGATGACCAACACGACGTCACACATCGACACATATTATATGATCCTACCAGATGACCAACACAACGTCACACATCGACACGTATTATATGAGCCTACCAGATGGCCAACATGACGTCACACATCGACACGTATTATATGATCCTACCAGATGGTCGACACGACGTCACACATCGACACATAATATATGATCTTACCAGGTGACCAACATGACGTCACACATCGACACATATTATATGATCCTACCAGATGGTCGACACGACGTCACACATCGACACGTATTATATGAGCCTACCAGATGGCCAACATGGCGTCACACATCGACACGTATTATATGATCCTACCAGATGCCCAACACGACGTCACACATCGACACGTATTATATGATCCTACCAGATGACCAACACGACGTCACACATCGACACATATTATATGATCCTACCAGATGACCAACACGACGTCACACATTGACACGTATTATACGAGCCTACCAGATGGCCAACATGACGTCACACATCGACACGTATTATATGATCCTACCAGATGGTCGACACGACGTCACACATCGACACGTAATATATGATCTTACCAGGTGACCAACATGACGTCACACATCGACACATATTATATGATCCTACCAGATGGTCGACACGACGTCACACATCGACACGTATTATATGAGCCTACCAGATGGCCAACATGGCGTCACACATCGACACGTATTATATGATCCTACCAGATGACCAACACGACGTCACACATCGACACGTATTATATGATCCTACCAGATTGCCAACACGACGTCACACATCGACACACATTATATGAGCCTACCAGATGGCCAACACGACGTCACACATCGACACGTATTATATGAGCCTACCAGATTGCCAACATGACGTCACACATCGACCGGCATTATAATATTATGATCCTACCAGATTGCCAACACGTCGTCACACATCAACACATATTTTATGATCCTACCAGATTGCCAACATGACGTCACACATTGACACGTAATATATGATCCTACCAGATTGCCAACATGACGTCACACATTGACACGTAATATATGATCCTACCAGATTGCCAACATGACGTCACACATTGACACGTAATATATGATCCTACCAGGTGACCAACATGACGTCACACATCGACACGTAATATATGAGCCTACCAGATTGCCAACATGACGTCACACATCGACACGTAATATATGATCCTACCAGATGGCCAACATGACGTCACACATCTACACGTAATATATGATCCTACCAGATGGCCAACATGACGCCACACATCGACACGTAAGATATGATCCTACCAGGCCAACATGACGTCACACATAGACATGTAAGATATGATCCTACCAGATGGCCAACATGACGTCACACATCGACACGTAAGATATGATCCTACCAGATGGCCAACACGACGTACGTAAAGAGCACTCACGTGATACCACTTATCTTATAACTGACGATCTATCTATTACTAAATGCCTTGACAACAACAAATAAATCGATGACCTCATTCCTGACTTCTCAAAAGCCTTTGATGAGCTCCCCCATTCCCTTCTCTTGCATTATCTGGACCACCATGAAGTCAATGGCATCATCCATTCAATGAGTCAGGACGTTAATTATATCAGCTGCACCTAATAAGTCGTCCTCGATAGTTCCTGGTAAGACGTCTCGCTTGTCACTACCGGATACAGTTAGTTTGACGTTTATTTATTTTACAACGATTGCGAAGCAAGTTCTAACAACTGATATTAATCACTCTCGTCGGCGCGGGTGAAAGCGATTAATCACTCTCGTCGGCGCGGGTGAAAGCGTATATGTGGTCATCCATGTGGGAGGAAACCGGAGTACCCAGAGAAAACCCACCTGTCTGATCTGGCGACCACCGTACCATCTCACATACTTCCCGGTCCGAGGACCGAACCCAGGTTGCATTGGTGAGTGCGCTAACAACTGCGCTAATTGGACAGCCGGATACAGTTGATACAATCTAATTAATTAACACAATAGCCAGATAAGTCCGTGGCCAACTGCATTGACAGAAGAAACAAATAAACGATAAGAACAATATACAAATTTATTACAATTGATGTGATAACAACTTTAGAATTATGGGGAAATGTTCTGAACACAATAAAATTGACGATAATTATGCATAATAATTTAAATATTTAAAACTATATAAAGTGATATTTTATTTCTAAACAAACATTTACACAATAAAAATATAGCTGGAATGTAACGAATTAGTAATCAGAGATAGCATAGATACATGCAATAACAATAAAGCACATGTAGGTGATAGAGATCAAACGTGTTGGACAAATGTTCAAAATATGTAGCTTAAAGCGACATTACATCGCAGTAGCAAATAAAATGCATTTTTCAAGTATAAATGCATTGCTACTACAATTTCACAGTATTTTGGTGGTATACAAACTTTCAAGAGTGAAAGTAGGATTTCATATATCGGTCATCCACGCTCATGAATTGACGTTTGTTGTCATTGAAGTCAATACTAAAACACGCGATACTTTCGATTAGAGATAATTTAACTAAGATTAGTCTACAAATAAATATGCAGATATAGGCACACACGGTAAATATGTACCATAACTATTAAGGATAAACACTTTGTATTACGCATGAATGTCGACCATATTACATTATTTTGTTATGTCAACAAACCGCGTATACGACGTTTTGTTTATTTGTTGAAATACTCAGTTTTTTAAGGCAAATATTTGGTGGAAAAGTATACCATATAATAGCAAATTACATTCTGCAGACATTTGCGTTTTCACCGATGTGTCGCTTTAACCCATTAGACAAAATTATTAAGTAAACACCGTTTGTAGTTCTTGTAACCTGTGACGATATACAGGGTGGAGCCGATTACATAGATGTGTATACAATACTAGTACTACATCTTTCGACTGCATTCCTATGTACAACTGATACTAGTATTAATACCATATGGTGTAAGGGAGAAGACACTACTATTCTGTCTATGTTTTTCTCTTTGTTTTTCGTTGTATTTGTGTCAATATTTTTCACATTAAATTCTAAATATCGATTTGCCGAAAATAAAAAATTGAGTTTTTATTAGTTTGTGCAAATTTATTTTACCTCAATTGCAAAACAAGTTCTTACAACTTATATTAATCACTCTCACGACCTCATTCCTGATGCAATCCATCGCCATGAGGGAAAAAGAGGCAACGTGAAATTTAAATGTCGTAATCGCACATATTTAGCTTATACAAATTTATTTTAGCTCGATTGCGAAACAAGTTCTTACAACTTATATTAATCACTCTCACGACCTCATTCCTGATGCAATCCATCGCCACGAGGGAGAGAGAAGAGGCAACGTGGAATTTAAATGCCTTGCCTAAGGGCACAATCGTAACGGCTCCAGCGGGGCATGAACTCCGGATCTTTCCAGACAGTCCGGATGCACATGGGTCGGGTACATGCACAACTATTGTGACTGCACATGTCTCCAGTATAAATATATCTACAACTGAAGAGTGCAACATATTTGAGATCAGGTATTAGTCGTTCATTTACTCAGGGGACTACATGTATGACGTGCCTGGAGGTTATAAAACTGTTCTCAAAACTCAGTCTCAAGCGTCTGATTGGTTCAGCTGACAGTAACACTCAGAATCAACCTATCAGATCACTTGAACTTGAGTTTGAGATCTGAGAAAAGTTTTATAACCTCGGGGCAAGGCTTAAGAAAACATTCATCTTGAAGGTTCAGACTCACTCTAACATCGAGGTACCGTTTATCGTAACCATATAAACACAGTAGTGTCTAAGTGAGGTTCTTTTTATATTTAATCAATCAAATGAAAGTTTGGCCAATATTCTGTTACGGTGACATATACAGTACACGCTAGCCTGGTTCCAATCTTGTCGATTTTTCACTAATACGGCCCAATTAATGATCTCGGTATTAAAATATATTATATAATATATGATTGACAATGCAAAATATATCAACGCCTGTTCACAGGCTAAGTACTCGCCAATGAACCAGGAACCAGGGCGTCTTTGTGAAAACTCAACAAATGTCACCATGGCAACCGGGTGGCCGCCCTAATTCTTGTAAATACACCAATCAATCATACCACGCTTTGTTTTTGTCATCAAATTGATGCACTGACGAGATGATGTTATATTGCACTAATGACCAGTCTGTGCGACGTATCATTTGTATTGATTATAAGGAAACTGCCACCAACATTAACTTCATTAAATTCACTAAATGAACCCAATGCACTATTTGTCGACTCAGCAGTTAATACTGTTACTTCCTTCTATGACGGCACAAACACCAACTGTTGATAATATTTAATGGATCTACTTATCATTTTGATTGTGTGTGTGTGCACGTGCGTGCGTGCGTGCGTGTGTGCACGTGTGTGTGTGTGTGCATTGTTATGACACAAGCACATGCTCATGTTGGCAAACACACCTGTAAACGAGAAATTTGCGGACTGAATTACGTATACGGTTCAAGAAGTAGGACATATTCTTGGGTTACATGCACGCGCTGGCAGTTGTTCATACTGGCGTTTGTGACAACATTAGTCACCTGCTAGTTGATGACGAATACTCTGAACTTTCACAGTACAATGCCACGTCATGAAGTATTCACAGTACAATGCCACGTCATGAAGTATTCACAGTACAATGCCATGTCATGAAGTATTCACAGTACAATGCCACGTCATGAAGTATTCACAGTACAATGCCACGTCATGAAGTATTCACAGTACAATGTCACGTCATGAAGTATTCAATCAAGATAATGTTCGGTCTCACGAAAATAGTTTGATACCAAAACACGCCTCGTCTGCTCCGCATATGGAAGTATATCACATGCAAACATGTGTTGCTGGACACAAATGATATTCTCCATTTCCTATCTCTATTGGTTACCAGGTCCACATAGCGCTCCTGCATTATTGATATATGGCTGACCACCTTCAATCTACCTCCGACTCCAGGTCCGTCTCTTCGTGAATGGATTGCTGAAAATAAACAATATTAAATAAGATATTGTGTGGCATGAATGCATCATTATAAAATTATATAAATACACGCATATTTTTAACTAGGAATTAGGCGTAAAGGAGATTTTGTTTCTAAATAAGCATATATTCATAGTGTATCGTTAAACACATACCCAGCCATTAGGTCGGGATTGGATCCACGGTTTGATGGTTGACGAGAAGTAGTGTGTGGCTCGATTCTTCACAATACTTCCTAGTGTTTTGCTGGCGCCGGCGAGATCCATTGTGGTCTTCATAAGGTAAGTATACCATGCTACCTGCAATGATAACATAAGGTAAGTATACCATGCTACATAAGGTAAGTATACCATGCTACATAAGGTAAGTATACCATGCTACATAAGGTAAGTATACCATGCTACATAAGGTAAGTATAACATGCTACATAAGGTAAGTTGCTACACAAGGTAAGTATACCATGTTACATAAGGTAAGTATACCATGCTACATAAGGTAAGTATACCATGCTACATAAGGTAAGTATAACATGCTACATAAGGTAAGTATAACATGCTACATAAGGTAAGTATACCATGCTACATAAGGTAAGTATACCATGCTACATAAGGTAAGTATAACATGCTACATAAGGTAAGTATACCATGCTACATAAGGTAAGTATAACATGCTACATAAGGTAAGTATACCATGCTACATAAGGTAAGTTGCTACACAAGGTAAGTATACCATGCTACATAAGGTAAGTATACCATGCTACATAAGGTAAGTATACCATGCTACATAAGGTAAGTATAACATGCTACATAAGGTAAGTATACCATGCTACATAAGGTAAGTATAACATGCTACATAAGGTAAGTATAACATGCTACATAAGGTAAGTATACCATGTTACATAAGGTAAGTATACCATGCTACATAAGGTAAGTATACCATGCTACATAAGGTAAGTATACCATGCTACATAAGGTAAGTATACCATGCTACATCAGGTAAGTATACCATGCTACATCAGGTTAGTATAACATGTTACATAAGGTAAGTATACCATGCTACATAAGGTAAGTATACCATGCTACATCAGGTAAGTATAACATGTTACATAAGGTAAGTATACCATGCTACATCAGGTAAGTATACCATGTTAAGGTAAGTATACCATGCTACATAAGGTAAGTATACCAGGCCCAGAGTTTATAAAACTTTTCTCAGATCTCAAACTCAAGCTCAAGTGATCTGATTGGTTGATTCCGAGTGTTACTGTCAGCTGAACCAATCAGACGATTGAGACTGAGTTTTGAGATTGAAGAAAAGTTTTATAACCTCGAGGCCATGCTACATAAGGTAAGTGTACAATGCTACATACAGTAAGTATACCATGCTACATAAGGTAAGTATACCATGCTACATCAGGTAAGTATACCATGCTACATAAGGTAAGTATAACATGCTACATAAGGTAAGTATACCATGCTACATAAGGTAAGTATAACATGCTACATAAGGTAACATAAGGTAAGTATACCATGCTACATAAGGTAAGTATAACATGCTACATAAGGTAAGTATACCATGCTACATAAGGTAAGTATAACATGCTACATAAGGTAAGTATACCATGCTACATAAGGTAAGTATACCATGCTACATAAGGTAAGTATACCATGCTACATAAGGTAAGTATAACATGCTACATAAGGTAAGTATACCATGCTACATAAGGTAAGTATACCAGGCCCCGAGGTTATAAAACTTTTCTCAGATCTCAAGCTCAAGTGATCTAATTGGTTGATTCTGAGTGTTACTGTCAGCTGAACCAATCAGACGATTGAGACTGAGTTTTGAGATTGGAGAAAAGTTTTATAACCTCGAGGCCATGCTACATAAGGTAAGTATAACATGCTGCATAAGGTAAGTATAACATGCTACATAAGGTAAGTGTACCATGCTACATAAGGTAAGTATAACATGCTACATAAGGTAAGTGTACCATGCTACATAAGGTAAGTGTACCATGCTACATCAGGTAAGTATACCATGCTACATCAGGTTAGTATAACATGTTACATAAGGTAAGTATAACATGTTACATTAGGTAAGTATACCATGCTACATAAGGTAAGTGTACCATGCTACATAAGGTAAGTGTACCATGCTACATCAGGTTAGTATAACATGTTACATAAGGTAAGCATACCATGCTACATAAGGTAAGTATAACATGCTACATAAGGTAAGTATACCATGCTACATCAGGTTAGTATAACATGTTACATAAGGTAAGCATACCATGCTACATAAGGTAAGTATACCATGCTACCTGCAATGATAACATAAGGTAAGTATACCATGCTACATCAGGTTAGTATAACATGCTACATAAGGTAAGAATACCATGCTACATAAGGTAAGTATACCATGCTACATAAGGTAAGTATACCATGCTACATAAGGTAAGTATACCATGCTACATAAGGTAAGTATACCATGCTACATAAGGTAAGTATACCATGCTACATAAGGTAAGTATAACATGCTACATAAGGTAAGTATACCATGCTACATAAGGTAAGTATAACATGCTACATAAGGTAAGTATAACATGCTACATAAGGTAAGTATACCATGCTACATAAGGTAAGTATACCATGCTACATAAGGTAAGTATACCATGCTACATAAGGTAAGTATACATGCTACATAAGGTAAGTATAACATGCTACATAAGGTAAGTTGCTACACAAGGTAAGTATACCATGTTACATAAGGTAAGTATACCATGCTACATAAGGTAAGTATACCATGCTACATAAGGTAAGTATAACATGCTACATAAGGTAAGTATACCATGCTACATAAGGTAAGTATAACATGCTACATAAGGTAAGTATAACATGCTACATAAGGTAAGTATACCATACTACATAAGGTAAGTATAACATGCTACATCAGGTAAGTATACCATGCTACATAAGGTAAGTATACCATGCTACATAAGGTAAGTATACCATGCTACATAAGGTAAGTATACCATGCTACATCAGGTAAGTATAACATGTTACATAAGGTAAGTATACCATGCTACATCAGGTAAGTATACCATGTTAAGGTAAGTATACCAGGCCCAGAGTTTATAAAACTTTTCTCAGATCTCAAGCTCAAGTGATCTGATTGGTTGATTCCGAGTGTTACTGTCAGCTGAACCAATCAGACGATTGAGACTGAGTTTTGAGATTGAAGAAAAGTTTTATAACCTCGAGGCCATGCTACATAAGGTAAGTGTACAATGCTACATACAGTAAGTATACCATGCTACATAAGGTAAGTATACCATGCTACATCAGGTAAGTATACCATGCTACATAAGGTAAGTATAACATGCTACATAAGGTAAGTATACCATGCTACATAAGGTAAGTATAACATGCTACATAAGGTAACATAAGGTAAGTATACCATGCTACATAAGGTAAGTATAACATGCTACATAAGGTAAGTATACCATGCTACATAAGGTAAGTATAACATGCTACATCAGGTAAGTATACCATGCTACATAAGGTAAGTATACCATGCTACATAAGGTAAGTATACCAGGCCCCGAGGTTATAAAACTTTTCTCAGATCTCAAACTCAAGCTCAAGTGATCTAATTGGTTGATTCTGAGTGTTACTGTCAGCTGAACCAATCAGACGATTGAGACTGAGTTTTGAGATTGGAGAAAAGTTTTATAACCTCGAGGCCATGCTACATAAGGTAAGTATAACATGCTGCATAAGGTAAGTATACCATGCTACATAAGGTAAGTATAACATGCTACATAAGGTAAGTATACCATGCTACATAAGGTAAGTATAACATGCTACATCAGGTAAGTATACCATGCTACATAAGGTAAGTATAACATGCTACATAAGGTAAGTATATAAGGTAAGTATAACATGCTACATAAGGTAAGTATACCATGCTACTTCAGGTAAGTATAACATGCTACATAAGGTAAGTATACCATGCTATTTAAGGTAAGTATAACATGCTACATAAGGTAAGTATACCATGCTACATAAGGTAAGTGTACCATGCTACATAAGGTAAGTGTACCATGCTACATAAGGTAAGTGTACCATGCTACATCAGGTAAGTGTACCATGCTACATAAGGTAAGTATACCATGCTACATAAGGTAAGTATACCATGCTACATAAGGTAAGTATACCATGCTACATAAGGTAAGTATACCATGCTACATAAGGTAAGTATACCATGCTACATAAGGTAAGTATACCATGCTACATAAGGTAAGTATAACATGCTACATAAGGTAAGTATACCATGCTACATAAGGTAAGTATACCAGGCCCCGAGGTTATAAAACTTTTCTCAGATCTCAAGCTCAAGTGATCTAATTGGTTGATTCTGAGTGTTACTGTCAGCTGAACCAATCAGACGATTGAGACTGAGTTTTGAGATTGGAGAAAAGTTTTATAACCTCGAGGCCATGCTACATCAGGTAAGTATAACATGCTGCATAAGGTAAGTATAACATGCTACATAAGGTAAGTGTACCATGCTACATAAGGTAAGTATAACATGCTACATAAGGTAAGTGTACCATGCTACATAAGGTAAGTGTACCATGCTACATCAGGTAAGTATACCATGCTACATCAGGTTAGTATAACATGTTACATAAGGTAAGTATAACATGTTACATTAGGTAAGTATACCATGCTACATAAGGTAAGTGTACCATGCTACATAAGGTAAGTGTACCATGCTACATCAGGTTAGTATAACATGTTACATAAGGTAAGCATACCATGCTACATAAGGTAAGTATAACATGCTACATAAGGTAAGTATACCATGCTACATCAGGTTAGTATAACATGTTACATAAGGTAAGCATACCATGCTACATAAGGTAAGTATACCATGCTACCTGCAATGATAACATAAGGTAAGTATACCATGCTACATCAGGTTAGTATAACATGCTACATAAGGTAAGAATACCATGCTACATAAGGTAAGTATACCATGCTACATAAGGTAAGTATACCATGCTACATAAGGTAAGTATACCATGCTACATAAGGTAAGTATACCATGCTACATAAGGTAAGTATACCATGCTACATAAGGTAAGTTAACATGCTACATAAGGTAAGTTACCATGCTACATAAGGTAAGTATAACATGCTACATAAGGTAAGTATAACATGCTACATAAGGTAAGTATACCATGCTACATAAGGTAAGTATACCATGCTACATAAGGTAAGTATACCATGCTACATAAGGTAAGTATAACATGCTACATAAGGTAAGTATACCATGCTACATAAGGTAAGTTGCTACACAAGGTAAGTATACCATGCTACATAAGGTAAGTATACCATGCTACATAAGGTAAGTATACCATGCTACATAAGGTAAGTATAACATGCTACATAAGGTAAGTATACCATGCTACATAAGGTAAGTATAACATGCTACATAAGGTAAGTATAACATGCTACATAAGGTAAGTATACCATGTTACATAAGGTAAGTATACCATGCTACATAAGGTAAGTATACCATGCTACATAAGGTAAGTATACCATGTTACATAAGGTAAGTATACCATGCTACATCAGGTAAGTATACCATGCTACATAAGGTTAGTATAACATGCTACATAAGGTAAGTATACCATGCTACATAAGGTAAGTATACCATGCTACATAAGGTAAGTATAACATGCTACATAAGGTAAGTATACCATGCTACATAAGGTAAGTTGCTACACAAGGTAAGTATACCATGCTACATAAGGTAAGTATACCATGCTACACAATTTAAGTATACCATGCTACATAAGGTAAGTATACCATGCTACACAATTTAAGTATACCATGCTACATAAGATAAGTATATCATACTACCTGCAATGATAATACAATTATGCCCGAGTAATTATTTGAACTACAATGTAAATACGGAATTGTTATCTACATGATCAATCTAACTTCCATATTCGTGATCGGATTTCACCCAAATAAAGGGCATATCCCCTACGCCATATATAGTTATATATTACTATCAAATAACTGCTCTACCATCACACGGTCCTGGTTAGCAAAATTCCTTACAATAATACCCTAGGCTACAAGGAGTCACATTCATAAAAAGGCCCTAACAACATTTCTATGCAAGAAAACATGTACAGTCAATATTGAAACTATTTTAAGCATACTTTGAAGTTAAAAAGTTTAAACTTTATTTATTTTACAACGATTGAGAAGCAAGTTTTAACAACTTATATTAATCACTTTTGTTTCAGATGAAAGCGTAAATGTGATCATTCATGTGGGAGGAAACCGGAGTACCCGGAGAAAACTCACCTGTCCGATCTGGCGACCACCGTACCATCTCACATACTTCCCAGTCCGAGGATCGAACCCGGGTTGCATTGGTGAGAAACGAGCATACTAACCACTGTGCTAATCGGACAACCTACTTAATATATTAACTTGGAGCTAGTATGGCTAAAGTTCAATACTAATCCATGTAGTGTGTTTCATTGTATGCTAATATGTCTCTATATATACAGGGATCAGTTTAGAGGGCGATGTGGGCCCTTGGGACCCTGACTTCGCCCTGACTTTTTTTGTTGGTTTTTACGATTTTCAAACAAAATTTGGTCTAGTAAGATACACTGGCCCATTATAAAGCACTCCTTCTATTCAAATGTTGTATTTAATGGTTGTACTGTGCATTTTAACCCTATTTTGCAGAAGTATATTAAAGAACACCATTTAAGGAAGCAATCACGCGCTTTCTCACTTCTCCCAAAAATTCTGACCTAGAATGAACCATGTATATATATATATATATATATATGTTGCTAGCATGCACTTAGGTACTATAAGGCACTGAAGGCCTGCAGATTGTCCCAGAAAATGAAAACTCTAAAACCCCGAAAATGCAATCAAAACTGTAGAGGGTATGATGGTGTACATCTTTGATAATATCGCAATTTGATATCGTTCTATGATTATAAACTGACCCTTCTAGCAGTATATCACATCTTCGATGCTAACTTTATTAGTCAGCCCTGCAAATTCAAAATCACTAGCTAAGCCCCAGGCTAGTATATAATTTGTTTTGATTTTAAGGGTGTTATGGAATATTAAAGTTGTTATATGACTTTCCTGTTAAATATAGTCTAGTATTATATATAACAATAAAGAGGACATTTTAAACATTTTGGAATATTTTTAGTTGTTCAGTTTGTGCTTTGTAATTCAAAGTTTCAAAGTTTATTTGGCAAATCAGCAATATACAAACAGGCTGTTGGCCATTAACAAATACTAGTTGTAATATGGCAAAGAGATATATAGAATCATATAAACATGCATGTAATAAAGGTGTGATATATCTTTGATGGAATCCTTGAGGGTGACACCCCCCTGAATCCCGAATACCACCTTATTTTTTCGCTGAATCCCGAATACTTTTTAACCAGTTTAACACATTGAAAACACGCCTCCAAGAACATTTCGTCTGTTTACAGTAGGGCAAATGGTAAAATTGTTTATAAGGGAAGTAACCCTGGACATTATCTAAAGTCCGAATAGATCGTATAGGTCCGTACATCAACAATTTACGTTTTATACACATACAATCGCTTTTGAAGCATGTTTCGTGGTATTGTTGTCGTTAAATTGGTAATAGAACGTAGATTATTGTCCAAGAAAACAATTTATATTGGAAATCTTGTGTATTGAATACCAAAAGATTTTTTATTGCGTACTGCGTAAGACGCTCTTGCATCCCGAATACGGACTAAATAGGCCCTGAATCCCGCGTACCAAAAGGGGGGGGTCTCATCCTTTGTATTTCATTTTCATGTTATAATAATCATATAATGTAGGTGTGCATTTTCTACGTCCTCTAGTATACAATGTTGAACTAACCTGTTCCCATCCCACAGTGTTGGAGATCTCGCGTTGGATGACCATTGAGAAGCTTGTATAGTCCTGGGCGCGTATTATATTACTGATGATAGGCAGCAAACTCACAGAAAACCTCATCCCATGTGTCTAGAAATACAAAACAATACAGTGCCAAATGCGGAATAATCTAACAATTTTGTTTATAAAACACTTATTTATCATCGCAACTTCATCTTCCGGGTCACAACTCTAGAATGTTAGTCATTCCATTGTGCAAGATAGAGAAGAGTGCAAGATACAGAAGTGTGCAAGATACAGAAGTGTGCAAGATACAGAAGTGTGCAAGATACAGAAGTGTGCAAGATACAGAAGAGTGCAAGATACAGAAGTGTGCAAGATACAGAAGAGTGCAAGATACAGAAGTGTGCAAGATACAGAAGAGTGCAAGATACAGAAGTGTGCAAGATACAGAAGTGTGCAAGATACAGACGTGTGCAAGATACAGACGTGTGCAAGATACAGAAGAGTGCAACATACAGAATAATGCAACATACAGAAGTGTGCAAGATACAGACGTGTGCAAGATACAGAAGTGTGCAAGATACATACAGACGTGTGCAAGATACAGAGGTGTGCAAGATACAGAGGTGTGCAAGATACAGAAGAGTGCAAGATACAGACGTGTGCAAGATACAGAAGAGAACATAATACCAGAAACACACCTAGTTCTGTTACCTAAGAATACTTTATGCTGCATTAATAAGTCCAAGTCTAAGTTGACTGTTCCTTCAAGTTCAATGTGTGATGAGAATATGCTGGTGTACGGACACATGGTCCCTAGGTTAACAGTCACATCCGGAAGACCATACATCAATATTAACGAGAGAATATCTTGCGACCGATCCCTGAATGCATACATCCAACGTGTTAACCATTGGAACACTCGGACCCGTCCCTTATTCTTATGTTAATATTCACTCTATATTTCACGATATATATCACGCCAATCATTTCAGAGTTTAAGTTTACTTACGGAATTAAATAAAGTACCATCTATGTCGTCACCAAACTGTCTGAGTTCTGTCAATAACTGCTGCTCTAGTTCTGAAATATCAAATTTAGACTTTAAGAGCATTAGAGGCTGTGGCGTAGCAGGCCCTGAATTGATATGGATGCCTATTGTTAACGTAACGAGTGTGCCCTTAGGTAAGGCATTTACATTCCACGTTGCCTCTTCTCTCTCCCTCGTGGCGATGGATTCCATCGGGAATGAGGTCTCGAGAGTGATTAATATAAGTTGTAAGAACTTGTTTCGCAATCGAGCTAAAATAAATTTGTATTAACTTTAATGTTAGAAAATGTTTAGAACATATTCCTCCTAGCAAACAAATTTTAAAATGTGCAAGCCAGGGTGCTGTGCTAAGACAGCTACGCCATTGCGAGGACCACTGATTCAAATGAAACCGAAAATAGACATATAGATCTCTGTAGCTGTAAATTCAAGCTCAGTTTAAGTTGGGGCGTGTTGTCAGACTGTATAAAGCAAAGATGTACTATTAAAGAGTTATAATTAACGTCATTATATTATAACTCCCCCTCCCCCAAACGTACCACATCTTGAAACTTTCATAGTCACTTTCTAGAAACAACAAAGACAAAATAAAACTTACGAGAAAGCCTTCTTCGTTTGGTTCCGATCCTAACGCCATCCACTTCTTCCGATGACCCGGCACTTTCCGATTCTCGTCTGCTAGCGATACTGTCACCGATGGCCGCTAGACGTCTAGCGACATCATCAACACGACGTTGCTGCTCGCACTGAGAGACGTCTGCGTACTCGAGATCACTATCTTCCAGAACCGGAAGGACACATGGAGCAGGCGGTGCATCTACATAGAGGCAGTCAAAATTAAAATAGTTCATAAAACGAATGATAGATTCCTGTGGCTGCTATATGTAAAGTAAAAGTAAAGGGTTTGTTTATTATTGTGTCACCCCTATTTAAAGGCCCAGCCATTTCTGACTTTTGAGACACGTCTTTTTTATGAAGAAGAAGAATGCTTTAATAACTTAAACTTACAGTTTTTCGTTATATACAAACATACAATGTTACATTCTATAACGATGGCAATGATGCAATGGTGAGATGAGGATGAACTTATAATATTATATTATATTGGATTTATACATACAAATATAACATGGAACAAAGATGAGGGTAATACTTTCAAAAACAAAAACGTCTATGTACATGATTACGTAATTGTATTGCGTAATGAAAGAGCCTCATGGATAAATTTACAAATATTTAGTAATTCGTGGTAATTTGTGCATTGGAACAACAAAATCAGTTTATGCATACTCGGACGGATTCTATAAAATCGTTTGATATAGTTTTGCCGTAATACAGTAAACACAGAACATTTAAACATGAAGTGAAATTCGTCTTCGATATCATTGTTATTGCATACTAAACATAGGCGTTCATTTTGTTCAATACGATGTCTACCATAGCGGCCTGTTTCTATTCTTAGATTATTTATGAACATCAGTACTTCCCGAATCCTATACTTACTGGTAATAGTATGTTCATCACCAAAAATAATACAGAAATAGTCCTTTAAACAAGATGGTGTTAAATCATAGAACACAACTCTTAAGTAGATTATATTTTGAATTTATGGGATCCGATAAGTTTGAATACCTGAATAATTTTACAAATCTGAATACCTGTCGTATAATTTTACAAGTCTGAATACCTATCGTATAATTTTACAAATCTGAATACCAATAGTATAATTTTACAAATCTGAATACCTATAGTATAATTTTACAAATCTGAATACCTATAGTATAATTTTACAAATCTGAATACCTATAGTATAATTTTACAAATCTGAATACCTGCATAGTCGAGCCCATCGATCTCAACAGTGGGTGATAGATCGCTAACCGGAAATCCACGTCCAGTTTGTACTCTCCGAGGTGAGCATTTATCGAAACCTCCTGGTTTAAATTTCTTTAAACCATGGAGTTTCAATTTGGACGTGTCCGGTCTGGATGTTGGCCCGAAATTAGGAGTCCCTTTCTCAGAGTTTACACTTTGACCTTCAGGGTCAATTAAACTGCCAAATAGCTCAGTAATAGAATCGTCAGCGTCTGTAAACTGTTCCTCTATTTTATACACATGCTCTGTAGTTAAACAATGTGAAGTTGCACTAGAATTGGCACTGGCTTGTCGGTTACTTTCCACAGATGTGGTAGATTGTTGTTGACTAGAACCACCATTAATATGTGTCTCTGGACTGGAGTCCGCCGTTGTTTTATCTTTTCTATATTCTGAAAACAATAACGAAATCCTGTTACAAAATACACACAAACGTTAATGGCATAAGGAATCAGGTGATGTCCTCAAATTGGCACAACAAACATAACACAAACGCAAACATTGGCAAAGCCCTAGCCTGATTAGGCGTTGATATATGTTGCCTGGTTAGTCATATACAAATATTATTAACACCGAGACCATTAATTGAGTTTCTGATAATATCGATTTCATTTTGCCAGAAGTAAAACCGTGAATAATCAACTAGACTGGAACCCAGGCCAGCAAGCCCCAGTGTTGAATGTATATAATTGTTGAATGTATATAATTATGTATCTACTCTAATGAAAACGTCACAGACGGATCTGTCGTCCAGTGGTAACACGCTGGACTGGTAATCCAGGGATCGCAGGTTCGATCCCCCGTCTGACCATAATAAAATGAAAAGTCTTTCAGATGGGACGTTAAACCGAAGTCTCGTGTCGGTGATTTACACCGTCCCTTTGGTGGTCTATTAATATAAGTTTGACTGTACGGTACAGTATTACGCATGGCTATTATATTACTGGGTATCTACCCTATCCGTGTTAGTACGTATGTTCGGCGTCTAAGCCAATAAACCGCGAGTATATAATAGTATGCATACAAAAAAAATCTTAATGTTTTAATTTTCTTCCCCAGCAGGAAACACATTTTATTGATAATGTTATTCACAGTTAAAACTCTCCCGTCGAAGATTTGTTTTTGTTGCTGACAGAACCCGTGTCCTAGTATGGAAATGTGACCTGCTATGGCCAATGTATGTGGCAATTGTTTGCAAAGTATACATGCATGCAGCTTAAAGTTGTGTTTTATTTGAAGAACAATATAAAGACTCGGGATAGGCGTTATATTTGGACAGCTTTGTACAAAATTGTTTCAGATAGGGCCATTTTACTGATCGATGCGAAATCTGACATCCCACAGAGTAGAATCCCTGTACTTAAATATATATACTAATACCCCCAAACGTGCCGAATCCCTGTGGTCCAAAGCAGGGGTAAAAACAATAGGATGATTTAAAATGTAAACTATTCATAGACCATTCCTACAGTAGGATACGGATATGCAACAATGGGTTTTTAGTTATATGTTTAAAAACAAAGCTGATGTAATGTTAACTTTATTTATTCTTAATATTAACTAAAAAAGTTTTATATACATAAACAAGTGTGTAACTTCTATTTATTATTTCTGAATTGTATCCAATAGATGGCATAAACCGGAAATGACATTAGATCTTTTGTTAAATTAGAATTTTGATGACATCACTCTGAAAAATGACTTCCACTTGGCGAATCAAGCTTATATAATGAGGTTCTTCAACAAGAAAGCGATATAAGAAGCTAAAAGGCTGCCCCCAACTCCAATCATTATATCTGTTTTGCTCATATAACACACACGTTGGTGATTTGGAAACAAACACAAAGTTTCCCCAATTCCCTGTACCAGGATCACAGTAAGCCCTAACACAAGTGCGTATTTCTAGTTACCCCACCCTCCCCGAATTTCCGGCGCCGATTATATCAGAAATGAATTGAACGTGATAATAACTAGTACATGTTGGATTTGGTAAGTCCTGGGAGGTGGGTTTGCTCTTCCTATAAAAGGCATTAAATCCAGGCGAATGTCAGTATAGACGGATCTGTAGTCCAGTGGTAACACGCTGGGCTGGTAATCCAGGGATCGCAGGTCCGATCCCCCGTCTGACCCTACAGACGGAGCTGTAGTCCAGTGGTAACACGCTGGGCTGGTAATCCAGAGATCGCAGGTTCGATCCCCCGTCTGACCCTAATGAAATTAACAGTCTTTCAGATGGGACGTTAAACCGAGGTCTCGTGTCGGTGCTTTACACCGTGCACGTAAAAGAACCAGAGGAGACTCTGGAATGGGTCTCTGTCTGTATCATTGCACTATCCTCCAAAATCTAAAATGACTAATCTCTTCAGGAGGCGTCGCTCATATGGGCAACCGGTAGCGACGATAAATAAACATAAAACACACACATACACGAATGTCAGTCTTAGATAGTGGTGGACTGTGGATTCACAAATACGTACTTACATGCCTTCGTCTTACATATATTCGTTATTGGCGATCCTGAGTCGTTCATATTTAGATTTAATCATATGACCTTTATAAATCCGTTATACAATACATAATAACATAGGGATGTAACATATGTACTGGTCCAACGCGATATGTGAAATATGTATATAAACAGAAAACCAATCAAATAAACACGATCTGAGTGATCCAGGTAGTTGGTATCGATCAGGTATATGAGATACCATCACTTAGTCAAAATAAAAGCGTGTTTCACTATTGAACGATATATCTAAGTATTGTATCGAGTGGGGATTAAGAATAAATATAAAGAAAACAAAGATTATGATTTTGAACTAGGACGACCAACGCATTATGACTTCTATTTTAATGGCACAAAAATCGATGAAGTAGAATCCTTCAAGTACCTAGGTTTGCATATGTTCAAAAATAATAACTGGCTACGGTCTCAAAAACATCTGGCCTCCCAGGCATCACGCGCCATGCATAACCTTTTTACTGTATATAATCAACTTGATTTACCTACATCGCAAAAGATTAAATTGTTTGACTCGCTTGTGGCACCTATACTAAATTATTCGAGTGAAATTTGGGGAAATATTGAAGTTAAAGACATTGAAGCTGTACACTTAAAATTTTGCAGAAAAATATTATATGTTAGAAAATCTACAAATCTAGATGTACTCTATGGCGAACTCGGAAGGACACCCATGAAAGTCAGGCGACAAATACATATGTTAAAATACTGGTCTAAACTATGTTCATGTGACAGAAACTCACTTTTTACAAAACCTATAGCATGCTTTATAACGATGTAAATATTAATGAAACATATAGAGGAAGCAATTGGGCCTTTCAGATTAAACAAATTCTTGATAATTGTAGACTATCAAATTATTGGGAACAGCAGATGATCACAACAGCGGAATTTAAAATATTGAAAACTCGTTTACATGATATATATTACTAAGAATGGACTGCAAGAATAAATAATTCTACTCGTTTAGATACTTATGCAAAAATAAAAAATGCTTTTCAATTTGAAAAATATCTAGATTTTATAAAAGAGAAGAAATTCCGCATAGCCCTCACTAAATTACGGTTGTCATCACATACCCTCGAAATAGAAAGAGGTAGATATATTAATTTATCTAGAAATGACCGAACTTGCCAAAATTGTAATTCAAATACCTTGGAAAATGAATACCATTTTCTACTAGTTTGCTCAAAATTCAGAGACCTTAGAAATAAGCATCTGAAACAGTATTATTGCCATTGGCCTAATATGCACAAAATGAAAAATTTATTCTGTGAAAAATCGAAAACCACCATTCTAAATATTTCCAAATATATATATTTTGCAAATTTATCAAGAGTATGAACACATTATGTCGTCAACCCATTGAATATATAACTGAACTGTATTGTAAACATGCTTAACGTCTAGTCATAATGCACATTCATGGTATTATACACTCAAGAAACGCGCACGTTTTGCTACCATGGACGTTCATTCTGATAATTTCTACTATTTTTCATTATTGTACATGTTGTAAGTATACACGTGTATATCATATGTAATACATGCTTCTCTGTAAACCATGTTTCCAATTGTATGTATATATATATATGCTTACTATAAGCAATGTTATTGTGCTTTATGTAATAAAATGTTGAAAAACATTGAAAAAAATATATCTTAGTGTAATGGTATCGTCTTCAATATCGCGTTGCATTTATACATGCGTATATAAAGTTTTATAATAATCGTTATTTATCAATTAATCTAAACATATAAAATAGCTTACATTCAGGTTCCCGTTATTTTCACGGACACCCTGCAGTGGAACCTCTCTTAAGCAGCCACTCTTGGGAAGGGCACAAATTGGCTGCTTAAGGGAGGTGGCTGCTTAACGGAGGGAGACTGCTGGACAACTAGAAATTATTTTCAAAGCAAGCATGCCTGGAAAAGCTGTGATAACAATAATCTGTCAATGGGATTGCCTTATAGTATGATAACAACAAGAAATGAGACAACAGAATCTGAAATTTAAACTTTTATTTTTATTTATTTTTCAAATTAAACATATGTATATACATTTGTTCTTTATATTAACTTAGGAGATTAACTTTCATCAAACAATGCGATCGAATAATCGGCCTTTGATATCCCAGTAATCCGATCAAAACAATGGTTTTCAGCGCCTTGTGTGATCACTCTTCAAAAATAGAATGGAAAACCAGGATGACTCATCAATTTCCCGCATAATGGCGGATAATCACGTATGATTGGAGACTTCTGTAAAAACGTGTGAAAAACTAATCAATATTGTTTTTAAGGCCAAAATATCATTTGATAGCTGTAATATAACTATTAAAAAATGATAATTATTAATAAAATATTTCTTTTTCTCCACTCCTTAAATTCAATCTTTCAATGTCTACATCTGATTTGAATGTTACATATTTTCGCGACCGCATCTCTGTAAATATTTTGCCGATTTTTGGTGGATTTTGACCGTTTAAGTTAGGAAATGTTGTCCCAAAACGGTCACTTTGGTGGCCGCTGGCCGGAGATGAGAGGTGACCGCTCAACAGAGGTGTGATATATAGGAAAATCGCTCGGGGGGGAATAAAAGTGACCGTTTACCGGAGGTGACCGTTAGTGGAGGTTCCACTGTACATAATAGTACATAATATTACCATATTATGGTAAATATAAGGGCAGTTCAATCATGATCAATATTCTATTTATTGATTTTCATTGAAAGATGATTACTTTATTTATCTTTAGAGCTTTAAAGTTCCGAATGTTGTAAATATATAGCATACTTAAATGCAATGTTGACGTCACAAATTTGCAATTGGCAGTTAAATAAAATTTGGTTAAGCTTGATCTACCCACAGGAGACGGTCAAGAGGTTTTTAGCAAGCCATATACATAGTGTCATATAGAGCACCATGGCTTCTTAAAAACCGTATGACTGGAGCTACCATGTTGAAATACACATTCGGTGTGTGTGTGTTTTACGTTTATTTATCGTCGCTACCGGTTGCCCATATGAGCGACGCCTCCTGAAGATATTAGTCATTTTTAGAGTGTTGGTGGATAGTGCACTGACACAGACAGAGACCCATTCCAGAGTCTCCATTGGTTCTTTTACGTGCACAGTGTAAAGCACCGACACGAGACCTCGGTTTAAAGTCCCATCTGAAAGACTGTTAATTTTATTCATTTCATTCAGTGCTTAATTAGGCCTACACTTTATTGCAATATCGCGATTCTGATTGGCTGATACAGCCCATGTGATCGCCGTTCATAACCCAATGAATTGCACAATTATTCTATTCTCATTAATGTTCGCAGTGGACTACATGTTGCATAGTGTGACGAATCAAAAAGACAACTTGTTTTGTAATTTGTAAAAGCTTTACAAATAGAATTTGTTATAACAAATGAATGTTCTTTTTCTGCTTTTCATCGAGGTATGAAATGTGATGGTAGTAGTGGTGGTGATCTTGAACATTTATAATCAGTCGACCTTTAGAATATCTCGCTGATCAGCATATTCTAAGTACATGTAAACGCATTTTAAACCTTTCAAAATTGTGAGCTGTACACGTCAGACCGTTCCAAGAGTTTTATGGAGAAATTTGAACAAAACAGTAGCTCAGTAATTGGCTAGATACTAGTAGTATTGTGAAAAGAATTCAAGCTCCGTAATTGGCTAGATACTAGTAGTATTGTGAAAAGAAATCAAGCTCAGTAATTGGCTAGATACTAGTAGTATTGTGAAAAGAAATCAAGCTCAGTAATTGGCTAGATACTTGTAGTATTGTGAAAAGAATTCAAGCTCAGTAATTGGCTAGATACTAGTAGTATTGTGAAAAGAATTCAAGCTCAGTAATTGGCTAGATACTAGTAGTATTGTGAAAGAAATCAAGCTCAGTAATTGGCTAGATACTAGTAGTATTGTGAAAAGAATTCAAGCTCAGTAATTGGCTAGATACTAGTAGTATTGTGAAAAGAAATCAAGCTCAGTAATTGGCTAGATACTAGTAGTATTGTGAAAAGAAATCAAGCTCAGTAATTGGCTAGATACTAGTAGTATTGTGAAAATAATTCAAGCTCAGTAATTGGCTAGATACTAGTAGTATTGTGAAAAGAAATCAAGCTCAGTAATTGGCTAGATACTAGTAGTATTGTGAAAAGAAATCAAGCTCAGTAATTGGCTAGATACTAGTAGTATTGTGAAAAGAAATGCAAATGCTGCACTTACTCTGTGGCGCCTGTTTTCTCCTGAAACTGTTCCTGATAGTCTGGATAATGCCCGGTCGTTTGTTCGTCTGATGTGACGCATCCTCGTCCTTATTAGTTAAGTCACCATTAGTAGCACCACCTCTGTAGCTCCTTTGTAAGGAAGCATTACCGGTACCGGGTACGTGAGCATGACGGGCATTACCCTGGTGTGTTGGTGCTGTCTTAGTGGTACCAGAACAAAGATCATTGTTATTGTCCGGACACGTTTCTATGTTGTCACTCGGAGTTCTGAACGCTTCATGCGAATGTACATGATTAGGTTTAACTCGACTTGGCGAACTATATTTATCTTTCTTTCTTTTTCTCCCTTTCGAATTTTGGTGGTCATTGTCTTTTTTAAACGTAAGGATCAGTCTTTCTTTCATTCTTTTAAACGCACTTTTCTTTTTGCGATTCGGACGAATGGATCGTTGATCCTCGTCTGTGTCCGGGGACGGGTAATACGTTCCGGATTTCTGTGACACGTTTCGTTCAATTTCACAATGCAATCCGCCACTGTCATGTTTCCGCCGCCGAGTATCACAATCTTTAGATTTCGATTGTGGCGGAGTGGCTTCACTCCGGGGAAGTGTGTTGTACTTAGTGCGGTCCTCGCCAACGTATTTATGGACACTAAGCGGCATATAACCGATGCTTGATTCAGCATATCCGGTCGCCAAACTGTCAACATCATCGAACAGTGAGACACGATGTGTTGCTATTTTATACGAATCAGTTCGTTTGACCTTTTCCCCTAACCTTGGCGACCGTTTCTTTCCTGCCACCATTTTCGTGTGCGTATTTGTGAAGTCTTTATCCTCCAATTTCTTGGGAGTTGCGCTACTTGTGCCGTTGCCTAGCAGCGAAACTCGTGTCCCATTTGAGACCATGGAGTCCCGTTTTGTCATGGGAATAGTAGGATGTCTCTGTACATGTGTCATCATGCCCGCTTGTGACGTCAACGCTGAAATATATACACACAGGTCTACATGAATATCAATACAGACGGATATGTAGTCCAGTGGTAACACACTGGACTGATAATCCAGGGATCGCAGGTTCGATCCCCGGTCTGACCCTAATAAAAATTAACAATCTTTCAGATGGGACTTTAAACCGATGTCTCGTGTCGTACACGTGTAAAAGAACCAAGGGAGACTCTGGAATGTCTCTGTCTGTATCATTGCACTATCCTCCAAAATTCTAAAATGACTAATCTCTTCAGGAGGCGTCGCTCATATGGGCAACCGGTAGCGACGATAAATAAACGTAAAAACACATTAATATCAATTCACTATGTTTTTCTACATCTATTGTTGCCAGTATGGAAACATATGGTGATACTCAACAAAATTCGTATTTTTTTATATTTTTTTTACAGTATTTGGAACAGACGAACCATATAATACCAATATTCATATCATCTTATTTCAAACATGTATATTTTATTGGCACATCTTTATGCATTGAATTAATGTATAATCATCTGGAATAAAAAGTATTAAATGACAACATGAGAATATTTATATTGTTATCATTATTAGTTTGTTTTGTTTTCGTTGGCGCGGATGAAAGCGTATATGTGGCCATTCGTGTGGGAAGAAACCGGAGTACCCGGAGAAAACCCACCTGTCCGATCTGGTGACCACCGTACCATCTCACATACTTCATTATTAGTTTGTTTTGTTTTCGTTGGCGCGGATGAAAGCGTATATGTGGCCATTCGTGTGGGAAGAAACCGGAGTACCCGGAGAAAACCCACCTGTCCGATCTGGTGACCACCGTACCATCTCACATACTTCATTATTAGTTTGTTTTGTTTTCGTTGGCGCGGATGAAAGCGTATATGTGGCCATTCGTGTGGGAAGAAACCGGAGTACCCGGAGAAAACCCACCTGTCCGATCTGGTGACCACCGTACCATCTCACATACTTCATTATTAGTTTGTTTTGTTTTCGTTGGCGCGGATGAAAGCGTATATGTGGCCATTCGTGTGGGAAGAAACCGGAGTACCCGGAGAAAACCCACCTGTCCGATCTGGTGACCACCGTACCATCTCACATACTTCATTATTAGTTGACTCGGAATATTATAAAACACCAGGTGACTCGGAATATTATATACCACCAGGTGACTCGGAATATTATATACCACCAGGTGACTCGGAATATTATATAACACCAGGTGAGTCGGAATATTGTATAACACCAGGTGTTATCCTCGTATTAATCAGGCCCCATGGTGTAACTATAATAGTATAGTAACACAAACGTATAATAAATATAATATATACTGTTTATTATACAGTTAGAAGCATGCATTCCGATGTATACAGTCCGGTGCATCTGTACAAATGAATGTATAAAGTTTGTTTATAAATTAATCGAAACAAAGGATCTATATTTTTATCATTTTAAATAAAGTCATATATTTCAATCTTTGTTATCTAAATATGTACATATAATAACCATAACATTTATATATTACCTTATAAAACAATAGTCATTCAATATTTAGAATTATAAGATATTTATCACATATACAATACCGTATTAGTCAGTTCAATGTCAGGCAATTCCCTGTGATATTATATAAATATTCATGCAAGCATGTGCTATGTTACTGTAATTCACTATGCACAATACTTTGATTGACTAATTTGCCTTTCCGATGTCATATTTTTCATATTTATATTTTAAGGACCACAATGGAAATAAGAGAGCTTTGTTGCTCTCTGTTTGTGTTATCCTTGGTATTGATTATATGTCATCTACTCTGCACGTTAATGCTCACATGTACTATATATGTTGACATTGATGTTGTATTTGTTTTATGACATATATTCTATTTTTACCAGAATAAAACTATCTATCTATCTACACACACACACGTCTATCAACAAAGCTAAAACCAATGAACAGTTACTAATCGGTGTTCTTATATCGAACTAACATCAAAGGCGACATAAACTTATCAAGCTATAAACGGAGCTGTAGTCCAGTGGTAACACGTTGGACTGGTATCAGTACAGGTTCGATCCCCCGTCTGATTCTAATAAAATTAACAGTCTTTCAGATGGGACATTAAACCGAGGTCTCATGTCGGTGCGATACGCCGTGCACGTAAACCATGTATGTATCAGTGTGGGTCCGTCTATTGGCGTGGTGTGGGGAATGAACAGGTGGAATCGTGAGATACATGTATCAATCTAAGCAATATTTTCTTCTTTTTTTAATTTGTATTTGTTTCTGATCCTTCAAGTGATTTTTTTATTTACATTCTATATGATGTACTCTTTTCAAGAAAGAAATTCAGTCATTTAATTTAATCAAACGTTAGCTTGACTTTCTGGTTCGGGCCGTTGTCTAATGTTAAAACTTGTGGCCCAAACCTAGCCTGGGTTCCAGTCTGTCGATTTTTCACTTTTTAACTTCTAGCCAAATGATATGATCAGAATCTCAATACGGCCTATTTAATAATCTCGGTGTTAAAATATATTTATTTGACTGACCAGGCAAAATATATTCCCAGGCTAGCCCAAACCATTTGTATTTGCATGCTATGCATTGTATCTTTATGTGTATGACATATGTACTATTGATTTGCAATAACATATGATTAAACTAAGCTATCCAGCTGGCACGCAGAAGATCATTGTTTCTATCCGGGTTCCCGTCTGTACGTGAAATGCTGCTTCAATGGGCACCCGGGGTTTTCCACCACCAATAATGTGTGGGTGTTTTAAGTTTATTTATCGTCGCTACCGGTTGCCCATATGAGCGACGCCTCCTGAAGAGATTAGTCATTTTAGATTGTTGGAGGATAGTGCAATGATACAGACAGAGACCCATTCCAGAGTCTCCTCTGGTTCTTTTACGTGCACGCTGTACAGCACCGACACGAGACCTCGGCTTAACGTCCCATCTGAAAGACTATTAATTTTATTAGGGTCAGAAGGGGGATCGAACCTTCGATCACTGGATTACCAGTCCAGCATGTTACCACTATACTACAGATCCGATTGTAAAATGTAAATATGTATTGTATATTTACGTGTATGACATATGTATTGTATCTTTACGTGTATGACATATGTATTATATATTTACGTGTAAGACATATGTATTGTAATACATATTTACGTGTAAGACATATGTATTGTATCTTTACGTGTATGACATATGTATTGTATCTTTACGTGTATGACATATGTATTGTATCTTTAAGTGTATGACATATGTACTATATTGATTTGCAATAAAACATGGTTATATAAACACTTGATTGAGCTGAAAGTATAAAATGCTTATACTAATTCCTCGCTTTAGAATAAGTCAATAACCCCAGAGGGATTCGGCCTTAAAGACACACCCGTCCTACTTTAATATCGTAAACAAAGCATGGAATGTCACACTTCATATAACGTTACGTCTTTCAATAGGCTTAACTATGTTTACGGACAATGAAGTACAATGTTCTTGGACTTTGTCATATTTCATGTGAAAAATATTGCATAACACACCCTCCATTTCGGCCATGTGTTTTAACCACTCGACCACTCCGCACTATATCTATTTATGAAAGAAATAGTAGAACATTTTAAGAAGAATCGTTTATTAAGACAGTAACTTGTATAGTTCATATATATGCATGTATATATGTATAGTTCATATTTACAATATATATATATATATATATATGTGTGTGTGTGTGTATGTTTTCTTTTATTTGTCACTCATATTATCATGGAACTAAGTTAATACAATCATTGTATTGTATCTAGCTCATGTCTAATATGAACATTAAAACTGTCGAAGTACCAGCTGTGTATTGTCATTAATGACAAACAAACCTGAATTAGCTGGAATTTGCAAACTAGATGTACTTTGTTTGCACGACCTTCTACCTTATGATGCCATGAAAATGTATGAACTGTTGTAATGAATGTCAATACATTTGTATATGGGCCATAACTCTGGAACTAATTATACCACAAGTGTACATGCTGTGTATGTCAAGGATTATTCTGTATATGTACACGTTTTATATACTGTGTATGTCAATGATTATTCTGTATATGTACACGTTTTATATACTGTGTATGTCAAGGATTATTATGTATATGTACACGTTTTATATACTGTGTATGTCAAGGATTATTATGTATATGTACACGTTTTATATACTGTGTATGTCAAGGATTATTCTGTATATGTACACGTTTTATATACTGTGTATGTCAAGGATTATTATGTATATGTACACGTTTTATATACTGTGTATGTCAAGGATTATTATGTATATGTACACGTTTTATATACTGTGTATGTCAAGGATTATTCTGTATATGTACACGTTTTATATACTGTGTATGTCAAGGATTATTCTGTATATGTACACGTTTTATATACTGTGTATGTCAAGGATTATTCTGTATATGTACACGTTTTACATACCCTGTATGTCAAGGATTAGTATGTCTATGTACACGTTTTACATAATGTGGATGTCAAGGATTATTATGTATATGTACACGTTTTATATACTCTGTATGTCAAGGATTATTATGTATATGTACACGTTTTATATACTGTGTATGTCAAGGATTATTCTGTATATGTACACGTTTTATATACTGTGTATGTCAAGGATTATTCTGTATATGTACACGTTTTATATACTGTGTATGTCAAGGATTATTCTGTATATGTACACGTTTTACATACCCTGTATGTCAAGGATTAGTATGTCTATGTACACGTTTTACATAATGTGGATGTCAAGGATTATTATGTATATGTACACGTTTTATATACTGTGTATGTCAAGGATTATTATGTATATGTACACGTTTTATATACTGTGTATGTCAAGGATTATTCTGTATATGTACACGTTTTATATACTGTGTATGTCAAGGATTATTCTGTATATGTACACGTTTTACATACCCTGTATGTCAAGGATTAGTATGTCTATGTACACGTTTTACATAATGTGGATGTCAAGGATTATTATGTATATGTACACGTTTTATATACTCTGTATGTCAAGGATTATTATGTCTATGTACACGTTTTATATAATGTGTATGTCAAGGATTATTATGTATATGTACACGTTTTATATACTGTGTATGTCAAGGATTATTATGTCTATGTACACGTTTTATATAATGTGTATGTCAAGGATTATTATGTATATGTACACGTTTTATATACTGTGTATGTCAAGGATTAGTATGTCTATGTACACGTTTTATATACTCTGTATGTCAAGGATTAGTATGTCTATGTACACGTTTTATATACTCTGTATGTCAAGGATTAGTATGTCTATGTACACGTTTTATATACTCTGTATGTCAAGGATTATTATGTCAAGGATTATTATATATATGTACACGTTTTACATACTGTGTATGTCAAGGATTATTATGTCTATGTACACGTTTTATGTATATGTACACGTTTTACATACTGTGTATGTCAAGGATTATTATGTATATGTACACGTTTTATATACTGTGTATGTCAAGGATTATTATGTATATGTACACGTTTTATATACTGTGTATGTCAAGGATTATTATGTATATGTACACGTTTTATATACTGTGTATGTCAAGGATTATTATGTATATGTACACGTTTTATATACTCTGTATGTCAAGGATTATTATGTATATGTACACGTTTTACATACTGTGTATGTCAAGGATTATTATGTCTATGTACACGTTTTATATACTCTGTATGTCAAGGATTATTATGTATATGTACACGTTTTATATACTCTGTATGTCAAGGATTAGTATGTCTATGTACACGTTTTATATACTCTGTATGTCAAGGATTATTATGTCAAGGATTATTATATATATGTACACGTTTTACATACTGTGTATGTCAAGGATTATTATGTCTATGTACACGTTTTATGTATATGTACACGTTTTACATACTGTGTATGTCAAGGATTATTATGTATATGTACACGTTTTATATACTGTGTATGTCAAGGATTATTATGTATATGTACACGTTTTATATACTGTGTATGTCAAGGATTATTATGTATATGTACACGTTTTATATACTGTGTATGTCAAGGATTATTATGTATATGTACACGTTTTATATACTCTGTATGTCAAGGATTATTATGTATATGTACACGTTTTACATACTGTGTATGTCAAGGATTATTATGTATATGTACACGTTTTACATACTGTGTATGTCAAGGATTATTATGTCTATGTACACGTTTTATGTATATGTACACGTTTTACATACTGTGTATGTCAAGGATTATTATGTCTATGTACACGTTTTACATACTGTGTATGTCAAGGATTATTATGTCTATGTACACGTTTTACATACTGTGTATGTCAAGGATTATTATGTCTATGTACACGTTTTACATACTGTGTATGTCAAGGATTATTATGTCTATGTACACGTTTTACATACTGTGTATGTCAAGGATTATTATGTATATGTACACGTTTTACATACTGTGCATGTCATGGAATATTATGTCTATGTACACGTTTTACATACTGTGTATGTCAAGGATTATTATGTATATGTACACGTTTTACATACTGTGCATGTCATGGAATATTATGTCTATGTACACGTTTTACATACTGTGTATGTCAAGGATTATTATGTATATGTACACGTTTTACATACTGTGCATGTCATGGAATATTATGTCTATGTACACGTTTTACATACGTTCATGTCATGTTGTAATTCACAGTCCACATATGTATTCCATGTACCAACAGAAATATATCTAATATTGCGGTACCGAATCACGTTTTCTGGATCGTATAGCCCAACATATTGCATTCATATTTACATGTACATTTGAAACCAATCATAAAATATTATGAAACTAAACTATTTAAAGCCTTGATTAAAATGTGTATTAACATAGCATATATATGTACAGACTAGTACTAGTGGTTCAGCTGATTGCTTGCTGTAGTAGATACATGTATAGTAAACATTAATAGGAAAATATATTTTCAAAGAAGGATCAAAACCGGTTTAAATTAGATAAGGATTAGACATACGAAGTGTCGGTGTGTCAACCTCCACGTACAAATGGCCACAAATCAACTAACAGAGCAGAATCTAGATTAGGTCTGACTTCCAAAGCTAAATCGCAACAGAGCAGAATCTAGATTAGGTCTGACTTCCAAAGCTAACTCTCAACAGAGCAGAATCTAGATTAGGTCTGACTTCCAAAGCTAAATCTCAACAGAGCAGAATCTAGATTAGGTCTGACTTCCAAAGCTAAATCTCAACATCTCTATGCTAGTGTTCTTCAAACAAACAATACATACGTTAATGGTCCTAAGTAACGCCTCCTTTATACCATATACGAAAGTGTTCCTCAAAGACGGCAATATATAAATGATCCCTAAGTAAACCCTCTATCCCAAAGTGTCATTCAAAGAAGGCAATTAATACATTAATGGCCCTAAGTAAACCCTCTATCCCAAAGTGCCATTCAAAGAAGGCAATTAATACACCAATGGTCCTAAGTAAACTCTCTATCCCAAAGTGTCATTCAAAGAAGGCAATTAATACATTAATGGCCCTAAGTAAACCCTCTATCCCAAAGTGTCATTCAAAGAAGGCAATTAATACATTAATGGCCCTAAGTAAACCCTCTATCCCAAAGTGCCATTCAAAGAAGGCAATTAATACACCAATGGTCCTAAGTAAACCCTCTATCCCAAAGTGTCATTCAAAGAAGGCAATTAATACATTAATGGCCCTAAGTAAACCCTCTATCCCAAAGTGCCATTCAAAGAAGGCAACAAATCCTAAGTAACGTCTCTGTCCCAAAGTGTTCTTCAAAGAAGACAATTAATATATTAGTGGCATTAAGCATCATCGCTAAGATATGTTATTCTGAGATAGCCGAAAACTAGCAGTTTTAATACGTATTTAAACTCAATTAAATGCATACCTGCTCTCAATCCATGTCCCATCTATGTATTTTATGACAATTAACACACCTATCATTAAAATAAATAATACACACTCCAGGTTCAATTCGGCAGTTAAGTTTTTGAAAACAGATTAATTGAAGTACGACAAATGAAATACAAGTTATTCTATTACACCTGTAACTAGTATAGACAAGTTTATGTTAATGACCTCGTCTTTGTTCAATATTTTATATATATATAGGCGCTAAATTTAGTCAGCAAATTCCCCGTATAACAGTTTCTAAAATAGCATGACTAAAGTTATTTGGTTAACAGGTGTCAATGAACGAGCTATGTTTATACAACATTTCAATAATATAGATCTGCTATTATCTACGTAATAGTTTTACTCTTTGAAAGTCACAACATGTTTGTCTTGAATGCAGGTCAATGCATGCATGTCATATCGAACAGACAATAGTATAAACCACTATAAACTATACGCCCAATGACGAAGGGAAAGCGGGTAGTTTCCGATAACATCATAAATTTATTATCCCACGTTGATATGATTTAATTTTAATTGTGACAGATTTTATCGGGTGGTTACAGTTGGTGCAGTTTGACCTATCCTTACACATACAAGGAAGAGCTCACTCAGGCCAGTGCGCATTAAGACATGTCCATACCACAGCAATTGCTTTATCAATACAGTCCATATATGCTATTAATATCTAACACACACGGCTGAAACCACACCAGCTGTATCTTATTACGTTGTTAGTAATAATAAATATTAGACCAACCAACAGATCAAGAGCAAAACTCTATGCCCGGTACATTTTGTTTCCATTTTGATTTTATAAATTAATGTTTGTTAGGCTGAATTTGAAATGATAGGTAGTTAATAGATTGGACCCTAATCAGCGAATGAAACAAGAGCTACAGCCTACACTATCATGTAGTTTCTATTTAATGTAGTGTAGGCCTACAGGTATCTGAGTACAGCCGAGTGTCATCGTGTTTTCAAAATAGGTGTAAAGACTAACACAGTCACTCGATTAATTTCAATTTGCTTCAATTGATTGATTGGTACCGTTATCAAGAATCTAGTTAAACCTTACCTCATAATATTACTGTTCCACTCAAGTTCTAGGTCAATTCGAATAGTTGTCACTGAATATTTGGGAAAATCCAAAGGTTGTTAAAATAATACCATTACAATAATGGTGTAACACGGCTAAAAATAGAACACAGGTATGTTGTCATATCCGGTTTACCTGTGTAAAAACACATTAGTCACCGTCACACTTCGAACTACGCAAGCTGTATGCGATACTGTATAACAGGAATGTCCACAATGAGCATGTGGTCCAATATCGACTTGTTTTGATGTGTTTAGCGCTATTAAACATGCAGATGTGCAGTAAACAGTACATGCTACTGATAGCGTGCATGAAAGCGTAAATGTGATCATTCGTGTGGGAGGAAACCGGAGTACACGGAGAAAACCCACCTGTCAGATATGGCGACCACCGTACCATCTCACATACATCCCGGTCCGAGGATCGAACCCCGAGTTGCATTGGTGAGAAGCGAACACGGTAACCGGACAGCCATGATAATATATTATATTCCATTGAAGTATACGAACGTTCCGTGCAACAGATTATTTCAGGATATATATTGGCTATGCATGTTAATTTCTGTGTTTTCTGGCGTTTCAGCGCATGTTGGACCACATGCTCCATGTTTACATAAGAATGACGATGACGATACCATATCACCGTTATTGAAATATTCAATTCATTAGGTCAGATACAAGTCAACAATGCATCATTCACATGTATACATATTAGTAGCTATCTTGCTTTTCGTTTCGGCAAGATACCATTACCTCGAGTATGTATACGTCAAACTCAACATATGGAGACCTTGAGTGTTCTTAACACAACTATTATATACTGACTTAAGACACAAGTATTTTAAAAGATATTACTATACCTGGCCTACGTTACAAAAATTGACCAACCTTTTAACAGCCGAATCAAAAGAATTATTATTAAAACTGTCCAAATTTATTTACTTTGCAAATTTACTAAGAAAGTAACTTCATTACACAATTAAAATTATTTGTATTTGTTAAGCACTTCTCTGAAAATCCATGACTGTCTACTCATATATATATTGTGTATTTGCTATAAGCATATGACTATGTTTTATGCAATAAATTATTGTTGTTGTTGTTGTTGTTGTTGTATATAGAGTAAGGACACGCTTAATGGGTTTACCGTAAACTAATTGTTTTCTGTTATCTTGGATGCATCAGGATGTTTGTGCATTCATTCATTGAGTACTACAACTGTTCTTGCAATGTTTCTAATGCACGTATAGTTCAGCTGCAAGTACTCTACTGACAATTAACAGGGTTATGTGCAATTATATTATACTGTTTGTACATACATATTAATAATGATTTGTAAATATTTTATGCTCTTCAGAAATAGAGGAAATAAAAGTATCTATCTATCGATTTCTAAATTATAACAATTTCATGTGTTGAACAATTAGTGTGCAGTCTGTGTATACATGTATGTTATTTGAAAGCAATCAAATATGTTTAAACTAAATATCACCGTTATAATGAAAATGGCGTCACTCACCTGTGTGTATGTTGTACCGACGGCACCACTATCTCGGACTTGAGCTAGAGTTCATTAGTGTAATGGAGTACCTCCGGTCGTACGTTCCCAAATTACATTTAATACCAGAACTTACAATTTATATTATTGTTCAACATTTTATACTGTAAATATTTCAATATTTATTGTTGGCTTTACTTATTAACTCAGATTACGAGTTCAACATCTCTTGCAATATGAACTTGAGAAGTTGCTGCCATAATTTTAAGACTGGTAGGTCATTACCAATTACTACTAACAAAATCTCTAATTCGACTTCTGTATCGATTTATATAACTATATTGATTGTCTAATTCATGGTCTATTGTAAATGCCTAGCACCTATTGTCTGCATGTGATATACTTATTGTATGTGTGTGTGTGTGTTTTACGTTTATTAATCGTCGCTACCGGTTGCCCATATGAGCGACGCCTCCTGAAGAGATTAGTCATTGTAGATTTTTGGAGGATAGTGCAATGATACAGACAGAGACCCATTCCAGAGTCTCCTCTGGTTCTTTTACGTGCACGGTATAAAGCACCGACACGAAACCTCAGTTTAAAGTCCCATCTGAAAGACTGTTAATTTTATTACGGTCAGACGGGGGACCGAACGTATTTATAGCGCATATAACAAGTTCATTATTAGGGCAAAATTAATGGTGAATGTTTTGAGTGCTACTTACATTAAAATTGACATTAAGATTTAAATTTTAAAAAGTGACGTAAATTAGGGATAACACATGTCAAAGATAATATGATAACATTCTTAACACACTCTATCCGTTATTTTGATATGAGATCAGGAATGAAAATGAAACAAGATATAGAATGAGAGAGGAGGAGGGTGGGAGAGAGATAGGACTTCTTATGTCTGACATTCCTGTGATAACAACATTCAGATAAAGCGATCATCAAAAAAAGACATACAATTCTAAACAAGACATTTGAACCAGCTTAACGCTTTCCCTCATAGAGATTTAGGTTAATATACTATTATATTTCCATACAAATGACAACCATTTAGCTATCATGCAGTGGATAAGTAGTCGCCATATCTATCCCACCTCCATAGATATTACTGGGACTACATAGAGATTTAGGTTAATATACTATTATATTTCCATACAAATGACACCCATTTAGCTATCATGCAGTGGATAAGTAGTCGCCATATCTATCCCACCTCCATATATATTACTGGGACTACATAGAGATTTAGGTTAATATACTATTATATCTCCATACAAATGACAGCCATTTAGCTATCATGCAGTGGATAAGTAGTCGCCATATCTAGCCCACCTCCATAGATATTACTGGGACTACTTGAGATTGTGGCCTTTATTATGAACATGTTTGGTTACTTCATTGTCAATGTATGTCGTATTGGTAATGCAGTGAGGTTAGAGGTGCTTCTATGAGGGAAAGGGTTAATTACTTAAAGACCTGTGAATAATAATTACAATCGATTAGTATTTTTTTTTTATTAAAGTCTGTGTACTACCACGAAGATGAAGCTACTTCATTCATCTGTATATCTTTCATTTCCATTCATCAGTATACGTTACCAGTGTTTTAGAGAGTGATGAGTATACGTTACAAGTGCTTTAGGTGATGAGTATACGTTACCAGTGCTTTAGGTGATGAGTATACGTTACCAGTGCTTTAGAGGGTGATGAGTATACGTTACCAGTGCTTTAGAGAGTGACGAGTATACGTTACCAGTGCTTTAGAGGGTGATGAGTATACGTTACCAGTGCTTTAGAGGGTGATGAGTATACGTTACCAGTGCTTTAGAGGGTGATGAGTATACGTTACCAGTGCTTTAGAGGGTGATGAGTACGTACCAGTGCTTAGAGGGTGATGGATCGTTACCAGTGCTTAGAGGGTGATGAGTATACGTTACCAGTGCTTTATAGGGTGTGAGTTAGTTACCAGTGCTTTAGAGGGTGATGAGTATACGTTACCAGTGCTTTAGAGGGTGATGAGTATACGTTCCAGTGTTTAGAGGTGGTATACGTTACCAGTGCCTTAGAGGGTGATGGTATACGTTACCAGTGCTTTATAGGGTGATGAGTATACGTTACCAGTGCTTTATAGGGTGATGAGTATACGTTACCAGTGCTTTAGAGGGTGATGAGTATACGTTACCAGTGCTTTAGAGGGTGATGAGTATACGTCACCAGTGCTTTAGAGGGTGATGAGTATACGTTACCAGTGATTTAGAGAGTGAGTATACGTTACCAGTGCTTTAGAGAGTGATGGGTATATGTTACCAGTGCTTTAGAGGGTGATGAGTATACGTCACCAGTGCGTTAGAGGGTGATGAGTATACGTTACCAGTGCTTTAGAGAGTGAGTATACGTTACCAGTGCTTTAGAGAGTGATGGGTATACGTTACCAGTGCTTTAGAGGGTGATGAGTATATGTTACCAGTGCCTTAGAGGGTGATGAGTATACGTTACCAGTGCTTTAGAAAGTGAGTATACGTTACCAGTGCTTTAGAGAGTGATGGGTATACGTTACCAGTGCTTTAGAGAGTGATGGATACGAGTCGCATTAAGGACCTGGATTCGCAGGTGGTTATATTTATTACAATGGAAGCAGTAGTACTCAGCATTTTCGATCTCGCAACCAGATTCACATACAGAATTGTATTTCATCAAATGATTCCTCTATCGATCATCGTTCAGATTACATGTACTACAATTGTTACATAAACGTCCATGCTGTTAAAGTATAATATTATGTAAAATGTTCATTTCTTGATTACATGTACAAATACTGAAATAAATGTTTAAACTAAACGTTCATGCATTACGGAGTAGTTTCTGTTTCCTATCAAGAAAAGCGTGTGAACGTTAGGCAATATAAATATTTGTTTGATCATTTAAGAAATATTTAATGTACGCGAGTGTCTTACTTCGAGTTCAAGTGTATGCCACAAGGTGGTTGACAAATGTACGAAAAATGTATGAGCATGGCTCGCCAGTGTTGTATAATCCTCCATTTCTTGAAGGGTATGGGTTACACTCGGAAACTTAAGTCGTTCGGTGGGATTTATGAATTGAGATCACAAGTCCGGGTAATTTTACACTGGTCTGTAACACAAACCAATGATGCTTCTAGACTTATGTCGTGATTTAGATATCCTACACAAAAAAAAGAATTATTAATCATTCAGGGAAGTAGCTACACTCAGATATGGTGTCCGATGGCATGCTGCCTGGTAATATATATATTTTTAATTAACGTATGTGCGGTGAAGCTTTTTCTGGCATATCTTGGACAGGGCAAGAATGCATTTTTAGATATTATGGTCCGGGCATAGGTAGCCTGGGTTTCAGTCTGTCGATTTTTCACTTCTGGCAAAATGAAAATCAGAAACTCAATACGGCCCAATTAATAGAATTAATGCTAGACAATTACACAGACAAACCGTCCAGTTTCCCCAGGCATTGATATTATCAGAAGCTCAATACGGCCCAATTAATAGTCTCGGTGTTAAAATATATTTATTTGACTGACCAGGCAAAATATATCGACGCCTGTTCCCAGGCTAGGACATAGGTGAAGCTAAGCCAATGATCATACCTCTAAAGACACCGCCCAAACAACATCCACTTAACAAATCTAAGAGTAGGACATATTCATATGTTTTACGTTTATTTATTATCGCCCCCTGGTGGTTAATTGTGACTACGCCTTTAGGTGTGTGCTTTACCTTTTATATATTATTGCCCCCTGGTGGTTGTGACTTCGCCTTTAGGTGTGTGTATTACGTTTATTTATTATCGCCCCCTGGTGGTTAATTGTGACTTCGCCTTTAGGTGTGTGTTTTACGTTTATTTATTATCGCTACCGGTTGCCCATATGAGCGACGCCTCCTGAAGAGATTAGTCATTTTAGATTTTTGGAGGATAGTGCAATGATACAGACAGAGACCCATTTCAGAATCTCCTCTGGTTCTTTTACGTGCACAGTGTAAAGCACTGACACAAGACCTCAGTTTAACGTCACATCTGAAAGACTATTAATTTTATTAGGGTCAGACGGGGGATCGAACCTGCGATCCCTGAATTATCAGTCCAACGTGTTAACCACTGGACTACACATCGGTCTGTAATTCGCCTTTAGGAGTACATTAGTCTTCTTTTTAAGAATAGTGTTGTGAAGGAGATTTAGTTAAAAATTTAGTTGTATTGAACCTATATGAATATTGCAATGGTCACTAAAAGTGGTTAAGATAGGTTCGCGGGAAGGAAATAAATTTGTGGCTTTGGAAAGCCGATAAAAAAACTAGAAATAGTGTTTATTTACTCCCCTGCTAGTAGAACACAGTTCTCTCTAGTCCAAATAGTGAAAGAAGATACAGAAGCATCCCTGGTTATTTGACATGCCCGGTGTATAGCACGGGGGCCACCGATACACGAGGTCACTGAAAGACTGTTAACATTGCTGTCAGATGGGAGAGCGATCTAGCCTGGGTTCCAGTCTGTCGATTGTTCATACGTTTTTTATTTCTAGCAAAACGACACGTTAATTTAAACATTCTTTATTTTTACAACAATTGTAAAACAAGTTTTAACAACTTATATTAATCACTCTCGGCGCGGATGAAAGCGTAAATGTGGTCATTCGTGTGGAAGGAAACCGGAGTACCCGGAGAAAACCCACCTGTCCGATCTGGCGACAAAGTACCATCTCACATACTTTCCGGTTCGAGGATCGAACGACGTGTTGATATTATCAGAAACTCAATACGACTCAAATAACGGTGTGGGTGTTACATACATATACATGTATATATATATGACAGACAAGGCAAAATATATCAATGCCTGTTCCCAGGCTAGGATCAAACCTGCGATCCCTGGATTCTGAAACAAGAAACAGCGATAACTACGACATTTCTGATGAATAAAAACATGTGAAATATCACAATATCTCTCTCTCTACACGATAAGAGCAGATTAAACAAACTGCCATGCTTCACCATACAATAACTGTATAAGTGGCTTTTAAATATTGATTGTTTACAATTATTTAACAACATAAAATATTTAAACTGTGATAATTAGTTGTACGCTGATCATTTGTTAATATCTTCATGAAGAATTTTAGAGCAGTTGCTGTATTTACTGAAATACTGAACTGTATTTTCATGTGTCCAATATAGATTGTTTTTAGTCACGTCTGGTATTGAATACTGAAAATATCACATGGAGCAAGTTTGGATATTTTTTTATATTTTAATTTTTTAATCATATTTTATTGCTCTATTCGTTTTACATATACATGTGAATACAAAACACGACAAATTAAAGGCAAATGGGTCGGGCTAGCCTGGAAACAGGCTGGCCAGTCATATAAATATATTTTAATACCGATACCATTAATTGGGCCGTGTTGAGTTTCTGATATCATTTTGCCAGAAGTAAATTAGTGAAAAATTGACTGGAACCCAGGCTAGGGTCGGGCCACAAGTTCTAGCAACATTAGTTACGACCCTTCCCGAAGTTTCGGGCAAATATATGTTCTTATAGGCTCTATCCGTTTCCTTCATGCTTTCCACAGATCTTTAGCTAATAAGTAAGTAAGTAAATAGTTTATTATAGTGACATGTGCATTAACATATTTCAATACATACATAAATACATGAATATAGCACCCGACCCACTGGATCTATAAGTCACCTACATATTAAAATTTATTCAATTTTATTTCACTTTACTGCGAGCCCAATCTAACTAAAATATACAGTCCATTTTGAAGTTGGTATCTGTATGCTATCAAAAATGGAAACAACACACAAAACAAATGTATTAATACATCATATTTTATGATATTTATTAACTGTTTATGAATGTGCAACAATAGCTAAAATGAAAAAATACAGGCATCCATGAAGGAGGAAAGATATATCTTTCAAAACTGCGAAAGATTGGCATTATCTTTCACTGAGAAAATGTTCAAATATGTATTGGTTAGAATAAACTAATGCAAAGTATAGAACATAGTCACATGTATTGAGATTTGCTGAATTTGGCATTCTTTTTTTTAAAGTTTATTTAACGTCGCTAATGCGTCGCTAACGGTTGGCCATTTGAGCAACTGGCAGTTTACCTAACAACACTTTTCATTGGACTGGCTCCAGCGGTTAACCAGTACTTAGTGCACCAACCTCCATAAGAAACTGCCAACTATTTCATATAAAGAGACACGGTCGAACCTGTGACCATCAATGATTATAGGTTACAGTGGTATACAAGTCAGCGACCGTAACCACTCAACCACGGAGGCTGGCATTAATTAATAGGAAGTTTTATAGTACAGTCCAAGATACTTGAGGTGAAGTTTTATAGTATAGTCCAAGATACTTCAGGTGAAGTTTTATAGTATAGTCCAAGATACTTGAGATGAAGTTTTATAGTATAGTCCAATATACTTGAGGTGAAGTTTTATAGTACAGTCCAAGATACTTGAGGTGAAGTTTTATAGTATAGTCCAAGATACTTGAGGTGAAGTTTTATAGTACAGTCCAAGATACTTGAGGTGAAGTTTTATAGTATAGTCCAAGATACTTCAGGTGAAGTTTTATAGTATAGTCCAAGATACTTCAGGTGAAGTTTTATAGTATAGTCCAAGATACTTGGTGAAGTTTTATAGTATAGTCCAAGATACTTGAGGTAAAGTTTTATAGTACAGTCCAAGATACTTCAGGTGAAGTTTTATAGTATAGTCCAAGATACTTGAGGTGAAGTTTTATAGTACAGTCCAAGATACTTGAGGTGAAGTTTTATAGTACAGTCCAAGATACTTCAGGTGAAGTTTTATAGTACAGTCCAAGATACTTCAGGTGAAGTTTTATAGTACAGTCCAAGATACTTCAGGTGAAGTTTTATAGTACAGTCCAAGATACTTCAGGTGGCGTTTTATAGTATAGTCCAAGATACTTCAGGTGAAGTTTTATAGTATAGTCCAAGATACTTCAGGTGAAGTTTTATAGTACAGTCCAAGATACTTCAGGTGAAGTTTTATAGTACGGTCCAAGATACTTCAGGTGAAGTTTTATAGTATAGTCCAAGATACTTCAGGTGAAGTTTTATAGTACAGTCCAAGATACTTCAGGTGAAGTTTTATAGTACAGTCCAAGATACTTCAGGTGAAGTTTTATAGTACAGTCCAAGATACTTCAGGTGAAGTTTTATAGTACAGTCCAAGATACTTGGTGAAGTTTTATAGTACAGTCCAAGATACTTGAGGTGGCGTTTTATAGTATAGTCCAAGATACTTGAGGTGAAGTTTTATAGTATAGTCCAAGATACTTGAGGTGAAGTTTTATAGTAAAGTCCAAGATACTTGAGGTGAAGTTTTATAGTACAGTCCAAGATACTTGAGGTGAAGTTTTATAGTACAGTCCAAGATACTTGAGGTGAAGTTTTATAGTACGGTCCAAGATACTTCAGGTGAAGTTTTATAGTACATTCCAAGATACTTCAGGTGGCGTTTTATAGTATAGTCCAAGATATTTCAGGTGAAGTTTGATCAACTTCTACCTAGTGGTTTGCTAACAACTCACCTTGAGCAAAGCTCACAAGAGCTCATAACTTGATCATAGCTGATACCTGGTTAAAGCTCACACCTTGATCTATGCTCACAACAGCTCACACCTTGATCTATGCTCACAACCGCTCATACCTTGATCTATGCTCACAACAGATCACACCTTGATCTATGCTCACAACAGCTCATACCTTGATCTATGCTCACAACAGATCACACCTTGATCTATGCTCACACCAGTTCTCACCTTGATCTATGCTCACAACAGCTCACACCTTGATCTATGCTCACAACAGCTCACACCTTGATCTATGCTCACAACAGCTCACACCTTGACCTATGCTCACAACCGCTCACACCTTGATCTATGCTCACAACCGCTCACACCTTGATCTATGCTCACAACCGCTCACACCTTGATCTATGCTCACAACGCTCACACCTTGATCTATGCTCACAACAGCTCACATTTTGAACTAAAATCATAAGAGCTCACACCTTGATCAAAGCTCACAAATTTATCAATACTCATAAGAGCTCACATCTTGATCAAAGATAACAAAAGATCACACCTTGATCAATGCTCACAAGAGATCACACCTTGATCAAATCTCACACCATGATCAATGCTCACAAGAGATCACACCTTGATCAAAACCCACACCATGATCAATGCTCACAAGAGACCACACCTTGATCAAATCTCACACCATGATCAATGCTCACAAGAGATCACACCTTGATCAAAACCCACACCATGATCAATGCTCACAAGAGATCACACCTTGATCAAAACTCACACCTTGATCAAAGCTAACAAGAGATCACACCTTGATCAAAACTCACACCTTGATCAATGCTCACAAGAGATCACACCTTGATCAAAACTCACACCTTGATCAATGCTCACAAGAGCCCACAATATGAGAAAATATTAATAAATGACCTAGACTGGTCATAGTCGCTATGGCTCTAAAAGATCTAACAAAAACACATGGTTGTCATCTACAACATATTTATATACAAGGTGTTTAAAATCTACAAATAGTATGGAAAGAACAGCTTAAATGTGACTCCTCACACAAGATACTGGAGCTTCTAATGAACAACTTTAACAATACATTACAACAAAGTCACAACACCAAATTACAACATCGACTGATCTATTCAATGATCCACTAACATTACCGTAGCTAATATTTACAAGACTGCATCAGCCAATCTGCCAGACAGATATGGAGTATGACAAAAACTGTTTTTCAAGAAATACAAACTAATATTGAGAATATTCTACAAATAAAACAAAACTCTTGTTGACTCTGTGCATGTTAGCGTTGAAAAAAGGTCAACTATGTCATGGAATTTTATTACAATGTGTCCTAATGAAATTCCAGGACAGAATTGCAGAGTACTCGGCTAAATATAAGAAAAACACATTAATGAATTGTCATCTGCTACAATTACTTGAACTATTTATAGAGTTTTGTGGAAGTCGTGATAGCGCAGTGTTCGCTTCAGGTGCGAAAGGTCCGGAGTTACGCCATGCATACTTATTACTGGGCCCAGCTACGTCATGTATACGGTACTTATTATTTGGCCAGTTAACATTTATGCCATGCCTACTTATTTTCACGGATTCACTTCTATTCGCACATTTTTGAAGTACAGAATGCACTATGAATACAGTGAATAACAGTATGAAATACTTGTTCATAACTGTAGTGTTTGTGTACTTTCCCCCTGAGCAATACTATTATTCATATGGATGCTTTACCAATGATATTTATTATATCTATATCGATAATACATTTATATCAAAATCTTTTCTTCTACATTTTATGAATACATGTATATAAAACTATTAGTAATTGTAATACAGTCATGGAACACAGTTACTGGTATATCAATCATCATATGAAAGAACTCAAAATATAATTAGGGGTTTATTTAATTATGTGCACTACGGTGCGTATTGTACAGCACATCATTGTAAATTCCTTCTAATTTAGTGCCAGCATTCATTAGTTCATACCCATACCAAACTAACAAGCAGCGACACACATACCCATACCAAACAGCAACACACATACCCATACCAAACAGCGACACACATACCCCATACCAAACTAACAAACAGCGACACACATACCCATACGGGGCCATACCAAACTAACAAACAGTGACACACATACCCATACCAAACTAACAAACAGTGACACACATACCCATACCAAACTAACAAGCAGCGACACACATACCCATACCAAACTAACAAGCAGCGGCACACATACCCATACCAAACTAACAAACAGCGACACACATACCCATACCAAACTAACAAGCAGCGACACACATACCGATACCAAACTAACAAACAGCGACACACATACCCATACCAAACTAACAAGCAGCGACACACACAACAATACAACACCTTCCATCTGTCGCTCTGTAATGATGGTCACAGATATTTTACAAGTGGCAATTGATTATCACTCAGTATGATTACAGGGCTGCTATGCGATGACGGAGAAAGAGAAGCCGACCAAAGGAAACTTGGAGAAGATATGTTGAGAAAGAGAGGAGGCAGAGAAATGGGGCAGGGAGCCAAACACAGACATAGACAAGGCGCATTGGCAACCTTTGGTAGCTGCTGTGCATTCAAGTGCAAAGAGGGGCAAGGGACCGCGCACATTACCAATACGACATACATTGACAATGTAGTAGCCAAATCAATGTTCATAATAAAGGACAGCATCTCATGTAGTCCCAGTAATATCTATGGAGGTGGGATAGATATTGCGCCTACTTATCCACTGCATGATAGCTAAATAGCTGTCATTTGCATGGAGATATAATAATATATTAACCTAAATCTCTATGAAGGAATGGGTTAATATCAGAATAGTGGACTGCATACACATATTGCAATTCTAAAAAGACTGGAAACAGGTGCTAGATGCCCTGACTAATATAGCGAACACTCACGAATCCAGTGTATGTCAAGCATTAATAGAGTATTATTGACGATTACACAAATATTTAGAATTCCTAGTACGTACACACGAACATTTTGATGCACAAATATAAGTATGCACTCAGAATATATTGTTACGGTTTAACGCCGACCAACAATGTAACTACCAGATATCGGTAACAACAGCTTTACTGATCGTCTCAAATCCACTATGACTTTTACTCTTCTTCATGGGTCGTCTAGCTTTGTCGGTTAACACTTTATCCAGATCTGTCTCTAGATATTGATCTCCCACACTCAACATGCGTTTCTTCTCTCCACAATGTCTCTTAATGTCCGGTTGAAATGCCGATTCTTCATTTTCACCTTCAACAAACTTCGATTTACCCAATTTAACAATCTCCATTCTAACCTTAGACGTAACATCACCAATTGGAATATTAAATTTCTTCTGGTTTAAGTCCTTAGATATTTCTTGAACTGTTTGCACTGTGTGTCGTCTCTCTATGTCCTTCTTTTCTCCAGTTTTTCCGTGATCCACTTTTGTCCGAACACCTGACAATGTGTCCTTAATTGCCAACCGTGACTGTGTGTCAAACAACTTCTGATGACAATGAGGTTCTACAATCCTTTGAGACTTTCCAACATCAGTGCCTGAAGTTTCAGAAAACTCTTTTTCTGAAACATTCTCCTTGTCGTTATTATCTTGCTTAGTTGGTTTCAACAGATATACAGACAGGTCTATTCCATGTTTCAGAGCACTTATTTTACCTGGGGTAAGAGGAATAATACCTTTCTTGTATACTTCCTCATTCGTGGGATCACAATCATCTGGTTGTTTCTCTGTGCTGTCCTTTTCCTGAGTTTCACTTACTACTCCTTGTTCTACACTTTGAAGAAGGTTCTCTTGTCTTTTCTCAAAATTCTTTTGTTTCTTTTCCTGTTTTTCTGCCTTTCTCGAAACCATAGACTGATCATGTTCGTCTTCTTCCTTGACTGGAGACAGTGACTTGTCAGACTGCAAGCTTTGGAGTGAACAAGACTTCTCATCTGGGCCAAATGAGAGACTTGATGCTGTAGATGTTGACACTTGACTGGATAAGCTTTCATATGATCCTGATTTACCTGGCAAACTCTGGGATGAAAATGATTTACAGCTCAATGGTGTAACATCAAACAGAGAATCAAATGAGGGTGTGGCCATTATGATTGGAGTTCTTGGTTCTTCATCATTTCGCAAACCGTCTTCGTAACTTTTTGCTCTGTCACTTTCCTTTAGTTTACTAGTATTTTGCACATTTCTTTCACTGTTATCTGGCTTGAAAGAACTCATCTGTGGAACAGAAGACTTATGATCCCGGTGTTTATTCAAATTTGTGTCCATGTCATATGCCTGCAGTTCTTCATTAAAACATATATCAGGCTGTGACTTACATTTCAACTTCAATGACTGTGTAAATGATCCAGAGGTGACCTCCATAGGTGGTTTGGGCAGGTCTATTTTTGTTTTAAATGGATTTGTATTACGTCCTAGACTGAGGTAGGTTTCATAAATTTTCTCTGTGGAGGCAGCCATTACTCGCATTTTCTTGGACTTGGAGATGGTTGCAAACTTTGGGCTAGAACACGTTATTCTTTTCTGAGGTAGATCAACTGTGTTCTTTGTTTCGTTCTCTACAATTTGTAAAGCATGTTGCTGTTTGTCCTTTTCACTTTCTATTTTAGCCATACATTCATCTATTGTCTCATAATCAGGGTCAGGTCTAAAACCAGCTACCGTGCCATTGTCCTCAGAACCACTTTTGTTTATGTGTTCCATTATTTCCTTATATAAATCACTTTGTGCTTCATGTGTTTCTTTTGGTTCATTCAAGCTACCAATGTCATTTTTCTTTGCTCTTTTCAAGGGTTTTGCATAAAGTTCTTCCAGCTCTTCTTTGCTTAATCTTTTTTCTGTGACTGGTTTAGAGTACAGACTGAGGTCTGGTTCTTCATTTTGTGACATAGTTTGCAGAAGCAGTCTAGCATTATCGGAAATGTTTCTATTATTTACAGCTGGAACACAGTCCACTGGGTCCTGGTAGTGTGAATAAATTTGTCTCTTGCTAGACTGTGTCTCGGAGCTAGACTGTCTAGCAGGTAATTTATCGTATGGATCTGCATAATTACCAGCTAACTTAGGTGATTTTGTTCCACAGCTAATCTTCTGGAGGCTCTCCAGTCTTGGAGGAGGAGGTGGAGGAAGAAGAGGGGAATCATTGGTCCTTGCTGAATAGTCTCCTAGCAGTTCCGACTCGGAGGGAGGTGATGGCCAGGTTTCATCCTCCTCGATGGCCTGGTGGCTCATGCTGGGTGGGGTGTCAGTAGCGCATATGTCCAGACTATGGTTTAAGTCGCAGTCTACTTCTGTTGATGCCCATGGAAACACAGATACCTTGTACGGAGTAGCACCCCTAGGCCTATAAAAACAAATATGAAACTGGACAATACGTAACATTTATTGTGAAACATATTGTATATTTCTGCTCATTTAGTTTATACAAATTTATTTTAACTCGATTGCGAAACAAGTTCTTACAACTTATGTTAATCACTCTCGAGACCTCATTCCTGATGGAATCCATCGCCACGAGGGAGAGAGAAGAGGCAACGTGGAATTTAAATGCCTTGCCTAAGGACACAATCGTAACGGCTCCAGCAGGGCTCGAACTCCGGACCATTCGCACCTGAAGCAAACGCGCATCCACAGTGCTATCACGACTTCCACAAATGTATGCTCATTTGTTTGTCACATAAATAACTACATGTAGACATCCCAGTTCTATCTGGCATATACAGACCCCAGGTGCTCCACCAACCAATGTATTTGACATGAGTCACCTAGGAAAATCCTTCCACTTTTGCTAAACAACTTCCTCACTTTAATTAATTAACCATTTTGCATTTGAAGATAACATGTGGTCTATGGTTGTTTCACCATACATCTGATTTGCTACATACAGTACGCTGGTTTCACTGAGCACATAGAAAGACAGCTAGTGCCCAAGTCTGTAGACCTGACACCAACTAAAACCATGAGTCATGAGTACATTTCAAACAGGACAGATCACACATCTACCATCAGCAGGGACCCTATGCTTAAATTTCCACTTTTCCATGAAAGAAGTGTGTTTTAGTCTCACCAGTCTTTAACGAATATCAAATTATACAGAACGTTTGTTTTGGGATTTTGAGTTGCACAAACAGTATCGTAAAGTAAGTAGTGATTGTTCATTATAGTGCCACCCCTATCGAAAGGGCTAGCCTCTTATGAACAGCAGTACTTCCCAAATCCTATTTTTGCATGTCAGGTGCCAGGCTGATAGGCAATCAGTTTGATAGGCAATCAGTTACCATTATCTAACTAGCTGGCGGCTCACAAACCACCAATATCAGAATGAATTCCTGACGGTGTTCAAACCGTGCATCTCCCGCTCCGATGGCAGACGCTGTAACCACTAGACCACGGAGATATAGAGACTTCACAGTTCTATATGAACAGTCCCTTCAGGTACAGACAAGCACTCGGGTGGAACAACCTTCCATAAGCCAGCTCTCTATATGCCTCACTTCAAACAATTCAATACCAGTAGTTCGTCTTTGTTAGTTTGTTCGGGTTTTACGCCTGCATCAGCTCCATTTTGCCTATATCGCCGGCGGGCAGATTACCTAACACATTTCCTGGGCAGGCTCCAGTGGTTAAACTATAGTTGGTGAACCAACCTCTGTAAGAAACTGCCAACTTTTTCACATAAAAGACACGACCTGAGCGGGGCTCGAACCCATGACCATCAGTGAGGATAGGTTACAGTGGTATATAAGTCAGTGACCGTAACCACTCGACCATGGAGGCGGTCAGTTTATTATGTGTGGTTTAAAGACATACAAACAGCGTAGATCATATGGTGACTCTCCAGCTATTATTGGTGGAGGAACCCGGGTGCATGGTGACTCTCCAGCTATTATTGGTGGAGGAACCCGGGTGCATGGTGACTCTCCAGCTATTATTGGTGGAGGAACCTGGGTGCATGGTGACTCTCCAGCTATTATTGGTGGAGGAACCCGGGTGCACCTCCGAGCAGTATCTCAAACAAGGACGGGCACACAAGTAGAACCACCGACTCTCCGCAAGCCAGCTGGATGGACTCCTCACATTGACACCCCCTGTTTCGAACCTACAAACGTGTAGGGCAAGTGATTTGAAGTAAACAACCGTAACCACTGTGCAACTGAGGCCCCTATAATTGAATAGAATGAACCCCAATTGTACTCGAATCAACAGTGAGTCAGTCTAAAACGTCGGCAACGGTTACAATATACTGTGGATACTCCGTGGATACTCCATGGATACTCCGACTTACATTTTTGTTTTATCATTTGCTGAAACTTCCTTCTTTTTGTTAATCTTTGGAATGTGATACTGGAAAAAGGTAATAGCATTGTATAGCATTGTATAGCATTGCATAGCATTAATACCTCATGGGATATCATAGCAGCATTGGTTGTGGTGTGGTATCCGAAATGGCACATCAACTTTGAATGCTTTTATCTTGTTCTTAACACACCAAGTGACACATACGACAGCCTATTTTAGGAAAGTCAGGGCTCACGCTAGAGTGATTCGGGCGAAGTGGTCGCTTTATTTTCCGCCACTTCGCCGACAATAGACATCAGGGCGACATCCATTTCGCGTTATTTCTGGAGAACTTGAGTTGCATGATGCTTCATGATGAATGTAATAAGGCAATGCTGAAGGTGAAACTAAACGCGTTCAAATTTCGCAAAGGTAAGCAAACATATCTATACCATGTAAATGTACATATTTTCCTATTGTTCCCATAGTTTTTTTTATACAAATTTATTTTAGCTCGATTGCGAAACAAGTTCTTTCAACTTATATAAATCGCTCTCGAGACCTCATTCCTGATGGAATCCATCGCCACGAGGGAGAGAGGCAACGTGGAATTTAAATGCCTTGCCTAAGGACACAATCGTAACGGCTCCAGCGGGGCTCGAACTCCGGACCTTTCGCACCTGAAGCGAACGCGCATCCACTGCACTATCACGACTTCCACAATTGTTCCCATAGAGCCCCACAATGTAGTAATTCAATTCAATTCTGAACAATTTACTTTCTCCAGTGGAAACCCTGCTTAGTGTTGGTGTTGGGAATTGGTACTCAGATGTGTATGCAAATTGTTAAAGCAATACCTTTGACGGATTTTGATAAATAATAATATTTGAAATACTATAAAAGTCAATTTCACTGTCACTGGTATGGTGGACCTACTGTGGGTGTAAAGAATTAGTCCTTAGATGTGTATGCGAGGTTTTAAGGCAATACATTCGGTGGTGTTTGACATTTTTTTTACACATACCGGTATATAATTCTGAAATCTTGACTATTTTTGGCCACAATTCAAGTTCACTCTAGGGGATGGGGACTCACTGTGGGTGTAGAGAATTAGCCTTTGGTTGCGCATGGGACTTACTGTAGGTGTAGAGAATTAGCCTTCGGTTGTGCATGGGACTCACTGTGGGTGTAGAGAATTAGCCTTCGGTTGTGCATGGGACTTACTGTGGGTGTAGAGAATTAGCCTTCGGTTGTGCATGGGACTTACTGTGGGTGTAGAGAATTAGCCTTCGGTTGTGCATGGGACTTACTGTGGGTGTAGAGAATTAGCCTTCGGTTGCGCATGGGACTAACTGTGGGTGTAGAGAAGTACCCTTCGGTTGTGCATGGGACTCACTGTGGGTGTAGAGAATTAGCCTTCGGTTGTGCATGGGACTTACTGTGGGTGTAGAGAATTAGCCTTCGGTTGTGCATGGGACTTACTGTGGGTGTAGAGAATTAACCTTCGGTTGTGCATGGGACTCACTGTGGGTGTAGAGAATTAACCTTCGGTTGTGCATGGGACTTACTGTGGGTGTAGAGAATTAGCCTTCGGTTGTGCATGCAAAGTATCGAAGCAATTACTTTTCAGAAATGATGTTTGAGTTTTTCTTGACAGATAAATAATTTCTGAATCAGACACTTTTAGCCAAGTTCAAGGTCACTCTGGGGAGGCTTACTGTGGGCATAGAGAAATAGTCCCTGAATGTGTATGCAAAGTTTCAAAGTAATACCTTCGATGGTTTTGAGTTCTTTTTAGGCATAAATATTGTCTGAAATCCGACTATTTTTGGCTAAAATTCAGGTTATATATCACTCTTGAGGTGGGACTTGTTAGGGGGCAGGGAACAACCCCTAGAAACAGTATGCAAGTTATCAAAGCATTCCGTGATGGCTGTTTAGATATATTCCAGACGTAATTGTTGACGGTGGCTGCTTAGAAAAACTAAAAAAATACAAAAATTGTCAGATATTTGTCGGAAACGATTGCCGATTCCTTTCAGTGTCTCCATTTTTGTGATATCCTACCGGTGTGCCATTCAATATACTGCATATGTAGAAGAACATGGTAAGTATGTCCTCGTTTCTCATTTGATATAAAAGAGAGTGCAAACATCCAAATGTCAACTTGGTCATCTTATAGTGTTCTGTTGTGTGACACTGGCTTTTAAATTAAAGCATATGATATGCTTTCATTACGTTATATACTATTAAGTGCGCCATTTCTAATTCTAATTATATATCATCGCTGCATTTATCTACTAACATTGTGCACCAATTGAATACATATACAGTCAAACCTGTGTTAGTGGTCACCTCTATTAAGCAGCCAACCTGTATTAATTAAGCAGCCACTTTCCAGATTCCCAATATGTTGTTTTATAATACATTTGACCTCTATTAAGCAGCCACTTGTGCGAAGCAGCAACTTTCTGAGATTCACTTGGCTGGCTGTTTAAGACATAAGACAGGTTTGACTGTACCTGCACATACAAATTTCGCACACAAATGCCATCTTTATGAAAATTGATCACGATTGTGCACCTAAGCCACACTGGCTTATTCAATCACGCTAACCAAGTCATGTTTCCACGGTCATAGGTTCGAATCCAAGTCTTGGCATTACTCTACTAGCATGATTATAAACAGTTATTGTCTTATCAAAGATTGATCAATTTGTGCCCGAGGGCTTGAACCCGATTCATCAAATATCATAAATACCTGTTCTTTCGTCACATTTTCGGTGTTCAATCGGGTATCTCGCGGGGACCCGATTGGAGCAACAGATATCTAAAATACAAAATCTAGTCTTACAATGGTTATTGGTACTGAATTTACTATGGTTATTGGTACTGAACTACTATGGTTATTGGTACTGAATTGCTATGGTTATTGGTACTGAATTACTATGGTTATTGGTACTGAACTACTATGGTTATTGGTACTGAACTACTATGGTTATTGGTACTGAATTACTATGGTTATTGGTACTGAATTACTATGGTTATTGGTACTGAATTACTATGGTTATTGGTACTGAATTACTATGGTTATTGGTACTGAATTGCTATGGTTACCGTTATTGGTACTGAATTACTATGGTTATTGGTACTGAACTACTATGGTTATTGGTACTGAATTGCTATGGTTATTGGTACTGAATTACTATGGTTATTGGTACTGAACTACTATGGTTATTGGTACTGAACTACTATGGTTATTGGTACTGAATTACTATGGTTATTGGTACTGAATTACTATGGTTATTGGTACTGAATTACTATGGTTATTGGTACTGAATTACTATGGTTATTGGTACTGAATTGCTATGGTTACCGTTATTGGTACTGAATTACTATGGTTATTGGTACTGAACTACTATGGTTATTGGTACTGAATTGCTATGGTTATTGGTACTGAATTACTATGGTTATTGGTACTGAATTACTATGGTTATTGGTACTGAACTACTATGGTTATTGACACTGAATTACTATGGTTATTGGTACTGAATTGCTATGGTTATTGGTACTGAATTGCTACGGTTATTGGTACTGAATTACTATGGTTATTGGTACTGAATTGCTATGGTTATTGGTACTGAATTGCTATGGTTATTGGTACTGAATTACTATGGTTATTGGTACTGAATTACTACGGTTATTGGTACTGAATTGCTATGGTTATTGGTACTGAATTACTATGGTTATTGGTACTGAATTACTATGGTTATTGGTACTGAATTACTACGGTTATTGGAACTGAATTACTATGGTTATTGGTACTGAATTACTACATGCAAATCCTAAATAAATTACAGTATTGGTGGTAGAAACAGCTTGTTTATTACAGTATTGGTGGTAGAAACAGCTTGTTTATTACAGTATTGGTGGTAGAAACAGCTTGTTGGCAAATACCCGGTATGTACTTATAACACTTCCACAATTATTTATGTTAACCGTATTGATTGGGAGAGGGGGTGGTGGCGGAGCTGGGAAATGAAAATTGACAGCATTGGTGAGATTTAAATTTACAACTATACAGGCAACTGATTTGAAGTCAACAACCTTGACAACATGGCCATCAAGGATTTGCCAGGATTGTAAGTAGCAAAGAACTGAGACCATGGCAACCATCATGACAACTGCCATGACCATGGCAACCACCGAGACCATGACAACTGCCATGACCATGGCAACCACAGAGACCATGACAACTGCCAATACATTGGCAATCATCGAAACCAGGGCAATCACTGATGCACAATGAAGAAATTGTTAATACAGTCCATCATGTTCAAAATGAGGTGTCACAATGTCTAAACACGTCATGTATTGTACATGCAACAAGAGGTGTCACAATGTCTAAACACGTCATGTATTGTACATGCAACAAGACCAGTATTACACAATGTCTAAACACGTCATGTATTGTACATGCAACAAGACCAGTATTACACAATGCCTAAACACGTCATGTATTGTACATGCAACAAGACCAGTATTACACAATGTCTAAACACGTCATGTATTATACATGCAACAAGACCAGTATTACACAATGTCTAAACACGTCATGTATTGTACATGCAACAAGACCAGTATTACACAATGTCTAAACACGTCATGTATTGTACATGCAACAAGACCAGTATTACGCAAGTGTTTCAGTAAGGATATCAAACCTAACACATTACAATGTACTTGAAATATATATAATCTTATTGCAACTAGGATATACTTCCATACAACTTTCTTCATACTTTCCCTATCTTCGTGACAAATCAAAGCAGCAGAAAATCAATATGCATAAATCACTTTTAAGATTTTTTCTTAAAATTCCATTGATGGTTACAGATACAATCCCATTGATGGTTACAGATGCAATCCCATTGATGGTTACATATACAATCCCATTGATGGTTACAGATACAATCCCATTGATGGTTACATATACAATCCCATTGATGGTTACAGATACAATCCCATTGATGGTTACAGATACAATCCCATTGATGGTTACATATACAATCCCATTGATGGTTACATATACAATCCCATTGATGGTTACAGATACAATCCCATTGATGGTTACATATACAATCCCATTGATGGTTACATATACAATCCCATTGATGGTTACATATACAATCCCATTGATGGTTACAGATACAATCCCATTGATGGTTACATATACAATCCCATTGATGGTTACATATACAATCCCATTGATGGTTACATATCAATCCCATTGATGGTTACAGATACAATCCCATTGATGGTTACATATACAATCCCATTGATGGTTACAGATACAATCCCATTGATGGTTACAGATACAATCCCATTGATGGTTACAGATACAATCCCATTGATGGTTACAGATACAATCCCATTGATGGTTACATATACATGATGGTTACATATACAATCCCATTGATGGTTACATATACAATCCCATTGATGGTTACATATACAATCCCATTGATGGTTACAATACAATCCCATTGATGGTTACATATACAATCCCATTGATGGTTACAGATACAATCCCATTGATGGTTACATATACACAATCCCATTGATGGTTACAGATACAATCCCATTGATGGTTACAGATCTACAATCCCATTGATGGTTACATATACAATCCCATTGATGGTTACACAATCCCATTGATGGTTACATATACACAATCCCATTGATGGTTACAGATACAATCCCATTGATGGTTACATATACAATCCCATTGATGGTTACATATACAATCCCATTGATGGTTACATATCCCATTGACATCCATTGATGGTTACAGATTCAATCCCATTGATGGTTACATTACACAATCCCATTGATGGTTACAGATACAACAATCCCATTGATGGTTACATATACACAATCCCATTGATGGTTACATATACACAATCCCATTGATGGTTACATATACACAATCCCATTGATGGTTACATATTGATGGTTACAGATTCAATCCCATTGATGGTTACTATACACATCCCATTGATGGTTACATATACACAATCCCATTGATGGTTACATATACAATCCCATTGATGGTTACATATACACAATCCCATTGATGGTTACATATCAATCCCATTGATGGTTAATAACAATCCCATTGATGGTTACATATAACAATCCCATTGATGGTTACATATACAATCCCATTGATGGTTACATATACACAATCCCATTGATGGTTACATATACACAATCCCATTGATGGTTACATATACACAATCCCATTGATGGTTACATATACAACAATCCCATTGATGGTTACATATACAATCCCATTGATGGTTACATATACAATCCCATTGATGGTTACATATACAATCCCATTGATGGTTACATACACAATCCCATTGATGGTTACATACACAATCCCATTGATGGTTACATATACAATCCCATTGATGGTTACATATACACAATCCCATTGATGGTTACAGATGCAATCCCATTGATTGTTACAGATGCAATCCCATAGATTGCTCCAGATAATAAGAGTTTGGAAAGTTCTTACCAATGCAACTTCTTTGGAGGAACCAAACAACTGGAATTTCTTTGATCTGAACACTTTAGGAGGCGTCTTGCCAAATGTGACAAACGGAGAGGTTGGCGTCACCGGCATGTCTTTCTCCGAAACGGCATTCTCCTGACCAGTAAGCAAGGGGCTTGTCCCACCATTCAATTCCCCCAAAAGGAAGTTACATTTTCTAGGGGTCAGTGGGGCAGGACTCTCTGGAAGGGTTGAGCAGCGGTAGTATTTCTGAAAGCAATATACAGTGATCAATCATTTGGATGAATGCCGCCTGGGCAGAAGGGTGTAGCGAGGAAGATTCTCAGTATTAGGGAATGACCTATGAACCCTCGCAATAACTAACTAATTCAGTATTAGGGAATGACCTATGAACCCTCGCAATAACTAACTAATTCAGTATTAGGGAATGACCTATGAACCCTCGCAATAACTAACTAATTCAGTATTAGGTAATGACCTATGAACCCTCGCAATAACTAACTAATTCAGTATTAGGGAATGACCTATGAACCCTCGCAATAACTAACTAATTCAGTATTAGGAATGACCTATGAACCCTCGCAATAACTAACTAATTCAGTATTAGGGAATGACCTATGAACCCTCGCAATAACTAACTAATTCAGTATTAGGGAATGACCTATGAACCCTCGCAATAACTAACTAATTCAGTATTAGGGAATGACCTATGAACCCTCGCAATAACTAACTAATTCAGTATTAGGGAATGACCTATGAACCCTCGCAATAACTAACTAATTCAGTATTAGGTAATGACCTATGAACCCTCGCAATAACTAACTAATTCAGTATTAGGGAATGACCTATGAACCCTCGCAATAACTAACTAATTCAGTATTAGGGAATGACCTATGAACCCTCGCAATAACTAACTAATTCAGTATTGGGAATGACCTATGAACCCTCGCAATAACTAACTAATTCAGTATTAGGTAATGACTTATGAACCCTCGCAATAACTAACTAATTCAGTATTAGGGAATGACCTATGAACCCTCGCAATAACTAACTAATTCAGTATTAGGGAATGACCTATGAACCCTCGCAATAACTAACTAATTCAGTATTAGGTAATGACCTATGAACCCTCGCAATAACTAACTAATTCAGTATTAGGGAATGACCTATGAACCCTCGCAATAACTAACTAATTCAGTATTAGGGAATGACCTATGAACCCTCGCAATAACTAACTAATTCAGTATTAGGGAATGACCTATGAACCCTCGCAATAACTAACTAATTCAGTATTAGGGAATGACCTATGAACCCTCGCAATAACTAACTAATTCAGTATTAGGGAATGACCTATGAACCCTCGCAATAACTAACTAATTCAGTATTAGGGAATGACCTATGAACCCTCGCAATAACTAACTAATTCAGTATTAGGGAATGACCTATGAACCCTCGCAATAACTAACTAATTCAGTATTAGGGAATGACCTATGAACCCTCGCAATAACTAACTAATTCAGTATTAGGGAATGACCTATGAACCCTCGCAATAACTAACTAATTCAGTATTAGGGAATGACCTATGAACCCTCGCAATAACTAACTAATTCAGTATTAGGGAATGACCTATGAACCCTCGCAATAACTAACTAATTCAGTATTAGGTAATGACCTATGAACCCTCGCAATAACTAACTAATTCAGTATTAGGGAATGACTATGAACCCTCGCAATAACTAACTAATTCAGTATTAGGGAATGACCTATGAACCCTCGCAATAACTAACTAATTCAGTATTAGGAATGACTTATGAACCCTCGCAATAACTAATAATTCAGTATTAGGGAATGACCTATGAACCCTCGCAATAACTAACTAATTCAGTATTAGGGAATGACCTATGAACCCTCGCAATAACTAACTAATTCAGTATTAGGGAATGACCTATGAACCCTCGCAATAACTAACTAATTCAGTATTAGGGAATGACCTATGAACCCTCGCAATAACTAACTAATTCAGTATTAGGGAATGACCTATGAACCCTCGCAATAACTAACTAATTCAGTATTAGGGAATGACCTATGAACCCTCGCAATAACTAACTAATTCAGTATTAGGGAATGACCTATGAACCCTCGCAATAACTAACTAATTCAGTATTAGGGAATGACCTATGAACCCTCGCAATAACTAACTAATTCAGTATTAGGGAATGACCTATGAACCCTCGCAATAACTAACTAATTCAGTATTAGGTAATGACTTATGAACCCTCGCAATAACTATTCAGTTTAGGGATGACCTATGAACCCTCGCAATAACTAACTAATTCAGTATTAGGGAATGACCTATGAACCCTCGCAATAACTAACTAATTCAGTATTAGGGAATGACCTATGAACCCTCGCAATAACTAACTAATTCAGTATTAGGTAATGACCTATGAACCCTCGCAATAACTAACTAATTCAGTATTAGGTAATGACCTATGAACCCTCGCAATAACTAACTAATTCAGTATTAGGGAATGACCTATGAACCCTCGCAATAACTAACTAATTCAGTATTAGGGAATGACCTATGAACCCTCGCAATAACTAACTAATTCAGTATTAGGGAATGACCTATGAACCCTCGCAATAACTAACTAATTCAGTATTAGGGAATGACCTATGAACCCTCGCAATAACTAACTAATTCAGTATTAGGTAATGACTATGAACCCTCGCAATAACTACTAATTCAGTATTGGGAATGACCTATGAACCCTCGCAATAACTAACTAATTCAGTATTAGGGAATGACCTATGAACCCTCGCAATAACTAACTAATTCAGTATTAGGGAATGACCTATGAACCCTCGCAATAACTAACTAATTCAGTATTAGGGAATGACCTATGAACCCTCGCAATAACTAACTAATTCAGTATTAGGGAATGACCTATGAACCCTCGCAATAACTAACTAATTCAGTATTAGGTAATGACCTATGAACCCTCGCAATAACTAACTAATTCAGTATTAGGGAATGACCTATGAACCCTCGCAATAACTAACTAATTCAGTATTAGGGAATGACCTATGAACCCTCGCAATAACTAACTAATTCAGTATTAGGGAATGACCTATGAACCCTCGCAATAACTAACTAATTCAGTATTAGGGAATGACCTATGAACCCTCGCAATAACTAACTAATTCAGTATTAGGGAATGACCTATGAACCCTCGCAATAACTAACTAATTCAGTATTAGGTAATGACCTATGAACCCTCGCAATAACTAACTAATTCAGTATTAGGGAGACCTATGAACCCTCGCAATAACTAACTAATTCAGTATTAGGGAATGACCTATGATTTGGGTGTTGACCCTCGCAATAACTAACTAATTCAGTATTAGGGAATGACCTATGAACCCTCGCATAACTAACTAATTCAGTATTAGGGAATGACCTATGAACCCTCGCAATAACTAACTAATTCAGTATTAGGTAATGACCATGAACCCTCGCATAACTAACTAATTCAGTATTAGGTAATGACCTATGAACCCTCGCAATAACTAACTAATTCAGTATTAGGGAATGACCTATGACCCTCGCAATAACTAACTAATTCAGTATTAGGGAATGACCTATGAACCCTCGCAATAACTAACTAATTCAGTATTAGGGAATGACCTATGAACCCTCGCAATACTAACTAATTCAGTATTAGGGATGGACCTATGAACCCTCGCAATAACTAACTAATTCAGTATTAGGGAATGACCTATGAACCCTCGCAATACTAACTAATTCAGTATTAGGGAATGACCTATGAACCCTCGCAATAACTAACTATTCAGTATTAGGTAATGACTTATGTTTTGTTTGGGTGTTGTGTTTTTGTTTGGGTGTTGAACCCTCGCAATAACTAACTAATTCAGTATTAGGGAATGACCTATGAACCCTCGCAATAACTAACTAATTCAGTATTAGGGAATGACCTATGAACCCTCGCAATAACTAACTAATTCAGTATTAGGGAATGACCTATGAACCCTCGCAATAACTAACTAATTCAGTATTAGTAATGACTTATGAACCCTCGCATAACTAACTATTCAGTATTAGGTATGACTATGAACCCTCGCAATAACTACTAATTCAGTATTAGGTATGACTTATGAACCCTCGCAATAACACTATTCAGTATAGGGAATGACCTATGAACCTCGCAATAACTAACTATTCAGTATAGGTAATGACTTATGAACCCTCGCAATAACTAACTAATTCAGTATTAGGGAATGACCTATGAACCCTCACAATAACTAACTAATTCAGTATTAGGTAATGACTTATGAACCCTCGCAATAACTAACTAATTCAGTATTAGGGAATGACCTATGAACCCTCGCAATAACTAACTAATTCAGTATTAGGTAATGACTTATGAACCCTCGCAATAACTAACTAATTCAGTATTAGGGAATGACCTATGAACCCTCGCAATAACTAACTAATTCAGTATTAGGGAATGACCTATGAACCCTCGCAATAACTAACTAATTCAGTATTAGGGAATGACCTATGAACCCTCGCAATAACTAACTAATTCAGTATTAGGGAATGACCTATGAACCCTCGCAATAAATAACTAATTCAGTATTGCTATCTACAATTATGTTATTTTAATTGCATTACAACCTGAAATGTAATGAAAGATAGCTCACAGGGACTATGGCTATTACATCATGACTGGCCTACATGACCATAACCAACATGGACACTGACTGGCCTACATGAACCAAAACCAACATGGATACTGACTGGCCTACATGACCATAACCAACATGGACACTGACTGGCCTACATGAACCATAACCAACATGGACACTGACTGGTCTACATGAACCATAACCAACATGGACACTGACTGGTCTACATGAACCATAACAAACATGGATACTGACTGGTCTACATGAACCATAACCAATATGGACACTGACTGGCCTACATGAACCATAACCAACATGGACACTGACTGGTCTACATGAACCATAACCAACATGGACACTGACTGGCCTACATGAACCATAACCAACATGGACACTGACTGGCATACATGAACCATAACCAACATGGACACTGACTGGCCCACATGACCATAACCAACAGGGACACCTGACAGGCCTACATGAACCATAACCAACATGGACACTGACAGGCCTACATGAACCATAACCAACATGGACACTGACTGGCCTGCATGAACCATAACCAACATGGACACTGACTGGCCTACATGACCATAACCAACATGGACATCTGACTGGCCTACATGAATCATAACCAACATGGACACTGACTGGCCTACATGACCATAACCAACATGGACACCTGACTGGCCTACATGAACCATAACCAACATGGACACTGACTGGCCTACATGAACCATAACCAACATGGACACCTGACTGGACTACATGAACCATAACCAACATGGACACCTGACTGGCCTACATGAACCATAACCAACATGGACACTGACTGGCCTACATGATCATAACCAACATGTACACTGACTAGCCTATATGAACCATAACCAACATGGACACTGACTGGCCTACGTGAACCATAACCAACATGGACACCTGACTGGCCTACATGAACAATAACCAACATGGACACTGACTGGCCTGCATGAACCATAACCAATATGGACACTGACTGGCCTACATGACCATAACCAACATGGACACCTGACTGGCCTACATGACCATAACCAACATGGACACCTGACTGGCCTACATGAACCATAACCAACATGGACACCTGACTGGCCTACATGACCATAACCAACATGGACACCTGACTGGTCTACATGAACCATAACCAACATGGACACTGACTGGCCTACATGAACCATAACCAACATGGACACCTGACTGGCCTACATGAACCATAACCAACATGGACACTGACTGGCCTGCATGAACTATAACCAACATGGACACTGACTGGCCTACATGACCATAACCAACATGGACACCTGACTGGCCTACATGACCATAACCAACATGGACACCTGACTGGCCTACATGAACCATAACCAACATGGACACTGACTGGCATACATGACCATAACCAACATGGACACCTGACTGGCCTACATGACCATAACCAACATGGACACCTGACTGGTCTACATGAACCATAACCAACATGGACACTGACTGGCCTACATGAACCATAACCAACATGGACACTGACTGGCCTACATGAACCATAACCAACATGGACACTGACTGGCCTGCATGAACCATAACCAACATGGACACCTGACTGGCCTACATGAACCATAACCAACATGGACACCTGACTGGCCTACATGAACCATAACCAACATGGACACCTGACTGGCCTACATGACCATAACCAACATGGACACTGACTGGCCTACATGAACCATAACCAACATGGACACTGACTGGCCTACATGACCATAACCAACATGGACACCTGACTGGCCTACATGAACCATAACCAACATGGACATTGACTGGCCTGCATGAACCATAACCAACATGGACACTGACTGGCCTACATGACCATAACCAACATGGACACCTGACTGGCCTACATGAACCATAACCAACATGGACACTGACTGGCCTGCATGAACCATAACCAACATGGACACTGACTAGCCTACATGACCATAACCAACATGGACACCTGACTGGCCTACATGAACCATAACCAACATGGACACTGACTGGCCTACATGACCATAACCAACATGGACACCTGACTGGCCTACATGAACCATAACCAACATGGACACTGACTGGCCTACATGAACCATAACCAACATGGACACTGACTGGTCTGCATGAACCATAACCAACGTGGACACCTGACTGGCCTACATGAACCATAACCAACATGGACACCTGACTGGCCTACATGAACCATAACCAACATTGACACCTGACTGGCCTACATGACCATAACCAACATGGACACTGACTGGCCTACATGAACCATAACCAGCATGGACACTGACTGGCCTACATGACCATAACCAACATGGACACCTGACTGGCCTACATGAACCATAACCAACATGGACATTGACTGGCCTGCATGAACCATAACCAACATGGACACTGACTGGCCTACATGACCATAACCAACATGGACACCTGACTGGCCTACATGAACCATAACCAACATGGACACTGACTGGCCTGCATGAACCATAACCAACATGGACACTGACTGGCCTACATGACCATAACCAACATGGACACCTGACTGGCCTGCATGAACCATAACCAACATGGACACTGACTGGCCTGCATGAACCATAACCAACATGGACACCTGACTGGCCTACATGAACCATAACCAACATGGACACTGACTGGCCTACATGACCATAACCAACATGGACACCTGACTGGCCTACATGAACCATAACCAACATGGACACTGACTGGCCTGCATGAACCATAACCAACATGGACACCTGACTGGCCTACATGAACCCTAACCAACATGGACACTGAAAGGGCCTACATGAACCATAACCAACATAGACACCTGAATACATGCACCATAACCAACATGGACACCTGAATACATGCACCATAACCAACATGGACACTGACTGGCCTACATGACCATAACCAACATGGACACCTGACTGGCCTACATGAACCATAACCAACATGGACACTGACTGGCCTACATGACCATAACCAACATGGACACCTGACTGGCCTACATGAACCATAACCAACATGGACACTGACTGGCCTACATGAACCATAACCAACATGGATACTGACTACATGAACCATAACCAACATGGACACTGACTGACCTACATGGACCATGACCATAGACCAGTCTTCCCGAAATCCGTAGGACCGCCAGACATGTCAGACAAAAAATCCTTCGGTCAGACAAAATATATTGAAAGTTTAAGTGCATTTTAATCATTTGTCTGACCGGTGTCAGACAAACTCTGGCAAAGTTTCGTGAAGACTGATAGACACTGGCTTTACATAATGACATACTACCATTCATGTTACAACGTACACATACTTACCGATGCAAGCTTCTTCTTATTCCACAATCGAACAAACTGTTTGAAATGAGTCTTCAATTTTGGCGACGCCATTTCTCCTGCATTCTTACTCTTCTGTGTAAAGATAAAATAATTTACTACACACACACTGGTGGTCTACATGAACCAACACCTGAGAACCATCACCACCATCATCCTTAGTTTTATTCAGCTTTAACCAGTTGCCATGCTGAGTAAATAAAATCACATTTGCAAACAGCATAGATCCAGAATAGCCGCTGCGTAACTCCGTGTCTGATTAGGATCTATGTTATTTGCTATTCAACCAAGTGCTTTAGCTCCATTATCCGAATAGCAAACAGCAAAGAGGATTTTGAGTGATTTTATCTGCCGCTAGCATGCAAAGAGTTAATACCATTGCCCATGTTTCACATTCTATACGTATCCTAGTATTTGTGATTGTATTGGATTCAAGCTTGGACAGCGCTGAGCAGGTCTCTAGTTGCAGATGTCATCATTTATCTTCTTTTGTGCAATTTAAGCGGAGAATGTATACAGGTATAATAACAACAAAGAGGCCACAGAGGGGTATAAATACAGGTATAATAACAACAAAGAGGCCACAGAGGGGTATAAATACAGGTATAATAACAACAAAGAGGGTCACAGAGGGCCTAAATACAGGTATAATAACAACAGTGGGCCACAGAGGGGTATAAATACAGGTATAATAACAACAAAGAGGGTCACAGAGGGGCCCAAATACAGGTATAATAACAACAAAGAGGGCCACAGAGGGGCTACAGACGGATATGTAGTCCAGTGGTAACACGCTGGACTGGCAATCCAGGGATCGCAGGTTCGATCCCCCGTCTGACCATAATAAAATTAACAGTCTTTCAGATGGGACGTTAAACCGAGGTCTCGTGTCGGTTCTTTACACCGTGCACGTAAAAGAACCAGAAGAGATTCTGGAATGGGTCTCTGTCTGTATCATGCACTATCCTCCAAAATCTAAAATAACTAATCTCTTCAGGAGGCGTCGCTCATATGGGCAACCGGTAGCGACGATAAATAAACGTAAAACACACAGAGGGGCTAAATACAGGTATAATAACAACAAAGAGGGGCCTAAATACAGGTATAATAACAACAAAGAGGGGCCTAAATACAGGTATAATAACAACAAAGAGGGGCCTAAATACAGGTATAATAACAACAAAGAGGGGCCTAAATACAGGTATAATAACAACAAAGAGGGCCACAGAGGGACATAAATCGATCACCCATTAATATTCAAGTATGAATCCAGGATCACAAGTTGAGCAAATCCACTAGGAAGTGCTACATGCCAAATATCTGTTTAATATATGTCGAGAACCAAACTGATATATTCCTATTGAGAAAATCGAAACCGTTTCTGAGTGTTTATTTATTTTATACAAATTAATTTTAGCTAGTTCTTACAACTTATATTAAGCACTCTCGAGACCTCATTCCTATTGGAATCCATCGTCACGAGGGAGAGAGAGGCATGTGGAATTTAAATGCCTTGCCCAAGGGTACAGCAGGGTTCATTCTAGGTCAGAATTTTTGGGAGAAGTGAGAAAGCGTGTGATCGCTTCCTTAAATGGTATTCTTTAATATACTTCTGCAAAATATGGTTAAAATGCACAGTACAACCATTAAATACAACATTTGAATAGAAGGAGTGCTTTATAATGGGCCAGTGTATTTTACTAGACAAAATTTTGTTTGAAAATCGTAAAAACCAAAAAAAAAAAATTTTAGGGAGAAGTGGGGCCCCCAGAGGGCGAAGTCACGGTCCCTAGGGCGACTATTTCACACACATCGCCCTCTAGAATGATCCCTTGTACAGTCGTAACGGACACAGCGGGGCGCAAACTCTGGGCCTATCGCACCTCAAGCGAACGCGCTTCCACTACTTCCGTTAGCAATTTTAATAACACATACCAAAAATTATATACAGTTAAACCTGTCTTAAGCAACCAGTCAAGGGAAGTCGTGATAGCGCAGTGGATGCGCGTTTGCTTCAGGTGCGAAAGGTCCGGAGTTTGAACCCCACTGAAGCCGTTACGACTGCCCTAAGGCTTAGGCAAGGCATTTAAATTCCATGTTGCCTCTTCTCTCTCTCATGGCGATGGATTCCATCAGGAATGAGGTCTCGAGAGTGATTAATATAAGTTGTAAGAACTTGTTTCGCAATCGAGCGAAAATAAAGTTGTATAAACTATAAGGGTATCAACTATAAGGGAATTACAGATAGTGACTGTTTAATATAGAGCAAATGCATAATAATAGAGGTGACCACTAACACAGTTGTATTTCTTTGATATTATGAATTGGTACTGAGAAACGGAGCTACGGAGTGAAGGGAATGAAACACGACTCCTACTCAGCATTGTATGTTTCAAGTTCTACATTAAAATATCTTGGATTTCCATACTGAACCACTAGGGTAATACTGAACCGGTAATACTGAACCACTCGGGTAACTACTGAACCACTCGGGTAATACTGAACCACTAGGGTAATACTGAACCACTCGGGTAATACTCGACCACTCGGGTAATACTCAACCACTAGGGTAATACTGAACCGCTCGGGTAATACTGAACCACTCGGGTAATACTGAACCACTAGGGTAATACTGAACCACTAGTGTAATACTGAACCACTAGGGTAATACTGAACCACTAGTGTAATACTGAACCACTATAGTATGGTAATACTGAACCACTAGGGTAATACTGAACCACTAGTGTAATACTGAACCACTCTGGTAATACTGAACCACTAGGGTAATATTGAACCACTCGGGTAATACTGAACCACTAGGGTAATACTGAACCACTATGGTAATACTGAACCACTCGGGTAATACTGAACCACTCGGGTAATACTCAACCACTAGGGTAATACTCAACCACTAGGGTAATACTGAACCACTAGGGTAATACTCAACCACTAGGGTAATACTGAACCACTAGGGTAATACTCAACCACTAGGGTAATACTCAACCACTCGGGTAATACTGAACCACTAGTGTAATACTGAACCACTAGGGTAATACTGAACCACTAGGGTAATACTGAACCACTCGGGTAATACTGAAACACTCAGGTAATACTGAAACACTCGGGTAATACTGAACCGCTAGGGTAATACTGAAACACTCGGGTAATACTGAACCACTAGGGTAATACTGAACCACTAGGGTAATACTGAACCACTCGGGTAATACTGAACCACTAGTGTAATACTGAACCACTAGGGTAATACTGAACCACTAGGGTAATACTGAACCACTAGGGTAATACTGAACCACTCGGGTAATACTGAAACACTCAGGTAATACTGAAACACTCGGGTAATACTGAACCGCTAGGGTAATACTGAAACACTCGGGTAATACTGAACCACTAGGGTAATACTGAACCACTCGGGTAATACTGAACCACTAGTGTAATACTGAACCACTAGGGTAATACTGAAACACTCGGGTAATACTGAAACACCAAAAATGTTACAGAAGACTTCTTCTCCCAAGTTCCTCTCCAGCGTGACGCTGATGGTACATGCACGTTTCACTTACCTCTTCATACAGCCACATCTTGAACTCTGCTTGCTTTCCCAGAAAGTCATCCATAGATATCTGATCTGGTAATATAATGTATTATGCTATAGTCCACTCATTTCATACATGTACTGTGTTATAAATGCTATAGTCCACTCATGTCATACATGTACTGTGTTATAAATGCTATATTCCACTAAGAGTTTCAAACAAGGCACAAATAAATATATTTAAGGATAGTATGATCTTATTTTGGAAGATGAAGTGATATGTGTACTCTACTTACACGTTACTCAGCATGCTCTCTGCCCTTCTACTTTAAAAAGACAGTAAAACTGTTGCAAAGTTCTGAAAGATTTTTCCTCCAATAGAAATTGAGGTTTAATTTGACAAGATTAAAAACATCACTAAATAATTATGAAAATCGAACAATAACTGTATTAACACTTACGGATATTTTAATATGGTAGTGTTTGGATAATGGCGAACATTTTGGGCACCGCGACATCTTCAGTCTTTTGTGAAATATCGTGCATATGACAGTGTTCCATTGTTAATTACAAAATCCGTCGTATCAGTTTAAAAGATACAAAGTTTTACAAAGGGTGATAGGTCTTAGTGGGGATTTGGAACTGAACACAGACTAAAACTGCCTGTTTAGTGCTGTGGCTTTAGCAGATTCTTCATGGTGAAACTTGTTTTACTTGGTGAAACATATATATCTGTATGTATATATCAATTTGGAATTTTTGGAGAAAAATGTACTTTTTAGCGATTGGTTCTGGTATTGCTTATCCCCAGGTAAAAATCGCTGTGTATATATATGTATAGTTCAGGATCTTTATTAGTTCTAATGCAAAAAACGAGAACTTTGACCAGCAGTCAATTTTAGTAGTACTTTGATAGGAAGACACGATATTGTTACGGAGCGTATATCGCCTCTCGAGCTTGATAGTGGGGCACATGTGTGGGTATTATAACAAGGTTTATGCACATCTGTCGACAGTAAGTTTATATTTGAGTGAAAACAAAGTTACTAAATAAACATGCAATAAGAATAATTATTAAGTTTATAGTAACTTTAAATTGCATCAAAATTATTACAGAGGAGTAATTACTTTTTTCTGTTTTTTTCCTTTGTTCTTTCTCTTTTCGTTTCTCTCTCTTAATAGAGATTTTTGCAAATGCCTTTTGTCGTTTACTGGCTTTATTGATATCCTGGTCTTCATCTTCTGAAAAATGAATGCAACTTGTTAATTATTACCAACAGTAAGTTATTGACATTGCTTCAAGAAAAGAAAACAATTAGTACAGCATTGTGACATCATAGATTTGTGTGTTAGATTTAACTTTAGCTGCCAACAGATTAAGCTGCCAATCCGCTGCGCATTATTTAAGCAGCCAGTTTCCAGATTCACAATATGTTGTTTTATTATGCATTTGCCCTATATTAAGCAGCCACTATCTGTAATTCCCTTATAGTTTATACAAATTTATTTTCGCTCGATTGCGAAACAAGTTATTACTACTTATATTAATCACTCTCGAGACATCATTCCTGATGTAATCCATCACCACGAGGGAGAGCGAAGAGGCGATGTGAAAATGAAATGCATTGCTTGCCTAAGGGCACAATCGCAACAGCTCCAGTGAGGCTCGAACTCCCGGCCTTTTGCACATGAAGTGAACGAGCTACCACGAGTTCCAGCTGGATGTATCGTTGAAGGCAGTACCAAGACCAATATGGTGTACACGTAGCTAGGCTATGTAATAATATCTGAAGTGAAGTTTGTATTACCGGTGCATGTACTAGTAATTGTATGCTAAACATACAAATTGTATGCAACTCTGAGGCTGTGCTGACTTAACTAGAACTTTGATGAGGCCAAAGGGTATGTGTATGTGCAGCAATATATGTACACTACTGTCACTACAACTGCATTTTTTAAAAACTGTAAAACGGCATACCTGATTAATATTACAAATGTATTTACTGATGCTGTATGAAGAGTTAGACATACCAGATTCTGAAGCTGTGTTTTCCGATGCTGTACCCAGACACTCATCATCTTCTTTAGCTATATCCAACAGATCATCCAGTGAGCTGGATAAACCATGGTGCCTCTTCTGTAAACCTGTACCAACATCTAATGAAGCCTGATCAACATCACGCTTCTTGGATCTGAAAGGTGTCAAGATGTATTTGAGGCTGTATGTTTAATTGCCAATATTACAAAATCCTTGCCACAACCACCACCGGACACACTATACAGTAGAGTAACACCTGTATGTCAACCTTTGGAATTGTTATTTTCCAAAATACACATTGGCCAAACTTTATGCACAAAATAGTTATACCCTACTTGGACTTGGCAAAAACAACCCAGACCAAAATGGCCTACATCAGATTTTAATAAATCTATATTATCAATTCTGAATTACATGAATAACAGGGCTCACGCTAGAGGGCGATTCTGAATTACATGAATAAATGTAAACGTTAGTTCATTTAGTGTCAGATTTTCATGCTAAAATGCATTATGGTTAAAAATCAATTAATGCATTTGCTAATAATCTTCACCAATAAGACCTATATGTAAGTGGCCCATTATAACGACAGGGATAAATATTACTTTATATATTTATTTCAACAAAATTACAATGAACATGTAGAACACAATTGCCATATTAGAAACATAGACAAACGTCCGAGGCAAGGTAAACTTTTTCATTCCTATTTACTAGGACGTTATTATCGAAAACTAGACTAAAATTGATGAAATATTAAACTGATTTAAACCAGTCAGATCGCTACCTGGATTTGCAAGCTTGCTATCCAATTTCTAATTGTTGTCCTCCAGTTCACTACATGGGTCCCAGGGCTTATTCTAAGGTCAGAATTGTGTTTTGGTGTTATTTAATAAATTTCAATAAAATAGGGTTAGTTTATACAAATTTATTTCAGCTCGATTGCGAAGCAAGTTCTTATAATTTATATGAATCACAGGGTTCATTCTAGGTCAGAATTTTTGGGAGAAGTGAGAAAGCGCGTGATCGCTTCCTTAAATGGTGTTCTTTAATATACTTCTGCAAAAATAGCAAAATAGGTTTAAAATGCACAGTACAACCAATAAATACAACATTTGAATAGAAGGAGTGCTTTATAATGGGCCAATCTTACTAGACAACATTTTGTTTGCAAATCGTAAAAACCAAAATATAATTTTTTTTAGGGAGAAGTGGGGCCCCCAGAGGGCGAAGTCAGGGTCCCTAGGGCGACAATTTCGCCCACATCGCCCTCTAGAATGATCCCTGGAATCACTCTCGAGACCTCAATCCTGATGGAATCCATCGCCACAAGGGAGAGAGAAGAGGCATGTGGAACTTAAATGCCTTGCCTAAGGTCAGGGCGTTCACTAGACTTTGATAGTCAAGAGTCAATGACCCTTGAGGTCAAAATCTCGAGTCAAGTTGGATTTTTCAAAATTCAAGAGTCAAACTGGACTTTTCAAGAGTCAATATGTATATTGGTACTTTCCGTACAAATAACCTTTCCCCAACCATATAATAAATATTAATCACTCTCGAGACCTCATTCCTGATAGAATCCATTGCCACGAGAGAGAGAGAAGAGGCAATGTGGAATTTAATTTAAATGCCTTGCCTAAGGGCACAATCGTAATGGCTCCAGCGGGGCTCGAACTCCGGGCCTTTCGCACATGAAGCGAACATGCTACAACCCAACTGAGCAAAATAGGGTTAAAATACACAGCATGAGTACTATAACCATCAAATACAACATTTTAATATATGCCCAAGTCACCCTCTAGAATGAGCCCTGTTTCCTACCTGGGATTTTATGTTATGTTATATTTCGGGTTTTACGCATGCATCAGCACCATTTTGGGCTATATCGCAGGCGGGCAGTTTACCTAACAACACCTTTCCTGGGCAGGCTCCAACGGTTAACCAGTACTTGGGTGCACCAACCTCCATAAGAAACTGCCAACTTTTTCATATAAATGAGACACGGTCTGACCAGTGACCATCAGTGATGATAGGTTACAGTGGTATACAAGTCAGCGACCTTAACCACTCGACCACGGATACCGGTGAGATTAAACTATTCTAATAACGGACGTAATTCTGGTTGTCGGACTACCTGGGATTTATCTTCTTATTTCTCTAATTCACACGAAAATTATGGATTGATATATACATGTACGGTACACAAGCATATACATGCACGGTACACAAGCATATACATGCACGGTACACAAGCATATACATGCACGGTACACAAACATATACATGTACGGTACACAAGCATATACATGTACGGTACACAAGCATATACATGCACGGTACACAAGCATATACATGTACGGTACACAAGCATATACATGCGCGGTACACAAGCATATACATGCACGGTACACAAGCATATACATGTATGGTACACAATCATATACATGCACGGTACACAAGCATATACATGCACGGTACACAAGCATATTGACCCACTCTGGTTTGAAAATAAACATTCTATATTCTAAATTTAACAATTTCAGATTTGTTTGGTGAGCCGCAACTTATTGGATTCACATGTGAGTGAAATTGTGGTTAATTTTAAAAGATGTTACGCAATCTGAGCTTAGTCAAGCGTATTAAATGCAAGAATGATCACTTTCTTCTTCTCTGTTAATGGCTAACAGTCAATAATTGAGCTATTATGGCCATGCGTGGGGTTAGAAAAGTGAGCTACCAGGCCTCCTCAGCTACTATAATTCTCCGACCCTTGGGGGACTCCTGGTAGTACAGGTGCCGAAGTAGATGTCACCCCATCAATAACAACTTGTTGCGTTCTATGACCTAAGAAAGCTTTCACCCAAGAAAGAGCACTACCCCCGATGCCATAGTGAGCTAGCTTATGCTGTAATCTACCATGATGGACCACATCAAACGTCTAAAAAGACTAAAATCCATTATGGCGACATCCACTTGGCCCAGAACTTACTTACTTAGTAGTTCTAAGTTATTGTTGTGTATTTTTCCATGTGAAAGGCTATCACATGTTTGATCGTTGCCTCGTATGACGATGGGCTGACTAGGATAGCCAAAGACTGCCTGATGAGAGACCTCTTTTATACATGACAGATACTTGGAACAACTGACGTGAATTATATCTACTACTTACCAATAGTAAGTTCATTTATTATTGCTATATTGTTATTATATCATATATAGCTATCTATGTGCAAGGATGGGTGTCAGTGGTTTCGTATAATTACTTCTTCGTATACAAGGCAATATAGAGTGAAACATTGTGGTGGATTCGTCTAATAGTATATTATCACACCTACGCCAATTAGGAGATGGGCTGTTGACAAATTAATCAATTACTGGAGAATATATTATTTTTCACACCTTGATTGGTCGGCTCAAACATTTGTGATGCTGGCTTGTATATTGTATAGATAAACACCGTAAATTTCATTGTCATTGTATTAATCTATGTACATACCTTTTTTATGTAATTTTATGTCATTGTAAATAATTTAATGCTTTGATGTACAATAAATATATTATTTTAATGACTGTCTACGATTTATTTATTCTCCCCTATTCACTTTAATTAATCTTGATTAGTGGCCTGAAACCTAGATAGGTGCCTGAAACTCCTGGTATGGCAAACACACGGCTACATAGTCCCATTCATAATTGTGTCTAATTACCTAATAATAGCATTATTATAATGGGCCTGTATAGTGCAGTACTATTAAACTGTTAAATCAATTATACGATCCTGTGATTATACGAATGCACTAGTATACGAAACTACCATTAGAGGAACAAGGGATTATACGAAACCACCTGAATTCGCAAGGATAACTGAACATTGTTAGTATTACTATTAGTAAAACAAATATGTACAACATTCAGTCAGTCAAACCTTAGCGGGCCGAAAACCAGTACGCAAATGGCATGTTGTAATTTAGTTTCTGTTATTATTTAATACTATATGGACATGATCAGTTTGATCACAACGTGCGCCATGTTGGTCATAACGTGCGCCGTTTCGGTCAGTCCGTGAGACTTTTGACGAAAATAACTCGGACCCTCACTGGCCTCAGGCGTTGAACCAAACACAATATTCCGTAAATGGGACATTTATTTTCTGGATTATCAAATTTTACAAAAGGTCAAAATGATTGTTCACTCTACCTAAACAGATCCATGTTGATCAAAGAAATAGAATATTTAAACTGAAGTTAAATTTTGCGCCATTTGAAAACCCGGAAGTAAATTTTGCAGTATTTCGGTGTATGCGAATATGTGTTTGTGATAATCATAACTTGTTTAGGTCACGTACCACTATTGAATTACATATTGCTAAAAAGAAACTATCTATCTTCCTTTAATGTAAAACACCTGGAAACAGGAATTAGTGGGTATACTATTTTAAATAAACAATAATATTCCTTAATTAGAATATCAAAAATTTTCAATTAATATTTTATATAGGAACTTACGAGTCTGCTTGGTCGAGTGGTCGAATGATGGTCATTTCGGACCATGGTCAAGCACGTCATTGTTGGAACACACCTTCCACAGCTATCACCAGGGCGGCTTTCGGAGACAGTGATAAAATGATGATATCTGATAGAGCTGTCTTTAACCAGCATTTTTTTCACACAAAAACATTTCTCCCATCTGTCAATGTGGTCTTCCTGAGAGTAATCATCATTTCTTCATTTGAATGTATCTACTACAATGACATCAGAGTTCGTCTCTCTTAGCAACTACTTCTAAATATTGTAGCATAACACTATACACTCTATTACACGGAGACATAGAATCTTTTTTTCTTCCAAATTTTATTTCCTGATCAATATACATAATAATTACGCATATCCAAAACATGTACATGTAATGAAAACAACACAACAATGTTTGCTCCTACCATTGAACTATCCGAATGAATATATCATGTTCCTCCATCTATCCGTTCTCACATCTTCCGAGTTAATCTCAATTTAAACTTTCTCATTTAATTACTATATATATTTCTTAATCTCGTTATAGTATTGATATTATAATTTACAGTTCATGTTTAAAGCATATACTTATCTTTTATTCAATTGAAATTAATAGTTCAGACATGATTAAAACGTGGTCATATTACAATAAGTATCTAATTAGACCTCTATAAGCCATAGCTTTCAGTCCAAATCCATGTTCATATATGTATGCACATTTTGTGTAAAATGTATATTTGTGTATGTTATGTCTTTGCTTGAAATAAACTGCTTACACTACGTTAAATTCTATATTCTAGGGAAGGTAACCCCAGATGTAATAACTTTAATGACTAATATTGGAAATTAGTTATGTTGCTCTCCTTTGTACACTTTCAATATGTATATATACACATATGCACATATATATGTGTGCTGCCTTTTAGGTGTGGTGATCATACAGTGCTTGTTTTAAATATATTTATTTATCAGGATACATGTAATATACATTTAGAAATATACAGAAACATACATTTATATCGTGATTTGTGGATTGAACTGAAAGCTTGTATATTGTGGGTGTAGTCATACAAACGATTTGCATAGATGAAGAAATATTATGTTGACTATATATATGTACTCGAAGGATATGAAGAGTATGCCCAAATTATTGTTTGTCAGTGCTATGTTGGATATGTAATGTGCACGAGAGTTGTTTGTGGACTAAGACTCCAATATCCTTTTCTTCATCTACATGTTGTATTTGTTCTCGTATATTGTTTTTATCTTTCATGAAGTAATTATCAATGGTTTAACTCTTGCATACAGTATACCAATCCTTTTGCACGTCTTTGTATTGAAATCAAGTCCCAGATATTTGACCAATCGCTAAAATTGGTGTTGGTATGCTGAAGTATTGCCGTGTCTTCTACAGAGTGCGGTAAGGTGTTGTGTCACCAACAAACAGCTTAACTGTTTCAGCTATCTCGGGCAGATCATTTATGAAAATCAAGAACAGCGTTGGTCCTAATATACTGCCTTGTGGAACACCACTGTATTCTTTTTTGTGAGCGTCAATATGTTAAGACCAGCTTCTTAGCCAAGACTTGACTGCACGTGGTTAATGAGATCGTTTCAGAGATTGTTCAGGTAAACAGAAATTGAGTGGTACTGGGCTCGAGAATACTTACACCTAAACATGTCATGATTATTAAAAGTTAAAACATCTCAATGAGTTAAAAGAATAAAAACGTCTTCAGTGCTAAAAGGTTAAAAAACAAGAAATACATTTACATGATGGATGGATGGGGTATCCCGAAACTGCTCTGACTTGTACATGTACATAGTTATGAAGGCCATTCCCAAGATGAAATGTTCGAAGTGAAAAGGAATAAGAATGGTACTGAGTTCGGTTAATATGATATTAAGCAGTTGGGATTCGTGGTACGGGTAGGGCGAGTGTGGTCTATTTGCACAAAGTTGCTTCTGAAGGACACTGGTGCAGGATTGTAGGATATTGTATTCTAAAGCGTGCCCGTTTATTTAGCGTTTGTGTGTCACTGTTTGTGTAGTTATTGTTGCTGCAGTCCTAATGTTCTGCTGATCTGTTTACTTTTCTATTTTCTGTGTGAGGAAACGACCCAAGGACGATTTGACAACTGCTTCGTTTTACGCTGTTGACTTGGAAGAATCCAATATATTGCGTATCTGTATCAAATTTAGTGTTCTTTGAGGACTAGGACACAACGATCCAAATTGCTTGTGTATATTTTTAGCTTAATCATTATATTTTATCATTTTTATTGCATTCTAAATATTCAATGTACAATACAAAACAAATGAACACAATTGCTTAATGATGTATGATATACATGTACTATCCATGGCATTGTTCCTGACCTGATCGTGGTGCCATCCAGCAAATAAGCATGCATACGCAACTAAAATCATCATTGGGCAAGTGGAGTTACTCTGTAAAATACTGGAAAGTCAATCAATCCACAATTGAGTTAATCCCCTTATCTTGATTATAAGTGACGAGGAAGAACTGGAAATACACTGAGGATATGAGGCACTCGCCTCTGTTAGAATCTGGCAAGAAACGACAGGTATAGGAAACATGGACTAATATTGTGTATTTCCAGTTCTCTCCCGCTGTGCATCTGTGCATGTTTACAGATACAGGTACTTCGTATGTGCAGTGTGGAGTTTCTCTTAGCATGACAAGGATCTCAGTAGTAATCTCAGACGGATCACGCTGGACTGGTAATCCAGGGATCGCAGGTTTGATCCCCCGTCTTACCCTAATAAAATTAACAGTCTTTCAGATGGGACGTTAAACCGAGGTCTCGTGTTGGTGCTTTACACCGTGCACGTAACAGAGTCAGAGGAGATTCTGGAATGGGTCTCTGTCTGTATCATTGCACTATCTAAATCTAAAATGACCAATCTCTTCAGGAGGCGGCGCTCATTTGGGCAACCGGTAGCGACTATAAATAAACGTAAAACACATACACACATAGTAATCTCATGGTCAACGTGAGAAGACTGGCTGAAAACGAGAGTGTTGGTGTTTAATACCTGGCATTAGTAGTTTGTGCCTTAACACATCCACGACTTCAGTAACATGACTTCCGGTCAGCGTTGTATTTATATGTTTGATATTTGCGATACTGTTAGTTAGTACAGACGGATCTGTAGTCCAGTGGTAACACGCTGGATGGTAATCCAGGGACCGCCGGTTCGTTCCCATGTCTGACCCTAATAAAATTAACAGTCTTTCAGATGGGACGTTAAACCGAGGTCTCGTGTCGGTGCTTTACATCGTGCACATAAAAAAACCAGGAATGGGTCTCTGTCTGTATCATGCACTATCCTCCACAAATCTAAAATGACTAATCTCTTCAGGAGGCGTCGCTCATATGGGCAACCGGTAGCGACGATAAATAAACGTAAAACACACAGATATATTGTGTTGACTAGAGAACAGCATTCCCGAGAGATGTAAACCCATGTGCATGTATTTGACTGGACAGGATAACTGGAAATGTTATTGGTGGATTTTGATGAAACAGAATATATGGAACGTTGGTCTACGTGGAAGATTCGATTTGCGAGAAATCGGTCAATGCATGTGGTCAGCGATATTAAACATGGTAGTATCCAAGATGTTCTTTGAACAATTATTGACACACTAGCGTATGCATGTCACCAAAATAATGATCACAATACCTCTAAAATCCAACGATTATGCACTGACACTACATGTACCTACTGAGCTGAGCTTGGGGTTAATTTTGGCGAGGGAGAAGAAAGGCGCCAATTTAAGACATCGCCAATACAAAACTCGAAAAAAGCTTAAATACTCATTTAAATTAAATTTAAATTCAGTATTAAACAAATGTTTTTCAACAGTTTGTTCCACTGAAAGTTTAAATCTTCGCCGATCTTTCTGAGTACCAAGACTGATATCAACTATACACGTATATTCACAATTTGGTAATTGTTTATTTTCAATTAGAACAGTATAAGTGTATGTATATAAATATATTATTTAAGAAATATGCAACCTAAAACAAGAAGAGACACTATGTCTGTATGCCACTCATCTGAGACAACACGGTAGCAGCTAGGATTATAATTCCATATATACAATATATATGTATGCACATTTACGGACGGATCTGTAGTCCAGTGGTTAACACGTTGGACTGGTAATCCAGGGATCGCAGGTTCGACCCCCCTCCGTCTGACTTCAATAAAATTAATAGTCTTTCAGATGGGACATTAAACCGAGGTATTGTGTCGCTGCTTTACACCGTGCACGTAAAAGAACCATAGGAGACTCTGGAATGGGTATCATGCACTATCCTCCAAAATCTAAAATGACTAATCTCTTCAGAAGGCATCGTTCATATGGGCAACCGGTAGCGACTATACATAAACGTAAATCACACGCACATTTACAGAGTATATATACGTTCCGACGGAGATGCGCCGTCGACTACAGTAACATCATATACACGTGGCTCTCATTGTTCTCATGTTAAATGATGTTCATGAATTCCACGGAATTATAGAACACGTGGATACGTAAAAAGCAATTGGGGGCATTAGACAAGGACTGTTTTTAGGCCTTACATTCAAACAGTGAGAACTTCTGTACATTTAGGAATTAACTTTGGACCATAGTGAAACTGATGGAATTAAAATTACTTGGATATAAGTATACTATCATTTAGATTATTACATTATATGTGTTGGAGTTATATAGTGTCGTTTATAATTACAATATTTAAAGTGTTGATGTGGTAGAGCAATGGGGCAAACAAAGATAACTTATATTACAAGTTACAATAATATAACAGGTGGTTAGGGTAGGAACAGTAGAAACAAGGACTTCCAACTAAAAGGACCACCCCAATATACAGTTTGGGATAAATCCAAGAAAGGTATCGTAATGGAAAACCAACAATGTCTCTCATTAACATGAAATAATGACCCAGTTTTCAGTGCAATCATAAAGCTGGAAATTCTGAAGTTTGATCAAATTCTGCACATTACTTTTTATAGATATCTTCACTTCTTATCTACCAACATGTAACAATCTGCCATATTATTTCTTGTTCATATAGAATACTCTGTAACACTGGTGTAATACACCAACTTTTCTCTGTAACACAGGTGTAATACACCCACCTTTCTCTGTAACACAGGTGTAATACACCCACTTTTCTATGTAACACAGGTGTAATACACCCTCTTTTCTCTGTAACACAGGTGTACTACACCACCTTTTCTCTGTAACACAGGTGTAATACACCCACTTTTCTCAAGGTTTAAACAAGCTTTTTCAGCAATATGAAAATACGGAAGTTATTGTATTTAAGAATCCAAACAAAAGACCAATATTTCTTGTTCATTTGTTATGTTCGATTTTATGGCACAACATAGGCTATCATGTGCCAAGCAGAACCGAACAGTTTGCTTTCACATCTCATTTGCATCCTGTGAAGAATATGAGTTATGGAATCAAAACTGTCAAGAGTTGCTTGTATCACAGAGAAGGTATCAAACCCAAATAAAGGGATCCTATGAGTTGAACATTTTACAGACTGACTTAGTTAATACAATTCCAGAATCACATAGATCACATAGATTACACAATTCCGACAGGTTTTCGAGACAACCATCCTAATACCAACTCCGGAGACTATGCTCCGATAAATATATAAAGCGACAGTAAAAGACAACAAAACCGTTCTACATAATAAAATCACAGTTTGTGAATGGTCAGGTAGTGAGGAACCACTTGGCAAACCCAAGTAAAGGCCAAGGATGCTCTAAAACAGAAAGCTTTTGACGTTATTACTACAGGAGCTTGAAATTATATTCATAATACTGCAAATAGTGTATAGGGTTCATAGGCTATAGGCAGGTCAGTGGCATAGTGGTTAACACATTGGACTACGAATCCAGGGATTACAGGTTTGATCCCCCATCTGACACTAATAATATTAACAGTCTCTCAGATGCGACTATAAACCAAGGTATCATGTATCAGAGATATGAGAAAAACGGTCATGCGTGACCCAACTAGTAATGCTAGTCAATGACTTGGTTACCTCTGTCTACAATAAGCATCAGGTAGATCTCATCCTATTAGACTTCAGTAAGGCTTTCGATAAGGTCAATCACGAGAAAGTACTACTAAAAATGCATGAATATGGAGTCAGAGGTCAAACATTAAGATGGATTAAGAGTTTTCTAGATAATATACTCCAGTCAGTTGTCCTTAATGGTATTAGTTCAGAGGCCATTCCGGTGTCCTCTGGAGTCCCACATGGATCCGTACTTGGACCCCTGCTTTTCCTAGCCTACATAAACGACCTCCCACAAAACACCAGTTCCAAAGTCCGCATCTTTACAGATGATACTGCAGTCTATCTATCACTGACATCTGCAAATGAATCGGTCACACTCCAAAACGACCTTAAAAGATTAGAAGAGTGGGAGTTGGAGTGGGACATGGAATGTAAACCCTCCAAATGTCAAGTTATCCACGTCACCAGAAGGAAACATCCTAGTCCCAGCAAATATAAACTCTATGGAGTCCTACTTGAGTCGGTCACCTCAGCCAAATACCTTGGCGTGGATATCTCAAATAACCTGTCGTGGGACACCCACATAAAAAGGTCAACAAAGAAAGCAAACCAAACATTAGGATTTCTACGTAGAAACCTCCAGGTCAAATCTGAACCCCTTAAGACCATGGCTTACCAGACACTAGTGAGACCATCTCCCTACCATAGAGCAATTCAATACGGCAGTTTGCCATATTGAACATGCCAGTCCCTAGTTGTTCTGCGTAGCTGCTTTTAAACTTTTACCACAACTTATTTTCATTACCTTCTTAAATTATACTTTTAACTACTCATACTTTTAACTTCTTTGCGGTTTTTGACGCGCAACATGTCTACGTCCCCGCGAGGGGTTTGACATTAACGGAAGATAGATAGATAGATCAGTGCTATACACAGGACATGTAAAAGAACAGGGATGCTTCTGGAATTGTAGCATCTTCTGTATCTTGTACTATCCTCTAAAAATTAAAATGATTAATGTACTTATTGAGGCTTTGCCCTGATTAACCTGGCCTGGAGGTTATAAAGCTTTCTCCAAACTTAGGAGAGAAACTATATAAGCTCTGCTTCCGTTTTAATCCTTTCCTATATACTTACTTCTTTGATGTTGTGTACATGTATTGTTTTGTGAATGTATATAGTGGAATAAATATGCTTAAACCAAACATAAAACTAAGTCTCAAGCTTCCGATTGGTTCAGCTGACAGTAAACTCAGAATCAACCAATCAAATCACTTGAGATTTGAGAAAAGTGTTATAACCTCGGGCACAGGAGGGCAACGATAAATTAACGCAACCAAAGAAACAGAGATAAGACATTTGATGGCTTATGGATTAAATTTCAAGCTCATGTAATTACATTTCTAAAATTAAACAATGTTGGTGCTTGTGGGAATACACTACATAGAATAGCTGGTAACCTTTAGAGAAATACAGTATACACCCAGTATATCAGAGTCAGCTATGTCAAATTCACAAGTTATCTCAAAGTTCCATTTGTAATACTATCATTTTGCATATAACTGACTACTATAACCAGTTTGTTGCAGAAAGCGCTGAAACTAGTGATATACCCGGCAACAAACCCAGGGGGTAGCTAGCTCTACCCGGCAACAAACCCAGGGGGTAGCTAGCTCTACCCGGCAACAAACCCAGGGGGTAGCTAGCTCTGGAAGTGCACCATTATTACATCAGCGTTATTTACATGTAGACCTTATGTGCTGCATTTACTAAATATGACATTATGGCATTTCTTTATCAAGTGTGCCCATGCCACAGTTATAACAGACAATAACAAATTGGACAAGTGCAAGGCTTGCAATATCAGAGAAACATCATCTTAGGAAATATGCTTATACTGCTTATGTCAAACTTCGGTTATGTCGAAGTATATTTTGTGTTCTGATGGAATTTGACATAATGGATGTAGACTGTATATAGTGTTTGACAAGGTGGTTCCATGTTCACTCAATGGATCCCATGCACATGTACAGTAGTATGCAAATAAACTATTCTAAATAATGAGACAGGGTATATATGGCAACTATAAATGTACTATTGCTGTAGACTAGGTTACATGGCAACACTTTTTAAAAACTAATGAATGTGATTATACATGTACTTGTGCACACAATCCTGACAATCACCAAATATAACACTTGATCCATTTAACAAGCTAGATTTCCCACCCTGACAACCACCAAATATAACACTTGATCCATTTAACAAGCTAGATTTCCCACCCTGACAATCACCAAATATAACACTTGATCCATTTAACAAGCTAGATTTCCCACCGTGATAATCAACAAATATAACACTTGATCCATTTAACAAGCTAGATTACCCACCCTGACAATCACCAAATATAACACTTGATCCATTTAACAAGCTAGATTACCCACCCTGACAATCACAAATTATAACCCTTGATTCATCCATTTAACAAGCTAGATTACCACCCTGACAATCACAAATTATAACCCTTGATTCATCCATTTAACAAGCTAGATTACCACCCTGACAATCACAAATTATAACCCTTGATTCATCCATTTAACAAGCTAGATTACCACCCTGACAATCACAAATTATAACCCTTGATTCATCCATTTAAGAAGCTAGATTACCACCCTGACAATCACAAATTATAACCCTTGATTCATCCATTTAAGAAGCTAGATTACCACCCTGACAATCACAAATTATAACACATGATTCATTCATTTCACAAACTAGATTACCAACCTGACAATCACTAATTATTACATTTCACTCATTCATTTAACAAGCTTGTACAATTTTACAAACCCAACTTTCGGGAAGACTGGAACGGCTACCACATGTTTCATAAGGAAAAGCATCGGACCGACCAACCGTCACTCCTCAAATGTAAGCACCAAATATTATGCATAGGTTTAAAATTTGCACTTTCTAACAAATATGCATTTGACCCCTATGGGATAAACAACATTTTCACACAACCATATAATTACATATCATTTGATAAAAAATCCTACACCGGTAATTGATAAAAATTAATACATACAACATACTATGTAAAATATAAGAATACGTAACATAAACAGCAGTTTTAAGAACAAGGCATAGAAACGTAGAATAACATAATTGTGCATAGAAAAACTTATACAAAACACATACATGTACTATATTATATATTTAAAATAGTGACTGTCCATTTGTAAAAGGTAGCATCCAAGCACGATAGTGAATCAGAAATGTTAAAGGTAGCATCCATGTACGATAGTGAATCAGAAATGTTAAAGGTAGCATCCAAGCACGATAGTGAAGCAGAAATGTTAAAGGTAGCATCCAAGCACGATAGTGGATTAGAAATGTTAAAGGTAGCATCCAAGCACGATAGTGAATCAGAAATGTTAAAGGTAGCATCCAAGCACGATAGTGAATCAGAAATGTCAAAGGTAGCATCCAAGCACGATAGTGAAGCAGAAATGTCAAAGGTAGCATCCAAGCATAGTGAATCAGAAATGTTAACGGTAGCATCCAAGCACGATAGTGAATCAGAAATGTCAAAGGTAGCATCCAAGCACGATAGTGAAGCAGAAATGTTAAAGGTAGCATCCAAGCATAGTGAATCAGAAATGTTAACGGTAGCATCCAAGCACGATAGTGAAGCAGAAATGTTAAAGGTAGCATCCAAGCACGATAGTGAAGCAGAAATGTTAAAGGTAGCATCCAAGCACGATAGTGAAGCAGAAATGTTAAAGGTAGCATCCAAGCACGATAGTGGATTAGAAATGTTAAAGGTAGCATCCAAGCACGATAGTGAATCAGAAATGTTAAAGGTAGCATCCAAGCACGATAGTGAATCAGAAATGTCAAAGGTAGCATCCAAGCACGATAGTGAAGCAGAAATGTCAAAGGTAGCATCCAAGCATAGTGAATCAGAAATGTTAACGGTAGCATCCAAGCACGATAGTGAATCAGAAATGTCAAAGGTAGCATCCAAGCACGATAGTGAAGCAGAAATGTTAAAGGTAGCATCCAAGCATAGTGAATCAGAAATGTTAACGGTAGCATCCAAGCACGATAGTGAAGCAGAAATGTTAAAGGTAGCATCCAAGCACGATAGTGAAGCAGAAATGTTAAAGGTAGCATCCAAGCACGATAGTGAAGCAGAAATGTCAAAGGTAGCATCCAAGCATAGTGAATCAGAAATGTTAACGGTAGCATCCAAGCACGATAGTGAATCAGAAATGTCAAAGGTAGCATCCAAGCACGATAGTGAAGCAGAAATGTTAAAGGTAGCATCCAAGCATAGTGAATCAGAAATGTTAACGGTAGCATCCAAGCACGATAGTGAAGCAGAAATGTTAAAGGTAGCATCCAAGCACGATAGTGAAGCAGAAATGTTAAAGGTAGCATCCAAGCACGATAGTGGATCAGAAATGTTAAAGGTAGCATCCAAGCACGATAGTGAATCAGAAATGTCAAAGGTAGCATCCAAGCACGATAGTGGATTAGAAATGCCAAAGGTAGCATCCAAGCACGATAGTGAAGCAGAAATGTTAAAGGTAGCATCCAAGCACGATAGTGAATCAGAAATGTCAAAGGTAGCATCCAAGCACGATAGTGGATTAGAAATGTTAAAGGTAGCATCCAAGCACGATAGTGGATCAGAAATGTCAAAGGTAGCATCCAAACACGATAGTGAATCAGAAATGTTAAAGGTAGCATCCAAGCACGATAGTGGATCAGAAATGTTTAAGTATTGACCATTATTCCATAATAGAGTCTATGTAGCTCCATTTTTTCCACAATCAAGTGTCTAGTTATGTTTTTGAGATTTAAAGATACATAGATAGTTTAGGTGTTATGGCGACTTTCTCTCTGTAATTGGTGGATGAAGACCCCAGGTGACCCATCGAGCAGTAGGCCTATGTCAGGCAGGGACGGCCAGGCACCTGATTGAAGCACTGACCTTCTGCAAGAGAGTTGAAGAGCTTTGACACATGGAATTTTCGATACCAGTGGGATTTGAACCTACAGCGGTTTGAACCTACAGCGGCGAGGGGCTAGTAATTTGAATTCAACAATATTAACTACTCAGGTGACGGAGGTACTCAAAATCACGTACGAAGAATATTTCACCAAATTGTGACAAGAAGCTCATCCACATAAACTGTAATTGGCAATGATGTCAAAACTTTAGACGGAGCTGTCAAATAAGTTTGGGATGTACTATATATTGACCTCTATATACCACAGTCATTACACAGACGGATCTGTAGTCGAGTGGTAACACGCTGGACTGGTAATCCAGGGATCGCAGGTTCGATCCCCCGTCTGACTCTAATAAAATTAACAGTCTTTCAGATGGGACGTTACTCTCCGAGGTCTCGTGTCGGTGCTTTACACTGTGCACGTAAAAGAACCAGAGGAGATTCTGGAATGGGTCTCTGTCTGTATCATGCACTATCCTCCAAAATCTAAAATAACTAATCTCTTCAGGAGGCGTTGCTCATATGGGCAACCGGTAGCGACGATTAATAAACGTAAACACACACACACAACTTTAAATTATCTTGTCACACTACATATAACTCAAATGGACAGCTATAGCTCTGCAATAAACAGCTCCAGGGAAGGATTTGTATTCAAGGTGGGTTATATAGGACATACACACAGTTGGGTAATATGGTGGCCACCATGTGGTAATATATTGGTTTCACATCTCACTTTAATTTGTCAATATGAAACAAAAACGTTCAGGCTTGTTTGAATCGCTGAGATGCAGCAATACCTAATATTCAGATCATTTGAGTTGAAATACAAGAATGTTTGTGACTTATGGATAAAATATCAGTCCCCTGTGTAAACATAATGCATCCATTTCATGACTATGTAAATAAACTATGTAAGCATCCGTTTTACTGCCAATGGGCAAAATTAACTCATAGCAACATTGATCCAGATCAGTCGCGGCATAGGGCGGCTTATGATCAGGATCTATGCTGTTTGCTATTCAGCCACTTGTTTTATCTCCACTATCCGAATAGCAAACAGCATAGATCCTGATCAGATGGCACATTCTGCGCCGTCTGATCTGGCTCTATGCTGTTTGTAGAATCAACTTTAGTTGTGATAAGCATTATAATGGTTAAAATTACAAATTTGATAGTTTACTTCAAAATGAGATAATCAGAAAATAACACAAAAGGGTCTCTTATACATCATCTAGATAATAGCTAATACATGTATAACTTTCAAAGATACAATTTTAAAAATTAAAGACATTTGCATATATAATTATGCACTTCAAAAAATGATGTCCAAGAATAGGTGATACAGACTGCAGTATGCGAACATAAACTAAATACTGACAAGTAACGTGAATATGCTGGGCTCAGATGATTGTCTGTAGAGTCTGTGGATTTCTTGAGCAGCGCTGGTGGTCTGAAACATAACACATCCGTTTCATGACACATTCATAAACTGTGTAAACACATTCGTTTCATGACACATACATAAAGTGTGTAAACACATCCGTTTCATGACACATACATAAGCTATGTACATAACACATCCGTTTCATGACATATACATAAGCTATGTAAACACATCCGTTTCATGACACATACATAAGCTATGTACATAACACATCCGTTTCATGACACATACATAAGCTATGTACATAACACATCCGTTTCATGACACATACATAAGCTATGTACATAACACATCCGTTTCATGACACATACATAAACTGTGTAAACACATTCGTTTCATGACACATACATAAAGTGTGTAAACACATCCGTTTCATGACACATACATAAGCTATGTACATAACACATCCGTTTCATGACATATACATAAGCTATGTAAACACATCCGTTTCATGACACATACATAAGCTATGTACATAACACATCCGTTTCATGACACATACATAAGCTATGTACATAACACATCCGTTTCATGACACATACATAAGCTATGTACATAACACATCCGTTTCATGACACATACATAAACTGTGTAAACACATTCGTTTCATGACACATACATAAAGTGTGTAAACACATCCGTTTCATGACACATACATAAGCTATGTACATAACACATCCGTTTCATGACATATACATAAGCTATGTAAACACATCCGTTTCATGACATATACATAAGCTATGTAAACACATCCGTTTCATGACACATACATAAGCTATGTACATAACACATCAGTTTCATGACACATACATAAGCTATGTACATAACACATCCGT
>CM026387.1:50045829-50130927 GCA_014843695.1 Archivesica marissinica
TACATAAAGTGTGTAAACACATCCGTTTCATGACACATACATAAGCTATGTACATAACACATCCGTTTCATGACATATACATAAGCTATGTAAACACATCCGTTTCATGACACATACATAAGCTATGTACATAACACATCCGTTTCATGACACATACATAAGCTATGTACATAACACATCCGTTTCATGACACATACATAAGCTATGTACATAACACATCCGTTTCATGACACATACATAAACTGTGTAAACACATTCGTTTCATGACACATACATAAAGTGTGTAAACACATCCGTTTCATGACACATACATAAGCTATGTACATAACACATCCGTTTCATGACATATACATAAGCTATGTAAACACATCCGTTTCATGACACATACATAAGCTATGTAAACACATCCGTTTCATGACACATACATAAGCTATGTACATAACACATCAGTTTCATGACACATACATAAGCTATGTACATAACACATCCGTTTCATGACACATACATAAACTATGTAAACACATCCGTTTCATGACACATACATAAACGTGTGTAAACACATCCGTTTCATGACACATACATAAGCTATGTAAACACATCCGTTTCATGACACATACATAAGCTATGTAAACACATCCGTTTCATGACACATTCATAAACTGTGTGTAAACACATCCGTTTCATGACACATACATAAGCTATGTAAACACATCCGTTTCATGACACATACATAAGCTATGTAAACACATCCGTTTCATGACACATACATAAGCTGTGTGTAAACACATCCGTTTCATGACACATACATAAGCTATGTAAACACATCCGTTTCATGACACATACATAAGCTATGTAAACACATCCGTTTCATGACACATACATAAACTGTGTGTAAACACATCCGTTTCATGACACATACATAAGCTATGTAAACACATCCGTTTCATGACACATACATAAGCTATGTAAACACATCCGTTTCATGACATATACATAAGCTATGTAAACACATCCGTTTCATGACACATACATAAGCTATGTACATAACACATCCGTTTCATGACACATACATAAGCTATGTAAACACATCCGTTTCATGACACATACATAAGCTATGTAAACACATCCGTTTCATGACACATTCATAAACTGTGTGTAAACACATCCGTTTCATGACACATACATAAGCTATGTAAACACATCCGTTTCATGACACATTCATAAGCTATGTAAACATAACACATCCGTTTCATGACACATACATAAGCTATGTAAACACATCCGTTTCATGACACATTCATAAACTGTGTGTAAACACATCCGTTTCATGACACATACATAAGCTATGTAAACACATCCGTTTCATGACACATACATAAGCTATGTAAACACATCCGTTTCATGACACATTCATAAACTGTGTGTAAACACATCCGTTTCATGACACATACATAAGCTATGTAAACACATCCGTTTCATGACACATACATAAGCTATGTAAACACATCCGTTTCATGACACATTCATAAACTGTGTGTAAACACATCCGTTTCATGACACATACATAAGCTATGTAAACACATCCGTTTCATGACACATACATAAGCTATGTAAACACATCCGTTTCATGACACATTCATAAACTGTGTGTAAACACATCCGTTTCATGACACATACATAAGCTATGTAAACACATCCGTTTCATGACACATACATAAGCTATGTAAACATAACACATCCGTTTCATGACACATACATAAGCTGTGTAAACACATCCATTTCATGACACATACATAAGCTATGTAAACACATCTGTTTCATGACACATACATAAGCTATGTAAACATAACACATCCGTTTCATGACACATACATAAGCTGTGTAAACACATTCGTTTCATGACACATAGATAAACTGTGTAAACACATCCGTTTCATGACACAGTCATAAGCTGTGTAAACACATCCGTTTCATGACACATACATAAGCTATGTAAACACATCCGTTTCATGACACATACATAAGCTATGTAAACACATCTGTTTCATGACACATACATAAGCTATGTAAACACATCCGTTTCATGACACATTCATAAACTGTGTGTAAACACATCCGTTTCATGACACATACATAAGCTATGTAAACACATCCGTTTCATGACACATACATAAGCTATGTAAACATAACACATCCGTTTCATGACACATACATAAGCTGTGTAAACACATCCATTTCATGACACATACATAAGCTATGTAAACACATTCGTTTCATGACACATAGATACACTGTGTAAACACATCCGTTTCATGACACATTCATAAGCTGTGTAAATATAACACATCCATTTCATGACACATTCATAAGCTGTGTAAACACATCAGTTTCATGACACATTCATAAGCTATGTAAACATAACACATCCATTTCATGACACATACATAAACAGTGTAAACACATCGGTTTCATGACACATACATAAGCTATGTAAACACATCCGTTTCATGACACATTCATAAACAGTGTAAACATAACACATCCATTTCATGACACATACATAAACTGGGTAAAGTTATTTTATTGGTTGATTTTGAGTTTTACTGTCGGCTGAACAAATCAGAACCTTGAGACATACGTTTGAGATTGGGGAAAGGTGAAAAACTTTTCTCAGATCTCAAACTCAAGCAATTTGATTGGTTGAGTCTGAGTTCTACACTCACATAAATCAGGCACTTTGGATTAGAGAAAAACTTTATAACCTCCGGACCGGATCTTTCAGGAGAGCATAACTATACTGGTCAAAACACTCCCATATACAGACTCTGTACACTCTGGTATATACATGTAGACCAAAGTCTGCCAATTATTACATTTCAACATGCAAATGTCTACATGCAATTTAATTAATGTGCTGTTAACTATGACCACAATTGCTTTAATTCTACTGGTATTATTTGGTTTGGCATATTGCATAGTACGCTACATGTACAAACACTAGTACTATATAAATGACGTCACAAAAGATGTCATAAGTGACGACACCGACAGCTTGAGTCCGAAAACGTTTGCGTCAACAACATGCAGCTGCTATGTACCGCTATGTACCGCACGTGCAAAGCAGTGAGAAATAAAATGTGTTATTCCACTGTTTTCAACCATGTCAATGATAAATGTCTATATCACGACATCGTGATAGCGTTCACTTCAGGTGCGAAATGTCCGGAGTTCAAGCCCAGCTGGAGCCGTTACAATTGTGCCCTTAGGCAAGGCATTTAATTATCCATGTTGCCTCTTCTCTCTCCCTTGTGGCGATGGATCCCATCAGGAATGAGGTCTTGAGAGTGATTAATATAAGTTGTAAGAACTTGTTTTGCAATCGAGCTAAAATAAATTTGTATAAACTAAATGTCTATATTTCATTGGAAGGCATAAAATAAAATATCTGAATCACTTTGTGAGTCTTCAGTAAAACTATGTTTCAGATTCAAGTAGTTTTTAAGTTATTTAAAAGAGATATTACTTTTAAAAAATGATAGTTATTGCCCTTGGTTGGAGAATTGCAAGGTTCCCTGTCAGAATTTTTGTCTGCGCCACTTCTGCCGCCTATTGAAACAAACTGGAGCCAATTTGAAAGACTTGGAGCCAACAAAGAGCCATATAGTTAGTTCACAGATAAATATTTGAAGCCATATATTTGACAAAACGTGTTGCTACAAAAAAGAAAAGTAAAATGAAGCGTCAAATATTTTCGCCAAATTCACAAAATTTAGCGCAAGTATTTGGTCGCAATTCGCGCCATTGGCGACCGGCAGTAACAACCCTAGAATTGGCTCTTATCATGTGGATAAAGTATGAAAACTGCAAAGTGCATCGTTTTCATAACTCAGAGAGAACAAGATCATATGTGTAAGACCAGTCAGTTTGGGTTAACCCTTTCAACACCACAGACCTCTAAATTGGCTTACAAAAAAGTGTAGATCCAGATGAGCCGGCTCGTGACGAGCCGTCTCATCAGGATCTGCACTTTTTTCAAGTAATAGAACTATTTTTAGAAAAAAAATTACCCATTTTGATAAATGAACTGATCCAAATGTAATTTTGTTATTAATTTATTGGTCTAAAAATATCATGGACCAGTCCATGTCAGTTACTTGGTGTTGAAAGGATTAATCTATAAGTTAGGTCATGATCACTGTCAAAAGACTCAAAATGCATACATCAAGGCAAAGCACTAGTGGCTAAGATTACAGGTCCACACTTATATTTATTTACCAAGCTGAAAAAAGTGTAGTGTGAAAAATGTGGCTGAAACAATAATAATCCAGATTGATTTTGGAACACAACATTGACCTTGGGCAATAGACTAGGCCAAGGTCTTGTTGAAGGTTCATCTGTCAATGTGGAGCACTAGTGATCATGAGCATATTGTGTGCACATATCCGCCAAATACGTCTAGATGAAAATTGATGGCCAATGTGAATGGATCAGGGCCTGCTCTGGCTCTTATTGTTTTGTAGCCAATTATTTTTAGCCAAATCTGTGCTTCCTTTAGCCAATTCCGGCATGTGCCATTTTTCCCAAACAGAGTTTTTATAGTATATTTTTATAATATATTTTAATGTATCTTACAATTGTACCACATCACTGCTATATGCCCATAAACTACAACTGAGGTAAGAGTTACATTTGTAATTTTCCAATTTTACAGATTTCTGCCGTTTTTATCATTTTACCCAAACAGTTTTTATTAGCCAATTTTGCCATATTTTAGCCAATGGCTACTCTGGCGATTGCCAGCACAGGCCCTGATGGATGACGGATGCACTCAGACAAAGCCAGGACAAGTGTTTCCTTTTGAAAAGCAATTCAGATAACAATAATAATCGTGGAGAGAATTACCATAAGCTCCTGTAGCTTTCAATTCAATCCACTTGTCTTGATAGTTGTATTGTATGGATGTTATATGTACAGATGTTATATGTCATGTTTATCTTGATAAATAAAATATGTTTAAACCAACAATAATAATTGTAGAATAACAAAATGGCAGGAGAAACAAACCATTTTTCTTTTGGCCATCAAGTCAGGGTTCATTCTAGGTCAGAATATTTGGGAGAATTGAGAAAGCGCGTGATCGCTTCCTTAAATGGTGTTCTTTAATATACTTCTGCAAAATGGGGTTAAAATGCACAGTACAACTATTAAATACAATATTTGAATAGAAGGAGTGCTTTATAATGGGCCAGTGTATCTTACTAGACAAAACAACAACATGTTGATATTGTTTGAAAATCGTAAAAACCAAAAATGTTTAGGGAGAAGTGGTGCCCCCAGAGGGCGAAGTCAGGGTCCCTAGGGCGACAATTTCGCCCTCTAAACTGATCCCTGAACAAGTGCTATGATTATATACAGAGAATGACATGCAACTAAACTAGCCCATTACCATATATAATGACTTCATGCCGAATAGAAGCAATCTGTATGTGACGCATGTCACTGCAGCACCACATCACTCATCGCTACCAACATTATACTGCATAGAAGCATGCCAATATACATGTATAATCATACGCATACACTTGTCTCGTACATCATACATGCTGTAAGTGTTTCCATTTTACTTATGTCATCCTGTGGGCGACCATCACGTATCCCTGGGCTCCTGTAGGTCATTCCCGTCTTGCAGGCGCTGTAGTTTCTGTATGAGCGTATCCCCAAATGTATTCCGGTACCCGGGACTAATGGAGTCGAGCAGTGCATAGATTGTCTCAAAGTATTTTGATTCATCACATTCATGGGCAACGACATTGAACTGTTTACCGGCCAACTGAAAAAGTAAAACACTAGTACATGACATGTATGGTAAAATTGCAAAACATATCTAAGCTTCTAAGATTTTAAATACAATATCGTAAAACTAGTCGCTAGTCATTGACCTTTAAATCAACTTCTCAGCACTCCAATACCCTTAACCCTTTCAGCACCACAAACCTCTAAATAGGCTTACAAAATGTGTAGATCCAGATGATTCGGCTCGTAACGAGCCGTCTCATCAGGATCTGCACTTTTTGCCAGTAATATTAGACAATTGTGTGTGTGTGTAATTACTATTGGTTAATCTTTCAGCCCGGAAGCATGCATGCAGTATACGACCAATATGGAGAAGAGGGTTTAAAAAATGGAGTACCAAGTGGATATACTTGTCGGGAACTTCTTCATGATTACTGGTAGACTGATATTGGCACACAATAGTCTTAGTCACAGGCAGACATAACAGTGCCATGAATCTTTGTCTGTCCCATTAACGCAGTGGTTAGAGCGCTCGCTTCTCACCAATGCAACCCGAGTTTGATCCTCGGACCGAGAAGTATGTGAGATGGTACGGTGGTCGCCAGATCAGACAGGTGGATTTTCCCCGGGTACTCCAGTTTCCTCCCACAAGAATGACCACATATACGCTTTATACGCGCCAACGAGAGTGATTAATATAAGTTATTAAAACTTGCTTCGCAATCGTTGTAAAATAAAGTTTTAAGTTCTTATATTACATTCCATAGACATCATAAAATAAATAAAGTTTAAACTTGATAGTATAATGGATGCTGAAAAAATAATTATGGTTTACAGGCCCATAGCCACACCTGAGGCACAACAAGGAAACTGCCTCGATTAAAATTTCCAAAGCAAAAAAGAAATACGGTAAATGAAAAATTAAATAAATAAAATGCAAAAAATTTCTCTTTGCTGTATAAACATGTAGAGTGGTGGAACCGATGCTCGGCGTAAATCCTACATATCATGCCCTATAAAAAAAGTTAAAAGCACTTGCCGTATATATTATTATTTTCTTAAGTCGTGAACACAACTTTCATAAAATTGTTTTTGAACATTTTAGCTTCATTACCATTACGTAACCATGCGCCTAAATACAGCTATCGCAACGGCACCTGTTTCCATGGAGAACTAGATACTTTAGGGCACCTCAGCATGGCGTACATGAATTTTTTAAATGTATGCATGGGTAAATGTTGAATATATTATTTTGACTTAGTAACATCAATAACTAACAATATTACAACTCATAAGAAACTTTTTTCTGGTTATTTGTACATTTTTTCCACAATCCGGTTAGCCACCTGAAATGCTCATGGAAAAAAAATTCCCAACAAGTTGTCTGTTTATATTCGGCTACTGAACCAGTCAGGTGACAGTTGCATTAGGCTACCGGTATGCACAACGGAATGTTATTGAACCATGCTTCACCTCTGTCAGCGAAAATAGGTTAAAACTATTTAAATATTTTAAATACGGATGTAAATGGGAAAAATACGCCGAGCATAGGAATACGCCGAGCATAGGTTCCACCACTCTATAACATGTCTTACAATCTGACCTAGAAGCTGCTGGTAGATGGGAGCAGGATTGGCTCATGAATTTTCACCCTGATAAATGTAATGTTCTAAATGTCACACAAAAAAGAAACCAAGTTAAATTTACATACAAACTTCACAACCTTGAAATTGTCGAACATGCAAAATATTTAGGCCTCACTTTACAGAATAACTTAAAATGGGATAAGCATATAAACTCTATAACAAGCAAAGCTAATCAGTCACTAGGATTCCTCCGCAGAAATTTAAAAATCAACTCTACCAAAGTAAAAGACCATGCTTATAAAGCCCTCGTCAGACCCAAACTAGAATACTCCTCTTCTGTTTGGGACCCACATACCAAAAGCCAAATTAGTCAAATTGAAAGAGTACAACGCCGTGCAGCCCGCTATACATCCAACCGCTACCACAATACAAGTTCTGTAACTGACATGCTCACTACCCTCAACTGGCCCACCTTGGAAATTCGAAGAATCCGTACCAGACTCATCATGTTTTATAAGATCATACACCATGTAGTTGCCATCCAACCACCCTGTAATCTAATTATTCCTTCAGACCCCAGAACCAGGCACAGTAACACCTATACCTACAAACATATTCACGCAGCTAAAGACTCGTACAAATACTCTTTCTATCCTAGAGCCGTCACTCAGTGGAACATGCTACCGCCCACCATATATGCCACAGACACAGTGGACGCCTTCAAGGCCCTGATCCCTGTGTCTGTCCTCACCCCAATATACTTTGCATAAATTGCCACAATTATGTACATAGTTTTATAAAAAACACTTAAAAATATATCTAAAAATATGTCTATTCACTGTATCCTTTCTAATGAACACTTTCTGATCAAGCACTTAACTAACACTTTTTATTACGGCGCCAGCACCTAATCTTCAAAAGTGAAGGAGTGCTGCTTAAACAAAGAAGATGTCTACATCCCCGTGAGGGGTTCGACGATAGATAGATATAAAATGTTGACTGCTAGAGTGCTGAAAGGTCAGAACATAATTATACGTCTAAAATCATAAAACGCACGAAATCGCTTCTCTACCACAAGATGGAACATGCCCCGGACCCCCTAGATTGCCTCGGTTGAAATTTGCCTCTGGCTACATAATGGTTTATCCTTTATCTTAATTGTTTTTTCTGGGGAGGTAATTTACTAATTATGGGGCTATAATCTTCAAACTACGACCAGCAGTAATGTCCCCGGAATCTCCCTACCAACGGTAAAAGAAGAAAACAGTTACACTGTCAGTCTGTCACTGGTGTCTGCCCTCGTTCAATAACACAATATATATTATGAGAAGGTCCCTCTTGAAGACCTACTGGCTACTTACCCGGAAACCTCTTACGGAGAGTTCGACACAATATCGGTGGTCTTCTTTTGTTTCAAGGTTAAAGTAAACGCTTTCGTTATCATTTGGTATTTCATTTGAAAGTTCCACACTGTTCACAGCAAATCTTATTTCCTTTATAACCTCTGTAGCTTCAATTTTTAACGAATGTTTATCATCGCCGTCCATTTTGTAGCTGAGGAAAATACCAGAGGCGTTCCGACGGAGCTGTCAAATAAGTTCGGGATGTACTATATATTGACCTCTATATACCACAGTCATTATACAGACGGATCTGTAGTGCAGTGGTAACACGCTGGACTGGTAATCCAGGGGTCGCAGGTTCGACCCCCCGTCTGACCCTAATAAAATTAACAGTCTTTCAGATGGGACATTAAACCGAGGTCTCGTGTCGGTGCTTTACACCGTGCACGTAAAAGAACCAGAGGAGACTCTGGAATAGGTATCTGTCTGCATCATTGCACTATCCTTCAAATATCTAAAATGACTAATCTCTTCAGGAGGCGTCGCTCATATGGGCAACCGGTAGCGACGATAAATAAGCATAAAACACACACAGTCATTATACAATGTACTGGTCTGAAACCACCAGTCTCTATCATAAGTCATAGAATATGTGTTTAGATAGGAAACAATTACTGATACATAACTATTTCGGTTGCGCAAAATCTTCTTCTACCACATAAATACGTGTAGCAACAAGAATATTTAATTATTTAATAATTCCATATGGAAAACTAACTTCTGAAATTCTTTAGCATATACCTAGAATAAATATCACGTATTTTCATTGTTATATATATATAATATATATTATTCTCCTTCCTATTGTATATCAATCAATTGATAGGGAAAAGAACTATTTATGTGTTCGTTCATTCTAATCCCTTTCAGTCTACTGCTGTTAAATTATATGTAAAATGTTCATTTCTTGATTACATGTACAAATACTGAAATAAATAATGCTTAAACTAAAACTGATCAAGATTGCTGCTTGGAATTTTCAAATTTACAATGATTATGTATATGTATGATATAGCAGTGTTTCTGGTCACCATAAGACCTCCAGTGGCGAGCTGGCTGACTGGTGTGTGAGTATTATATTAAATCCTATACGTATATCTACGAAATTAACAATTTTAATTAGTAGGATCTTGCTATATAAGTGTGTGTTTTAACTTTTAAGTAAGACATTATAAGCCTCAAACGGATGCAATATGTAAAATATTGGTACTGTCTTTGGCGTTACGAGCCTCATACAGTCCAATAGTGTTAATATTGTATCGTTTTCGGCGTATATCCTATACATACATTGCTTTAGCCTGGGAACAGGCGTCGATATAGTTTGCCTGGTCAGTCAAATAAATACAGTTTAACACCAAGACTATTAATTAGGCCATATTGAGCTTCTGATCATATCAACGTCATTTTGCCAGAAGTTAAAAAGTGAAAAATCGACAGACTGGAACCCAGGCTAATATTGCTTAATAATCGGCCATGCTGTAGGCCTACAAATAACATCATGATCCTTTGATAATCATTTCTCGGCAGGAACAGAACGTAATGAGTTATTGAAATGTAGTATGCTAATCAGAAACCATGGTGGTTATTAAATTACTTTACTTGACATCGTATTACGTTTTTCGAGACCGTGACTAAATAATCCCGTTATAATACTGTACGGACCACACAATACTTATACATGTATGTATAATAAATATCTAGGATATTTACATAACTTTCAGAGTTGTTGTATTGGGAACACCACAGAGAACACTCAATACATATATTATGCCGGGTGGGTTACGCCAATACATCGACAGACAAAGTGATAGTTCATCCGTGTGTTTGTGGTTTTACGTTTATTTATCGTCGTTACCGGTTGCCCACATGAGCGACGCCTCCTGAAGAGATTAGTTATTTACCTCATGAAGAGAATTGGGCGCATTCGACTGGGGATTTTCGTTGAGCAAAAATAAGCTCCACCCACATTGCGCACTAAGCAGTAGTTGCTCAACACTGAATGCCGAGTCGAATAGGAGTTCATCTCAACGCTCATAATTTTCACCCTCGCACCGGTTGTAACTTCCGGTCGGAATACGAATGTCAACAAGAAAAAGAAAGGCGGTAGCTATTCTGTCGCACTTGGACGTTGTGGGATGTGTATCGGCATCTGAGAGCGATGACAGCGATACTGACGACGATACTGAAGCGATTGCCATTCTTCTGTCGCAAAGAAAGTATGATTTATTCTGGTTAGAGACCAGTTTTAGCGACTTTACTGTCAAAATATACATCAAATCAAAAAATGTTATCGACATGGACAAGTGTGTGTGGGTAACATACCAATAATCAACACACCTACTCAGTCAAAAATTAGGATGTAGGAAGTCAAAACGTACCTTCATGTTATAGAAATTAGGCGAGATAGTCAAAGGAAGTTGTTCAACTTTGCTATTAAATATCCAACTTGTGGGTAGGCCTAGATTACAGTTTTATCTTTCACGTTTGTAGGCACGTCCATCTTGGTGTGCAGTAGAGTGTTACTATATGTAAAGACAGATGTCTTAACATGTACAATGAATCCTATAGCCCACTGCAGTTTGGTGTTAGTGAGAGTACCGCATGCTGTGCAATACGGAATCTTTGCAATTTATCAGCAAACATTTGCTGCAGAATATCATAGTTTGGCCTTCAGAAGACGAGTTAGATGAAATTGCCGACTTTTATGAGACACTTAAAGGATTCCCAGGTGTAGTTGGGATGGTGGATGGGACTCAAACCGCATGAAAGAGGTTTTGATTACTATAATCGGGATATGTACTACTCGGTTGTGTTACAAGGTGTTGTTAGGGAGGATTTACGTTTTATTGACGTCTACACAGGCTTTCCAGGTAAAGTACATGATGCAAGAGTTTTCAGAGCATCTCCATTGTACCAAAATGGGCAAAATTTGTGTCAACAAAATCGACATATTCTGGGGGATTCAGCATACCCAAATCTACCTTGGACACTTACGCCATTTAGAGATAATGGACACCTTACACACGCACAGACAAATTACAACAAAGTCCAGTCGGCCATACGAAGTACCGTGGAGCGTGCTTTTGGATTATTAAAGCAGAGGTCAGTGCGACTACAAAATATCAAACAGGAAAATATTATGACAATTACCAGAACCATTCTCACTGCTTGTGTTCTTCACAATAGTTGTATTATGAACGGCGATGAATTGGACGAAGTATTATTGGACGACCACGTGCAACAACCTGCACAAGACATAGTGAACCTCCAGGATTTCCATGAAAATGACATAGAGCTTGGAAAAGACTTGGCATTGCCAGAAGATTGATGGCTAGAAATTAGATCATTCTAACACATTATATGGGCCACGATGCAAGAAAATGTACCTTTGGATGTGCATTAAATGCAGAATTAAATTCAGTGTTTGCTCTGTAATCATCTTTTGCATACGTTATGTAAAATTCTGAAAGCCATTTACGTACAGATTTGACGTGTCCAAATGTATGTTTTCTCGCTTCGAGACCCATATAGAACTCACGACACTTGGGAATATTGTGACATTGTTTTCCATGCATATCAGTTTAAAAAATAAACAACCCATACAGTACAAAAATATTGTAGTTGGAAAGTATTTACTGACCAACATTACCTATTATGCCCCCCTCGAAGAAGTGGGAGCATATTGCTTGCCTTTGTACGTCGGCTTGTATACAACTATGGTAATATTAGGCAGGGTTAATGTGGTTGAATCCCATTTTTCACCTGTTGTGTTGGGGGAACAATCCCAAAATGAGATACCCATCTCATGCTTCCAACCAACTGCCACTTAGGCCAAGGAACCTCAAACTTAGAAGGCATGTTGACCACGACCGATTGACTTAATATGACCCCTATTGATTTCGAGGTCTGTAGGTCACGGTGACCATTTGTTCTATGTGTAGTAGTCTAAACCTTAGTTATAGAACAAATACCATTTCAGAGGTCAAGGTCACCACGTTTACCTTTTTGTACACAAAATCAATAAAGTTATGCACCAATTGTGCAGTGAGATGATATGATGGTAACTTATGTTTGACACATTATGTACATGTATAAGGCTTCTTGTCTGAATGGACTGTCCCGATTGTTTGAAGTCTTATTCCAAAAATCCCTCAACGAAGGATCACTGCCTGCCCAGTGGAAGTCAGCAAATGTTGCTCCCATTTACAAAAAAGGGGACAAGTCAAACCCCGCCAACTATAGGCCTATCTCACTGACATGTGTTCTATGCAAGGTACTTGAACATATAGTGTCCTCCTCTATAGCAAAACACTTCACTAACCACAGTATTCTGTACCATTTGCAGCATGGTTTTAGATAAAAACGGTCATGCGTGACCCAATTAGTAATGCTAGTCAATGACTTGGTTACCTCTGTCTACAATAAGCATCAGGTAGATCTCATCCTATTAGACTTAGTAAGGCTCTCGATAAGGTCAATCACGAGAAAGTACTACTAAAAATGCATGAATATGGAGTCAGAGGTCAAACATTAAGGTGGATTAAGAGTTTTCTAGATAATAGACTCCAGTCAGTTGTCCTTAATGGTACTAGTTCAGAGGCCATTACGGTGTCCTCTGGAGTCCCACAGGGATCCGTACTTGGACCCCTGCTTTTCCTAGCCAACATAAACGACCTCCCACAAAACATCAGTTCCAAAGTCCGCATCTTTGCAGATGATACTGCAGTATATCTATCACTGACATCTGCAAATGAATCGGTCACACTCCAAAATGATCTTAAGAGATTAGAAGAGTGGGAGTTGGACATGGAATTTAACCCCTCCAAATGTCAAGTTATCCACGTCACCAGAAGGAAACATCCTATTCCCAGCAAATATAAACTCCATGGAGTCCTACTTGAGTCGGTCATCTCAGCCAAATACCTTGGCGTGGATATCTCAAATAACCTGTCGTGGGACACCCACATAAAAAGGTCAACAAACAAAGCAAACCAAACATTAGGATTTCTACGTAGAAACCTCCAGGTCAAATCTTAAGACCATGGCTTACCAGACATTAGTGAGACCCCAGCTTGAATATGGCTCCGAGATCTGGTCGCCCCATACCCAAACATTGATAGACCAAATTGAAGGTGTCCAGCGAAGAGCAGCCCGTTGGATAAAGGCTGACTTCTATCGTACCTCTAGTGTTACAGACATGCTACATTCCCTAAATCTACGCAGACTAGATCAACGGCGTATTGACAATAGGTTACCCTTATGTATAAAATTCATAATGATCTTGTTGCTATTCCCATTGAAAATTACCTAGTTCCCCTCTCCCGTCCTACTCGCCATTGCCATTCCTTAAGCTATAGGTTAATTACAGCAACTACAGACTACTACAAGTTCTCCTTCTTTCCAAGAACAATCTATCATTGGAACCACTTCCCTCCTGACATTCTCCATCTCCCTACCATAGAGCAATTCAATACGGCAGTTTGCCATATTGAACATGCCAGTCCCTAGTTGTTCTGCGTAGCTGCTTTTAAACTTTTACCACAACTTATTTTCATACCTTTTTAAATTATACTTTTAACTACTCATACTTTTAACTTCTTAGCGGTTTTTGACGCGCAACATGTCTACGTCCCCGCGAGGGGTTCGACATTAAAGGAAGATAGATAGATAGACAATTGAGATACATCGATAAATAAAACTATCCAAACGCGAGCATAAACGTTTATTGCATTTATTTGAACGATTAATAACAAACTAACATAATAACAAAGAAACTTAATAACAAATGAACATCACATAAATTTGACTAGGAACTGAGGCCGTGGTGGCCTGTACTTCAAAATAAAACTAACATCAGAAACATGACGAGAACACGTGAAAATAATACACAATACATAATATAGTATGCACAAACATGACCCTTTAGGCTTTTACAAGGCTTTCACAAGAGTTAATAATGGCATTGGGCCACATATGTGTGTCCGAGAAAAATATAAGGAATCCAGCCTTGCCCCCCCCCCCCCGATAGTCATTTTTAATTATTCAAGCAGACTGCTTTGCGCACGTGACTAATGCAACGGTGAATTTTCTGCGTTGAGAAGTTACTTAGTTCTGTGACGTCATAATCTTATCAAGCAACATGTCAACGAAATCCGCCAGTCGAATGCGCCCATTAGTTATTTTAGATTCATAATTATTTATCGTACTTATTTAACTTTGAAATGACCCCCATACGGAAGTGGAACCACAGTCACCGAAGCGCTTGATATGTTGGTCATATGATAATTTACGTTAGAGATGAAAGCGTCTCACTGTTGACAGAGACTGGAGTTGACACGAAGTAGCTAATTTTTTCGTTTATTATTTTTGGGAGATACATTTAGTGTTAAAATGGCTACGCCTGGTGTGTTACCAACATACCAACGATATGTCAATGGCGTACCAATACCAGTTAGCAGAAAATCTTTGCGAATGCGCGAAAAGTACATAATTCTTCTCGTATTTCTAACATTCGGTGTTGTTTGCTTTGGTGCATTTTTCTTTCTGCCAGATTTAAGAGACAGAGTTAGTGTTTCTGAAATGAGACGACAGATTCAAAGAGCCGGTGATGATATATTTATTCCTGGTGCACACGATGATACAGGCGAAATGCACCACATAGCAGATAATCATGGAGATCCTGTTGACATTCATAAAGTTGAAGATAAAGCTAAATTAGGCGGTAAGGTAGCAGAAGAGTGGGCTAAACAAAAAGCTCTTGAAGAATTAAGTAATAAAGCGGGCATCCATAAAGATGATACTTTAAAGTTTAAAGATAATATAAAAGAGGATAAAGACAAACTTATGGAAGAACAGCATCAAAAGGAACTGGAAATAAAAAAAGAAGAAGAGAAGAGGGTTAAGGAGATGGTTCATAAAGAACATGAGGGCGGTGATGGTACACAGGGTGGAGAACCATCAGATCCAAGTGTAAAGGAAAAAAGGAATAAGATTAAAGAGGTAATAAACTTGTTATTTATTTATATACAGGGCTTTCATATATACGGCATAAAATGTTTCCTAACTTAGCCCTGTCATAAGGGGGGAGTAGATCTAGTCTACCTTAGATGTCTCCCTATCTTCAGCTGAGGGAGAAGATATACACTGTGTATATTTTTGGCATACATTAATGGTTATAGCATATGGTTACATAGGTTTGTCATAATGGTTATAGCATTTGGTTGGATCATAGCTCTGTATTATGAAGGTCTAGCATGTATATGCTTGTAGCTGATGCCTGTATTCAGACCTACATGTATGACCTACACACTGGCATAGGTTACATACATCTGTTAGCGAAATTGTCTTCTTGTAGCTGGATTGTTACATGGCTAAAGGAAGCACAGATTGGCTACAAAAAATAAGAGCCAGGGCAGGCCCTGATGTAGATATGTAGCCGGATTGCAAAGCAATAAAATCCTATGAATTGAGTTGGTAGTTTCTCATGGAGGTTGGTGCACACAAGTACTGGTTAACCGCTGGAGCCTGCCCAGGAAAGGTGTTGTTAGGTAAACTGCACACCGGCGATATAGCCCAAAATGGTGCTGATGCAGGCGTAAAACCCAAAATATAACAAATATAATAACCTATAAATTGCTATTTTCCGTGTATCTGTCTCTCCATGGAACAAAAATGTTTTAACACTTCATTACTGGCTGCTATATATCTCCGATGAATTCTCTGAACTTTGTCTATCTATCTATCTTCCTCTAATGTCAAACCCCTTGGGGGGATTTAGACATGTTGCACGTCAAACAGCAAGTAGTTAAAAGCATGAATATAAGAAAGTAATGAAAAATAAGTTGGGTTAGAGTTTAAAAGCAGCTAGGCAGAACAACTAGGGGCTTCATGATCAATACAGCAGACAGCCGTATTGAATTGCTTTATGGTAGGGAGATGGACAATGTCCGGTGGGGAGATGGTTCCAATGATAGATTGTTCTTGGAAAAAAGGAAAACTTGTAATAGTCTGTAGTTAACCTATGGCTTAAGGAATTGCAGTGGTGTGCGGGACAGGAGAGAGGAACTATGTAATTTTCAATGGGGATAGCAACCAGATCATTATGCATTTTATACATAAGGGATAACCTAGTGTCAATACGCCGTTGATCTACATGTAGTCTGCGTAGATTTAGGGAATGTAGCATGTTTGTAACACTAGGGGTACAATAGAAGTCAGCCTTTATCCAACAGGCTGCTCTTTGCTGGACACCTTCAATTTGGTATATCAGTGTTTGGGTATGGGGCAACCAAATCTCGGAGCCATATTCCAGTTGGGGTCTCACTTGAGTCTGGTAAGCCATCATCCATGGATGCAATGGGTTCAGATTTGACATGGATGTTTCTACGTAGAAACCCTAATGTTTGGTTAGATTTCTTTGTTGACCTATTTATGTGAGCATCCCACAACATATTTGAGATATCCATGCCAAGGTACATTGTATTTTGCTGAGGTGACAAGTCCAGATGGTCTCTTCTTTCTGAACTGCTCTTTTTAGGGCCACCCTCCTCACTGTTAGTCATCTCACAGCAGCATATAAATGGATCTGGCAGTTAGACATCTTGTCGTCTCTGTCACTCCAGGATGGATTCCATCAGGAATGAGGTCTCAAAAGTGATTAAAAGTTGTAAGAACTTGTTTCGTAATCGAGCTAAAATATATTTGTATAAACTAAACTATGGCAGTGAACTCAGTAATGAGACCACCCTGCTAATAAGACCACTTTTTGAAGTTTTTAAGGTGGTCTTATTATAGGGGTTTTACTGTACATGTACATATATTATTTACTATTAAATAATGTACACATTTAATTACATGTATAAGCAAGAAACAAGTATATGATGTAACATAAATCAGTTGTAAATACCAGGGTTAACCATTACTAAATGAATAGTATGCTACTTTGATAGGATGATTCCAGCGTAAATACCAGGGTTAACATTATAACATACCATTACTAAATGTATTGCATGCTACTTTGATAGTATGATTCGAGCGCACGCTTCCTTCTCACCAACCCAGGTTTGCTCCTCGGATCGGGAAGTATGTGAGATGGTACGGTGATCGACAGATCGGACAGGTGGGTTTTCCACGGGTACTCCGGTTTCCTCCCACACTAATGGCCACATTTACGCTTTCATCCGCGCCAACGAGAGTGATTAATATAAGTTGTTAGAACTTACTTCGCAATCGTTGTAAAATAAATAAAGTTTAAACTATATTTCAATTAATTAATCAATTTGTTGGAGTAGCTCACTTTGGTTAATGCGTGACCAGTACAGAGAATAAGTGAAATTTGGGTGTTTATCAATGAGCAGAAAATTATTAGTAATTAATTAGTATTTAATTAGTAGTTAATTTTATCTCTCTTTGTGTTACTAAATTAATTAAATTAACTAAATGTAAAGTAAAATGACTGTTAATCAGGTATAACTATTCGCAAATGAAAAGCATCACTATTTTCTACATGTGTATGTACAGAGGGAGTTGTGTTTATATATAGTGGAGTCTCTGTGGTTATATATAGTGGAGTCTCTTTGGTTAAATGGATAACAGGAGGATCTGTACAGTAGTCCAGTGGTTAACACGCTGGTTTGGTAATCCAGGGATCGCAGGTTCGATCCCCTGTCTGACCCTAATGATGTTTGACAGTTTTTCATAGGGACTTTAAACCGAGGTCTCATGTCTCTGGAGACTCTGGAATGGGACAGTAAATACAGATAAATATTTGAAGCCATGTTGATATGATGTTGTGCCAAAACAAAAAAAGTTGTGCCAAATATTTTCGCCACTTCACAAAATTTAGCACCAGTATTTCTTTTTTCTCAAAATTGGCGCCATTGACGACCTACTGCAGGAACCCTAGTACTGTAGTATATGTACATGCAATGTCAGTTCCAAGATTCACCGTACTAATATAAAGTCAACGTTTTCATGCAATCCAGTATTTATTATTTGCCTGTTATTGTGTGCATACAAAATTATGGTTCAAAATACTTCTATAAATTATTAAAATCAAAATGTTACTTACTAATAGCAAAGCAGAGGGAATTTGAAATGTTTGCCAGAGGAAAACCTACATGTCCTGTGAGACACACACAAAACTACAGGAGATACATGGGGCATAACTCTTGCTATCAGCTTAATAAAGTTATTCCCCTTTTTGTAACTCGTAAGTAATGACATCGCTGAATAAATTGTCCATTTGGTGACTGTTTCAAAGGATTCTTATGTTTCATAATAAATGTATGATGTACATTGTCATAATGGTAATGTTACTGATGTATGTAAAAGGTTAGCCTGGGTGCCAGTCTGTCGATTTTTCACTTTTTAACTTCCGGCAAAATGACAGCCTGGGGAAACTGGATTTCCGATCGTAGCACCATCTACTTACAATCATTTATGAGAGTGTAGATTTGAAGAACGACAACTCTTCTCTACAAGATAATATCGCTAAATATAGAAACTGAATTCTATCGGAAATCGCCGAACAGGCACGATTATACACAATCATTTCCGAATATACATGAATGCTCCCGTAGACTCATTTACATTACAAACATATAATTTCTCGTTTCTGTGCCATCGATGAGATGGCGGATTTAAAATATTACATTTAGATGGTAATGTGTCGATACAGCGTAATTGAACTAAGGACAACTTAAATATATAGTAAATATGTCAAATCAGACGCACATTGTACTTTTTAAAACTATTTATCGTTCCGTTGACCCGTAAACAATGATGGCCAATTATAAAGTTTTATCAACATTGCAGTGCCTTCGCTTTCGATTCAAGTACGTCATTAATTAAGTCACAAGCTAATACGCCTATTAATAGGATTAATTCGAGTCAATAATTACACGGACAATCCCCCAAGTTTCCCTATGATCAGAAACTCAATACGGCCCAATTAATAGTCTCGGTATTAAAATATATTTATTTGACTGACCAGGCAAAATATATCGACGCCTGTTCCCAGGCTAGTAAAAGGTGGGTTCAAGTAACTAACTCCGCCGTAGGAACGCGGGTTATTGTGTTTGGCTGCGTGTGTCTGTCTAAGTATCTATATATAGGATCTTACATGAGTGGCGATTTCATACCATAGTTTATTAAAGAAGTTTTGGAATTTTCTTTTAAACCAAGTTTTTTCGCGAGCTTAGTAGCAAAATGCCAAAACGAATTTCATAAAAATATGGTATGAAATCATCGCGAGTGTTAGATCCTTTTTATCACATTACCATAGCGCCCTCGTTTTAATAAATAACATTGCTACTTTCATTTTGGCATCAAGTGTCAGCGCAAATTGTGTCAATATGTCACTAAATTGTCATGACATCACTACGGAAAAAGTGCAAATTGTCGATATGTCACTAAATTATCATGACGTCACTACGGAAAGCAGCATTATATTCAAATTTTTAAGCAGCATTATAATTGTGTCAAGACTTCTTTTAAATCTAGTTTGTCTTAACATTAATGTCGAAGCTGTTCAGCTAGTGTGTGGAAGGTCGGTGGTTCTACCCGGGTACCCGTCCGTGCATTAAATACTTATCGGTCTTATATAATAGCTGGAGAGAGGCCATGTGACCAAAGCTGTGGATGCAACTTTAAACCACATTGGGGTGTCCATACATTGTAGTTGGGCTAGTCGTGAAGTAACTAACGTCCATGGATCATATTCTGAAAACAAACACGCTTATCGTTTTTACATTTTCTGTTTTCTGCTATTCAGATGATGAAGCTTGCCTGGGAGAGCTATAAGAAGTATGCATGGGGTGCCAACGAGCTCAGGCCTATTTCTAAACGAGGACACAGTGCAAGTATCTTTGGCACTTCTAGACTCGGAGCCACCATTATAGATGCTTTAGACACATTGTACATCATGGGGATGGACGAGGAATACAAGGAGGCACGTGATTGGGTGGCCACACAATTTAAGTTTGAAGGGGTAAGTACATGTGCATATTACATCATGCATTGGTAATTTAATAGTGTGTATCCCTGGACCCAATTACATTAATGATCAGGCAAGGAAAACACAATTTGTCTTCACAAAGAGTTTGTATGATTTATGTAAATTCTTTCTTCTGTGTGTTCGGATAAAATGAAAAATAATCTTTTGCTAGCTTATATTTCATCTCTTGTTCCAAAAGAAGTCGGACAATCCACTCGGTATAACCTTAGAAATTCTGATAATCTGTTAAATATACTCAAATTACTTCCATTGGAGCATCATGAATGGAAGATTATCTTGTAAGAACTTGTTTTACACAATCGAGCTAAAATAAAATTTGTATAAACTAAGATTACCTGACAAGGCTAGATATGTTCAGACATTGGATTCATTCAATGCCTTTCTTAACACTAACAAGGTTAAAATTGGAAAAGTGTTTTACTACGGGAAAAGAAGATCCCAGTTTCTACATTCACGGCTTAGATCGAAATGTAGTTCACTGAACCACCATCATTTCCTAAAGAACATTTTATAATCACCATTATGCAGATGTGGTTCTAAAGAAGACAATCTCCACTATTTCTTTCAATGCAATTTCTACGATCATCGCTGTATTTAACTCTCAACAATAAGCTGTCCCCAATTTGTATGTATGTTTCATTAATGTCAAACCCCTTGCGGAGGGACCTAGGCATGCTTTCCTGGGCAGGCTTAGCCAACTTAAAGTGGTTAGCCAGTACTAAGCAATGTGTGTGTGGGGTGTCTTGCTCATTACTTGCGTCGCGTGACCGAGTATCGAACCCGTGACTGTTTGATTCCAAATTCGATGCTCTACCACTGGACCATGGCAACTTACACACACTCGTTGCTGACTCTTCTAGGGATTTCGCAACAAACAAAAACATTTTCTTTGCTGTACATGGATAAATTATTGGCAGTGACAGGTTTTGCGAAGGTGGATGATTTCTATACTGTTTATGATTATGTATTCCAATCTATAAATGCTGTCGTCATTGCCATAAACAACCAGTTTATTCAACTAAACTTTCTTTAAACCAATCTCTTCATTCTCCTAGTTCATATTTTATGTTCTAGAAATTCATTTAAATGTTAAGCAATTGCCTTTTAAATATCCTAAACTACCAATAACCGTATATACCTATTAATTTCAATAATTATACTGTATTATGGGTAATTTTCACGACATGCAATTTTCATGATTTCAATTTTCACTCACTTGTAATCTCAAGTTAATATATTATCAATATACAAATGTATATTATTTACCCCTTCATGTGACATATCTATGTTGTTGGCAGGTATTTGTGATTGTAAATATATATCGTTTGTTGACATATAAACAAACAAATCACTGTGAGAATATTTCCACCGAAACTGAAGTCGTGAGTTCCCCAACACTGCCGACCAACACTGTTGCGATAGCTGTATTGAGCAGCAAGGTCACGTGATGAAGCTAAAACTGTCAACAAGAGTTTTTTTAAAGTTGTTTTCATGACTTAAGATACAGACAGAGACCCGTTCTAGAATCTCCTCGGGTTCACAAGACCTCGGTTTAAAGTCCAAGTTGAAAGACTTAATTTTATTAGGGTCAGACGGGGGGTCGAACCTGTGATCCCTGGATTACCAGTCCAGCGTGTTACCACTGGACTACAGATCCGTCTTATTTTTTCAAATAAACTGAAGGTTTTATACCATTTTCATTCAAAATTGACAAGTTAAGTAATATTTTGGTGAGATTCTTTGATAAAAGGTAGCAATTGTCAGTATAATTACAGAACAATAAAACAAACAGATTGGTTCTCAGTCCTGGAAGTCATTGGTGACAACACATATTGTATACATTTTGACATAGAGCTTTAGGGTATGAAGTGACTGTTACTTGAAAGTAATTCTGTTATCAAATTGTGATTAATTTTAAAGGTGGACAAATAAGTGCTAACAGCTAAATAATTAATAGCACTGTTAAGTAGAACTTGATAATTACCATATTTAACATAATTATACAATTCTAACAATTATTTTGATGTTCAATTTGGGTTGATAAAATATTCAGAAATCTCATTCATAATGCTAATATCAAAAAGAATAGGTTTCGCTATTACTTTTTATCAGTTGCATAGCAACTGCATTTTTAAACAAAGTGTATGAAGATGAGGATTTTTTCTTACAGATTTCGGGAGTTTTATTTCGGCTGCTTCAGAAAGTACAGGATTATCGTGCCTTAAATTGTATTATTGATAAAATAAAATATTGTTTAATATTTCCGTATGTACTATATGTCTGTAACATTACCCTCTGTTACACTTATAAAATGTTTATTTCTCTGAATATGTGTAAAAAATGCTGAAATAAATAATATTCAAACTATTTTATTTGCTTATTTCAGTCTACAGACTTGTCTGTGTTTGAGACAAACATCCGTTTTGTTGGAGGACTCCTGTCAGCATATGCATTGTCTGGAGATAAGGTAAGTTAGTGAAGGTTGTGAAACTGTCAGTATATGCATTGTCTGGAGATAAGGTAGGTTAGCGAAGGTGGTTAAACTGTCAGTATATGCATTGTCTGGAGATAAGGTAAGTTAGAGAAGGTGGTTAAACTGTCGGTATATGCATTGTCTGGAGATAAAGTAAGTTAGAGAAGGTGGTTAAACTGTCAGTATATGCATTGTCTGGAGATAAGGTAGGTTAGAGAAGGTGGTTAAACTGTCAGTATATGCATTGTCTGGAGATAAGGTAGGTTAGAGAAGGTGGTTAAACTGTCAGTATATGCATTGTCGGGAGATAAGGTAGGTTAGAGAAGGTGGTGAAACTGTCAGTATATGCATTGTCTGTAGATACGGTAAGTTAGTGAAGGTGGTGAAACTGTCAGTATATGCATTGTCTGGAGATAAGGTAGGTTAGAGAAGGTGGTGAAACTGTCAGTATATGCATTGTCTGGAGATAAGGTAAGTTAGAGAAGGTGGTGAAACTGTCAGTATATGCATTGTCTGGAGATAAGGTAAGTTAGAGAAGGTGGTGAAACTGTCAGTATATGCATTGTCTGGAGATAAGGTAAGTTAGAGAAGGTGGTGAAACTGTCAGTATATGCACTGTCTGGAGATAAGGTAAGTTAGAGAAGGTGGTTAAACTGACAGTATATGCATTGTCTGGAGATAAGGTAAGTTAGTGAAGGTGGTGAAACTGTCAGTATATGCATTGTCTGGAGATAAGGTAAGTTAGAGAAGGTGGTGAAACTGTCAGTATATGCATTGTCTGGAGATAAGGTAAGTTAGAGAAGGTGGTGAAACTGTCAGTATATGCATTGTCTGGAGATAAGGTAAGTTAGAGAAGGTGGTTAAATTGTCAGTATATGCATTGTCTGGAGATAAGGTAAGTTAGTGAATGTGGTTAAACTGTCAGTATATGCATTGTCTGGAGATAAGGTAAGTTAGTGAAGGTGGTTAAACTGTCAGTATATGCATTGTCTGGAGATAAGGTATGTTAGTGAAGGTGGTTAAACTGTCAGTATATGCATTGTCTGGAGATAAGGTAAGTTAGTGAAGGTGGTTAAACTGTCCGTATATGCATTGTCTGGAGATAAGGTAAGTTAGTGAAGGTGGTTAAACTGTCTGTATATGCATTGTCTGGAGATACGGTAAGTTAGTGAAGGTGGTTAAACTGTCAGTATATGCATTGTCTGGAGATAAGGTAAGTTAGTGAAGGTGGTTAAACTGTCAGTATATGCATTGTCTGGAGATAAGGTAAGTTAGTGAAGGTGGTTAAACTGTCAGTATATGCATTGTCTGGAGATACGGTAAGTTAGTGAAGGTGGTTAAACTGTCAGTATATGCATTGTCTGGAGATAAGGTAGGTTAGAGAAGGTGGTTAAACTGTCAGTATATGCATTGTCTGGAGATAAGGTAGGTTAGAGAAGGTGGTTAAACTGTCAGTATATGCATTGTCTGGAGATAAGGTAGGTTAGAGAAGGTGGTGAAACTGTCAGTATATGCATTGTCTGTAGATACGGTAAGTTAGAGAAGGTGGTGAAACAGTCAGTATATGTATTGTCTGGAGATAAGGTAAGTTAGAGAAGGTGGTTAAACTGTCAGTATATGCATTGTCTGGAGATAAGGTAGGTTAGAGAAGGTGGTTAAACTGTCAGTATATGCATTGTCTGGAGATAAGGTAGGTTAGAGAAGGTGGTTAAACTGTCAGTATATGCATTGTCTGGAGATAAGGTAGGTTAGAGAAGGTGGTGAAACTGTCAGTATATGCATTGTCTGTAGATAAGGTAAGTTAGAGAAGGTGGTGAAACAGTCAGTATATGCATTGTCTGGAGATAAGGTAAGTTAGTGAATGTGGTTAAACTGTCAGTATATGCATTGTCTGGAGATAAGGTAAGTTAGTGAAGGTGGTTAAACTGTCAGTATATGCATTGTCTGGAGATAAGGTATGTTAGTGAAGGTGGTTAAACTGTCAGTATATGCATTGTCTGGAGATAAGGTAAGTTAGTGAAGGTGGTTAAACTGTCCGTATATGCATTGTCTGGAGATAAGGTAAGTTAGTGAAGGTGGTTAAACTGTCCGTATATGCATTGTCTGGAGATAAGGTAAGTTAGAGAAGGTGGTGAAACTGTCAGTATATGCATTGTCTGGAGATAAGGTAGGTTAGCGAAGGTGGTTAAACTGTCAGTATATGCATTGTCTGGAGATAAGGTAAGTTAGTGAAGGTGGTTAAACTGTCAGTATATGCATTGTCTGGAGATAAGGTAAGTTAGTGAAGGTGGTTAAACTGTCAGTATATGCATTGTCTGGAGATACGGTAAGTTAGTGAAGGTGGTTAAACTGTCAGTATATGCATTGTCTGGAGATAAGGTAGGTTAGAGAAGGTGGTGAAACTGTCAGTATATGCATTGTCTGTAGATAAGGTAAGTTAGAGAAGGTGGTGAAACAGTCAGTATATGTATTGTCTGGAGATAAGGTAGGTTAGAGAAGGTGGTTAAACTGTCAGTATATGCATTGTCTGGAGATAAGGTAGGTTAGAGAAGGTGGTTAAACTGTCAGTATATGCATTGTCTGGAGATAAGGTAGGTTAGAGAAGGTGGTGAAACTGTCAGTATATGCATTGTCTGTAGATAAGGTAAGTTAGAGAAGGTGGTGAAACAGTCAGTATATGTATTGTCTGGAGATAAGGTAAGTTAGAGAAGGTGGTTAAACTGTCAGTATATGCATTGTCTGGAGATAAGGTAGGTTAGAGAAGGTGGTTAAACTGTCAGTATATGCATTGTCTGGAGATAAGGTAGGTTAGAGAAGGTGGTTAAACTGTCAGTATATGCATTGTCTGGAGATAAGGTAGGTTAGAGAAGGTGGTGAAACTGTCAGTATATGCATTGTCTGTAGATAAGGTAAGTTAGAGAAGGTGGTGAAACAGTCAGTATATGCATTGTCTGGAGATAAGGTAAGTTAGAGAAGGTGGTGAAACAGTCAGTATATGCATTGTCTGGAGATAAGGTAAGTTAGAGAAGGTGGTGAAACTGTCAGTATATGCATTGTCTGTAGATAAGGTAAGTTAGAGAAGGTGGTGAAACAGTCAGTATATGCATTGTCTGTAGATAAGGTAAGTTAGAGAAGGTGGTGAAACAGTCAGTATATGCATTGTCTGGAGATAAGGTAGGTTAGTGAAGGTGGTGAAACAGTCAGTATATGCATTGTCTGGAGATAAGGTAAGTTAGAGAAGGTGGTGAAACAGTCAGTATGGAGATACGGTAAGTTAGAGAGGTGGTGAAACAGTCAGTATATGCATTGTCTGGAGATAAGGTAAGTTAGAGAAGGTGGTTAAACTGTCAGTATATGCATTGTCTGGAGATACGGTAAGTTAGAGAAGGTGGTGAAACAGTCAGTATATGCATTGTCTGTAGATAAGGTAAGTTAGAGAAGGTGGTGAAACAGTCAGTATATGCATTGTCTGGAGATAAGGTAGGTTAGAGAAGGTGGTTAAACTGTCAGTATATGCATTGTCTGGAGATAAGGTAGGTTAGAGAAGGTGGTTAAACTGTCAGTATATGCATTTCTGTAGATAAGGTAAGTTAGAGAAGGTGGTGAAACTGTCAGTATATGCATTGTCTGGAGATAAGGTAGGTTAGAGAAGGTGGTTAAACTGTCAGTATATGCATTGTCTGGAGATAAGGTAGGTTAGAGAAGGTGGTTAAACTGTCAGTATATGCATTGTCTGGAGATAAGGTAAGTTAGAGAAGGTGGTGAAACTGTCAGTATATGCATTGTCTGGAGATAAGGTAGGTTAGAGAAGGTGGTTAAACTGTCAGTATATGCATTGTCTGGAGATAAGGTAAGTTAGAGAAGGTGGTGAAACTGTCAGTATATGCATTGTCTGGAGATAAGGTAAGTTAGTGAAGGTGGTTAAACTGTCAGTATATGCATTGTCTGGAGATAAGGTAAGTTAGTGAAGGTGGTTAAACTGTCAGTATATGCATTGTCTGGAGATACGGTAAGTTAGTGAAGGTGGTTAAACTGTCAGTATATGCATTGTCTGGAGATAAGGTAGGTTAGAGAAGGTGGTTAAACTGTCAGTATATGCATTGTCTGGAGATAAGGTAGGTTAGAGAAGGTGGTGAAACTGTCAGTATATGCATTGTCTGGAGATAAGGTAGGTTAGAGAAGGTGGTGAAACTGTCAGTATATGCATTGTCTGTAGATAAGGTAAGTTAGAGAAGGTGGTGAAACAGTCAGTATATGTATTGTCTGGAGATAAGGTAAGTTAGAGAAGGTGGTTAAACTGTCAGTATATGCATTGTCTGGAGATAAGGTAGGTTAGAGAAGGTGGTTAAACTGTCAGTATATGCATTGTCTGGAGATAAGGTAAGTTAGAGAAGGTGGTGAAACAGTCAGTATATGCATTGTCTGGAGATAAGGTAAGTTAGAGAAGGTGGTGAAACAGTCAGTATATGCATTGTCTGGAGATAAGGTAAGTTAGAGAAGGTGGTGAAACAGTCAGTATATGCATTGTCTGGAGATAAGGTAAGTTAGAGAAGGTGGTGAAACAGTCAGTATATGCATTGTCTGGAGATAAGGTAAGTTAGAGAAGGTGGTGAAACAGTCAGTATATGCATTGTCTGTAGATACGGTAAGTTAGAGAAGGTGGTGAAACAGTCAGTATATGCATTGTCTGGAGATAAGGTAGGTTAGTGAAGGTGGTGAAACAGTCAGTATATGCATTGTCTGGAGATAAGGTAAGTTAGAGAAGGTGGTGAAACAGTCAGTATATGCATTGTCTGGAGATAAGGTAAGTTAGTGAAGGTGGTTAAACTGTCAGTATATGCATTGTCTGGAGATACGGTAAGTTAGTGAAGGTGGTTAAACTGTCAGTATATGCATTGTCTGGAGATAAGGTAGGTTAGAGAAGGTGGTTAAACTGTCAGTATATGCATTGTCTGGAGATAAGGTAGGTTAGAGAAGGTGGTGAAACTGTCAGTATATGCATTGTCTGGAGATAAGGTAGGTTAGAGAAGGTGGTGAAACTGTCAGTATATGCATTGTCTGTAGATAAGGTAAGTTAGAGAAGGTGGTGAAACAGTCAGTATATGTATTGTCTGGAGATAAGGTAAGTTAGAGAAGGTGGTTAAACTGTCAGTATATGCATTGTCTGGAGATAAGGTAGGTTAGAGAAGGTGGTTAAACTGTCAGTATATGCATTGTCTGGAGATAAGGTAGGTTAGAGAAGGTGGTTAAACTGTCAGTATATGCATTGTCTGGAGATAAGGTAAGTTAGAGAAGGTGGTGAAACAGTCAGTATATGCATTGTCTGGAGATAAGTAGTTAGAGAAGGTGGTGAAACTGTCAGTATATGCATTGTCTGGAGATAAGGTAGTTAGAGAAGTGGTGAACAGTCAGTATGGAATAGGTAAGTTAGAGAGGTGGTGAAACATGTATGCATGTATATGCATTGTCTGAGATAAGGTAGGTTAGAAGGTGGTAAACTGTCAGTATATGCATTGTGGAGATAAGGTAAGTTAGAGAAGGTGGTGAAACTGTCAGTATATGCATTGTCTGGAGATAAGGTAAGTTAGAGAAGGTGGTGAAACAGTCAGTATATGCATTGTCTGGAGATAAGGTAAGTTAGAGAAGGTGGTGAAACTGTCAGTATATGCATTGTCTGGAGATAAGGTAAGTTAGAGAAGGTGGTGAAACTGTCAGTATATGCATTGTCTGGAGATAAGGTAGGTTAGAGAAGGTGGTGAAACTGTCGTATATGCATTGTCTGGAGATAAGGTAGGTTAGAGAAGGTGGTGAAACAGTCAGTATATGCATTGTCTGGAGATAAGGTAGTTAGTGAAGGTGGTGAAACAGTCAGTATATGCATTGTCTGGAGATAAGGTAAGTTAGAGAAGGTGGTGAAACAGTCAGTATGGAGATACGGTAAGTTAGAGAGGTGGTGAAACAGTCAGTATATGCATTGTATATGCATTGTCTGGAGATAAGGTAGGTTAGAGAAGGTGGTTAAACTGTCAGTATATGCATTGTCTGGAGATAAGGTAGGTTAGAGAAGGTGGTTAAACTGTCAGTATATGCATTGTCTGGAGATAAGGTAAGTTAGAGAAGGTGGTGAAACTGTCAGTATATGCATTGTCTGGAGATAAGGTAGGTTAGAGAAGGTGGTTAAACTGTCAGTATATGCATTGTCTGGAGATAAGGTAAGTTAGAGAAGGTGGTGAAACTGTCAGTATATGCATTGTCTGGAGATAAGGTAGGTTAGAGAAGGTGGTTAAACTGTCAGTATATGCATTGTCTGGAGATAAGGTAGGTTAGAGAAGGTGGTGAAACTGTCAGTATATGCATTGTCTGGAGATAAGGTAGGTTAGAGAAGGTGGTGAAACTGTCAGTATATGCATTGTCTGTAGATAAGGTAAGTTAGAGAAGGTGGTGAAACAGTCAGTATATGTATTGTCTGGAGATAAGGTAAGTTAGAGAAGGTGGTTAAACTGTCAGTATATGCATTGTCTGGAGATAAGGTAGGTTAGAGAAGGTGGTTAAACTGTCAGTATATGCATTGTCTGGAGATAAGGTAGGTTAGAGAAGGTGGTTAAACTGTCAGTATATGCATTGTCTGGAGATAAGGTAAGTTAGAGAAGGTGGTGAAACAGTCAGTATATGCATTGTCTGGAGATAAGGTAAGTTAGAGAAGGTGGTGAAACAGTCAGTATATGCATTGTCTGGAGATAAGGTAAGTTAGAGAAGGTGGTGAAACTGTCAGTATATGCATTGTCTGGAGATAAGGTAAGTTAGAGAAGGTGGTGAAACAGTCAGTATATGCATTGTCTGGAGATAAGGTAAGTTAGAGAAGGTGGTGAAACAGTCAGTATATGCATTGTCTGGAGATAAGGTAAGTTAGAGAAGGTGGTGAAACAGTCAGTATATGCATTGTCTGTAGATACGGTAAGTTAGAGAAGGTGGTGAAACAGTCAGTATATGCATTGTCTGGAGATAAGGTAGGTTAGTGAAGGTGGTGAAACAGTCAGTATATGCATTGTCTGGAGATAAGGTAAGTTAGAGAAGGTGGTGAAACAGTCAGTATGGAGATACGGTAAGTTAGAGAGGTGGTGAAACAGTCAGTATATGCATTGTATATGCATTGTCTGGAGATAAGGTAGGTTAGAGAAGGTGGTTAAACTGTCAGTATATGCATTGTCTGGAGATAAGGTAAGTTAGAGAAGGTGGTGAAACAGTCAGTATGGAGATACGGTAAGTTAGAGAGGTGGTGAAACAGTCAGTATATGCATTGTATATGCATTGTCTGGAGATAAGGTAGGTTAGAGAAGGTGGTTAAACTGTCAGTATATGCATTGTCTGGAGATAAGGTAAGTTAGAGAAGGTGGTGAAACTGTCAGTATATGCATTGTCTGGAGATAAGGTAGGTTAGAGAAGGTGGTTAAACTGTCAGTATATGCATTGTCTGGAGATAAGGTAAGTTAGAGAAGGTGGTGAAACTGTCAGTATATGCATTGTCTGGAGATAAGGTAGGTTAGAGAAGGTGGTGAAACTGTCAGTATATGCATTGTCTGGAGATAAGGTAGGTTAGAGAAGGTGGTTAAACTGTCAGTATATGCATTGTCTGGAGATAAGGTAAGTTAGAGAAGGTGGTGAAACTGTCAGTATATGCATTGTCTGGAGATAAGGTAGGTTAGAGAAGGTGGTTAAACTGTCAGTATATGCATTGTCTGGAGATAAGGTAAGTTAGAGAAGGTGGTGAAACTGTCAGTATATGCATTGTCTGGAGATAAGGTAGGTCAGAGAAGGTGGTTAAACTGTCAGTATATGCATTGTCTGGAGATAAGGTAGGTTAGAGAAGGTGGTTAAACTGTCAGTATATGCATTGTCTGGAGATAAGGTAAGTTAGAGAGGTGGTGAAAATCTAAAATGACTAATCTCTTCAAGCGGCGGCTCTGATATGAACTGGTAGCGACGATAAACAAAACTAAAAACAGCATTATGCCCCAATTGATCTGGATCTATGTTGTTTGTAAATGTGATTTTATTTATTCAGCATGCAACGCGTTAAAGAGGTTACAATCGCAAATTATAATGCATTGCACTAGCTGTGGCGCTCCGATATTCTATGATATATTTCCCATAGGACAATCAATATTTGCGCATAATGACAAGTTTAATTTCTATGATTGAATTTAGAACGCATTATCGTGGGTTGAATGTTCTTTAGAATTACTTTTTTTGTTCGGTTGTCGTAATTCATTTCTCTGTAAGGAAATTAAAACAGCTGGACGCAATAGCTATAGCATGCATGATATTTCAACATGTTTAAAGCAGCACTAGATGGTAATAAAGGATGTTTTTTGATAAAATATAAATACTAATGTATGTTTGTTTACAAAAACCGAATAGTTGCTCAAAAACGATAAAAATCCAATAAATATACAGCGTCATATACGCAAATTGTTTTAACACCAAACGAAATATGTTTATCAACACACGAAATGTAAACACGCACAGTGCGCATGCGTGAAACAACAGCGGATGTAGAAACGCACATTGGAATGTCAACATATTTCGAACATGAAAGACTATCTATCTATCTTCCTCTAATGTCTAATCCTATGTAAACATGTCCCTAAAAGACTTAGATAACAGAGGTATGAATCGACATCTCAAGTAATTCAATTAAATTTTTGATTTTGATAAAATTGTGCACAAAGCATATAAACTGACTGTTATCCACTTTCTTCAAGTTATGTCAATCTCTCCGTAACTTAGGAAAAATATCTTAATCCGATGAATGGAGAAACTGTTACTAACCCTATCAACACAACAGAAATAGGCCTACAAAAAGTATAGATCCAGATGATGAGAGCCGTCTCAAGGGATAAAAATCATATCAAATACATAGGCTGAAAGAATGCAGAGAATTTCCTGGAAGATTTTGACTCCCAATAAAGTATGTGTATGAGATTAAGTTAACATGTATGAAATGACTTGTTTGCTCGGAGCCAGTCTCCATTTGTTGTGAATAAGTCATTAATTATATCCATTGATTTTTCCTTAGAACATGCAAAATATTCCTCGGTGGGGATTATCTTCATCAGTGATAATGATCCACTGGACGTTTATAGTTTTCCTAACCAATCCACTCTCGGCTTATATTGCTCTCTTTCTTGTCATAAAGCAATCTGCTAAACCAATATTTTGATTATGTTCTCCGTCCAGTTAACCTACTACTGCTGCCCTAGGGATAACATATACAGCCAAACACGTGTCAAGTCGTGATAGCGCAGTGGCAGCGTGTTCACTTCAGGTGCGAAAGACCCAGAGTACGCCCCAAGCTGTAGCTGTTACGATTGTGCCCTTAGGCAAGGCATTTAAATTCCACATTGCCTCTTCTCTCTCCCTCTTGGCGATGGATTCCATCAGGAATGATGTCTCGAGAGTGATTAAATATAAGGAACTTGTTTCACAATCGAGCTAAAATAAATGTGTATAAACTAAACTAGACATGTGTCGAACACTACCTCTAAATAAAGGCTACCATTATCATCTTATCATCTCCCATCATGTTCATAGCATTGGAACCTCTGAATAGAGACTGCCATTCCTGTCAATAATTTTTACAGAGATGCTTGACTGTATAAAATTATTTAAAAAACATTATTTACCTCAATGAAGGAAGCCCCCTCCGTAGCCGAGTGGTTATGGTCCTTGACGTCAAATCACTTGCCCCTCGACGCCATAGGTGTAAATCCCACTGGGGCTGTCGAATGATGTCATGTGAGGAAGCTATCCAGCTGGCAAGCGGTAGGTCGGTGGTTCTACCTGGGTACCCATCTGTGCCTGCAATACTATTACTATACAGTATTACTCGGAGGTGTACCCAGGGTCTTCCCCCACCAATAATAGCTGGAGAGTCGCTGTATAACCTAAGCTGTTGGTGCAACGTTAAACTCCCAAAACAAACAAACAATTCCATGAAGAAGGTTATGTTTTTGTTTCCGTTTATTTGCTTGATGTCAGGATTACCCAACTTGTTATTGACGTTTTTTCATTTTGAAATTTGATGAAATTTATGGTCTCGGGTCCCTCGGGTCAATGACGAACCCATTACATTTTGGGAATGACCCAGATTTGGATCCAGGAGTTTTTCAATAGGATTCTTCACCATTATGAGATATGGGGAAAAACATTGCGATTCAGCAGCGTGGCGTACGCTTGCAATGGCGGGTTGTTCTTGTATAAGCATGGTAATGAATGGTGATAAAGTGAACACTGTGGCCATGATGTTGCCTATAATCTTTTTTTGTACACATTCAATATTGGATATTATTCCCATCAAAGAGTTGATTTGTTAAGATCAGTCAATCTGGCCGGCTTCATATCTCATCATAAATGCAGTGTGTAAAATCTATATATTGTTTAGTATGATATCCCCCAAAGACTGTCCTGTATGAGTAGATGCTTAGTAGCCTGTAGAGATCCATTTAGATGTGCTGGTACATGAATGCTCTACAGACCATAGCTTGTAAAAATCCATTTAGATGTGCTGGTACATGAATGCTCTACAGTCCATAGCTTGTAAAAATCCATTTAGATGTGCTGGTACATGAATGCTCTACAGTCCATAGCTTGTAAAAATCCATTTAGATGTGCTGGTACATGAATGCTCTACAGACCATAGCCTGTAGAAATCCATTTAGATGTGCTGGTACATGAATGCTCTACAGACATAGCCTGTAGATGTCCATTTAGATGTGCTGGTACATGAATGCTCTACAGACCATAGCCTGTAGAGATCCATTTAGATGTGCTGGTACATGAATGCTCTACAGACCATAGCCTGTTGAGATCCATTTAGATGTGCTGGTACATGAATGCTCTACAGACCATAGCTTGTAGAGATCCATTTAGATATGCTGGTACATGAATGCTCTACAGACCATAGCCTGTTGAGATCCATTTAGATGTGCTGGTACATGAATGCTCTACAGACCATAGCCTGTTGAGATCCATTTAGATGTGCTGGTACATGAATGCTCTACAGACCATAGCCTGTAGAAATCCATTTAGATGTGCTGGTACATGAATGCTCTACAGACCATAGCCTGTAGAAATCCATTTAGATGTGCTGGTACATGAATGCTCTACAGACATAGCCTGTAGATGTCCATTTAGATGTGCTGGTACATGAATGCTCTACAGACCATAGCCTGTAGAGATCCATTTAGATGTGCTGGTACATGAATGCTCTACAGACCATAGCCTGTTGAGATCCATTTAGATGTGCTGGTACATGAATGCTCTACAGACCATAGCTTGTAGAGATCCATTTAGATATGCTGGTACATGAATGCTCTACAGACCATAGCCTGTTGAGATCCATTTAGATGTGCTGGTACATGAATGCTCTACAGACCATAGCCTGTTGAGATCCATTTAGATGTGCTGGTACATGAATGCTCTACAGACCATAGCCTGTAGAAATCCATTTAGATGTGCTGGTACATGAATGCTCTACAGACCATAGCTTGTAAAAATCCATTTAGATGTGCTGGTACATGAATGCTCTACAGTCCATAGCTTGTAAAAATCCATTTAGATGTGCTGGTACATGAATGCTCTACAGTCCATAGCTTGTAAAAATCCATTTAGATGTGCTGGTACATGAATGCTCTACAGTCCATAGCTTGTAAAAATCCATTTAGATGCGCTGGTACATGAATGCTCTACAGTCCATAGCTTGTAAAAATCCATTTAGATGCGCTGGTACATGAATGCTCTAGAGACCATAGCCTGTAGAAATCCATTTAGATGTGCTGGTACATGAATGCTCTACAGACCATAGCCTGTTGAGATCCATTTAGATGTGCTGGTACATGAATGCTCTACAGACCATAGCCTGTTGAGATCCATTTAGATGCGCTGGTACATGAATGCTCTAGAGACCATAGCTTGTAGAGATCCATTTAGATGTGCTGGTACATGAATGCTCTACAGACCATAGCCTGTTGAGATCCATTTAGATGTGCTGGTACATGAATGCTCTACAGACCATAGCCTGTAGATGTCCATTTAGATGTGCTGGTACATGAATGCTCTACAGACCATAGCCTGTTGAGATCCATTTAGATGCGCTGGTACATGAATGCTCTACAGACCATAGCTTGTAGAGATCCATTTAGATATGCTGGTACATGAATGCTCTACAGACCATAGCTTGTTGAGATCCATTTAGATGTGCTGGTACATGAATGCTCTACAGACCATAGCCTGTAGAGATCCATTTAGATGTGCTGGTACATGAATGCTCTAGAGACCATAGCCTGTTGAGATCCATTTAGATGTGCTGGTACATGAATGCTCTAGAGACCATAGCCTGTTGAGATCCATTTAGATGTGCTGGTACATGAATGCTCTAGAGACCATAGCCTGTAGAGATCCATTTAGATGTGCTGGTACATGAATGCTCTACAGACCATAGCCTGTTGAGATCCATTTAGATGTGCTGGTACATGAATGCTCTACAGACCATAGCCTGTAGAGATCCATTTAGATGTGCTGGTACATGAATGCTCTACAGACCATAGCCTGTTGAGATCCATTTAGATGTGCTGGTACATGAATACTCTACATATCATAGCCTGTTGAGGTCCATTTAGATGTGCTGGTACATGAATGCTCTACAGACCATAGCCTGTTGAGATCCATTTAGATGTGCTGGTACATGAATGCTCTACAGACCATAGCCTGTTGAGGTCCATTTAGATGTGCTGGTACATGAATGCTCTACAGACCATAGCCTGTCGTGTAGTAGTAGATGTTTAGATGTGCTGGTACATGAATGCTCTACAGACCATAGACTGTCGTTTATGAGTATATGTTTAGATGTGCCGGTACATGAATGCTCTTCAGACCATAGCCTGTCGTGTAGTAGTAGATGTTTAGATGTGCTGGTACATGAATGCTCTACAGACCATAGCCTGTCGTGTAGTAGTAGATGTTTAGATGTGCCGGTACATGAATGCTCTTCAGACCATAGCCTGTCGTGTAGTAGTAGATGTTTAGATGTGCCTGTATGTAAGATAGTGACTCTATATAGCAAACAATTTAATAATGATTTAATGTATGAACAAATAACAGTGTCATGTGAAAATAAACAATAACCAGCATCATATGAACATAAACAGATTCTCTGCATCGATCGTCACAATTCCCACAATTAATTACTGTGCACAGTAAAGTCATATCATTTCATATGTGACACAAGTCCTCTATTTCACGTCACAAACACGTGCGCGCACTAGCTAGACTCTTCTTCTGTGCTGACACCTCACACCGGGTAATTGGCTCTCACTATATCGAGTATATCAAGGACATCACTAAGGGGAACAACCCTGCAAATATACGAATGCGAACTACTTGCTAACATTCATGAAATTAACTCTTAATGCAATAACATGTCGATGGTCTCACTATGATTTATCATTGTGACAAATTATACATTTACATAAATCAAGACTTGAAGTGCTACCTTGTGATTTATAAAGCTATTTATGATAATATACCCCATTCTCGGTGTCCACTATTTGATATCACTATTGACTCAACTCAATTACAAAGATAACCCAATAAAAGTAAACTGTACACATATAAACTATAGGTAAGTACTTGCATACCATATAACACTTAACACATACTGGTGACACTACACCACGTCCACAAAACACAAAAGAATAGCGTAGAAATAAACTCAAGCCATTATTCTTACAAATGGCCAATCTCATACAAAGGGCAGCAACTATGGCTTTTTACTTTGTTGCACTGTACATGAATGCTCTACGGACCATAGCTTGTAGAAATCCATTTAGATGTGCTGGTACATGAATGCTCTACAGACCATAGACTGTCGTGTATGAGTAGATGTTTAGATGTGCCGGTACATGAATGCTCTACGGACCATAGACTGTCGTGTATGAGTAGATGTTTAGATGTGCTGGTACATGAATGCTCTACAGACTATCATGTATGAATAGATGTTTAGATGTGCCAGTACATGAATGCTCTACAGATTGTCATGTATGAGTATATGCTTAGATGTGCTGGTACATGAATGCTCTACAGACTGTCATGTATGAGTATATGTTTAGATGTGCTGGTACATGAATGCTCTACAGATTGTCATGTATGAGTATATGCTTAGATGTGCTGGTACATGAATGCTCTACAGACTGTCATGTATGAGTATATGCTTAGATGTGCCGGTACATGAATGCTCTACAGACTTCATGTATGAGTATATGCTTAGATGTGCCGGTACATGAATGCTCTACAGACTTCATGTATGAGTATATGCTTAGATGTGCCGGTACATGAATGCTCTACAGACTGTCGTGTATGAGTATATGCTTAGATGTGCTGGTACATGAATGCTCTACAGACTATCCTGTATGAGTATATGCTTAGATGTGCCAGTACATGAATGCTCTACAGATTGTCATGTATGAGTATATGCTTAGATGTGCTGGTACATGAATGCTCTACAGACTGTCATGTATGAGTATATGCTTAGATGTGCTGGTACATGAATGCTCTACAGATTGTCATGTATGAGTATATGCTTAGATGTGCTGGTACATGAATGCTCTACAGACTGTCATGTATGAGTATATGCTTAGATGTGCTGGTACATGAATGCTCTACAGATTGTCATGTATGAGTATATGCTTAGATGTGCCGGTACATGAATGCTCTACAGATTGTCATGTATGAGTATATGCTTAGATGTGCCGGTACATGAATGCTCTACAGACTGTCATGTATGAGTATATGCTTAGATGTGCCAGTACATGAATGCTCTACAGACTGCCATGTATGAGTATATGCTTAGATGTGCCGGTACATGAATGCTCTACAGATTGTCATGTATGAGTATATGCTTAGATGTGCCGGTACATGAATGCTCTACAGACTGTCATGTATGAGTATATGCTTAGATGTGCCAGTACATGAATGCTCTACAGACTGCCATGTATGAGTATATGCTTAGAATAGATGTGCCAGTACAGGAATGCTCTACAGACTCATGTATGAGTATATGCTTAGATGTGCCAGTACATGAATGCTCTACAGACTGTCATGTATGAGTATATGCTTAGATGTGCCGGTACATGAATGCTCTACAGACTGTCATGTATGAGTATATGCTTAGATGTGCTGGTACATGAATGCTCTACAGATTGTCGTGTATATGCTTAGATGTGCTGGTACATGAATGCTCTACAGATTGTCATGTATGAGTATATGCTTAGATGTGCTGGTACATGAATGCTCTACAGACTGTCGTGTATGAGTATATGCTTAGATGTGCCGGTACATGAATGCTCTACAGACTGTCATGTATGAGTATATGCTTAGATGTGCTGGTACATGAATGCTCTATAGATTGTCATGTATGAGTATATGCTTAGATGTGCTGGTACAAGAATGCTCTACAGACTGTCATGTATGAGTATATGTTTAGATGTGCTGGTACATGAATGCTCTACAGAAGACAACTGGCTTGCTGGAGGATGTATGATGGAGTATTTAAAGATGTATCTGGTATATATATGCTTCTTTTATAATTTGCAAATGGAATTCAAAATGCAAATGGCATTTTGCTTGTGATGTTTCTTGAGCAGTCATTGGTTTTATAAGAAAAACACAGGTATTTATTTCACAAACTGCAACATCTATCTTATTGAATATCATGTCCATGCTCATGGTTGTTGGAGTGGTTTTTGTTCACAAAAGTTATATTTGCTTTGGTTAAGGTACATACACCTTACACCAAATCTGACTTTAACCCATAACCTGCTAATCACAACTATAAAAGTTGCTTTTTCAAACAGCATAGAGCATAGCATGAGATGGCACAGAAATGCTCTATGCTGTTTGCTATTAGGATAGTGGATCTAAAACACTTGGCTGAATAGCAAACAACATAGATCCTGATCAGATGGCTGATCTGGATCTCTGTTGTTTGCACATTCCTTCCAATTTATTCAGCATTTTAAGGGTTTGGCAAGGAACATGTGACCTTGCTGTATCCTGTGATAAAGTTTCAGTTATCCCGACAACATTGTACTTCACACAGCATCACGTTATGCGACCAGATAATTTTTTACTATTAAACATTAATACACGAGAACATGGCTTCTAAAACTATAGTCTGTCAGTCATTGACTGATTTTTACTTTGAAGACCAATTCCACAGATAAAACATGGTATAACAAGAAAAACTATTACATATAAATATGTAATAGAAGGACGATTGAAAACTCACTCTGCATAATACACACTCGCATAGTGTATATAGATTAAAAAGTGCATAATTTAATAATTAAATGCAAACATGTTGACAATAACATGAAATCCTGCCCAACATAATAGTATATACCACATCCCTGCTGCAACACCTGCGAATCATATGGGAACCAAATATTGTTGCAGAATTTCAATTCCGTAAATAGAATTGACCTGGCCATTTCTGGATTCCAGCTTAAGCCTGTATTTCTATGCGCACACCAGTGTAAGCTTGGAACTAGTTCCCTGAAAACAACTGGAACGAATACATAGCAGTAATTCTTATCACAAAAATTCCCATTCGTCCAGAAAATCGGTTCATTATCATACCTGGCCCCCCCCAAGAGGGAGATTTGAGGGATGTTTTAGCTACGCATGGTGATCTGTAGCCTAGTCTGTCATATAAATATGTTTATTTAACACCCAAACCATCGCTCGCCCACATGGTTCACCGGAGGCGAGGGTAAATAAGCTCAATAATCATCACCCAAACCAACCATCAATTGAACCGTATTGAGTTTCTGATCGCGTCTTGTTGCCAGAAGTAAAACAGTGAAAAATCAACAAGACGGGAACCAGGCTAGGTAGTCTATCCATCCATCTGATTTGGTTTTTGTTTTTCTCTCTTTTATTCGTAATATTATATACATTATATACATAGTCAACCGGCACAAAAATATAACAATACTACTAGTATGTGGATTGAGTTCTGTGAATATGAATCAATAGAATAGTTATTATAATACAGTTGTCTACAATGAAAGTTCTCAGATAGTTTTAAGCATTTTTTCAACCACCGTATTTAGCTGTGTATAGTGCGCTACCGTGTATAGTGCGCACCCACGATCTGGCACGAAAATCGGCGGAAAAACTGAGTTCCTATGTATACTGCGCACGTGAAAAACGCAATTTTCCAAGTCAAAATTTAACATTTATCAAGAATCGCTAAAAATTGTGCTCCGTGATTTTTACAACTTATATTAATCACTCGAGATATACCTCATCGAGTAACGGTAACGCACTCAGGGCACACCTGCTCAAATTTCTCGACACGTTCTCAAACATCTCAACACGTTCTCAAACATGTCAGCAGATGCTCAAACTTCTCAACACGTGAAGCCTACCTAATTAACTGGGACCCATTGTGAAAGGTTTGTCGAAATTAATTATCGCTACAATCAATTGAAATACTGCAGCCAAAAATGTTTTTTTTATGCAATGCATTGTACATTGTACGGCGAAGTACGCGAAAAGTACGGGAAATATTACATACGATAAAACCACGTGATGTTATCAAATCGCCATTTTTTATGCATTTACCTTTTCAATTAAATTCATCAAAGTTTGCCAAAATAAACGAAATATATGCTAATTTTGTGGTCTTATTCATTTGATTTATTTATATAGACTATCGGCAACTGGTTTTAATAGCTAGTTTATAACGATTGTCGAATGTAACAACTTATAGAATGACTGTGGGCTGTTCGGGTCGAATTTCAGTTTTTTCACGAAATTTTGGTCCGGAAAAAAATGTCCTGATGTCTGTACTGGTGTATAATGCGCAGTAGATAAAATGGATGAGGATTTCAGTAAGAAATGTGCGCACTATACACAGCTAAATACGGCAATTGATATATACATTCTTATACTTGTAATAAGCCGCTATCATTTTAATTTCGCTTTTAAACAATTTGAAAATATCATATTGTTTAGTCCAATTCTCACTTCATCCATCTGTTTCTGATTATAAATTCCTTCTAGGATTTTCATTAACCCTTTCAACACCACAGACCTCTAAATAGGCTTACAAAAAAGTGTAGATCCAGATGAGCCGGCTCGTAACGAGCCGTCTCATCAAGATCTGCACTTTTTGCAAGTAATATTACAATGTTTAGAAAATAATTTACCCATTTTGATAAATGAACTGATCCAAATGTAATTTTCTTATTAATTTAATTGGTCTAAAAATGTCATGGACCAGTCTATGTCAGTTACTTGGTGTTGAATGGGTTAAACTTGCAATGAAATGTGCAGCTCATTGAGACAACATGCAGAACCCATGTTCCAACCATGTTCAACCAAGGTCATTGGTGAAGTTGCTATATTTCCAGTTACAATGAGAGGATGTTCAGAATGAATGTTTCAGCCATGTCATTTCAAGGCCAAGAAACTGAAGTATTCAAACATTTTTTGTCATAACGTATGTACATGTAACAAAGTCACAGCATTTGTCACGACTTGTGAACAAACAACCAAAAACCAAACAAATATTTCTTTATATACACCTACTGAAGTGATTTTTAGGGTTACCTAAGATAGATAATTAAGCTGCTTTTCAGTCTATTTTATTACTTTCTACTCTCTGCTTGGCAGTCCGTACCTAGTTGACCGCCATCCCGTATCCAGTCGGCTCGATGGCCCACCCACCTGAACACCACTCACCCGCCTTCCCACTGTGTCTCTGTTTATACTCGCAAAGTATGGAAGGAAATTTCATAAAACTTCACACACAAAGGAATACCGAAATGTTTTATCACCATGAAAACATGTTTGACACGGAAAAATTACAGAGGTGTACGGTCACTAGAAAAAATAATCTTGCATTTTCATCAAGAGAAACAACGTTGACATGATTTACTCAAAAAGTTTGTTAACATTCATTATTGTGTGTTTTACGTTTATTTATCGTCGCTACCGGTTGCCCAAATGAGCGACGCCTCCTGAAGAGATTAGTCATTTTAGATTTTTGGAGGATAGAGCAATGATACAGACATAGCCTTCTCTGGTTCTTTTACGTGCATGTGGTAAGGCACCGAAACGAGACCTCAGTTTAAAGTCCCATCTGAAAGACAATTAATTTTATTAGGGTCGAACCTGTGATCCCTGGATTACCAGTCCAACATGTTAACCACTGAACTACAGATCCATCTTACTCAAAAAGTTTGTTAACATCCATTAAGAATGGATGCTCAATTATGTACCAGCAGCTTACAATCCCACATGTCCAGTGATTGGATGTATTATGACACACTGCTGTCAATATATACTACAGTGCCTTGTGAAATATTAATGTTACACCACCAGGAAGTAATCAATTGGTCACTTAAGATGCTTCAGGTGTTAATAATATACTTGAAACACACTTTACAGCCAGAGTAGTCCAGTGGTTAACACAATGGACTGGGAATCGCAGGTTCGATCCCCCGTCTGACTAATAAAATTAACAGTCTTTCAGATGGGACTTTAAGCCAAGGTCTCGTGTCTGTGCTTTACACCGTGCACGTAAATGAACCAGAGGAGATTCTGGAATGGGTCTCTGTCTGTATCATTGGACTATCCTCCAAAAATCTAAAATGATTAATCTCTTCGGGAGGCGTCGCTCATATGGGCAACCGGTAGCGAGGATAAATAAACGTAAAACACACAGACTTAATTGCAACCGTTAATTTTGACTCATTTAAAGGTTGACTGGCTGATTGATGAATACAGTTTTTATTTTCATGGAATCACAGCTTTCTGACATATCAGGGACTACCTCCTCCGTGCTCGAGTGGTTACGGTCGCTGACTTTTATACCACTATAACCTATCATCACTAATGGTCACGGATTCAAGCCCCGCTCAAGCCGTGTCTCTTTATATGAAAAGGTTGGCAGTTTCTTTCGGATGTTGGTGCACCCAAGTACTGATTAACCACTGGAGCCTGCCCAGGAAAGGTGTTGTTACCGGAAGGTAAACTGCCCACCGGCGATATAGCCCAAAATGGTGCTGATGACGGCGTAAAACCCGAACAAACAAATTAACTGACATATCAGTATTTTGAATTATTGTGGATACAGACTAGCGCTGTCAGTGGATATAGGAAAGTTAATTGGTTGAATATAATAATAGGTTTTCGCTACGTCAAGCAGATGAGATCGATGCATTAATATGTTCCGCTTTACCAAATGGTGATGTGGATGTCCTATTCAAATACTTCTATAACTACCTTTACTGGTGATGATTAGGGGTTTTGCCATATCTGTTTATCCCTCTGCAAGTTTGTCACCCTCGTATTGTCCGATAGCTTGAGAACCAATCACCCACAGTCTTCATACAGTAGAAGCATAGGTTATGGGTAATACATGAACCTATATTATGAGTTCAACGATCACAGAAGCCTCAAATCAATTTGCTCTCAATAACTTGTGAACTGTTGGGGTAATTGGAAAAGGACCAATGGTAAATGTCACTACAGTCAAACATGTGGTAGTGGTCACCTCCATTAAGCAGCCAACCTGTATTATCCAGATTCCCAATCGGTTGTTTTATATATACAGTCGAATCTGTGCTAAAGGCCACCTCCGAATAAAGGCCGCATACTACATTGCTTATGCCGACATTCCGATCAGGCATCCTCTTCCTTTGGTCCACAGGGTGATAAGTCCTGGGTGGTGATTGCTTCCCTCGAACAACGGGTCCTTGTTGGGGCCACATCCTCCACATTTTTCATCCCGCAGTAGGAGAAACCATCTCCGATGTCCTCTTCAAGGGTCTTCATCACGTCAAGGCATTCCCGGGCAGCAGGTCCCCTCCGCTATACCTACACGAGGAACCGAGCATATTGGTTAATAACTTGTAGTCAGATTCTTTTATACCAGATAAAATAAAATTTCTATGTAAAATGATCATTCTTGCATTAACCCATTCAACCCCAAGTAACTCACATGGACTGGTGCATGATATTTTTAGACCAATAAATTAATAAGAAAATTACCGTTGGACCAGTTCATTTATCAAAATGGGTAATTTTATCTTAAAATAGTCATAATTATTACTGGCAAAAAAGTGCAGATCCTGATGAGACGGCTCGTTACGAGCCGGCTCATCTGGATCTACACTTTTCATAAGCCTATTTAGAGGCCTGTGGTTTTGAAAGGGCTAATGCGCATTAATGCGCATTAATGCGCTTGACTAAACTAAGATTACATAAACATCCTGTAAAATAAGGCTACAATTTCACCCAGATGTGAATTGAACATGACATAACAAAATGCATCTGTTTTCAGACCACATAAATGTTTTTTTTTTGGGGGTTTTCGTATTTTCACATGACTGTCATGTGACCTTTCACAGTAAACCATGAAATATTAACCCATTACAAAAAACGAACAAATATTTTTTATATACGCCTCTCAGCTTAAGGGATTTGTAGGTACACGTTAATGAAATTAAATGAAAAAACAACATTTACATATTTACGAAATGTAATGTGAATATTTATCTGGTTTTGCTAATTTTCATGTTTGGCAGTTCTAGCATGTACCATATAAACCAAGCACCTGTTACTGACGTTATTAGCAAACAAATTCAAAAACAGGTGGGGAACGTAAATAGGATAATTGACAATAAGTTTTCAAAACTTATGGAACAGTGGGTATGGCCACTAGACCACTCTTATTAACATGTTGATTGGTTAGTACCCTGGAGCATGGCCAGTAGAGTATTCCTAGTGATGTGGTGATTGGTTAGTACCCTGGAGCATGTCCACTAGACCATTCCTAGTGATGTGGTGATTGGTTAGTACCATGGAGCATTGCCAGTAGACCATTCCTAGTGGTGTGGAGATTGGTTAGTACCCTGGAGCATGGCCAGTAGACCATTCCTATTAACATGGTGATTGGTTAGTACCCTGGAGCATGGCCAGTAGACCATTCCTATTAACATGGTGATTGGTTAGTACCCTAGAGCATGGCCAGTAGACCATTCCTAGTGATGTGGTGATTGGTTAGTACCCTGGAGCATGGCCAGTAGACCATTCCTAGTGATGTGGAGATTGGTTAGTACCCTGGAGCATGGCCACTAGACCATTCCTAGTGATGTGGAGATTGGTTAGTACCCTGGAGCATGGCCACTAGACCATTCCTATTAACATGGTGATTGGTTAGTACCATGGAGCATTGCCAGTAGACCATTCCTATTAACATGGTGATAGGCTAGTACCATGGAGCATGGCCAGTAGACCATTCCTAGTGATGTGGTGATAGGCTAGTACCATGGAGCATGACCTGTAGACCATTCCTAGTGATGTGGAGATTGGTTAGTACCTTGGAGCATTGTACAGAAAGGGATTACTAGTAGTGTAGTTGGGTTGTGTCAAAATCTACAAATATCTGTGAGTCTTGCCTATGACTTAAAACTATTTCACTTTATCCTAGTCTAATTCATGATTCTCTAAACCAGTGACAAAACAATATCAAGATGTAAACCAATGACAACACAGTATCAATATGTAAACCAATGACAACACAGTATCAAGATGTAAACCAATGACAACACAGTATCAAGATGTAAACCAATGACAACACAGTATAAAGATGTAAACCAATGACAACACAGTATCAATATGTAAACCAATGACAACACAGTATAAAGATGTAAACCAATGACAACACAGTATCAAGATGTAAACCAATGACAACACAGTATAAAGATGTAAACCAATGACAAAACAGTATCAAGATGTAAACCAATGACAACACAGTATCAAGATGTAAACCAATGACAACACAGTATAAAGATGTAAACCAATGACAAAACAGTATCAATATGTAAACCAATGACAACACAGTATCAAGATGTAAACCAATGACAACACAGTATAAAGATGTAAACCAATGACAACACAGTATCAAGCTGTAAACCAATGACAACACAGTATAAAGATGTAAACCAATGACAAAACAGTATCAAGATGTAAACCAATGACAACACAGTATAACGATGTAAACCAATGACAACACAGTATCAATATGTAAACCAATGACAACACAGTATAAAGATGTAAACCAATGACAAAACAGTATCAAGATGTAAACCAATGACAACACAGTATAAAGATGTAAACCAATGACAAAACAGTATCAAGATGTAAACCAATGACAACACAGTATAAAGATGTAAACCAATGACAAAACAGTATCAAGATGTAAACCAATGACAACACAGTATAAAGATGTAAACCAATGACAAAACAGTATCAAGATGTAAACCAATGACAACACAGTATAAAGATGTAAACCAATGACAAAACAGTATCAAGATGTAAACCAATGACAACACAGTATAAAGATGTAAACCAATGACAAAACAGTATCAAGATGTAAACCAATGACAACACAGTATAAAGATGTAAACCAATGACAAAACAGTATCAAGATGTAAACCAATGACAACACAGTATAAAGATGTAAACCAATGACAAAACAGTATCAAGATGTAAACCAATGACAACACAGTATAAAGATGTAAACCAATGACAAAACAGTATCAAGATGTAAACCAATGACAACACAGTATAAAGATGTAAACCAATGACAAACACAGTATCAAGATGTAAACCAATGACCAAACAGTATCAAGATAATATTATAATCAATTTATATTCAATTAGCTGCACGGTTTATCAGAACATGTTTTATATACTTTGTCTCTGTTTGTCCCAATAGTACAATATTATACTAACATTCTAGACTGTAGATGTATGGCTGAGTTTGCATTTTCATTTCGATTCAGCTGCAGTATACATATATACACCGCGCACGTAAGCGAACCAGAGGAAGCTCTGGAATGGATCTCTGTCTGTATCATTGCACTATCCTTCAAAAATCTAAAATGACTTATCACATCAGCAGGTGTTGCTCATATTGGCAACCGGTAGTGACAATAAATAGTTGTAAAACACACTTGAATTCCCAATGAAGTTCCTTTGATTTTTTTTTACTAAGTACAACTTTGTACTTTGAAGCTGAACAGATTAGAAAATTACTGTCAACTAAAGACCAGTTAGTGGTTCCCAGAAGTCCAAGACTAAACATTATCTTCCACTTAATGGACAGTTGGGTATTTTATTGTGCTGTACAGAGATAAATATGCTATGAAAGTGGGGAGATTTGTCAATACTGGAGGAGATACAGAGACAGTTCATGTAGGAATGGTTCCATTCACATTGACAATTAGACAGATTTTATGGATTGATATGTATGTAGCAAAGACATTCCTGAATCCCACAAGCATTACATTTTACTGGTATATAAAGTTAGTGAGTGACCTGTACTCTGGTAGAACTGTTAACCAGTGCTCTACATTCACACCCATAGGTCATGCTCTACATTCACACCCTACAGGTCATGCTGTACATTCACACCCACAGGTCATGCTCTACATTCACTCGCCCCACAGATCATGCTCTACATTCACTCGCCCCACAGGTCATGCTCTACATTCACTCGCCCCATAGGTCATGCTCTACATTCACTTGCCCCACAGATCATGCTCTACATTCACACCCCATAGGTAATGCTCTACATTCACACCCCATAGGTCATGCTCTACATTCACACCCCACAGGTCATGCTCTACATTCACACCCCATAGGTCATGCTCTACATTCACACCCCATAGGTCATGCTCTACATTCACACCCCATAGGTCATGCTCTACATTCACACCCCATAGGTCATGCTCTACATTCACACCCCACAGGTCATGCTCTACATTCACTCACCCCACAGATCATGCTCTACATTCACTCACCCCACAGGTCATGCTCTACATTCACTCACCCCACAGGTCATGCTCTACATTCACACCCCACAGGTCATGCTCTACATTCACACCCCACAGGTCATGCTCTACATTCACTCACCCCACAGGTCATGCTCTACATTCACACCCCATAGGTCATGCTCTACATTCACACCCCATAGGTCATGCTCTACATTCACCCCATAGGTCATGCTCTACATTCACACCCCATAGGTCATGCTCTACATTCACACCCCACAGGTCATGCTCTACATTCACACCCCATATGTCATTCTCTACATTCACACCCCATAGGTCATGCTCTACATTCACACCCCACAGGTCATGCTCTACATTCACTCACCCCATAGATCATGCTCTACATTCACTCACCCCACAGGTCATGCTCTACATTCACACCCCATAGGTCATGCTCTACATTCACACCCCACAGGTCATGCTCTACATTCACACCCACAGGTCATGCTCTACATTCACTCCCATAGATCATGCTCTACATTCAATCACCCCATAGGTCATGCTCTACATTCACACCCACAGGTCATGCTCTACATTCACACACCACAGGTCATGCTCTACATTCACTCACCCCATAGGTCATGCTCTACATTCACACCCCACAGGTCATGCTCTACATTCACACCCACAGGTCATGCTCTACATTCACTCCCATAGATCATGCTCTACATTCACTCACCCCATAGGTCATGCTCTACATTCACACCCATATGTCATGCTCTACATTCACTCACCCCATAGGTCATGCTCTACATTCACTCACCCCATAGGTCATGCTCTACATTCACTCACCCCATAGGTCATGCTCTACATTCACTCACCCCATAGGTCATGCTCTACATTCACACCCCACAGATCATGCTCTACATTCACACCCACAGGTCATGCTCTACATTCACTCACCCCATAGATCATGCTCTACATTCACACCCCACAGGTCATGCTCTACATTCACACCCACAGATCATGCTCTACATTCACTCACCCCATAGATCATGCTCTACATCCACTCACCCACAGATCATGCTCTACATTCACTCACCCCACAGGTCATGCTCTACATTCACACCCCACAGGTCATGCTCTACATTCACACCCACAGGTCATGCTCTACATTCACTCCCATAGATCATGCTCTACATTCACTCACCCCATAGGTCATGCTCTACATTCACACCCACAGGTCATGCTCTACATTCACACACCACAGGTCATGCTCTACATTCACTCACCCCATAGGTCATGCTCTACATTCACACCCCACAGGTCATGCTCTACATTCACACCACAGGTCATGCTCTACATGCTCTACATTCACCCCATAGGTCATGATCATGCTCTACATTCACTCACCCCATAGGTCATGCTCTACATTCACACCCACAGGTCATGCTCTACATTCACTCACCCCTACATGGATCATGCTCTACATTCACACCCACAGGTCATGCTCTACATTCACTCACCCCATAGATCATGCTCTACATTCACACCCACAGGTCATGCTCTACATTCACACCACAGATCATGCTCTACATTCACTCACCCACAGATCATGCTCTACATTCACTCACCCACAGATCATGCTCTACATTCACTCACCCCACAGGTCATGCTCTACATTCACACCCCACAGGTCATGCTCTACTTTCACACCCACAGGTCATGCTCTACATTCACTCACCCCACAGGTCATGCTCTACATTCACACCCACAGGTCATGCTCTACATTCACTCCCACAGATCATGCTCTACATTCACTCGCCCCACAGGTCATGCTCCACATTCGCCCCACAGATCATGCTCTACATTCACACCCACAGGTCATGCTCTACATTCACTCCCCACATGTCATGCTCTACATTCACACCCACATCATGCTCTACATTCACTCCCCCCACAGCTCATGCTCTACATTCACTCCCCCACAGCTCATGCTCTACATTCACTCCCCCCACAGCTCATGATCTACATTCACTCCCCTCACAGCTCATGCTCTACATTCACTCCCCCCCATGTCATGCTCTACATTCACACCCACAGGTCATGCTCTACATTCACTCCCACAGATAATGCTCTACATTCACTCCGCCAACAGCTCATGCTCTACATTCACTCCCCCACAGCTCATGCTCTACATTCACACAGGTCATGCTCTACATTCACACCTCACAGGTCATGCTCTACATTCACACCACATGTCATGCTCTACATTCACACCCACATGTCATGCTCTACATTCACACCCCACATGTCATGCTCTACATTCACACCCACATGTCATGCTCTACATTCACTCACCCCACAGATCATGCTCTACATTCACACCCACATGTCATGCTCTACATTCACTCCCCACATATCATGCTCTACATTCACACCCACAGGTCATGCTCTACATTCACACCCACATGTCATGCTCTACATTCACTCCCACAGGTCATGCTCTACATTCACTCCCACATGTCATGCCCACAGATCATGCTCTACATTCACTCACCCCACAGATCATGCTCTACATTCATACATGCCCCACAGATCATGCTCTACATTCACACCCCACAGGTCATGGTCATGCACACCCCACAGGTCATGCTCTACTCTACATTCACTCACCCATCATGCTCTACATTCACTCATGCTCTACATTCACTCCCCACAGATCATGCTCTACATCACTACATTCTACACAGGTCATGCTCTACATTCACTCCCCACAGATCATGCTCTACATTCTACATTCACTCACCCCACAGATCATGCTCTACATTACATGCTCTACATTCACCCCACAGATCATGCTCTACATGCTCTACATTCACTGTCATGACATGCACATGCTCTACATTCACTCCCCCCACAGCTCATGGCTCATGCTCTACATTCACTCCCACAGATCATGCTCTACATTCACTCACAGAGGTCATGCTCTACATTCACTCACATGCTCTACATTCAGCCACACATGATCATGCTCTACATTCAGGTCATGCTCTACATTCACACCTCACATGACATGCTCACACCCCACATGTCATGCTCTACATTCACACCCACACATGCTCTACATTCACATCATGCTCTACATTCACTCACCCCACTCATGCTCTACATTCACACCCACATGTCATGCTCTACATTCACTCATATCATGCTCTACTCACACCCACAGGTCATGCTCTACATTCACACCCACATGTCATGCTCTACATTCACTCCCACAGGTCATGCTCTACATCTCACACATTCACATACACACCCCACAGATCATGCTCTACATTCACTCACCCCACAGATCATGCTCTACATTCACACCCCACAGGTCATGCTCTACATTCACACCCCACAGGTCATGCTCTATTCACTCTACATGCTCCATTCACTTGTCATGCTCTACATTCACTCCCACACATGGATCATGCTCTACATTCACTCACCCCACAGATCATGCTCTACATTCACTCCCCACAGATCATGCTCTACATTCACTTCATGCTCTACATTCACTCACCCCACAGATCATGCTCTACATTCACTATCATGCTCTACATTCACTCCCCACAGATCATGCTCTACATTCACTCACCCCACAGTGCTCTACATTCACTCACATGCTCTACATTCACCCCACAGATCATGCTCTACATTCACTCACTCATGCCACAGATCATGCTCTACATCACCCCACAGATCATGCTCTACATTCACTCCACACATGCCCCACATGATCATGCTCTACATTCACTCCCACAGATCATGCTCTACATTCACTCATGCCACAGATCATGCTCTACATTCACTCCCCACAGATCATGCTCTACATTCACCCCACAGATCATGCTCTACATTCACTCCCCACAGATCATGCTCTACATTCACTCCCACCAGCTCACATTCACTCATGCTCTATCATGCTCTACATTCACTCCCCACAGATCATGCTCTACATTCACTATCATGCTCTACATTCACTACATTCACTCCCACAGATCATGCTCTACATTCACTCCCCACATATCATGCTCTACATTCACTCACCCCACAGATCATGCTCTACATTCACTCCCCACATCATGCTCTACATTCACTCCACAAATTGTGCTCACATTCACTCCCCCCACAGATCATGCTCTACATTAACTCCCACAGATCATGCTCCACATTCACTCCCCCCACAGATTATGCTCTACATTAACTCCCACAGATCATGCTCTACATTCACTCACCCCACAGATCATGCTCTACATTCACACCCCACAGATCATGCTCTACATTCACTCCCCACAGATCATGCTCTACATTCACTCCCCACAGATCATGCTCTACATTCACTCACCCCACAGATCATGCTCTACATTCACTCGCCCCACAGATCATGCTCTACATTCACTCCCCACAGATCATGCTCTACATTCACTCACCCCACAGATCATGCTCTACATTCACTCCCCACAAATCATGCTCTACATTCACTCACCACAGATCATGCTCTACATTCACTCACCCCACAGATCATGCTCTACATTCACTCGCCCCACAGATCATGCTCTACATTCACTCGCCCCACAGATCATGCTCTACATTCACTCCCCACAGATCATGCTCTACATTCACTCACCCCACAGATGCTCTACATTCACTCCCCCCACAGATCGTGCTCTACATTCACTCATATCATGCTCTACATTCACTCCCCACAGATCATGCTCTACATTCACTCCCCCCACAGATCATGCTCTACATTCACACCCCACAGATCATGCTCTACATTCACTTCATGCTCTACCCACCCCACAGATCATGCTCTACATTCACTCCCCACATATCATGCTCTACATTCACTCACCCCACAGATCATGCTCTACATTCACTCCCCACAGATCATGCTCTACATTCACTCCCCACAGGTCATGCTCTACATTCACTCGCCCCACAAATTGTGCTCCACATTCACTCCCACAGATCATGCTCTACATTCACTCCCACAGTCATGCTCTACATTCACTCCCCCACAGATCATGCTCTACATTCACTCCCACAGATCATGCTCCACATTCACTCCCCCCACAGATCATGCTCTACATTAACTCCCACAGTCATGCTCTACATTCACTCCCCACAGGTCATGCTCTACATTCACTCCCCACTCAGCCCCACAAATTGTGCTCCACATTCACCCCACAGATCATGCTCTACATTAACTCCCACAGATCATGCTCCACATTCACTCCCCACAGATCATGCTCTACATTAACTCCCACAGATCATGCTCTACATTCACTCACCCCACAGATCATGCTCTACATTCACACCCCACAGATCATGCTCTACATTCACTCCCCACAGGTCATGCTCTACATTCACTCCCACAGATCATGCTCTACATTCACACCCCACAGATCATGCTCTACATTCACTCCCCACAGATCATGCTCTACATTCACTCACCCCACAGATCATGCTCTACATTCACTCGCCCCACAGATCATGCTCTACATTCACACCCCACATGTCATGCTCTACATTCACACCCACATGTCATGCTCTACATTCACACCCACAGGTCATGCTCTACATTCACACCCACATGTCATGCTCTACATTCACTCCCACAGGTCATGCTCTACATTCACTCCCACATGTCATGCTCTACATACACACCCCACAGATCATGCTCTACATTCACTCCCACATGTCATGCTCTACATTCACTCACCCCACAGGTCATGCTCTACATTCACTCACCCCACAGATCATGCTCTACATTCACACCCCACAGGTCATGCTCTACACTCACTCTCCCCACAGATCATGCTCTACATTCACTCGCCCCACAGATCATGCTCTACATTCACTCCCACAGGTCATGCTCTACATTCACTCCCCCCACAGATCATGCTCTACATTCACTCCCCACAGATCATGCTCTACATTCACTCACCCCACAGATCATGCTCTACATTCACTCCCCACAGATCATGCTCTACATTCACTCCCCACAGATCATGCTCTACATTCACTCACCCCACAGATCATGCTCTACATGCACTCGCCCCACAGATCATGCTCTACATTCACTCCCCCCACAGATCATGTTCCGTATTCACGGTATGACAACATAATTATATGCTTTCAATCATGCCAAGCAAGAATGATTAAAATAAGTTATTAACCCATTTCATTCTGGATACATTTAAAGGCTTTTGCAAACAACATAGATCCAGATCAGCCGCAGCGTGATGCTGCGTGCTGATCAGGATCTATGTTGTTTGCTACATAGCCAAGTGTCTTAGCAAGATCATCTGAATAGCAAACAGCATAGAACCTGATCAGACGGAACGTTTCATGGTGGCTTATCTGGCTCTATGTTCTTTGCAAATACTGTTTGAACGGTATCCAGAATCAAATGGGTTAAAGATAGTTTCACAATCGTTTTCAAATCAATAATGTGCATTTCGTGAAAGCTATATTACTCCTGGAAATATTTTGTTTCAAATGAATACTGAAATGAGAATAAGAACCCTATTATGTAATTACTGTTAAGTTCTTAGAACTTCAACATAGTGTGAGTGGGGGGGGGGGGGGGTGCCACAATTTAATTGATATTGCACACTCAGAATAATACTATTAGGCAGAGAATTACAAGAACTTGTGTTTTATGTGTTATACAGCACAAGTATTTGAACCATTTCCGCAGTGAAATATTAGAGGGCTTAACAAGAAATCCCATTGATATGCTAATCACTTTTTCAGATAATGCCAAGTTATTATTTAAGTTTAAACTTAAAGCAAGTTTTATCAACTTATATTAATCACTCCCGTACCCGGAGAAGACCCACCTGTCCGATCTGGCGACCACCGTACCATCTCACATACTTCCTGGTCCGAGCATCGAACACGTGTTGCATTGGTGAGAAGCGAATGCGTTAACTACTTATTTGACATGGATTGCCCCACAAACATTATTTGACATGGATTGCAACACAAACATTATTATTTGACATGGATTGCCCCACAAACATTATTATTTGACATGGATTGCCCCACAAACATTATTATTTGACATGGATTGCCACACAAACATTATTTGACATGGATTGCAACACAAACATTATTTGACATGGATTGCAACACAAACATTATTATTTGACATGGATTGCCCCACAAACATTATTATTTGACATGGATTGCCCCACAAACATTATTATTTGACATGGATTGCCACACAAACATTATTATTTGACATGGATTGCCCCACAAACATTATTATTTGACATGGATTGCCCCACAAACATTATTATTTGACATGGATTGCCACACAAACATTATTATTTGACATGGATTGCCCACAAACATTATTATTTGACATGGATTGCCACACAAACATTATTATTGGACATGGATTGCCCCACAAACATTATTATTTGACATGGATTGCCACACAAACATTATTATTTGACATGGATTGCCACACAAACATTATTATTTGACATGGATTGCCACACAAACATTATTATTTGACATGGATTACCCCATAAACATGATTATTTGACACGGATTGGCCCACAAACATTATTATTTGACATGGATTGCCACACAAACATTATTATTTGACATGGATTGCCCCACAAACATTATTTGACATGGATTGCCACACAAACATTATTATTTGACATGGATTGCCCCACAAACATTATTATTTGACATGGATTGCCCCACAAACATTATTATTTGACATGGATTGCCACACAAACATTATTATTTGACATGGATTGCCACACAAACATTATTTGACATGGATTGCCACACAAACATTATTATTTGACATGGATTGCCACACAAACATTATTATTTGACATGGATTGCCCCACAAACATTATTATTTGACATGGATTGCCCCACAAACATTATTATTTGACATGGATTGCCCCACAAACATTATTATTTGACATGGATTGCCCCACAAACATTATTATTTGACATCGATTGCCCCACAAACATTATTATTTGACATGGATTGCCACACAAACATTATTATTTGACATGGATTGCCACACAAACATTATTATTGGACATGGATTGCCCCACAAACATTATTATTTGACATGGATTGCCACACAAACATTATTATTTGACATGGATTGCCACACAAACATTATTATTTGACATGGATTGCCCCACAAACATTATTATTTGACATGGATTGCCACACAAACATTATTATTTGACATGGATTACCCCATAAACATGATTATTTGACACGGATTGCCCCACAAACATTATTATTTGACATGGATTGACCCACAAACATTATTATTTGACATGGATTGACCCACAAACAATTTGTTTTGGAGAAGACCTTTATTTGGAACCATCACATTTTCTGTATAATTAATATGATTGTCGTGGAGTAATTAAACCTATCGCCACCACAGACCTAAATAGGCATGCAAAACATGTAGACCCAGATGAACCAGCTCATGACTTAGCCGTCTCATCAGGATCTGCACTGTTTGCCAGTAATATTACTATTTTTCGACAAAATACCCATTTTGATGAATGAACTGGTCCAAATGTAATTTTCTTATTAATTTATTGGTCTATAATTATCATGCACGAGTCCATGTCAGTTACTTGTTGAATGGGTTAATGTCTCCGTTATTTAATTTGTGTGATTGGTATTGATTTTGGTTTTGTTTTCAGATGTTCAAGGAGAAGGCAGCAGCTATAGCTGAGAAGTTATTGCCCGCCTTTAAAACTCCGTCGGGGATTCCTCACTCTATGGTCAATATTAAGACGTAAGTATCTTAAAGCGAAATTACATCGCAAAAAGCCAAAAAAAATGCATTTTTCACGTATAAATGCATTGCTACTACAAATTCTTCCGAATACACTCGAACACAAATATTGAATCAATAAACAGTGTTAAAAATGAAAATTGATTTCATATATCGGTCATCCACACTCCTGAATTGACATTTGTTTGTCATTGTAGTCAATACTAAACGCGTGATACTGTCGCTTTGAGATAATAAATTTAACTAAGATTAGTCTACAAATAAATATGCATAGGCACAAATGTGAGATATAACGGTAAATCTGTACCATAAATCTCGTTATTCGAGATACACAGGTTGTATTATGCATGTATGTCGACCTATTTACATTATTTTGTTATGTCAACAAACCGCGTATGCGACGCTTATTTATTAGATGAGGCAAATATTTGGAAAACAATTATACGATATAATAGGAAATTACATGCTGTATAAATTTGCGTTTTCACTGATGTAGTGTCGCTTTAAACGTGTCTATGTAAATGTAGTCCTTTCAATGTAGAGTATAGAAGTAACAGTTGAATACCATTATAATTTCGCATATAGTATGTTAATATTATAATATTGATGATAAATAACATTGATGTACAGTCAAACCTGTGTTAGTGGTTGCATCCATTACGCTGGCAATACAGTAAAACCTGTGTTAGTGGTTGCATCCATCAAGCAGGCAATACAGTCAAACATGTGTTAGTTATTTTCACAGCGTTACTTGTATAGTGTTTGATTGGTGCTACTTGTTGATAACTTGGGATGTTGTTGTTGTTGTTGTTGTTAGTTTATGCAAATTTATTTTAGCTCGATTGCAAAACAAATTCTTACAACTTATTAATCACTCTCGAGACCTCATTCCTGATGGAATCAATCACCACGAGGGAAAGAGAAGAGACAACATGGAATTTAAATGCCTTACCTAAAGGCACAGTCGTAACGGCTCCAGCGGGGCTCGAACTGCGGACCTTTCGCACCTGAAGCGGACGCACATCCACTGCGTTATTCTTCGATTTCGAAGCGTTCATCAATATTGACATGATTCTTAAGTCTGTTTCGTCAAAAATCAATATTTAAAATACGTCTTTTTTCGGCGATTGCATTGATATCCCTGCTCTCATTTTTTTCCGTCTAATACAGTGATTCTATACCTAATATAAAGCATAATATGCATATGGAGGTATTTTAATGTTTATATCATGCATATAATTATGCAGAAATGTCCTTAATAAATTTCAAAAGATAGTTCATAATTTATGAACAAATTTATATTGGAATACTGGTTGAGGAAATTGTATCTTGCAATTTGTCTAATTGTAGGTTCAATCACTAATTGTAGGTCCAAACACTCAGATTGTCCCGAATGACTATTATTGCACAAAACTATAAAAAAAATCCTGAACCCCCAGCTGCAGTTTAGTGGCTCGCTTCGCTCGCATTGTCCCAAAAATATATTTCCTGTTTTTTTTTTGATACCCACTCTCATCCCTGGAATGTATGCAGACAGTAATCTAATTTTGTCGCTTTTTAGACAATCAATTTTACTTGCCATTTATCGTTGTTCAGATATTATCTGTAGTATTGTCCCCTACCCCCTACCTACCTCCAACCCATGCGTTAAATTGTCAGAAAAATAATGTTTCATTACCACTGCGAAAAAAAATCCACATTGTCAGTGTCTTAACATTCAGTTGTCAGATTAATACCAGTCTAAAATACGTCTGTTTCCAGATCTGACTAGAAACTGGGTTTAAGAATAACAGATTACTGTCCTATACATGTCATTGTATTACCAGGCGTGTTTGTCTATTGTCGGGTCTGAAATAATGTTACTGTTAGTTAGTACAGACAGATCTGTAGTCCAGTGGTAACACGCTGGACTGGTAATCCAGGGATCACAGGTTCGATCCCCCGTCTGACCCTAATAAAATTAACAGTCTTTCAGATGGGACGTTAAACCGAGGTCTCGTGTCGGTGCTTTACACCGTGCACGTAAAAGAACCAGAGGAGACTCTGGAATGAGTCTCTCTCTGTATCAATGCACTATCCTCCAAAATCTAAAATGACTAATCTCTTCAGGAGGCGTCGCTCATATGGGCAACCGGTAGCGACGATAAATAAACGTAAAACACACACACACATGTTAGTGATCACAGTCTAAGAATGAACTAATTGACAAGGATTTGCATCGATCTACGACTTACAGCCATAAATTATTACCGTTAAACATTATTATTGTTATAAACTTACCTTGCAAAATTGATTAGGTGAGCTGTCACTCAGATTATCAATACATGTTTTAGACAACTGCCATTATCGCGAGTGTACTAATATAATGATCACGGAGTACTGCGAGGATATAAACCAATCACGGATGTGCAAATTTTCAAAACTCCAGCAAATTAATTGAGAAAAAAATGTTCCAAATCATGACGATCAGGAAATAAAGTGTTCGCGAAATGATTGTGTTCTACAATATTTGTTTTCTGCCAGTTTAATGTCAGTGTGATGTCAGTTGGTAATATAGTGACAATAAGGTCAGTTGTTTGTCAGAATGACTCTTTTTGTTGCCAGTTGTAAACACTTGTAACCCCAGTATGATGTCAGGAGAATAACAATGTTGCCAGATCTATTTCAGTTAAATGTCACTGTATTGCCAGTTTATTGCCAGTTTGGTGACAGTTTGTAGCCAAAATGTAGTTTACATTATGGTACATATAAGCCAATTGTCAAAAATAGGGAGTCCATAGCATTATTCCATTATTCCATTATTCCATTATTCCATTATAAAAGTGTGATTCACCATACCAATAATATTCTCACAATTCTTTATGTGGAAAGCAAGAAAATGCACATACATGTAACTCCAGCTGGACATCCCTATGTCATGCACATACATGTAACTCCAGCTGGACATCCCTATGTCATGCACATACATGTAACTCCAGCTGGACATCCCTATGTCATGCACATACATGTAACTCCAGCTGGACATCCCTATGCCATGCACATACATGTAACTCCAGCTGGACATCCCTATGCAATGCACATACATGTAACTCCAGCTGGACATCCCTATGCCATGCACATACATGTAACTCCAGCTGGACATCCCTATGTCATGCACATACATGTAACTCCAGCTGGACATCCCTATGTCATGCACATACATGTAACTCCAGCTGGACATCCCTATACCATGCACATACATGTAACTCCAGCTGGACATCCCTATGTCATGCACATACATGTAACTCCAGCTGGACATCCCTATACCATGCACATACCTGTAACTCCAGCTGGACATCCCTATGTCATGCACATACATGTAACTTCAGCTGAACATCCCTATGCCATGCACATACATGTAACTCCAGCTGGACATCCCTATGCCATGCACATACATGTAACTCCAGCTGAACATCCCTATGTCATGCACATACATGTAACTCCAGCTGGACATCCCTATGCCATGCACATACCTGTAACTCCAGCTGGACATCCCTATGCCATGCACATACATGTAACTCCAGCTGGACATCCCTATGCCATGCACATACATGTAACTCCAGCTGGACATCCCTATGTCATGCACATACATGTAACTCCAGCTGGACATCCCTATGTCATACACATACCTGTAACTCCAGCTGGACATCCCTATGGCACATACATGTAACTCCAGCTGGACATCCCTATGTCATGCACATACATGTAACTCCAGCTGGACATCCCTATGCCATGCACATACATGTAACTCCAGCTGGACATCCCTATGTCATGCACATACATGTAACTCCAGCTGGACATCCCTATGCCATGCACATACATGTAACTCCAGCTGGACATCCCTATGCCATGCACATACATGTAACTCCAGCTGGACATGTCATGCACACACCTGTAACTCCAGCTGGACATCCCTATGTCATGCACATACATGTAACTCCAGCTGGACATCCCTATGCCATGCACATACATGTAACTCCAGCTGGACATCCCTATGCAATGCACATACATGTAACTCCAGCTGGACATCCCTATGTCATGCACATACATGTAACTCCAGCTGGACATCCCTATGCCATGCACATACATGTAACTCCAGCTGGACATACCTATGCCATGCACATACATGTAACTCCAGCTGGACATCCCTATGTCATGCACATACATGTAACTCCAGCTGGACATCCCTATGCAATGCACATACATGTAACTCCAGCTGGACATCCCTATGTCATGCACATACATGTAACTCCAGCTGGACATCCCTATGCAATGCACATACATGTAACTCCAGCTGGACATCCCTATGCAATGCACATACATGTAACTCCAGCTGGACATCCCTATGCCATGCACATACATGTAACTCCAGCTGGACATCCCTATGCCATGCACATACATGTAACTCCAGCTGGACATCCCTATGCCATGCACATACATGTAACTCCAGCTGGACATCCCTATGCCATGCACATACATGTAAATCCAGCTGGACATCCCCATGTCATGCACATGTAACTCCAGCTGGACATCCCTATGTCATGCACATACATGTAACTCCAGCTGGACATCCCTATGCAATGCACATACATGTAACTACAGCTGGACATCCCTATGTCATGCACATACATGTAACTCCAGCTGGACATCCCTATGTCATGCACATACATGTAACTCCAGCTGGACATCCCTATACCATGCACATACATGTAACTCCAGCTGGACATCCCTATGTCATGCACATACATGTAACTCCAGCTGGACATCCCTATGCCATGCACATACATGTAACTCCAGCTGGACATCCCTATGCCATGCACATACATGTAACTCCAGCTGGACATCCCTATGCCATGCACATACATGTAACTCCAGCTGGACATCCCTATGTCATGCACATACATGTAACTCCAGCTGGACATCCCTATGCCATGCACATACATGTAACTACAGCTGGACATCCATATGCCATGCACATACATGTAACTCCAGCTGGACATCCCTATGCCATGCACATACATGTAACTCCAGCTGGACATCCCTATGCCATGCACATACATGTAACTCCAGCTGGACATCCCTATGCCATGCACATACATGTAACTCCAGCTGGACATCCCTATGCCATGCACATACATGTAACTCCAGCTGGACATCCCTATGCCATGCACATACATGTAACTCCAGCTGGACATCCCTATGTCATGCACATACATGTAACTCCAGCTGGACATCCCTATGTCATGCACATACATGTAACTCCAGCTGGACATCCCTATGTCATGCACATACATGTAACTCCAGCTGGACATCCCTATGTCATGCACATACATGTAACTCCAGCTGGACATCCCTATGTCATGCACATACATGTAACTCCAGCTGGACATCCCTATGTCATGCACATACATGTAACTCCAGCTGGACATCCCTATGTCATGCACATGTAACTCCAGCTGGACATCCCTATGCCATGCACATACATGTAACTCCAGCTGGACATCCCTATGTCATGCACATACATGTAACTCCAGCTGGACATCCCTATGTCATGCACATACATGTAACTCCAGCTGGACATCCCTATGTCATGCACATACATGTAACTCCAGCTGGACATCCCTATGCCATGCACATACATGTAACTCCAGCTGGACATCCCTATGTCATGCACATACATGTAACTCCAGCTGGACATCCCTATGCCATGCACATACATGTAACTCCAGCTGGACATCCCTATGCCATGCACATACATGTAACTCCAGCTGGACATCCCTATGTCATGCACATACATGTAACTCCAGCTGGACATCCCTATGCCATGCACATACATGTAACTCCAGCTGGACATCCCTATGCCATGCACATACATGTAACTCCAGCTGGACATCCCTATGCCATGCACATACATGTAACTCCAGCTGGACATCCCTATGTCATGCACATACATGTAACTCCAGCTGGACATCCTTATGCCATGCACATACATGTAACTCCAGCTGGACATCCCTATGCCATGCACATACATGTAACTACAGCTGGACATCCATATGCCATGCACATACATGTAACTCCAGCTGGACATCCCTATGTCATGCACATACATGTAACTCCAGCTGGACATCCCTATGCCATGCACATACATGTAACTCCAGCTGGACATCCCTATGTCATGCACATACATGTAACTCCAGCTGGACATCCCTATGTCATGCACATACATGTAACTCCAGCTGGACATCCCTATGTCATGCACATGTAACTCCAGCTGGACATCCCTATGGCACATACATGTAACTCCAGCTGGACATCCCTATGCCATGCACATACATGTAACTCCAGCTGGACATCCCTATGTCATGCACATACATGTAACTCCAGCTGGACATCCCTATGCCATGCACATACATGTAACTCCAGCTGGACATACCTATGTCATGCATATACATGTAACTCCAGCTGGACATCCCTATGCCATGCACATACATGTAACTCCAGCTGGACATCCCTATGCCATGCACATACATGTAACTCCAGCTGGACATCCCTATGCCATGCACATACATGTAACTCCAGCTGGACATACCTATGTCATGCACATACATGTAACTCCAGCTGGACATCCCTATGCCATGCACATACATGTAACTCCAGCTGGACATCCCTATGCCATGCACATACATGTAACTCCAGCTGGACATCCCTATGTCATGCACATACATGTAACTCCAGCTGGACATCCCTATGCCATGCACATACATGTAACTCCAGCTGGACATCCCTATGCCATGCACATACATGTAGCTCCAGCTGGACATCCCTATGTCATGCACATACATGTAACTCCAGCTGGACATCCCTATGCCATGCACATACATGTAACTCCAGCTGGACATCCCTATGCCATGCACATACATGTAACTCCAGCTGGACATCCCTATGCCATGCACATACATGTAACTCCAGCTGGACATCCCTATGCCATGCACATACATGTAACTCCAGCTGGACATCCCTATGCCATTTGTGATTGATGCTTTCACCCATCTAACAATACTTTACAATTTATGCTGAGCAATATTACACATGTTCTCTACAACAATAATGACATGTTCCAGTACAGTGACATGTTTATTATGAAGTAAATGATGGCATCCTGTGGGGGTATCTTCCCCCAATAGAGATATGCTGCCTGACTATTGTCTCAAATTATTGTTTCTCTAGCAAGACAAATACCCAAGATTTATAATAAAATGATCATTATTGTTGCCCTAGGCCCTGACTTTGCCCACTTCTCCCTAAAAAAAAGTTTGGTTTTTACGATTTTCAAACAAAATGTTGTCTAGTAAGATACACTGGCCCATTATAAAGCACTCGTATTCACATATTGTATTTAATGGTTGTACTGTGCATTTTAACCCTGTTTTGCAGAAGTATATTAACCCTTTCAACACCACAGACCTCTAAATAGGCTTACAAAAAAGTGTAGATCCAGATGAGCCGGCTCGTGACGAGCCGTCTCATCAGGATCTGCACTTTTTCATAGTAATATTATTATTCTTAGACAAAATTATCCATTTTGATAAATGAACTTGTCCAAATGTAATTTTATTATTGATTTATTGGTCTATAAATATTATACAACAGTCCATGTAAGTTACTTGGTGTTGAATGGGTTAAAGAACACCAAGGAAGCGATCATGCGCTGTCTTCTCCCAAAAATTCTGGCCTAGAATGAACCCTGAGTGTTACCCCCACTGAATGAACCCTGGCCCTAGAGTGCTTGAAATTCCTGACTTATGGTCTTTATTTAAAATCTCCGGAGTATTTCTTAGCAATTAATTAGTGGCCGAGTGGTTACGGTCGTAACTTGATGACATTGATGATACTATGGATCATTTACTAAATGCAAAGCCTGACGATGAACTCATTGGAAGTAACGTTTCTATGGAAAAGATATTACGAGTGTACTCGATTGGTCAGGCAGAACAAGCTCGGAATTTAATTCTGACAATACCATGGGTTCTTCCAATCAAGTAAATTGTGTCGAAACTCATAAATTTTGTGTCTTTGCAGATAGTCTTTGCAGATACTTTTTTCTATCTCCTGAATAGTTATTGTGAAATTCCTTCATATACTCCAGTCGAACAAGATCGTTTATATGAATCACAGACGCTGGAGGCAAGGCATATAAAGTCCACGTTGCCTCTTCTCTCTCCCTCATGGCGATGGATTCGATTCCATTAGGAATGAGGTCTCGAGAGTGATTAATATAAGTTGTAAGAACTTGTTTCGCAATCGAGCTAAAATAAATTTGTGTAATCTACAGATTTATTTTTCTATATGAAGAGAAAAAACTTGCATAAATAGACTCGAAAAAATGCAATATTACTACAGTGTCTGTGACATAGTCGACCATGGTGAATGTCTCTGCCAAGTTGTATTATCCGCTTGGAAGAAAATCACTTATCATTATCGTTCCCAGATGAATACATTTGAACATTAGTTTCAGCTTTCTCTCCATTGGAAACAACGTATTACTCGTTCAACATTATGTTGGTGTTATTGTATTGACATTGAACTCTAGTTTCTAAGAACACAAGTATATATGGAGAGCACTTGATGTAGGAAAATGTTCACAGTTTGATACACTGTGATAAGTCAACTCTAGTTTCTAAGAACACAAGTATATATGCAGAGCGCTTGATGTAGGACAATGTTCACAGTTTGATACGCTGTGATAAGTAACGCTTTCACTGTCACCAAATATTGATATTTTCTTCAGCTTGTTTTCATAATTCATATCAGGAAATCCTCTCAACTTTAGTTCCTTTTTATAATTCATGTCAGGATGCGTTCTCAATTGTAGGCTCTCCTGATAATTCACGCCGGGGAACTTTCTCATTTGTTTTTCTGATGATCTTTTGATGAATTGCATCAACATTAGGGATGTCATTTTTAGAGGTTTTGTAAGCTATGCCTGTCCGATTAGCGCAGTGCTTAGCGCACTCGCTTCTCACCAATGCAACCCGGGTTCGATCCTCGGACCGGGAAGTATGTGAGATGGTACGGTGGTCGCCAGATCGGACAGGTGGGTTTTCTCTGGGTACTCCGGTTTCCTCCCACACGAATGACCATATTTACGATTTCATCCGCGCCAACGAGAGTGATTAATATAAGTTGTTAAAACTTGTTTCGCAATCGTTATATATATAAAAATAAATAAAGCTTAAGCTATCTTTTATTAAGTTCTTGTCATTTTTCTGATTTGAAGGTATGTGTTGTGTGTGTGTTTTACATTTATTTATCGTCGCTACCTGTTGCCCTCCTGAAGAGATTAGTCATTTTAGATTTTTGGAGGATAGTGCAATGATACAGACAGAGACCCATTCCAGTGTCTCCCTGGTTCTTTTACGGTGTAAAGCACTGACACGAGACCTCTGTTTAAAGTCCCATCTGAAGGACTGTTAATTTTATTAGGGTCAGACGGGGGATGTTTTGCTTCAGTATTCTTCTTTTGTATTTTATATATTTTTTAGTATTTTTATTGTCTCGCCCTCTTTACTGGAAAGCGAGACTAAGCAGTCACCTTTCCGACGGCGGCGAATGTGCCGTCAACAATTACATAATTGCATATACATGTAGCTTAATAAACCGTCAACTATAATGCTTTGAGGTTGTCCCCTGTCCCCCTAACAAGTCCTACCCCCATAGATTGACATTGAACCTGGATTTTGGCCCAAAACAGTCTGATTTCAGAAATTATTTATGCTTTAAGTCCCCGCACCCAATAGTGACCTTCACCTTGAAATTTGTCCAAAATTAGTCGGATTTCAGAAATTATTTGTGTAAAAAAAATCACAAACATAATTATTTATCAAAGACTGTAAAAGGTATTGCTTTGAAACTGCGCATGTAAACGGTATTGCTTTAAAACTGCGCATACTAAGGACTAATTTTTAATACCAACAGTAATTTTCCACCCTACCACTGACCTTGAAATTTTGCAATTCGTCGGAAAACATAAAAGACATATTTTTATATCTGTGAACCAGTACTTCTACAATAAGTCGCATATGGCGAGACAACCTTGGGGTGGGGGGCATTATTTCCTTACCTCTACTACCATACCAGCTCAGTTATGTCTTGATTGGGCCAACATATACCCAGCTATTTACTAAATCAATACTGCATGATTGTATTTGTATATATTTCAGAGGAAGCAGTAGAAATTGGGGCTGGGCGTCGGGTGGAGCGTCTATCCTATCAGAGTTTGGTTCAATGCATTTAGAATTTGTATACCTCTCCAATATAACTGGCAATTCTGTATTTTCTGAAAAGGTAAGAGGATTTAGTATCAAATGTGAAACGCATGCAGTTCAGAACGGATGGAAACACTGAAAGCATTGAACATACAAACTTAATACTGACTGGCTGCCTTCCACTGCTATCCCTAGAACTGACTGGCTGCCTTCCACTGCTATCCCTAGGACTGACTGGCTGCCTTCCACTGCTATCCCTAGAACTGACTGGCTGCCTTCCACTGCTATCCCTAAGACTTGAGTTCATCTTCCACTGCTATCCCTAGGACTGACTGGCTGCCTTCCACTGCTATCCCTAAGACTTGAGTTCATCTTCCACAGCTATCCCTAGGACTGACTGGCTGCCTTCCACTGCTATCCCTAGGACTGAGTTCATCTTCCACTGCTATCCCTAGGACTGAGTTCATCTTCCACTGCTATCCCTAGGACTGAGTTCATCTTCCACTGTTATCCCTAGGACTGAGTTCATCTTCCACTGCTATCCCTAAGACTTGAGTTCATCTTCCACTGCTATCCCTAGGACTGAGTTCATCTTCCACTGCTATCCCTAGGACTGACTGGCTGCCTTCCACTGCTATCCCTAGGACTGAGTTCATCTTCCACTGCTATCCCTAGGACTGAGTTCATCTTCCACTGTTATCCCTAGCACTGAGTTCATCTTCCACTGCTATCCCTAGGACTGAGTTCATCTTCCACTGCTATCCCTAGGACTGAGTTCATCTTCCACTGCTATCCCTAGGACTGAGTTCATCTTCCACTGTTATCCCTAGGACTGAGTTCATCTTCCACTGCTATCCCTAAGACTTGAGTTCATCTTCCACTGTTATCCCTAGCACTGAGTTCATCTTCCACTGCTATCCCTAGGACTGAGTTCATCTCCCACTGCTATCCATAGGACTGAGTTCATCTTCCACTGCTATCCCTAGGACTGAGTTCATCTTCCACTGCTATCCCTAGGACTGAGTTCATCTTCCACTGTTATCCCTAGGACTGAGTTCATCTTCCACTGCTATCCCTAAGACTTGAGTTCATCTTCCACTGTTATCCCTAGCACTGAGTTCATCTTCCACTGTTATCCCTAGGACTGAGTTCATCTTCCACTGCTATCCCTAGGACTGAGTTCATCTTCCACTGCTATCCCTAAGACTTGAGTTCATCTTCCACTGCTATCCCTAGGACTGAGTTCATCTTCCACTGTTATCCCTAGCACTGAGTTCATCTTCCACTGCTATCCCTAGGACTGAGTTCATCTTCCACTGCTATCCCTAGGACTGAGTTCATCTTCCACTGCTATCCCTAGGACTGAGTTCATCTTCCACTGTTATCCCTAGGACTGAGTTCATCTTCCACTGTTATCCCTAGGACTGAGATCATCTTCCACTGCTATCCCTAGGACTGAGTTCATCTTCCACTGCTATCCCTAGGACTGAGTTCACTCCTCATCATGGACAAGTTATATGTGAGAAAGTTGTCAATCGCTTATGGAGGTTGTAAAGTTGAGTACTGGGTTTGTCCCAGGAAATGCAGATGGTCAACTGTCTGTCTAAAATATCCAGAATATGATCAATATACCTCCGAGAAACGGCCATTTTCCACTAGAAACAACCATTTCCCACTAGAAACAACCATTTTCCACTAGAAACAGCCATTTCCCACTAGAAACAGCCATTTCCCACTAGAAACAACCATTTTCCACTAGAAACAACCATTTCCCACTAGAAACAGCCATTTCCCACTAGAAACAGCCATTTCCCACTAGAAACAACCATTTCCCACTAGAAACAACTATTTCCCACTAGAAACAACCATTTTCCACTAGAAACAACCATTTCCCACTAGAAACAGCCATTTCCCACTAGAAACAACCATTTTCCACTAGAAACAACCATTTCCCACTAGAAACAACCATTTCCCACTAGAAACAACCATTTTCCACTAGAAACGGCCATTTCCCACTAGAAACAACCATTTCCCACTAGAAACAACCATTTTCCACTAGAAACAACCATTTTCCACTAGAAACAGCCATTTTCCACTAGAAACAACCATTTTCCACTAGAAACAGCCATTTTCCACTAGAAACAACCATTTTCCACTAGAAACAGCCATTTTCCACTAGAAACAGCCATTTTCCACTAGAAACAACCATTTCCCACTAGAAACAGCCATTTTCCACTAGAAACAGCCATTTTCCACTAGAAACAGCCATTTCCCACTAGAAACAACCATTTCCCACTAGTAACAACCATTTTCCACTAGAAACAGCCATTTTCCACAACCATTTCCCACTAGAAACAGCCATTTCCCACTAGAAACAACCATTTCCCACTAGAAACAGCCATTTCCCACTAGAAACAACCATTTTCCACTAGAAACAACCATTTCCCACTAGAAACAGCCATTTTCCACTAGAAACAGCCATTTCCCCACTAGAAACAGCCATTTCCCACTAGAAACAGCCATTTCCCACTAGAAACAACCATTTTCCACTAGAAACAACCATTTTCCACTAGAAACGGCTATTTTCGCCGTTTAAATAAAGACAATGTCAACACCGAAAACTGTTGAAAACGAAAGTAGATTATGCAACTATTATTTGTCGAGAAAACAGGACTCGTGGGTGGCAGATTATATGCTCAATTACTGGATCAACGGCCAATTAGTCACTTTACTTTAAACCTGAGATCATTTGATCCATTGAAAGAAAGAAAAACATATATGTTCACATGTTTATTCGCTGGTTCCTAAATCAATGACGCATCAATTCCACTTTGCGTGGTAACCGTGGTAAAATTGATCACACTCGAAGCATAAGTGGAATTATCCTGTAAGCAAATGTATGTAAACAAATGTATGTAAACAAATGTATGTAAACAAATGTATGTAAGCAAATGTTTGTTTATGAGAAGGAAATGGCATGTTTGAAGGTGTTTCAGAAAAACGGTATCATCATCGCCTGCGTTAATCGATTCTTTTATTTTATTCATGATCCAGGGATTTATATTGTTGAATAATATGGGTAATTATTCTTTCTTAGCTTTAAAAATTGATGGTTCGAGGCTTCATTTGATTCGTTTCTATTGATTATTAGCGACTGCAAATCAAGAAATTATAAAATATTGGTTTTTATTTCCCACATGCTTCAAAAATATGATACTTTAATGATTGGGTAAAAGTAATATACCGGTAGATTCTGGTAAAAGCTCCAGGAAAGATGGAACGTGCAGACACTTTAATGATTGGGTAAAAGTAATATAGATTCAGGTAAAAGCTCCAGGAAAGATGGAACGTGCAGACACTTTAATGATTGGGTAAAAGTAATATAGATTCTGGTAAAAGCTCCAGGAAATATGGAACGTGCAGACACTTTAATGATTGGGTAAAAGTAATATAGATTCTGGTAAAAGCTCCAGGAAATATGGAACGTGCAGACACTTTAATGATTGGGTAAAAGTAATATAGATTCTGGTAAAAGCTCCAGGAAAGATGGAACGTGCAGACACTTTAATGATTGGGTAAAAGTAATATAGATTCTGGTAAAAGCTCCAGGAAATATGGAACGTGCAGACACTTTAATGATTGGGTAAAAGTAATATAGATTCTGGTAAAAGCTCCAGGAAAGTGGCAAAATAGTTTGGCCCCTGTACAGTGTAGGGATCCAGATACAGTCAGGAGACATTAAACTGTTAAGGAGGAAACATGAGATCATGGAGGACTATGACAATAATCTGTGAATAAACTATAAGTAATACAAACATACATCTATACACCATAAATATAAAGATTTAGTCAAGTTGGGTTATCAAACGTGAGGTCGTGAGAGCACAGTGGATGCACGTTCGCTTCAGGTGCGAAAGGTCCAGAGTTTGAGCCCCGCTGGAGCTGATACGATTGTGCTCTTAGACATGGTATTTAAATTCCACATGCCTCTTCTCTCTCCTACATGGCGATGTATTCCATTAGGAATGAGGTCTCGAGAGTGATTACTATAAGTTGAAAGAACTTATTTCGCAATCGAGCTAAAATAAATTTGTATAAACTAAAACTAAGCGTGAGGTGACCTCCAGTAAGCAGCCAAACATGGCCTTCCCCTCACTGGTACGTAAGGGAGGTTTTACTGTACACTAATATTATGTACTAATATTTTAAAATGAAGTATGTTGTGTGTGAACTACAAAAATGTATATATATTGTCAATCACAAATAAATATATATCTTGTCAATCACAAAAATGTATATATATCGTCCATCAAAAACATATATATATATATTGTCAATCACAAAAATGTATATATATTGTCAATCACAAACAAATATATATATTGTCAATCACAAAAATATGTATATATTGTCAATCACAAAAATGTATATATATTGTCAATCACAAAAATGTATATATATTGTCAATCACAAAAATGTATATATATTGTCAATCACGAAGCCGAGGCTTGTATCCAATAGTATTATATAACAGTCTACGGTAATAAAGCCGGGGCTTGGAGTCACTAGTATTATAAGTGTGTATATATATATATATATAGAAGTCTACGGTAATAGAAGTAGAGACTTGTAACCAACGGTGCGTGATCAGCATGATAATGACATTTAGACGGTGTCCAATAGTGAAGCCTACTGTAACAAAGCAGGGGCATTCATTCAATAGACCTAATATACAATTACACGTGCTACAGTGGCATCCACTTACAACAAACGATCTGGAGAATACTGCGTCAGGAACATTTCCGTCTATTTCCCAAGTTCTATTTAACTAGCCAGGAGTAATCTAGTCGTTTGTTGTGGGCCATGTTTACTGTATAATATAGATTACGGCGTGCATAGCATTTTCGTTACCGAGTTATAAAACATTACGGTCTTAGTTCAATTATAGCTCTGTTTAATTCAGCAAATAACCTGGCGATCTGTACAAAACTGCAAACGGCGGATGCTATACACGCGCCGGTTTGGAGTGTATTGTAAGGTGGTTAGTACACTGTACATGCAGCTAGCTATTCGCTGAATGCTGTAAATATGTATATTTGTGTTTTGTTTTTTCTTACATGTACAATGTATACAGTACCGGTAGTACAGGTACAGTCTCACCGCATGGTCAGGCTAGTCAAGTAGTAGGATAGTTCTACTATGGTTTCAATAATAGCTTCGAGGGTATTAACCTTAATCTTGTTAATTAAAATTACATGCAGGTATATCGTGGTGGGAGCGTTGGTTTATTGCTCTCCTTAATTATAGGTTCGCTAGCATTTCATATATATCATAGTTGCGTTAGACTCGTGGATCTGGAATTTCATATATATCATAGTTGCGTTAGACTCGTGGATCTGGGCGGTTTCTCTTTGGCGGTTTTTGGTTTGCCCAGATATGGCTATCTGAAACAATCTGTATTAGCCTTGGGCAAATCATTAGCAGTAGTTCGTTTTAGTATAATCTGTACGTACTACATTGTAGAACTACTGTTGTAAATATTTATTGTTTTCTGACATTTTAATAAAAATGTCCTTTTCCAACCATTCAGGTTTTATTGTTTCATTCTCCCATCAGAGTTCCACTGAGCCTATCACATCCTATGCTAGACAACGAGCAGGACATAAATATAATTTTATGAAAAGCATAAAATGTTTTATGTACGAGAGTCATTATTTACAGAAGCCGGGACGTCCCCACCCGGGGTGATTATGTAAGGGAATTAGGCATGACTACGTTCCATCCAATCAAATGCATTGCAGTCACATGACACGTCCAGGCCAATCACCATCTAGGTGGGCCATTAATTCTTATATTTTGAAGAAGACGCACTTAGTGCGAAAAACAAATAGTTACCACCACCACCCCATCCACCACCAGGGTTTTGTGCTTTTACTATTGTTGTGTTATTACTAATCGTTAGTTCAATAGACACCTGCCTTTAGACTCGTGTCATTTAGTTTTTACTATTTTGTTTTTATTTGCTTCTGTGGTTTTTTGTTTGCCCAGATATGGCTATCTGAAACAATCTGTATTAGCCTTGGGCAAATCATTAGCAGTAGTTCGTTTTAGTATAATCTGTACGTACTACATTGTAGAACTACTGTTGTAAATATTTATTGTTTTCTGACATTTTAATAAAAATGTAATGTCCTTTTCCAACCATTCAGGTTTTATTGTTTCATTCTCCCATCAGAGTTCCACTGAGCCTATCACAAAAATGTATATATATTGTCAATCACAAAAAAATATATATATTGTCAATCACAAAAATATATATATTGTCAATCACAAAAATATATATATATTGTCAATTACAAAAATGTATATATATTGTCAATCACAAAAATGTATATATATTGTCAATCACAAAAATGTATATATATTGTCAATCACAAAAATGTATATATATTGTCAATCACAAAAATGTATATATATTGTCAATCACAAAAATATATATATATTGTCAATCACAAAAATATATATATATTGTCAATCACCCTGTTTTTGATACCAAACTGTTTTCAAATTTGCTTGTGAAAATGAGCAATAAAAACATTATAGAGGTCATGTCACATGGTTAATCCAAGATGGCCACATATATTTGAACTAATCAACATGTTATAAGTTCTTTATTTGTAGTGTGATTTCACAATTCCTTCAATGTTCTACTGGCTGTCCGATTAGCGCAGTGCATGATCTCTGTTATTTCCCTTTATTCATTGTATAAATACATCACTAAACTGAAAATCTCTGTTTAGAATACCAGACTGGTTCTGAGAACAATCTAATCTGATGCCATTCTATTGCTAATTACCATCTGAGAATTGTGTGCCCCCTCGGCGATAGAATCCCGATCGGAATGATTTCATCTTGCTGACATTTAAAACTTTTCTGTTGTTTCCCCAAATCAATTATTTAACATCGTTTAGCTATATTACAGCCGGTATTGCTCAGACTGTAACTCTTTATATGAAAAAGTTTGCAGTTTCTTACGGAGGTTGGTGCTCCACGTACTGGTTAACTGCTGGAACATGCCCAGGAATGGTGTTGTGAGGTAAACTGCCCGTCGCTTAAATGGGCAACCGATAGCAACATTAAATACACAAAATTTAAAGAAAAGCATAAAGCTGTGATGTATATAAATAGATTGTTTCTACTTGCATATATATAAGAGATTTCCTATTGTTTCTACTTACAGGTATATAAGAGATTTCCTATTGTTCTACTTACAAGTATATAAGAGATTTCCTATTGTTCTACTTGCAGGTACATAAGATAAGAGATTTCCTATTGTTCTACTTGCAGGTATATGAGAGATTTCCTATTGTTTCTACTTGCAGGTATATAAGAGATTTCCTATTGTTTCTACTTGCAGGTATATAAGAGATTTCCTATTGTTCTACTTGCAGGTATATAAGAGATTTCCTATTGTTCTACTTGCAGGTATATAAGAGATTTCCTATTGTTTCTACTTGCAGGTATGTAAGATATTTCCTATTGTTCTACTTGCAGGTATATAAGAGATTTCCTATTGTTCTACTTGCAGGTATATAAGATATTTCCTAGTGTTTCTACTTGCAGGTATATAAGAGATTTCCTATTGTTCTACTTGCAGGTACATACGAGATTTCCTATTGTTTCTACTTTCAGGTACATAAGATATTTTCCTATTGATCTACTTGCAGGTACATAAGATAAGAGATTTCCTATTGATCTACTTGCAGGTACATAAGATAAGAGATTTCCTATTGTTCTACTTGCAGGTATATAAGAGATTTCCTATTGTTTCTACTTGCAGGTACATAAGATAAGAGGTTTCCTATTGTTCTACTTGCAGGTATATAAGAGATTTCCTATTGTTCTACTTGCAGGTATATAAGAGATTTCCTATTGTTCTACTTGCAGGTACATACGAGATTTCCTATTGTTTCTAATTTCAGGTACATAAGAGATTTCCTATTGATCTACTTGCAGGTACATACGATAAGAGATTTCCTATTGTTCTACTTGCAGGTATATAAGAGATTTCCTATTGTTTCTACTTGCAGGTACATAAGATAAGAGATATCCTATTGTTCTACTTGCAGGTATATAAGAGATTTCCTATTGTTTCTACTTGCAGGTACATAAGATAAGAGATTTCTTGAATCAGATTGAGAAGCCCAATGGCTTATATCCGAACTATCTCAACCCCAGGACTGGCAAATGGGGACAGCGTAAGTACATGTACTATGCAACTTGTACATTCCCTTTCTTTTGGCAATATCTTGTACACCCTAGCCCCAGTCCGGAATAGGAGTTTATGTTTAGTTTAACCCTTTCCCTCGTAGAAGCACCTCTTGACGCCATTACCAATACAATATACATTGACAATGTAATAGTCAAACCAATGTTCATAATAAAGGCCAGAATCTCATGTAATCCCAGTAATATCTATGGAGGTGGGATATATATGGTGACTACTTATCCACTGCATGATAGCTAAATGGCTGTCGTTTGTATGGAGATATAATAGTATAGTAACCTAAATCTCTATGAAGGATAGGGTTAAACATATTTTATTCAGTTCATTCAATATATATACAATACACAGGATATTTTAAATGGATTGGAAAACGAGCTTATGTAAATTCCATAATGTAGATTTTTATGTTGCAACTGTAGGGGGAGTTGTGTTTAACACTTTATTAAATTTTATTTTATTTATCATACATTATCTTCATGAACAAAAATCATACATCGTTTACATATATTGTCGGGTACCAATACATAGACTTCAGCAGAGCTTTATAATATCCAGGTCGGGTACCAATACATAGACTTCAGCAGAGCTTTGTAACCTCCAGGTCGGGTACCAATACATAGACTTCAGCAGAGCTTTGTAACCTCCAGGTCGGGTACCAATACATAGACTTCAGTAGAGCTTTATAATCTCCAGGTTGGGTACCACCAATACATAGACTTCAGCAGTGCTTTATAATCTCCAGGTCAGGTACCACCAATACATAGACTTCAGCAGTGCTTTATAAACTCCAGGTCAGGGTACCAATACATAGACTTCAGTAGAGCTTTGTAACCTCCAGGTCGGGTACCAATACATAGACTTCAGTAGAGCTTTGTAACATCCAGGTCGGGTACCAATACATAGACTTCAGTAGAGCTTTGTAACCTCCAGGTCGGGTACCAATACATAGACTTCAGCAGAGCTTTATACTCTCCAGGTCGGGTACCAATACATAGACTTCAGTAGAGCTTAGTAACCTCCAGGTCGGGTACCAATACATAGACTTCAGTAGAGCTTTGTAACCTCCAGGTCGGGTACCAATACATAGACTTCAGTAGAGCTTTGTAACCTCCAGGTCGGTACCACCAATACATAGACTTCAGCAGTGCTTTATAAACTCCAGGTCAGGGTACCAATACATAGACTTCAGCAGTGCTTTATAATCTCCAGGTCAGGTACCACCAATACATAGACTTCAGCAGTGCTTTATAAACTCCAGGTCAGGGTACCAATACATAGACTTCAGTAGAGCTTTGTAACCTCCAGGTCGGGTACCAATACATAGACTTCAGTAGAGCTTTGTAACATCCAGGTCGGGTACCAATACATAGACTTCAGTAGAGCTTTGTAACCTCCAGGTCGGGTACCAATACATAGACTTCAGTAGAGCTTTGTAACCTCCAGGTCGGGTACCAATACATAGACTTCAGTAGAGCTTTGTAACCTCCAGGTCGGTACCAATACATAGACTTCAGTAGAGCTTTGTAACCTCCAGGTCGGGTACCAATACATAGACTTCAGTAGAGCTTTGTAACCTCCAGGTTGGGTACCAATACATAGACTTCAGTAGAGCTTTGTAACCTCCAGGTCGGGTACCAATACATAGACTTCAGTAGAGCTTTGTAACCTCCAGGTCGGGTACCAATGCATAGACTTCAGTAGAGCTTTATAATCTCCAGGTCGGGTACCAATACATAGACTTCAGCAGAGCTTTATAATCTCCAGGTCGGGGACCAATACATAGACTTCAGTAGAGCTTTGTAACCTCCAGGTCGGTACCAATACATAGACTTCAGTAGAGCTGTGTAACCTCCAGGTCGGTACCAATACATATACTTCAGTAGAGCTTTATAATCTCCAGGTCGGGTACCAATACATAGACTTCAGCAGAGCTTTATAACCTCCAGGTCGGGGACCAATACATAGACTTCAGCAGAGCTTTATAATCTCCAGGTTGGGTACCAATACATAGACTTCAGCAGAGCTTTATAATCTCCAGATCGGGTACCAATACATAGACTTCAGCAGAGCTTTATAATCTCCAGGTTGGGTACCAATACATAGACTTCAGTAGAGCTTTGTAACCTCCAGATCGGGTACCAATACATAGACTTCAGCAGAGCTTTATAATCTACAGGTCGGGTACCAATACATAGACTTCAGCAGAGCTTTATAATCTACAGGTCGGGTACCAATACATAGACTTCAGTAGAGCTTTGTAACCTCCAGGTCGGGTACCAATACATAGACTTCAGCAGAGCTTTATAACCTCCAGGTCGGGTACCAATACATATACTTCAGCATAGTTTTATAGCCTCCAGGTCGGGTACCAATAATCTAAACACGTATTACTGAAATGTATTCCTGCACATATGCATTCTGTACGTACATAATTAACAACCCCCTGACACAGATCCTTCTTGTTATTTTAGACCACGTAGCTATAGGAGCATTGGGAGACAGTTTCTACGAGTACTTACTAAAGTCTTGGTTACTGTCGGGTAAAACTGACACCACAGCGCGTAAGATGTACGACGATGCTGTTACGGTAGGGCTATGCCTTTTCTTTCATTTCGGAGATATTGCAGATTTATTTTGTTTCCAGACAATATGACAGTGGCAGTTGTAATGTGAGATGTTGTGTATATCTGTATCAGGATCAGTACACATGGCAGTTTATGCATGATTGTTTATGCTGGACCACTCAGAAAGACTATTTCTCCACATTATAACTCCAGCCCTGTACCACTCAGAAAGACTATTTCTCCACACTATAATGCCAGCCCTGGACCACTCAGAAATACTATTTCTCCACACTATAGCTCCAGCCCTGTACCACTCAGAAAGACTATTTCTCCACATTATAACTCCAGCCCTGTACCACTCAGAAATACTATTTCTCCACACTATAACTCCAGCCCTGTACCACTCAGAAAGACTATTTCTCCACACTATAACTCCAGCCCTGTACCACTCAGAAAGACTATTTCTCCACACTATAATGCCAGCCCTGTACCACTCAGAAATACTATTTCTCCTCACTATAACTCCAGCCCTGTACCACTCAGAAATACTATTTCTCCACACTATAATGCCAGCCCTGTACCACTCAGAAATACTATTTCTCCACACTATAACTCCAGCCCTGTACCACTCAGAAAGACTATTTCTCCACACTATAGCTCCAGCCCTGGACCACTCAGAGAGACTATTTCTCCACACTACAGCTCCAGCCCTGGACCACTCAGAGAGACTATTTCTCCACACTACAGCTCCAGCCCTGGACCACTCAGAAAGACTATTTCTCCACACTATGACTCCAGCCCTGGACCACTCAGAAATACTATTTCTCCACACTCTAGCTCCATCCCTGGACCACTCAGAGAGACTATTTCTCCACACTACAGCTCCAGCCCTGGACCACTCAGAAAGACTATTTCTCCACACTATAACTCCAGCCCTGGACCACTCAGGAAGACTATTTCTCCACACTACAGCTCCAGCCCTGTACCACTCAGAACGACTATTTCTCCACACTATAACTCCAGCCCTGTACCACTCAGAATGACTATTTCTCCACACTATAGCTCCAGCCCTGGACTACTCAGAAAGACTATTTCTCCACACTATAACTCCAGCCCTGTACCACTCAGAAATACTATTTCTCCACACTATAATGCCAGCCCTGTACCACTCAGAAAGACTATTTCTCCACACTATAATGCCAGCCCTGGACCACTCAGAAATACTATTTCTCCACACTATAGCTCCAGCCCTGTATCACTCAGAATGACTATTTCTCCACACTATGACTCCAGCCCTGTACCACTCAGAATGACTATTTCTCCACACTATGACTCCAGCCCTGTACCACTCAAAGACTATTTCTCCACACTATAGCTCCAGCTCTGTACCACTCAGAGAGACTATTTCTCCACACTATGACTTCAGCCCTGTACCACTCAGAAAGACTATTTCTCCACACTATGACTCCAGCCCTGTACCACTCAGAAAGACTATTTCTCCACACTATAGCTCCAGCCCTGTACGACTCAGAAAGACTATTTCTCCACACTATATCTCCAGCCCTGTACGACTCAGAAAGACTCATTTCTCCACACTATAACTCCAGCCTTGTACCACTCAGAGAGACTATTTCTCCCTTCGGCCGCCACACACATTAACCACGCCCAATGTAGTTCATACCCCAATGGTAACTATTAACCCACGATTCATTCCTTAATTGACAACGTATTTGTTTGCTACATAAATGTTTAATCTACTACATGTATTTATTTCTATTTGTTTAATATGAATAGAATTATGGTGTGTATACATTTGTTCAGCGTGCTGTTATACATAGATCTGTTATGATAAGATATTAAGTAACAGAAACTAATTTGGTAAAAATGTAATATGACATTATTGAACCATCTGCTGGGAATATGTAAATGCATGAGTTTACTGATTGCATTGAGAAACAATATAGTAGAGTGAGGGAACAGCATATAACAGGTGTGATTTATGGCTTGTCTTTTACACAGGCCATAGAGAAACATTTAATTCGAACATCCCCCGGAGGACTGAAGTATGTAGCAGAATACAAGTCAGGTAGACTGGAACCTAAGATGGATCATCTAGGATGCTTCTGTGGTAAGTGAAATATGTAGCAGAATGCAAGTCTGTAATACTCGCCCATCATGCATAGGAAAGCAGGCATTTATCTTCCCACTATTAAAGTGTTGCTTGGTTTGTTCTCAGATTGGCTGCATAGGAAAGCAGGCATTTATCGTCCCACCATTAAAGTGTTGCTTGGTTTGTTCCCAGAATGGCCGCATAGGAAAGTAGGCATTTATCTTCCCACCATTAAAGTGTTGCTTGGTTTGTTCCCAGATTGGCTGCATAGGAAAGCAGGCATTTATCTTCCCACTATTAAAGTGTTGCTCGGTTTGTTCTCAGATTGGCTGCATAGGAAAGCAGGCATTTATCTTCCCACCATTAAAGTGTTGCTTGGTTTGTTCCCAGATTGGCTGCATATGAAAGCAGATATTTATCTTCCCACCATTAATGTGTTGCTTGGTTTGTTCCCAGAATGGCTGCATAGGAAAGCAGGCATTTATCTTCCCACCATTAAAGTGTTGCTTGGTTTGTTCCCAGAATGGCAGCATAGGAAAGCAGGCATTTATCTTCCCACCCTTAAAGTGTTGCTTGGTTTGTTCCCAGAATGGCTGCATAGGAAAGCAGACATTTATCTTCCCACCATTAAAGTGTTGCTTGGTTTGTTCCCAGAATGGCCGCATAGGAAAGCAGGCATTTATCTTCCCACCATTAAAGTGTTGCTTGGTTTGTTCACAGAATGGCCACATAGGAAAGCAGGCATTTATCTTCCCACCATTAAAGTGTTGCTTGGTTTGTTCCCAGAATGGCTGCATAGGAAAGCAGACATTTATCTTCCCACCATTAAAGTGTTGCTTGGTTTGTTCCCAGAATGGCCGCATAGGAAAGCAGGCATTTATCTTCCCACCATTAAAGTGTTGCTTGGTTTGTTCACAGAATGGCCACATAGGAAAGCAGGCATTTATCTTCCCACCATTAAAGTGTTGCTTGGTTTGTTCCCAGAATGGCTGCATAGGAAAGCAGACATTTATCTTCCCACCATTAAAGTGTTGCTTGGTTTGTTCCCAGAATGGCAGCATAGGAAAGCAGGCATTTATCTTCCCACCATTAAAGTGTTGCTTGGTTTGTTCCCAGATTGGCTGCATAGGAAAGCAGGCATTTATCTTCCCACCATTAAAGTGTTGCTTGGTTTGTTCCCAGAATGGCTGCATAGGAAAACAGGCATTTATCTTCCCACCATTAAAGTGTTGCTTGGTTTGTTCCCAGATTGGCTGCATAGGAAAGCAGACATTTATCTTCCCACCATTAAAGTGTTGCTTGGTTTGTTCCCAGATTGGCTGCCTAGGAAAGCAGGCATTTATCTTCCCACCATTAAAGTGTTGCTTGGTTTGTTCCCAGATTGGCTGCATAGGAAAGCAGGCATTTATCTTCCCACCATTAAAGTGTTGCTTGGTTTGTTCCCAGAATGGCTGCATAGGAAAGCAGACATTTATCTTCCCACCATTAAAGTGTTGCTTGGTTTGTTCCCAGAATGGCCGCATAGGAAAGCAGGCATTTATCTTCCCACCATTAAAGTGTTGCTTGGTTTGTTCACAGAATGGCCACATAGGAAAGCAGGCATTTATCTTCCCACCATTAAAGTGTTGCTTGGTTTGTTCCCAGAATGGCTGCATAGGAAAGCAGACATTTATCTTCCCACCATTAAAGTGTTGCTTGGTTTGTTCCCAGAATGGCCGCATAGGAAAGCAGGCATTTATCTTCCCACCATTAAAGTGTTGCTTGGTTTGTTCTCAGATTGGCTGCATAGGAAAGCAGACATTTATCTTCCCACCATTAAAGTGTTGCTTGGTTTGTTCCCAGATTGGCTGCATAGGAAAACAGGCATTTATCTTCCCACCATTAAAGTGTTGCTTGGTTTGTTCTCAGATTGGCCGCATAGGAAAGCAGACATTTATCTTCCCACCATTAAAGTGTTGCTTGGTTTGTTCCCAGAATGGCTGCATAGGAAAACAGGCATTTATCTTCCCACCATTAAAGTGTTGCTTGGTTTGTTCCCAGAATGGCTGCATAGGAAAACAGGCATTTATCTTCCCACCATTAAAGTGTTGCTTGGTTTGTTCCCAGAATGGCTGCATAGGAAAGCAGGCATTTATCTTCCCACCATTAAAGTGTTGCTTGGTTTGTTCCCAGAATGGCTGCATAGGAAAGCAGGCATTTATCTTCCCACCATTAAAGTGTTGCTTGGTTTGTTCCCAGAATGGCCGCATAGGAAAGCAGGCATTTATCTTCCCACCATTAAAGTGTTGCTTGGTTTGTTCCCAGAATGGCTGCCTAGGAAAGCAGGCATTTATCTTCCCGCCTTTAATGTCTTGTCTAGTGCTATAACACTTGACTTTAAGGCCAGTGTGATACGATTGTCCTCAATGCTCTCAGATAAATTAAATAAATTTCTGCCCACTCTCTGTAAGAGATTGAAAGTTGACTTTGGTTACCTTTACTGTTGGACATAGATTTAAAGTTGACTTGATCAGCATTTACTGTTGGACATAGATTCAAAGTTGACTTGATTTGCCTTTACTGCTGGACATAGATTCAAAGTTGACTGGATCAGCATTTACTGTTGGACATATATTCAAAGTTGACTTGATCAGCATTTACTGTTGGACATAGATTCAAAGTTGACTGGATCAGCATTTACTGTTGGACATAGATTCAAAGTTGACTGGATCAGCATTTACTGTTGGACATAGATTCAAAGTTGACTGGATCAGCATTTACTGTTGGACATATATTCAAAGTTGACTGGATCAGCATTTACTGTTGGACATATATTCAAAGTTGACTTGATCAGCATTTACTGTTGGACATAGATTCAAAGTTGACTGGATCAGCATTTACTGTTGGACATAGATTCAAAGTTGACTGGATCAGCATTTACTGTTGGACATAGATTCAAAGTTGACTGGATCAGCATTTACTGTTGGACATAGATTCAAAGTTGACTGGATCAGCATTTACTGTTGGACATATATTCAAAGTTGACTTGATCAGCATTTACTGTTGGACATAGATTCAAAGTTGACTGGATCAGCATTTACTGTTGGACATAGATTCAAAGTTGACTGGATCAGCATTTACTGTTGGACATAGATTCAAAGTTGACTGGATCAGCATTTACTGTTGGACATAGATTCAAAGTTGACTTGATCAGCATTTACTGTTGGACATTATTTTGTGTGCTCATGAAGCTCACCACTTTATTTATTACAGGAGGAATGTTTGCCCTTGGAGCAGAGGGATCTTCTGACCCTCAGAAATATACTCAACTGGGAGCCGATATAGCCCATACTTGCCATGAATCTTATGATAGATCAGGTATGTACTCTATGTCAATAGATAATATATATAGTATATAATCAATACATAGTATACATGTACCCAGAGCCCAACATACACATATATATATATAGTATATAATCCATACATAGTATACATGTACCCAGAGCCCAACACACACATATATATATATAGTATATAATCCATACATAGTCTACATGTACCCAGAGCCCAACACACATATATATATATATAGTATATAATCCATACATAGTCTACATGTACCCAGAGCCCAACATACATATATATATATATAGTATATAATCCATACATAGTCTACATGTACCCAGAGCCCAACATACACATATAATATATAGTATATAATCCATACATAGTCTACATGTACCCAGAGCCCAACATACACATATATATATATAGTATATAATCCATACATAGTCTACATGCCCAGAGCCCACACACATATATATATATATAATAAAAAATAATATATATATATATATATAGTATATAATCCATACATAGTCTACATGTACCCAGAGCCCAACACACATATATATATAGTATATAATCCATACATAGTCTACATGTACCCAGAGCCCAACATACATATATATATATATAGTATATAATCCATACATAGTCTACATGTACCCAGAGCCCAACACACATATATATATATATATATAGTATATAATCCATACATAGTCTACATGTACCCAGAGCCCAACACACATATATATATATAGTATATAATCCATACATAGTATACATGTACCCAGAGCCCAACATACACATATATATATATAGTATATAATCCATACATAGTATACATGTACCCAGAGCCCAACACACATATATATATAGTATATAATCCATACATAGTCTACATGTACCCAGAGCCCAACACATATATATATATATATAGTATATAATCCATACATAGTCTACATGTACCCAGAGCCCAACACACAATATATATATATATAGTATATAATCCATACATAGTCTACATGTACCCAGAGCCCAACACACACATATATATATATATATAGTATATAATCCATACATAGTCTACATGTACCAGAGCCCAACACACATATATATATATATATAGTATATAATCCATACATAGTCTACATGTACCCAGAGCCCAACACATATATATATATATATAGTATATAATCCATACATAGTCTACATGTACCAGAGCCCAACACACACATATATATATATTAAGTATATAATCCATACATAGTCTACATGTACCCAGAGCCCAACACACATATATATATATATATATATAGTATATAATCCATACATAGTATACATGTACCCAGAGCCCAACATACACATATATATATATAGTATATAATCCATACATAGTCTACATGTACCCAGAGCCCAACACATATATATATATATATAGTATATAATCCATACATAGTCTACATGTACCCAGA